>OY757012.1:150596577-151796577 GCA_963580285.1 Lucinisca nassula | reverse complement strand
GGCCTTGCTGTTTCAGAGAAGAAGATTTTTAAAGATTATCAAAGATTATCTCTATATAAGTCTATGTAAAACCAAAGGGCCCCGGGGCAGAGGCATTTGTGGCCCGAGGCTATAATTTGAAGAATCTTGGTAGAGGTCCACTAGATGAAGCTCCATACCAAATATCAAAGACCATGGCCTTGCAGTTTCAGAGAAGAAGATTTTTAAAGATTTCCCTATATAAGTCAATGTAATACCAAAGGGTCTCTGGTGGGGGCATTTTTGGCCCCAGCACTATAATTTGAACAATCTTGATAGAGGTCCACTAGATGAAATTTCACACCAAATATCAAAGACCTAGGCCTTGTGGTTTCAGAGAAGAAGATTTTAAAGATTTTCCTTATATATGCCTATGTAAAACCAAAGGGCCCCAGGGCGGGAGCTTTTTTGGCCCCAGCACTATAATTTGCACAATCTTGGTAGGGGTCCACTAGATGAAGCTTCATACCAAACAGCAAAGACCTGGGCCTTGTGGTTTCAGAGAAGAAAATTTTTAAAGATTTTCCCAATATAAGTCTATGTAAAACCAAAGGGCCACGTGGCGGGGGCATTTTTGGTCTCAGGGCTATAATTTGAACAATCTTGGTAGAGGTCTACTAGCTGAAGCTTTATAACAAATATCAAAGACCTAAGCCTTGTGTTTTCAGAGAAGAAGATTTTTCAAGATTTTCGCTATATTAGTCTACGTAAAACCAAAGGGCCCCGGAGTGGGGGCATTTTTGGCTCCAGGGCTATAATTTGAACAATCTTGGTAGAGGTCCACAAGATGAAGCTTCATACAAAATATCAAAAACCTGGGCCTTGAAGTTTCAGAGAAGAAGATTTTTAAAGATTTTCCCTATATAAGCCTATGTAAAACCAAAGGGCCCCGGGGCGGGGGCATTTTTGGTCTCAGGGCTATAATTTGAACAATCTTGGTAGAGGTCCACTAGCTGAAGCTTCATAACAAATATCAAAGACCTAAGCCTTGTGGTTTCAGAGAAGAAGATTTTTCAAGATTTTCCCTATATAAGTCTACGTAAAACCAAAGGGCCCCTGAGTGGGGGCATTTTTGGCCCCAGGGCTATAATTTGAACAATCTTGGTAGAGGTCCACAAGATGAAGCTTCATACCAAATATCAAAAACCTGGGCCTTGAAGTTTCAGAGAAGAAGATTTTCCCTATATAAGCCTATGTAAAACCAAAGGGCCCCGGGGCGGGGGCATTTTTGGCCCCAGCACTATAATTTGAACAATCTTGGTAGTGGTCCACTACATGAAGCTTCATACCAAAAAGCAAAGATCTGGGCCTTGCAGTTTCAGAGAAGAAGATTTTTAAAGATTTTCCCGATATAAGCCCATGTGAAACAAAAGGGCCCGGGGTGGGGCATTTTTGGCCCCAGCACCATTATTTGAACAATCTTGGTAGGGGTCCACAAAATGAAGCTTCATACCAAACAGCAAAGACCTGGGCCTTGCAGTTTCAGAGAAGAAGATTTTTCAAGATTTTCCCTATATAAGCCCATGTGAAACAAAAGGGCCCGGGGCGGGGGCATTTTTGGCCCCAGCACTATTATTTGAACAATCTTGGTAGGGGTCCACTAGATGAAGCTTCATACCAAATATCAAAGACCTGGGCCTTGCCGTTTCAGAGAAGAAGATTTTTAAAGATTTTCCCTATATAAGCCCATGTAAAACCAAAGGGCCCTGGGGCGGGGGCTTTTTTGGCCCCAGCACTATAATTTGAACAATCTTGGTAGGGGTCCACTAGATGAAGCTTCATACCAAATATCAAAGACCTGGGCCTTGCGGTTTCAGAGAAGAAGATTTTTAAAGATTTTCCCTATATAAGCCCATGTAAAACCAAAGGGCCCCGGTGTGGGGGCATTTTTGGCCCCAGCACTATAATTTGAACAATCTTGGTAGGGGTCCACTAGATGAAGCTTCATACCAAATATCAAAGACCTGGGCCTTGCGGTTTCAGAGAAGAAGATTTTTAAAGATTTTCCCTATATAAGCCCATGTAAAACCAAAGGGCCCCGGTGTGGGGGCATTTTTGGCCCCAGCACTATAATTTGAACAATCTTGGTAGGGGTCATCTAGATGAAGCTTCATACCAAATATCAAAGTCCTGGGCCTTGCGGTTTCAGAGAAGAAGATTTTTTAAGTTTTCGGTGAAAAAAATCTATTTTTGGCTCCTGTGACCTATATGTGCAACGGACCGGAACCATTTGAACAACTTTGAAAGGGGACCACCTAAGGATCATTCCTGTGAAGTTTGGTCAAAATCCGATCAGTGGTTTAGGAGATGTCATTTGAAGAAATTGTTTACGCACTGATGCACGCATGGACGGACGCACGACAGACGAAAAGTGATCCCAAAAGCTCACCTCATCACTACGTGACAGGTGAGCTAAAAAAAAAAAACAAGAGGGTCAAGATCGCCCTGTATTGCTCACCCTGTGGACCACAAAATCATTAGTGATGTTTAGAAAAAAAGAAACTCTGAAGAAAGGAAACTCATGTTTGTTAACCTGCTTGATAAAAATATCTTCACAGATCCAGTTGTACATCAGTTGAAACCCTGGGCGGAGCCATTTTTGGTCCCCAAGGCGATAATTTGAAAATCTTGGTACAGATCCACTAGATGAAACTGCATACCAAATATCAAAGATCTGGGCCTTGTGGTTTCACAAAAGACAATTTTTGAGGGTTTTCCCTATACAAGTCTATGTAAAAAGTGGGCCTTGGGCAGGGACATTTTTTACCCTGAAGGCTAAAACTTGGTAGAGGTCCACTAGATGAAGCTTAAAACCAAATATCAAAGACCTGGGTCTTCTGGTTTCAGACTGGAAGATTTTTAAACATTTTTCCTGTATAAGTCTATGTTAATCAAGTGAGCCCCTGGGCGGGGCCATTTTTGGCCCCAGAACTATAATTTGAACAATCTTGGCAAAGGTCCATTAGAAGAAGCTTTATACCTGGGCCATCTGGTTTCAGACAAGAAAATTATTCATAAAAGTTTTCCCTATTTAAGTCTACAACAAGAAAAACACCAAATGGCATTATGGACGGGTTTTTGAAAAAGGTTAACCAAAAGGTAAACCGGGATGCGGACGCCCGGCCGCCCTCCCACATGGACATCGCTACTCTAAAGGACGGAATCTTTCCTTGAAAAAACCGTCCAAAAACGTGGGCCCTGGGCGGGGTTGTTTTTGACCCCAAGGCTATAATTTGAAGAATCTTGGTAGGGGTCGACTAGATGTAGCTTCATACCAAATATACCAAATATACAAGAAAGCAGTCTGAGGGACAGCCAAATCGGCCTCTGCACTTCTAATAACAAGGCTCAACCTTATGACCTTCACCTGTGACCTTGATCTTGAGTTGGCATTGTTTATTTATGAGTTCTGCAGATCAGCTCACTGAGGGGGATATTTGACCAAAATGAAAATAGTTCAAATGGTCTAGGGCAAGAAAAAGTCAAAAAGAGCTATGTGTTTGGTACTGTGTCCATTCCACCTTTGTAGCCTGTAGTCACTGAATGTAGGACGATTTGGCCAGCGGATGATTTGGCCTGGACGATTTGGCCTAGGACAATTTGGCCAGCCAAAAATATTGGGTAGGACAATTTGGTCAGAATAATATAATGACTAGTTTAAACTGAAAATTTGTTTTGTTTTTAATATACAGTAGTGTTTGAATATGTGGAAGGAACATTTTAAAGAAGATTTTAAACAATTAGATTTTTTTATTGTTGTTTTGAAACTCTTATAACTTTTGGCCTGAGATATTATTTATGTGCAAATTAATAACAAGAGGCTCAATGAGCCTAACCGCTCACCTGAGGAACATTTTAGTTAGCCGTTTGTCTCATGGTCTTTGAGCATAATTTTTTTTGAAGTTCTTCCTAATGGGACAAGGCATTGTCAATTAGGACCCTAGGGGCATGTTTGGTAGGACTAATGTAGGGGACCAATTGACATTGCTACATGCTTATAGGTAAGCTCTTGGCCTAGAGGTTTCAGAGAAGAAGATTTTTGAAGTTTTTGTTTTTTTTTTCATTATAAGTCTATGGGGGCTAAGGGGTCCCTGGGTGTGGCCAGTTTATACCCCAGGGGCATGATTGGCACAATTTACGTAGGGGACCACTTGACATTGCTACATGCTTAATATGTAAGCTCTGGGCCTAGTGGTTTCAGAGAAGCAAATTTTTTAAGTTTTTCCCACTGTAAGCCTATGGGAGCTATATGTTGCCATGGCAACACCAGTTTCAATCTGAACTGCCCCAAAACATACTGCATCTTCTCCCCAACCGGATAATGCTTCTCATGAAATTTAATCATGATTGGCCAAGTGGCTTTAAAGATATACTTATTTGAAAATGTGAAGAGACGCCGGACCATCGGCATACTAATACCTCACATGATTCTTCGGCTCAAGTGAGCTAATAAAACTAGCAGTTTCAGAGAAGAAGATTTTTTAAGCTTTTTTCCCATTATAATTCTATGGGGGCTGAGGGGCCCCAGGGCGTGGCCAGTCTAGATCCCAGGGGCATGGTTGGCACAATTTATGTAGAGGACCACTTGACATTGCTACATGCTTAATATGTAAGCTCTGAGCCTAGTGGTTTAAGAGAAGAAGATTTTTTAAGCTTTTTTTTCATTATAAGTCTATGGGGGCTAAGGGGCCCTGGGTGTGGCCAGTTTAGACCCCAGGGGCATGATTGGCACAATTTATGTAGAGGACCACTTGACATTGCTACATGCTTAATATGTAAGCTCTGTGCCTAGCGGTTTCAGAGAAGAATATTTTTTAGCTTTTTTTCCACTATAAGTTTATGGGGGCTAAGGGGCCCCGGGGCGTGGCCAGTTTAGATCCCAGGGGCATGATTGGCACAATTTACGTAGGGGACCACTTGACATTGCTACACGCTTAATATGTAAGCTCTGGGCCTAGTGGTTTTAGAGAAGAAAATTTTTTTAAGCTTTTTTTCAACTATAATTCTATGGGGGCTAAGGGGCCCCAGGGCGTGGCCAGTCTAGATCCCAGGGGCATGATTGGCACAATTTATGTAGAGGACCACTTGACATTGCTACATGCTTAATATGTAAGCTCTGGGCCTAGTGGTTTCAGAGAAGAAGATTTTTTAAGCTTTTTTTTCCATTATAAGTCTATTGGGGCTAAGGGGCCCCGGGGCGTGGCCAGTTTAGACCCCAGGGGCATGATTGGCACAATTTACCAGGGGCATGATTGGCACAATTTATGTAGAGGACCACTTGACATTGCTACATGCTTAATATGTAAGCTCTGTGCCTAGCGGTTTCAGAGAAGAATATTTTTAAGCTTTTATTTCCATTATAAGTCTATGGGGGGTAAAGTGACCCCGGGGCGTGGCAAGTTTTGACCCCAGGGGCATGGTTTGCACAATTTATGTAGGGGGTCACTTGACATTGCTACATGCTTCATATGTAAGCTCTGGGCCTAGTGGTTTCAGAGAAGAAGATTTTTTTAGCTTTTTTTCCACTATAAGTTTATTGGGGCTAAGGGGCCCCGGGGCGTGGCCAGTTTAGACCCCAGGGGCATGATTTGCACAATTTATACAGGGGACCACTTGACATTGCTACATGCTTAATATGTAAGCTCTGTGCCTAGCGGTTTCATCGAAGAAGACTTTTAAGCTTTTTCTTCCATTATAAGTCTATGTGGGCTAAGGGGCCCCAGGGCCAGTTTAGATCCCAGGGGCATGATTGGCATTATTTATGTAGGGGACCACTTGACGTTGCTACATGCTGAATATGTAAGCTCTGGGCCTAGTGGTTTCAGAGAAGAAGATTTTTTAAGCTTTTTTCCATTATAAGTCTATGGGGGCTAAGGGGCCCCAGGGCGTGGCCAGTTTAGACCCCAGGGGCATGAATAGCACAATTTATGTAGAGGACTACTTGACATTGCTACATGCTTAATATGTGAGCTCTGTGCCTAGAGGTTTCAGAGAAGAAGATTTTTTAAGCTTTTATTTCCATTAAAAGTCTATAGGGGTTAAGGGACCCCAGGGTGTGGCTAGTTTAGACCCCAGGGGCATGATTGGCATAATTTATGTAGGGGACCACTTGACATTGCTACATGCTTCATATGTAAGCTCTGGGCCTAGTGGTTTCAGAGAAGAAGATTTTTTTAGCTTTCTTCCATTATAAGTCTATGGGGGCTAAGGGGCCCCGGGGCGTGGCCAGTTTAGACCCCCGGGGCATGATTGGCACAATTTATGTAGAGGACCACTTGACATTGCTACATGCTTAATATGTAAGCCCTGTGCCTAGCGGTTTCAGAGAAGAAGATTTTTTAAGCTTTTATTTCTATGGGGGTTAAGGGACCCCAGGGCATGGCCAGTTTAGACCACAGGGGCATGATTGGCACAATTTATGTAGGGGACCACTTGACATTGCTACACGCTTCATATGTAAGCTCTGGGCCTATTTGTTTCAGAGAAGAAGATGTTTTAAGATTTTCCCATTGTAAGTCTATGGGAGCTATATGTTGCCATGGCAACAAGAGTTTCCATCTGATCTGCCCCAAAACATAATGCATCTTTTCCCCCAACCTGATAATACTTCTCATGAAATTTAATCATGATTGGCCAACTGGCTTTAAAGATATACTTAGTTGAAAATGTGAACGGACGACGGCCGACGGACGACGGACGCCGGATCATTGGCATACTAATACCTCACTTGAGCCTTCGGCTCAGGTGAGCTAAAAATGGTTAACTACAATCCCCCAAACACAAAAAATAGAATAAAATAATAATAATAAACAAGAGGGCCCAGAGGGCCCTGGTTCGCTCACCTGATCGAAGGCATAACAAGTGGGCCCCGGGCAGGGTCAATTTTGGCCCCAGGGCTAAAATTTGAACAATCTTGGTAGAGGTCCACAAGATGAAGCTTCATATCGAATACGAAAGACCTGGGCTTTCTGGTTTCAGAGAAAAAGATTTTAAAGGTTTACCCTGCATATAGAAGTCTATGTAAAACAAGATTTTCCCTATATAAGTCTATGTTAAACCAAAGGGCCCCGGAGCGGGGGCATTTTTGGCCCCAGTGCTATAATTTGAACAATCTTGGTAGAGGTCCACTAGCTGAAGCTTCATAACAAATATCAAAGACCTAAGCCTTGTGTTTCAGAGAAGATGATTTTTAAAGATTTTCCCTATATAAGTCTATGTAAAACCAAAGGGCCACATGGCCGGGGCATTTTTGGTCTCAGGGCTATAATTTGAACAATCTTTATAGAGGTCCACTAGCTGAAGCGTCATAACAAATATCGAAGACCTAAGCCTTGTGGTTTCAGAGAAGAAGATTTTTCTAGATTTTCCCTATATAAGTCTATGTAAAACCAAAGGGCCCCGGGGCGGGGGCATTTTTGGCCCCAGGGCTATAATTTGAACAATCTTGGTAGAGGTCCACAAGATGAAGCTTCATACCAAATATCAAAGACCTGGGCCTTGCAGTTTCAGAGAAGAAGATTTTCCCTATATAAGCCTATGTAAAACAAAAGGGCCCTGGTGTGGGGGCATTTTTGGCCCCAGCACTATAATTTGAACAATCTTGGTAGGGGTCTACTAGATAAAGCTTCATACCAAATATCAAAGACCTGGGCCTTGAGGTTTCAGAGAAGAAGATTTTTCAAGATTTTCCCTATATAAGCCCATGTAAAACCAAAGGGCCCCCATGCGGGGGGCATTTTTAGCTCCAGCACTTTAATTTGAACAATCTTGGTAGGGGTCCACTAGATGAAACTTCATACCAAATATCAATGACCTGGGCCTTGCAGTTTCAGAGAAGAAGATTTTTAAAGATTTTCCCTATATAAGCCTATCTAAAACAAAAGGGCCCTGGTGCGGGGGCATTTTTGGCGCCAGCACTATAATTTGAACAATCTTGGTAGGGGTCCACTTGATGAAGCTTCATACCAAATATCAAAGACCTGGGCCTAGCTGTTTCAGAGAAGAAGATTTTCCAAGATTTTCCCTATATAATTCCCATGTAAAACCAAAGGGCCCCCATGCGGGGGGCATTTTTAGCTCCAGCACTTTAATTTGAACAATCTTGGTAGGGGTCCACTAGATGAAACTTCATACCAAATATCAATGACCTGGGCCTTGCAGTTTCAGAGAAGAAGATTTTTAAAGATTTTCCCTATATAAGCCTATCTAAAACAAAAGGGCCCTGGTGCGGGGGCATTTTTAGCTTCAGCACTATAATTTGAACAATCTTGGTAGGGGTCCACTAGATAAAGATTCATACCTAATATCAAAGACCTGGGCCTTGCGGTTTCAGAGAAGAAGATTTTTAAAGATTTTCCCTATATAAGCCTATGTGAAACCAAAGGGCCCACTTGCGGGGGCATTTTTGGCCCCAGCACTATAATTTGAACAATCTTGGTAGGGATCCACTAGATGAAGCTTCATACCAAATATCAAAGACCTGGGCCTTGCGGTTTCAGAGAAGATGATTTTTCAAGATTTTCCCTATATAAGCCCATGTAAAACCAAAGGGCCCCCGTGCGGGGGCATTTTTAGCTCCAGCACTATAATTTGAACAATCTTGGTAGGGGTCCACTAGATGAAGCTTCATACCAAATATCAAAGACCTGGGCCTTGCGGTTTCAGAGAAGAAGATTTTTCAAGATTTTCCCTATATAAGCCCATGTAAAACCAAAGGGCCCCCATGCGGGGGCATTTTTAGCTCCAGCACTATAATTTGAGCAATCTTGGTAGGGGTCCACTAGATGAAGCTTCATACCAAATATCAAAGATCTGGGCCTTGCAGTTTCAGAGAAGAAGATTTTTAAAGATTTTCCCTATATAAGCCTATGTAAAACAAAAGGGCCCCCGTGCGGGGGCATTTTTGGCCCCAGCACTATAATTTGAACAAAATCTTGGTAGGGGTCCACTAGATGAAGCTTCATACCAAATATCAAAGACCTGGGCCTTGCGGTTTCAGAGAAGAAGATTTTTTAAGTTTTCGGTGAAAAAAATCTATTTTTGGCTACTGTGACCTATTTGTGCAACGGACCGGAACCATTTGAACAACTTTGAAAGGGGACCACCTAAGGATCATTCCTGTGAAGTTTGGTCAAAATCCGATCAGTGGTTTAGGAGGAGATGTCGTTTGAAGAAAAGTTTACGGACGCACGCACGCACGCAGAAAAGTTTACGGACGGACGGACGCACGCACGCACGACGGACAAAAAGTGATCCCAAAAGCTCACCTTGTCACTACGTGACAGGTGAGCTAAAAATAATAATAAATAAATAAATTTAATGGTGTTGTTTAAATTGGCTGAAAAACAAAATTAATTACATGCTTTTTTATTCATGGTTAATTGGCTAACTGATTTGCTGACTGGTCTTGGTTCCTTGCTTTCTTAATTAGCTATTCCATACTTATTTTGTTGGTTTTGTTTGTTTGTTTGTGTATGCATTGTGATTTTTAGTTAAATTTGTTGCAATACAAGATTTGGTAAGCATATTTTCTTGCATGCATGGTTAATTGACTGATTGATTTTTTGACTGGTCTAACGAGTACCACGCAGAGCTGAATCCTGCCCGCAAACTAGTACCAGTGAACCGCTTAGAGGATCTAAGCCTGTCCAGGACCTGCGGTGCGAGGCGGACCGTCCATGCTAATAAACGGTAACCCTATTGGTTTCATTGGACGACAGGGCTTGAGATGTCATTTCATCTCAATGTCGGGTAAAAGTCCCACAAAATTGGAAGCAACATCTCCAAAATGACCTTTACAGTGTTGTCGGGGACGTTAAACCTCAAATCAAACAAACGAGTACCCACAACCTATATCTTGGAGCAGAAATAAGAAAAATAATGTATACCCTCATAAACCCTAATTTTCTCTATATAAAGTTCATTTCACTGACTTGTTCATGTGATGCCTGCCTGGTTCAAGAATGTGCACCGCACTGGTTAACCACTTGCACTTAGGGAAACTGATCTGCTCAATATGACCTAAATAGTGTTGACTGGGCTCAAATACTATAAATGAGTAGAAAATATGTAATGATGTGTGATAAAAATATGTTGTCAAATGAAGAAACTGCTCAAACTATGCAATTTCCTCTTATGTCAACATTTGATTTTCACTCATCAAAGCCAAGAAATGACAGATAAAATCACTGAAAAAACATGAATATTTGATGAAAATATGTAGCCAAATGAAGAAAAAATGCTAATGAAATGATTGATAGAATAAGAATTGGTAAAACCACTAGGAGAAATCAGTTTGCCCAAATTGGTACAGTTCAAAAACATAAAGCTGGTCTCAGTAGCTCAGCACCTGACCCAGAGACAAACTCACCTGTGCTACAAACTCACCAGTGCTGCAGAGATAAAATCTGCGTATTTGTATTCTTTAAATAATGAATATTTTAGACATTTTTAGCAATAAATTGTTGCCTATTCGATGGTTGACTGCTACTCCCTCTGTTTATTGTACTTAATTATCTCACTTTAAGAAATCATTACAGTGTTTTGATAACAAGTGTAAAAGACACCAATTAAACAATTGAGTGTTAAAGGGCACCAATTAAACAATTGAGTGTGAAAGGTTGCCTGACAAGTGTTATCATGTGCGTGTAGCGAAGACTACGCCATATGCAAGCAGTCTGATCAGCAACAGCGTCCAAGCTTTCCTATAAATGAAACAGTAAACTCAGATCAGACTGAGCAGAATTTCCAGCGGATCCGAGTCTTTTCTACACAATCTGTGTGCACATACACATTCAGTGCATTTCTCGGGAAGCATTTCTAATGAATTGTGTAAAGTGACAACAATTAAACAATTGAGTGTGAAAGGCTGCCTGACCAGAGTTTTCAAGTGTGTGTAGCGAAGACTACACCATATGCAAGCAGTCTGATCAGTGACAGTGTCCAAGCTTTCCTATAAATGAAACAGTAAACTCAGATCAGACTGAGCAGAATTTCCAGCTGATCTGAGTCTTTTCTGTGTGCACATACACATTCAGTGCATTTTTTGGGAAGCATTCTAATGACACCACAATAGGACATCCTGACACTCATTAGTAAGTAAGTAAGTAAGTAAAGTCTTTATTTAACGAGGGTAACAACATTTAGCATAGACATTTACATGCATCAGCTAATCTTCCATGAGGCCCTCAAGAGTTATATACAGGTGTACAAATAAAATACAAGTTAAATACAGTAAATACACAAGTAAAGACATGTGCAATATCATAATACCGCAAAAAGTTGAGAAAAAAAAAACAAAAAAAAACCTGATCTTTTCTCCTCCGATATACAGATTCTGTATAAAACGTATACATAGAATGGCCATATATATACTACATACATTTTATACATACTAACGTAAGGTATACCCGGAGCATTGTAAGCTATATCTCGAGATCTCCTTTCAGCTTATCCTGCTGCTTTAGAGATGCATAATGATTCATAAGGAAGAAAAAAAAAAAAAAAAAAACATATAATAGGCACAAATTGAAGTATACTAAATAATTGACCCATTTAGCACCAGAAACCCCAGAACAGGTATCCTGGCAAACAGTGCAGGTCCAGATGAGATGCTGCAGAACGCGGGTCTGATCAGGTCCTCCACTGTTTGCTAAATGTTTAGCCATTTTCCTAATCAATTTTGAAGAAAACCAACCTGACACCCCTAAACCCTGAAACGGACTCCTGCTATATATAATGAGGACGATTCCATTTGGTACGAAAAGGGTTAAAGCAATTTTGGCATGGTAGGTGTATAATTATTTATGTAAGTAACCATTTTAGGCACCTTCTGTGAAATGTATCTAGGGTCTGAGAGTTTCTCAATTCTTCTGGAAGACTATTCCATACTAGGCAACCAGAATACCTCAGGCTATGTTTGAAATATTCAGTCCTGGGTTTAGGGGGAACAAAACAACCCGAAGAGGTTGATCTTAAAGTTATAGAGGTATTGGCATTGTTGCGTACCATAAAGTTTTCAGTGATGTATTGTGGTGCAGTGTTGTTATAGACTTTAAACATAAACTTTGCTTTTCTTAAATAGAGTCGGTCATAGATGGACAAAATTTTTAAAGAACTCATGGCTTCAAGTGGATTTTCCACATCATAATCAAGGATTACTCGACATGCTCGTTTCTGCAGTTTAAAAAGTTTTAGTTTATTAATCTCCGACGAGTTTCCCCATACAATGTTACAGAAGTCAATATGCGGTTGGATGTAAGACTTATAGTATTGAACTCGATGAGCTTGAGACAAGAAATATTTTATCTTTGAAAGAAGCCAAATACTTGAAGAAATCTTTTTTGTTAAATGCCTTATATGCTCAGACCAGGTCAAATTGTTGTCAACAAAGACACCCAGTATTTTATTGTTTGTAATCATATCAAGAGTATTACTATTAAACTTAAGGTCAACGGTTTCTTTGTTAAGCCTTTGACGTTTCTGGTTTGTTGTAACAAGCATAACCTTAGTTTTGGCAGAGTTAAGAATCATGCCATTGCTTTTGCACCAACTGTGAAGGTTAGTTAAGGCAGTTTGAAGGTTATTTTCAATCAGTTCAAGTGAATCCTGAATGTCGTACAGAGTTGTGTCATCGGCATAAAGGTCTGTACTGACATTTTTTGTGTACAAAGGGAGATCATTTATAAAAAGTAAAAACAGAAGTGGACCTAGAATGGATCCCTGTGGCACACCATATGTGACTTGTTTAAAGTCTGAAATACTACCATTTACTGAAACTTGCTGTTTCCTTTGACTGAGATAGGAGTTGAACCAACCAATAGCTTCATCTTTTATGCCGTAGATTTTAAGTTTATTAAGTAGAATATTATGATCAACAAGATCAAAAGCCTTCTTGAAATCCACTAATACAACACCAATCATTTTACTGTTATCAATGGCATTTAACCAGGAATCTATCATGTGTACAAGAGCTGTTTCACATGAATGCTGTGATCGAAAACCAGATTGGGTTTTGTGAAGTAATTTGAATTCATGCAAATAATCTGAAAGGCAGCTATGAACATGTTTTTCTAGTACTTTAGAGAGGACAGGTAATATTGATATAGGGCGATAATTGTTTACTTCCTCATGAGGACCTGACTTGTGAAGAGGGGTAACTTTTGCTTCTTTCCATTTGTTTGGAAAAGTAGACTTGCTAATACTGTGATTACAGATGAACGTAACTTGCTCAGCAATATAAGGGGCAGCTAGTTTTAATAAACGTGGCCCAATATTGTCAGACCCTGTAGCTTTACTTACATCAATAGCTGATAGAAAGTTTAAGACTTTTTCGGTTTGAATATTCTGAATTACAAATTTTGCATTGTCTGTAAGCCTATCTTGGCAAAACGCTTTCAATTTGTTATGGTTTGTATGGGTAACTGGTTCTTTTATTTTAGCGGCAATATTGACAAAGAAATCGTTAAATATATTTGAAATTTGTGTTGGGTCTTCAGCATGAAGATTTTCATTCCTTACAGTATCAATAGAAGTTTGCCTTTGTTGACCTTTCCCAGCACCCACCTCCTGAAAAATCTTGAAAATACTACCAGGATTGCCTTTATTGTTGTCAATAAAGGTTTGAAATCGTTCTCTTTTAGATGTTTTTATAAGTTTTGTTACCTTGTTTCTCCAGAATTTGTACTCGTGTGTATGATCTAAAGATTTATGTCTGTCTCTGCTCTTTATTGCATCGATAATTTCAGGTGTAATCCATTGGGGTTGATTTTTATGTTTAACCCTGTGCTGTTTTATTGGCACATGCTTGTCTACAACCTGCAGAAAAAGGTCTGACCATGCCTCAAGAATATCATCAGTGTCATCAAAAACCTTTATAGTGTCCCATGGGACAGCTTGAAGGTCCTCCGCAAATTTAGCTTCGTCGAAATTTCGAAAAGATCTGTAAGATATTATGTAATGATTACTTTTAGGTGGTTGGACATGCAGTTTCCGTGTAAAGAAAATGGGAAAATGATCGCTCAATCCAATTTTGGGAACATTTATAGAATTAACATTTTCGGGACAGTTGGAGTAAATGTGGTCAATTAGTGTACTTGACTCAGTAGTTACTCTGGTGGGTTCAGTAATCAGCTGTTTAAGCCCAAAAGGTTCCATATACTCTTGCCATGCCTTTTTGATGTTAGTATTCAAAAGATCCCTATTAAGATCTCCCATGATATAAATTTCTTTTTCTTCTTTTAATACATTTTCTATGCAATCCTCAAAAATTCCATTCCATTGAACAGTTGAATTTGGAGGCCTGTAAATGTTCCCAACTAAAAAAGATTTGCTTTTCGGGGGTTTTATTTCAATCCATACACATTCAAGGTTTTCAAGTTCAAGGTCAGATCTGCGTTTACAACCGACTCCATCTTTGACATACACTAAAATACCACCTCCTGAGTTCTCATTTCGGTCTTTACGAAAAGGTTGTTGAAAACCATTTATCTTTAAAGCTGAATCAGGATGAACAGCCTTCAATTTTGTCTCCCCTAAGCCCAGTAAGTGTACATGATTTTTCTCAGACCCTAAAAGAAGACGTACTTGGTCTATTTTATTATTGACGCCTTGGATATTAATATGGCCCATTCTAAAACCCTTACATGTAAGCCCTAAATCAAGTAGGTTGTTTGAATTTGGCTGGTCATAAACCTGTTCAGGAGTGGCAGACTGTTCATTAGTAATTACAACATTTTCAGATACCTGAGATAGAGAATCAGTTACCCTACTTAAACTGATTACATTATCAATATAATTTGAGTCATTCACAGCTTGACCCTGAGTGTAGGTCCCTGTGGATAAAAGAGCACTGTTATTTGAACTAAAAGGTGCATGCATGCTTTCAAAGGTAATTCCTGATAGCAGTAATGGATCTGCACTATGGGTGTGTTGAGAAAGATATGAAATTTCTGAAATCTGATTATCATTGTCAGCAGCCATTAATGCCTCAGGGCTGCCGAAGGAAGCTGTATCAACAAACATATTGCTATAAGAAACACAAGTAACATGAACATCGTTTTTATCTTTGACATCATAAGAGGGCCTCATGGGAACAACTGCATTTAAATCTGGATTAGAGATCTGTAAATTAATATTGCAGCTATCAGTGGTAGATTCATTTATCACATTTGCATTTGAGCCGCCACTTTCATTTGAGCAGCTATATGTACATGTATTTCCAGCACAGGTAGTTGCAATGCTATCTGTAATGCAAACACACATACTTGAGTCACAATCTGAACATATCCAGTTTAGTATAGAGAATTTATTGTTATCATTTATTATTGTAGGTGTACTCAATGATAGGGCAACATTGCCGAGTTCCTACTTGCTAAGACAGCGTGTGGATTTATGTCCATAAAAGCCGCAGTGAAAACATTTCAATTGTTGTCTGTGCCTGCATTGATTAGTCTCATGGTTACTTTCACCACACTTGTAGCATAGGGTGTCCTCTTTTGGGTGATTATTTAACCTTCTCTCCCTGTTCCATGATACTGGTCTCCTCCTTTCATTTGTATGGTATTCCTTTTTCTTCGGTTTACCACTAGAAAAAGTACAGCGATCAAAATCCCTCACAATTGGTGTTTCTTTGTGGATAGCACCAATAAGGCGCTTGACTCCTGAGTTTGACAGGTGGATACAGTCTGTTGAATAATATTGGTCGATAATCATTCCATGTCTGTCATGAAATGCGCTGTCAAGGTCAATCATGTCTGTCCTATGCTGTTCTGAGAGTTCCTTAATGATATCATTCTGGTCCGAGGTGCTTGTGTCACCTCTGGGACAAACATTACAAAGAACGATATGACATTGACTGTGATCTTTGATATGTTGGATCACTTGATCATAAACCTCCTCAAAATACTCATTGTCGGATCCGTTTGAGGCATCATTACCACCAACATGTATCACCACATGAGAGAACTCCTTCAAATCGAATAGTTTTATTTGATTTAGGATACTGCCTATTGTGGCCCCTGGGATACCATTTCTAAACACATTAGACTTAAGTCCCTTTGGATTGATAGATGCAATCAGTGAATCTCCTATGAGTAGAATCTGTTTTGACACAATACTATTTGATATATTCTGTGTAGGAATTGTGAAACTATGGTTATTTCTCTCCTTCCTGCGACCTGAAGGGCGTGATCTCTGGGAAGACAGAGGGGTCATAGTCCTTGGAGTTGACGTTCTGACCACTTCACTGTACTGCCTTGTTTGTAGATCAGGTATCTGTGCATCAAGACCAGGAAAGGCCCCTGTGCTTGGCAGTCCAGGAGAATTTTGAACATCCGTTAAGACAGCTGCATTTTCTGCCATTGGTCCTTGTTGAAAAATATTGGTCTGGGTGGTCTGTTCATCACCTACTGATTGTTTTGTGACGTCTTGGCTAGTCTGGTCTAGTGTCCTGTAGATTGTCTCATTTACGGCCTTTTCAACAAGACGGTTGACCTGGGTAGACAGTGTAGAAATCTGACCCTGCAAGTCATGTATCATGTCCATAAGTGCAGAGATCTGGCGTATGATAGGTGTGTCTTGTAGGTCAGTAGTTGTCTGGTTTTGCAGTTTTGGTACTGGCTCAGCAGGGGGCTCCCCTTCAACTTCTTTTGAGGTACTATTACCTTGATTGTCCTGTGTATTGATCTGGGAGGCTGATAAGCTCCCATTGTTTTGATACTGTGCTTGATCTGTGTTGGAGTTCAACACAAGAGAGTCTTGATGTAACAAAGAGTTAGTGTCCCTCACAAAACTCTTATACATATTCTCTGACAGTGTTTTAAAGTTGTTATACCTCCAAAAAGTATGTCCTGGTCCACTGGCACAGATAGACATTAGACTTCTATCAAAAACCAGCTTGCAACTCTTGTTTCCATCAACATGTGTTTTGACACTAAAAGTTTTTGATTCCTTAATTGGAAACTTGAATTGTTTGCTGAGCACTGTCAGAACATTATTATACAGTGGCTTATTGTAGAATAAAATATTAGAACTTTCCTTTGCTGGCATGATATGATAAAAAATTCCTTCAAAGGGATCAGTGACATCAGCTTCTAAGTCACTTCTGGAAAACCCAGAAAAATCATCTTGTAAATGATGGCTGTCTCCAAATAAAACACTACTTTCTGATGTAGAATTTGTTAATCCACTAGTGTTGACTGATTCTTCCATTTCTATAACCTGAGCTGCCATTTCAGATACAGGTGAAATAGAAAATCTATCTAACCTTATAAATTGTTACAGTCAGCCATTTTCTACACTGCTATGTATCTACAGGGGGTCCAGTGTGAAAACAAAGAAACTATATAAAATCCTTTGAATAGTCAATAATTAAAACACTTTTCCTTGCTATCGTGTTTATCAGGCGCACACAGTGCTGCATATATTACAACACATCAAACTGCATTCTACTGTCGTTTCTTATACATTTACATGTAAATGAGCCAGCACTCACCAAACAAGAGGCCCATGGGCCACTACGCTCACCAGAGGTCATGTGGTTTGTACCATATACAGGCATGGCACCCATCTTGGTCATTTGACAACAATCCCACGATTAACCCATTTTGTACCGAAAACCCCAAAACGGGTAATTGGTAAACTGTGCAGGCGCAGATCAGATGCCGCAGAATGCGGCATATGCTTAGGGCATACTTTGTTTGCAAAATGTTCAGCCATTTCTCAAATCAATTTTTAAGAAAACACAAACTGACCTCTAAATTGTGAAATAGACTTGTGCTATATATAAGGAAGAAGATTCTATTTGGTACAAACAAGAGGGCCCAATGGCCCTACATCTCTCACCTGTGTACCAGAAAATCATTAATGTAGGAGACCACTTGACATTGCTATATACTAAATATCTAAGCTCAGGCAAAGCGGTGTCCATGCTTATAAACCTACTGGTTTCATTGGGCAACAGGGCTTGAGATGTAATTTCATCTCAATGTCGGGTAAAAGTCCCACAAAATTGGAAGAGACATCTACAAAATGACCTATACAGTGTTGACGGGGATGTAAAACCTCAAATCAAACAAAATCTGTGCCTTATGGTTTTGGAGAAAAAGATTTTTTTTAAGTTTTTTCCAGTATAAGTCTATAGGAGCCAATGAGCCCTGGGGCTTGGCCAATTTTGACCCAAAGGGCACAGTTGGCAGGATTTATGTAGGCGACCATTTTGTGTTGCTATATACTAAATATCTAAGGTCTGTACTTCATGGTTTCAAAGAGTTTTGAAGCTTTTTTCCATTATAAGTTTGTTAGAGTTAAGGGGCCACAGGATTTGGACCCCAAGACATGATTGGCAGGATTCATGTAGGCGACCACTCGACATTGCTACATGCTAAATACCTAAGCTCTGGGACTTATGGTTTCAGAGAAGAAGATTTCTGAAGATTTTTTTTCCCCAATTTTAAGTTGTTGTTTTTTTTTTTTTGTTTTTTTTTTCATCATGTGGTTTCAGAGGAGAAGATTTTTGAAGTTTCTCCAATTGTAAGTCTATGGAAGCTAAAGACCCCTGGGGTGTGGCCAATTTGGATCCCAGGGGCATAACTGGCAGGATTTATGTAGGTGGCCACTTGACCTTGCTACATACTAAAAATCTAAGCTCTGGGCCTTATGGTTTCATAGAACAAGATTGTTTAAGTTCTTTTCCATTATAAGTCTATTGGAGGTGATGAGCTCGGGCGTGGCCAAATTTGACCCCAGGGTTCAGGGTAAGCAGGATTTATGTAGCTGGCTATTTTATGTTGCTAGACACTAAATATCTAAGTTCTGTGCTTCACAGTTTCTGAGAAGAAGATTTTTGAAGATCTTTTCCATTATGAGTCTATGGGAGCTAAGGGGCCCCGGGGTGTGGCCCATTTGGACCCCAGGGGCATGATTAGCAGGAAATATGTAGGAGACCACTTGCAGTTGCTATATGCTAAATATCTAAGCTCTGGTCTCTGTGTTTTGAGAGAAGAAGATTTTTGAAGTTTTTTTTTCATTATGCGTCTATGGGAGCTATGGGGGTCCCAGGGTGTGGCCCATTTGGACCCCAGGGGCATGATTGGCAGGATTTATGTAGGTGACCACTTGTTATTGCTACATGCTAAATATCTAAGCTCTGGGCCCTGTGGATTCAGAGAAGAAGATTTTTGAAGCTTTTTTCCATTATGAGTCTATAGGAGCTAAAGGGCCCCGGGGCGTGGCCCGTTTGGACCCCAGGGGCATGATTAGCAGGTATTATGGCTGTAACCACTTGCCCTTGCTACATGCTAAATATCTGAGCTCTGGGCCCTGTGATTTCAGAGAAGAAAATTTTTGAAGCTTTTTTTTCCATTATGAGTCTATAGGAGCTAACTGGCCCAGGGGCGTGGCCCTTTTGAACCCCAAGGGCATGATTGGCAGGAATTATGTAGGTGACCACTTGCCGTTGCTACATGATAAATATCTAAGCTCTGGGCACTGTGGTTTCCAAGAAGATTTTTGAAGCTTTTTTTCCATTATGAGTCTATGGGAGTGAAGGGGCCCCGGGGCGTGGCCCATTTGGAACCCAGGGGCATGATTGGCAGGAATCATGTAGGTGACCAGTTGGTGTTCCTACATGCTAAATATCTAAACTCTGGGCCCTGTGGTTTCAGAGAAGAAGATTTTTGAAGCTTTTTATACCACTATGAGTCTATAGGAGCTAAAGGGCCCTGGGGCGTGGCCCATTTGGAACCTGGGAACATGATTGGCAGGATTTATGTAGGTGACCACTTGCTCTTGCTACATGCCAAATATCTCAGCTCTGGGCCCTGTGGTTTCAGAGAAGAAGATTTTTTGAAGCTTTTTTCCATTATGAGTCTATAAAAGCTTAAGGGCCCCAGGGCGTGGCCCGTTTGGACCCCAGGGGCATGATTGGCAGGAATTATGTATGTGACCACTTGCCGTTGCTACATGCTAAATATCTAAGCTCTGGGCCCTGTGGTTTCTGAGGAGAAAATTTTTGAAACTTTTTGTTCCATTATGAGTCTATGGGAGCGAAGGGGCCCCAGGGCATCGCCCATTTGGAACCCAGGGGCATGATTGGCAGGAATTATGTAGGTGGCCACTGGCCGTTGTTACATACTAAATATCTAAGCTCTGGGCCCTGTGGTTTCAGAGAAGAAGATTTTTGAAGCTTTTTTTTCCACTATGAGTCTATGGGAGCTACGGGGCCCTGGGGTGTGGCCCGTTTGGACCCCAGGGGCATGATTAGCAGGTATTATGGCTGTACCAACTGGCCGTTGCTACATGCCAAATATCGCAGCTCTGGGCCCTGTGGTTTCAGAGAAGAAGATTTTTGAAGCTTTTTTCCATTATGAGTCTATAGGAGCTAAAGGGCCCCGGGCGTGGCCCGTTTGGAACCCAGGGGCATGATTGGCAGGAATTATGTAGGTGACCACTTGCCCTTGCTATATGCTAAATATCTAAGCTCTGGGTCCTGTGGTTTCCGAGAAGAAGATTTTTGAAGCTTTTTGTTCCATTGTGAGTCTATGGGAGCGAAGGGGCCTTGGGGCGTGGCCAATGTGGACCCCAGGGGCATGATTGGCAGGAATTATGTAGGTGACCACTGGCCTTTGCTACATGCTAAATATCTTAGCTCTGGGCCCTGTGGTTTCAGAGAAGATATTTTAATTTTTTCCCATTGTAAGTCTATGGGAGCTGTATGTTGCCATAGCAACCAGAATTCCAATCTGATCAGCCCAAAAAACCTTATGCAGCCTTTCCCCCTACCTGGTGATGCTTCTCATGAAATTTGATCAAGATTGACCATGGGGTATTAGAGATATACTTATTTGAAATTGTTTACGGACGCACGCACGCACGACGGACAAAAAGTGACCACAAAAGCTCACCTTGTCACTACGTGACAGGTGAGCTAAAAAGGGTTAACCTTTCATTGCCTCATCCCACAGAGGCTTTTCATGTAATTAGGTTTAAATCAGCACAGCATTTTTTGTGGAGAAGAAGATAAAACAAGAGGGCCCAATGGCCCTATATCGCTCACCTGTGTGAGCCCATTTGGACCCCAGGGGCATGATTGGCAGGATTTATTTAGGTGACCACTTGCAATTGCTACATGCAAAATATCTAAGCTCTGGACCCTGTGGTTTCAGAGAAGAAGATTTTTGGAGCTTTTTTCCATTAAGAGTCTATAGGAGCTAAGGGGCCCAGGGTGTGGCGCGTTTGGACCCCAGGGGCATGATTGGCAGGAATTATGTAGGTGACCACATAAAATTGCTACATGCTTAATATCTAAGCTCTCGGCCCTGTGGTTTCAGAGAAGAAGATTTTTGGAGCTTTTTTCTATTAAGAGTCTATATGAGCTAAGGGGCCCAGGGCGTGGCCTGTTTTCACCCCAGGGGCATGATTGGCAGGAATTATATAGGTGACCACATGCCATTGCTACATGCCAAATATCTAAGCTCTGGGCCCTGTGGTTTCAGAGAAGAAGAGTTTTGAAACTTTTTTTCCATTATGAGTCTATGGAAACTAAGGGGCCCCGGAGCATGGCCCATTTGGACCCCAGGGGCATGATTGGCAGGATTTATGTAGGTGACCACTTGCCGTTGCTACATGCTAAATATCTCAGCTCTCTGCCTTGTGGTTTCTGAGAAGAAGCTTTTTGAAGCTTTTTTCCATTATGAGCCTATAGGAGCTAAGGGGCCCCGGGGCATGGCCCGTTTGGACCCCAGGGGCATGATTGGCAGGAATTATGTAGGTGACCACTTGCTGTTGCTACATGCTAAATATCTAAGCTCTGGGCCCTGTGGTTTCAGAGAAGAATATTTTTTAAGCTTTTTTCCATTATGAGTCTATTGGAGCGAAGGGGCCCCAGGGCATGGCCCATTTGGACCCCAGGGTCATGACTGGCAGGAATTATTTAGGTGACCACTTGCCGTTGCTACATGCTAAATATCTAAGCTCTGGGCCCTGTGGTTTCAGAGAAGAAGATTTTTTAAACTTTTTTTTCATTATGAGTCTATGGGAGCGAAGGGGCCCCGGGGCATGGCCCATTTGGACCCCAGGGGCATGATTGGAAGGATTTATGTAGGTGACCCCTTGCCGTTGCTACATGCTAAATATCTCAGCTCTCTGCCTTGTGCTTTCTGAGAAGAAGCTTTTTGAAGCTTTTTTCCATTATGAGCCTATAGGAGCTAAGGGGCCCTGGGGCGTGGCCCTTTTGGACCCCAGGGGCATGATTGGCAGGAATTATGTAGGTGACCACTTGCCGTTGCTACATGCTAAATACCTAAGCTCTGGGCCCTGTGGTTCCAGAGAAGAAGACTTATGAAGGTTTTTTTTTTCCATTATGAGTCTATGGGAGCAAAGGGGCCCTAGGGCATTGCCCATTTGGAACCCAGGGGCATGATTGGCAGGAATTATGTAGGTGGCCACTGGCCGTTGCTACATGCTAAATATCTAAGCTTGGCCCTGTGGTTTCAGAGAAGAAGATTTTTGAAGCTTTTTTCCATTATGAGTCTATGGGAGCTAAGGGGCCCCGGGGTGTGGCCAATTTGGACCCCAGGGGCATGATTGGCAGGAATTATGTCGGTGACCACTTGCAGTTGCTACATGCCAAATATCGCAGCTCTGGGCCCTGTGGTTTCAGAGAAGAAGATTTTTTAAGCTTTTTTCCATTATTAGTCTATAGGAGCTAAAGGGCCCAAGGGCGTTGCCCATTTGGAACCCAGGGGCATGATTGGCAGGAATTATGTAGGTGACCACTTTCCCTTGCTATATGCTAAATATCTAAGCTCTGGGTCCTGTGGTTTCCGAGAAGAAGATTTTTGAAGCTTTTTGTTCCATTGTGAGTCTATGGGAGCGAAGGGGCCCTGGGGCGTGGCCAATGTGGACCCCAGGGGCATGATTGGCAGGAATTATGTAGGTGACCACTGGCCGTTGCTACATGCTAAATATCTTAGCTCTGGGCCCTGTGGTTTCCGAGAAGAAGATTTTTGAAGCTTTTTGTTCCATTATGAGTCTATGGGAGTGAAGGGGCCCCAGGGCATCGCCCATTTGGAACCAAGGGGCATGATTGGCAGGAATTATGTAGGTGCCCACTGGCCGTTGCTACATGCTAAATATCTAAGCTCTGGGCCCTGTGGTTTCAGAGAAGAAGATTTTTGAAGCTTTTTTTTCCATTATGAGTCTATGGGAGCTAAGGGGCCCCGGGGTGTGGCCAATTTGGACCCCAGGGGCATGATTGGCAGGAATTATGTAGGTGACCACTTGCCGTTGCTACATGCAAAATATCACAGCTCTGGGCCCTGTGGTTTCAGAGAAAAAGATTTTTGAAGCTTTTTCCATTATGAGTCTATAGGAGCTAAAGGGCCCCGGGGCGTTGCCCGTTTGGAACCCAGGGGCATGATTGGCAGGAATTATGTAGGTGACCACTTGCCCTTGCTATATGCTAAATATCTAAGCTCTGGGTCCTGTGGTTTCCGAGAAGAAGATTTTTGAAGCTTTTTGTTCCATTGTGAGTCTATGGGAGCGAAGGGGCCCTGGGGCGTGGCCAATGTGGACCCCAGGGGCATGATTGGCAAGAATTATGTAGGTGACCACTGGCTTTTGCTACATGCTAAATATCTTAGCTCTGGGCCCTGTGGTTTCAGAGAAGAAGATATTTTAATTTTTTCCCATTGTAAGTCTATGGGAGCTGTATGTTGCCATAGCAACCAGAATTCCAATCTGATCAGCCCAAAAACCTTATGCAGCCGTTCCCCCTACCTGGTGATGCTTCTCATGAAATTTGATGAAGATTGACCGTGGGGTATTAGAGATATACTTATTTGAAATTGTACACGGACGCATGCACAGACGGACGGACGCACGACGGACAAAAAGTGACCACAAAAGCTCACCTTGTCACTATGTGACAGGTGAGCTAAAAACTGAATCCTAGCCATCCAAGAAAAAGGTGACCTTTGGAATTGACTAACTTCCATTCAGCTGATTGCAAATAATATTTCTGATACAACAGGCCACCATGCAATCAGTAAAATCCATTGTCTTGCCTTTTTTCCATACAAATATCTAAGTGACCGACCTTGACATTAAACAGGTCAAGGTCAACAAAAGGTCATCGTTTGAAAAAAAAAATTGGTAGGGACTGAGTCCTGATCCTACATACCAAATTTCAAGGTTATCGGCCATTCGGTTCTTGAGAAGAATATTTTTAAAGTTTTTTTACCATATACATGTATGAGCATGGCAGCCATATTGGTCATGTGACCCAGTCTTTATGAACAAAACTCATTCCCCCTACCCATAGGAACTCCACATTAAATTTGATTTCAATCAACCCACCAGTTGAATTGGAGAAGATAAAACAAGAGGACAATGAGGTCCTGATCGCTCAACCCACCTGTTTAAATGGAGAAGATAAAACAAGAGGACAATGAGGGTCTGATCGCTCAACCCACCAGTTTCATTGGAGAAGATAAAACATGAGGTCCTGATCGCTCCCCTGAGCCCTGTAAATTATTTGGTCCCTTTTTCCCTCATCTGAGTGACTAAGATCTTTGGTTCTGATAAATAGGTGAAGGTCATTATTGTTTATAAAATACTGTTGTACTCAGTCACCTAATGTTGTACACAAAGCTTCAAGAAATCAGCCCACAGGTTCTGGAGAAGATTTAAACTTATATATGGCCATGGCAGCTAGGGATGTAACGATAGTCAGAAAATGACTATTGCGATAGTATTGACATTGCAGGAAGAACCATTGCAATACTATTACTATTGCTGACTACTATTGCAATACTATTGCGATACTATTGCCTGAAATAAATTTTCTTGTTTTAGAAGGAAATAAACACTATTCAAACCTTCACCTGTTTTTCTGTATGTATTATCTGCATAAAAGAAATAAACAAGATAATTTACACAGAGGAACAACTCTTGTAAACTCCTGTTTGCTTTTCTGCCTGCCCCTACAACAGGAAACAGCTCCGCTGGAGCATCTTTTTTCCTTCAAGTGTAAAGCCTCCTGGAGACCCATTTTAATAGATGTTGCCAAGTACATGTATCAAATCACAGTAAGAATGTGCCATCAGTTTCTTAATCAGAATAAAATAAATTTGAAGCCCAAATTTTCCCCAACAAATATTTATAAATATAATCCAAAGTGTTTGTCAAGTTTTAAGCACAATTACTTTATTTTTCTCTGACTTTAAGTGCGGTAATACGGTAGAAAATACTGTAGTTATCACGGCCAATAACGGTCCTTTTTCAAGTTAATTACAGACATGTCATAATAGCTTATCCAATTAGTAATTAAAGATACAATATATAAACTCATTTAGCTTCACGCGCATAATTAACACGAGCTTTAGCCGATATACTCAAAAGATCAAAATTGTCAGCTTAGGTAGAAAAGAGAATAAAGAATGCAGCTCAGTTTAAAATTTAATGATCCAGCCACAAGACGAGGACTCATCCATCCAAAACGAGCCAAAACTTCCACACCCGCCCTACAAGCAAGTTCAAGGCAAACATCTAAACTTTCCACCATCCAAATCGCCATAACAACCACCGTCCACAAACCGAAGCAATCGTTTTTCTGCAAGCGATCGGTAAATGACGTCATCCGACACCAGCAGCCCCACATAAGTTTAATGTCATCATTTTATTTTCTTTCATGAAAAAAGATGTTTGGAACCGGTAAAAATATTTTCTCTATAGCTAAACGGTTGTGAATAGAGGTGGATAGAAAACTGCGCCCTGCTCCCGACTTAACCCCGTAAACAACTCCCGACTTATCCCCAGAAGCTCCGTGTCAATCACCAACAACATACAGACGTGTTCACACAAATTAAAGCGTTCGACTTTTCTCGCCAAGCGTCGGCTATTTGGCGCCAAAACATAACCATTCACGAGACAGTAGAATAGTCTGTTTTTATTACGCACACATCTACCCTTAGATATAGCTAATCGTCTTAGGAGCGATAAAATCCTTTTCACATTGATTGTGGATTACGTATTATGATTTAAGGATAAACACAAATTAAAGACATAACTTGACCTTATTTCACACCTAGCCATGCGGAACATTATGTAGACTTATCGATAGCGCCGGTGGCATGTGTTTACAGTATGATAGTAGAATAGAGTGGTCCGTGACAGATACGGTCGGCGTTTATAACATGATTTGGTTAACTCATACTGACCGTTTGTTGGACCGGCCAGAGTTCTGTGTTATAATGAGGTTGATGTTGTAATTGTTTTCTAGTGCGGTATTTCCATGTGCATATTTTTAATACACGGTGTCCAAGATTTAAAATTAATTCCTCGGCTTTATAAACATGTCTGGATGCCCAAATTATAAGCATTCTTTGCAGGACGACATGTATTTCATTTCCTTTGATGTCTGCTATTGACAAAATAAGAATCCTCTAAAACATCAACCAGAACAATTTTTGCACCTTTTGAAGCGGTAGTGGCATGTGCAGACTTCCCATGCTTCACGTGCAAATGTGGGCGGCACCCTTTGATAAGAGATACCGCTGTGTAAACACGCATTAATTATCGCTTTTCTTATCTCTGGCTTACAGATTAGCGTATTCAAAATATGCATGGTCGTCCGTGTCAATTATTTCACAAGGAATTAACATCAAAGTGTTGACTGTTGAAAGCTGTAAATTTACCGGTTCAATGAAGGAATTTTCAGCGTGCTGACTGTATAACGGCATTTGGTTGTAAAGTGGATATGCATAACAAATAGGGTGCATAAACGCCGTGTACCTGTAGGCTACCGCCAATCACGATTCGGCTGTGATTTTATTGCCTTTATCTCGCGACAAGCAGCCGTTGACCCCCACTGACACGGGAAATTATTGAATTATAATTAGGACAATATACAGTTTGACGCTTGACCGGGTACAAGAATGAAAACAACTTCGGGAATTATTTGAAAAAAACTTGTGATATAGAAAACTATCGAAACTATCGATAGTCCAAAACACTATCGGCGATAGTCATCGATGTTTCACTTTACCATCGATGCAGTACTATCGACCCAGTGCCTATCGCAATGCATCGATAGTCCGATGCATCGTTACACTCCTAATGGCAGCCATTTTGGTTATGTGATGTGGACCATTTGAACACATGTTCATCCTGTATATAAAATTTAAGTTGAAAAGCTGATGTTGCTAATGACCTCAACATATAATAGCATTCACAGACATTCATACAGTACCTCATTTCATAATCACAACAATTTTCGAAAAATACATTTTTGACCTCAGCCCGAGGGACCAAATTTGACCGTGTCAAAAGATAAGTCAAGGTCGCCTAGGGTCATCAATGGAACAAATTTAGTTGCACTCAGTCACATAAAGCTACATACTAAATTTCAAGGCTTTGGCCAAGAGGTTCTGGTAAAGAAGATTTTAAGGGGTTTTACAATATTTAGCATGCTGGCCATCTTTGTCATGTGACCTGAACCATTTCAATAAACTTTCGATTTGCAATTGTCAGGAAGTTGCATATAAAACTGAAATTGGCTCTGCAATTTTAGAGAAAATATCATTTTAAGTGACCTGGCAGGGCATTTTCGGCCTGTTCAGCAGGGCCGAAATTCGGCCCCATTCCCAATGCCAAATAGCCTAAATTTTTCCCAATTTCACAAAATTTTCCCCCCAAAAAATGAAGAAATAAAAGCCACAACAAAAGGAACAGAGAAAACAATACTTGACATCAAAGGTTAACATGGAAATTCACCACAGTGAAGCCACATCTATATTGCACTGTTTAGCTATCAAATTCATAAGACTATCATGAGCAACATTCATAGTTCTGGCATTTCTCCGATGAAATTGTGTTCCCTATTTTGGTTTTTTGTCGGTAATTTTTTCCCAATTTTGCCCAGGGGCCTTTTCCCAAAATACCTGGATAAAGCCCTGCCTGGGTCAAAGGCCATCGGATGATCTTGATGTTTGACATTCATATTGCACCTACTCTCATACACATTACGATAACACACCCGTGCGACATACCGGTAGCGCATTTTTTCACATCTCCAAAATGGCTACTTTTCTGATGAAAATCTGTGATATTTTTCTTATAAATACCGCAAACATAGGTCGTGGGTACTCGTTAGAACCGCCTCAATGAGGCGGTTCTAACAAGTACCCACAATCTATGTCTTGGAGTAAAAATAAGAAAAATAATGTTTACCCCCGTAAACCCCGGTTTTCTCTATACAAAGTGGGGTGTAAGGGGGTGTTCATTTCACGGACTTGTTCGCGTAATGATGTATCATAAAGCACAACAGTTTTCAAAAAATGCATTGTTTTACCATTTTCCCATTCACAAGCCTAGGGAACCAAAGTCACCTTGCTGTAAAATTGGTCAAGGTCAACTAGTGTAATTTTTCAGCAAACTTGATAGTACTCAGTCACCCAATGCTTCATATCAAGTTTTAATACACAATCAGCCCAGTGGTTCTGGAGAAGTTTTTACCATATTGGGGCATGGCAGCCATCTTGGTCATGTGACCTGGACCATTCAAACATATTTTCATTCCCTCACTGTCCCAAAGCTGCACATAAAATTTAAATGAAACTAACTTGTTTTCAGAAAAAAAAATAGATGTCCCCCACCCCCACCAGACACCCCTTTCAAAACAAGATTAATTTAACAGCCCCATTGTGACCGTGAAAATAAGGTCAAGGTCATGAAAACCTAATCAGTTCATCTGAACATCATCCTGACCAAATGTTATATGCATGCAAATTTGATTAAAATCCACCCTGTAGTTCACACAACTTAAATTTGACTCAATTAGCATGGCCGTGATGTCAAGGTCACCAAAACCTAATCAGTTCTTCATCCTGTCCCAATGTTATATCCATGCAAATTTGATAAAAATCTAGATATACTGCACACAACCTAAATTTGACCTATTTAACATGGCAGTGACCTTGAAAATAAGGTCAAGGTCACCAAAACCTAATCAGTTCTTCATCCTGTCCTAATGTTATATCCATGCAAATTTGATTAAAATCTAGTCAGTAGTTCAAGAGACATACTGCACACAACCAAAATTTGACCTAGATTTCACCCATTTAGCATGGCTGTCACCTTGAAAATAAGGTCATGGTCACCAAAACATAATCAGTTCTTCATGCCGACCCAATGTAATATCCATGTAAATTTGATTAAAATCCACACAGAAGTTCATGAGATATATCTGTACCACACACAACCTAAATTTGGCCTGAATTTGACCTGTTAAAAAGTATTTAGCATGACTGTGACCAGAGCTCTCGGAAACGCAGGATTCTGCGTATTTTACGCCAACTTTCTGCTGTTGTACGCGTAAAATTCACTATCGCCGATTCTTATGTATGCATGCTTTTATTGCGATACGCATCCAAAATTACAGAAGCGGTAATATCAGAAGCTAATTTAGGCCGCTTACGCAATACCAGTAAAAGATCAAATGCGGCGCCGCTTTTTGTGTTGAAAGCACACATGCCAAATATTGACAGATATTTTTGCAAGTGGTAGGTTTGCGGCACGTGTTAAAACTGATTGTATCTTTTTAATCTCGCTTTGCTAATCCCTGTGTTATTACGGATTACAATTAATTAGTTTACTGATTGATGTGAGCATGAACCATCAACGGATTAATATTAGTCGGTAAAATATCACGGCAAAGACGATATAATATACGAATTACCAATGTCATGTATTTTCGCGACCACACGATCATACTTTTTATCGCTCGGTCAAAGAGTGTTTCGACGTTTACTGGTGACGCAAATGTCTGTAATTCTTCAAAATGCAATCATTTTAACAATTACAGGAAGTCAGACTTAGTTAGGATGCTTGCCCTACGAATTTCTTCACAAAATTATGAGCTAGTGTCACGTACATGACTGTATAGAATCTTGGTTTACATTATATCTGTTGTTATCCTAACAAAACATGATTTTTATGATATATTGCATTATTTGGCTAGAAGTGTGAGAATAAATCGGAGCAACTGCATGTTTTTTGTATACATTATTTTCCTAATATTTCTACAAAACATCAGATTGTGGCTGCCTCTTACACATATCAGTGAAATAGTTCTAACTAATACCCACAATCTACACATCAGTTTAATAGACAGAAATTTCTTATTATCAGGCTACACATCCATATGAATATTATTCATATGGATGTGTAGCCTGATAATAAGAAATTTCTTTCTATGTTCTATGCGCAATCAAGATCAGAACTCCAACTTTTTATATGGGAATCCAACCTTTTACCTGTGAATCCAACTTTTTACCTGTGAATCCAACTTTTTACAAGGAAGGATTCCTGGAATCCTGTTTTCAAAATCCTAGTGAGAGCTCTGTGTGACCTTGAAAATACATGAAAGGTCAATGTCACCAAAACTTTATCAGTTATTCATCCTGTCCCAATGTTATATACGTGCAAATTTGATTAAAATCCTCACAGTAGTTCATGAGATATTATACAGCACACATCCTAAATTTGACCTTTTTAGAATGGCTGTGACCTTGAAAATAAGGCCAAGGTCACCAAAACCTATTCAGCTCTTAATCCTGTTCCAATGTTATAATCATGCACATTTGATTGTAAAATCCACCTAGTAGCTCATGAGATAAACAGCATGCAACCTAAATTTGACCTATTTAGCACAGGTGTGACCTTGAAAATAAGGTCAAGGTCACCTAAACCTAATCAGTTCTCATGTCACAGACGCTGACCACAATATTCCCCCCCCCCCATTGGGGTTTGAAGAAATAAATGGACTGCATGATGCTTCCACGCAGAGCTGATTCCGACCGCACATGAGTACTGGTAAACCACTTGGAGGATCTAAGTCTGCACAGGCAAAGCGTTGCGAGTCGGACTGTCCATGCTTATAAACCATATTGGTTTCATTGGGCGACAGGGCTTGAGATGTCATTTCATCTCAATGTCGGGTAAAAGTCCCATAAAATTGGAAGTAACGTCTCCAAAATGACCTATATAGTGTTGAACAAATTTTTCTTCACTCACTGTCCTAAGGCTGCATATAAAATTTAAATGAAATTGGCCCAGTGGTTTCAGAGAAAATCTATTTTGAAATGTCAATGCTAAATGGACCTATAATTCAAACCTGAGATTTATCATGAAATATTTTCTGCGGTCATTCTCTCCCTTCCGCTGATTTAAGAAGGGCAGTTGTCAGTTTCTGGCGAAAGAATGTGCACTGTACTGGTAAACCAATTACGTATAAGCCTGCCCAGGAAAAGTGTGGATAGGTAAATTGACCTAAAATAGTGTTGACTGGGCTGTTAAACTCCAAAAACAAACAAACAAATCTGAAATATTTCATTATTTGTAAATTAATCTAACAAACTTTCAGTCTGACTTTGTTTCTTGCTTTGAAAAATAGTGTATCACAGGACTGATTTCTTGCAATAACACAGTTTGCAGGCACATTAATTTGGCATGGACAGTTCTGCCCACATGCTGGGAGTTGATATCATTATAGCTTATTAAACTAAGAGATTCTGTCAATCATTTTTAGTTCCTCTGTATGACCAAATCCTCCTTTTAAGCCTTCATAGACAGTCATTTTTTTTACCTATTCTCATGTAATAGACCACAATATTTTTTTAAAAATGCCTTGTTTTACCCCTTTCCCATTGAAAAGCCTTGGGAACCAGTGAGCCAAAAAACATTTCTTTTAACCCCTATCATGCTGTTCACGACAACCCCTATCTTTGCAAACAGTGTAGATCCAGGATCTACACTATTTGGCATTCAGTTTATGAATTTGTAGCAATAAATTACATCAAGTGATTTGATTGGTTCAAAGTCAGAAATGGGTGTGGCTTAACTGAATATTCAGCAAGAGAAGGGTTAAGGAAAGATCAGCCTGTTCATCTAGCTCTTCGCTTGCTGCTCTCTGAATATCCCAGAAGCCATACTACGAAAGGCTCATACAAACAGCAATGGCTGCACAGGCTGATCTGAGTCTTCACCTGTCACACAGGTTTTACTGTCATGTTTTCCAAAATGTGCATGCAAAAACCGTGTGTGCAAACTATTGATGACAGGTTGTGGGTGCTCATTCGAACCACCTCATTGAGTTCCCACAACCTATATGTCTTGGAAAAGAAATAAGGAAATAATGAATACCCCTGTAAACCCCAGTATAAAGTGGGGTATTTATTACACAAACTTGTTAACACGATGATTCAATTGTTTTCATTTTAATTTTGCTGTCATGTTTAACTAACAATTCAACTGGAAACAAAACCACTGTTGTCTAATTATTATCATCATTAAAATTTGTTGGTGATTTTTTCCCCGACAACTTTTTCCCCATTCATTGCTCAAGATAAGTTGTTTTTTTCTTCAAAGTTGCTGATATTTTATCCTTTTTCTACACGAAATATATAATGTTGTGGGTACTTATTAGAACCTTTGTGGTGAGGCGCTTCTAATGAGTATTCGCAACATTTGTTTTTGTGCAGAAATTAAGAAAAATAATATGTGAATACTCCCGCTTATCTTGGGCTATGCAATTTGTTCTTTAGGCCCCTGCCCATTGCGGCTGGGCTGCATGATGCTTCCACGCAGAGCTGAAACTGACCACACAAGAGTACTGGTAAACCGCTTAGAGGATCTAAAATAGAAGTGATGGCAATGATCAGGAATCGATACAATTAACCCACAGCTCCCATCAGAGACACCAAAGGGAAAGAAAGACAAACATGAAACAACAGACCATAAAGGAAACATCAATAGCGGAAAACCAAAAGGACAGTTATTTTCCCACAAAATGGCCAATAGGCTATCCGAAATAAAATATAAGCGACACAAACACCCAAACACAAACATAACAAAAACAAGCTGCGACAGAAGAACCACCTTGGCACAGTCAGCAGAAACGAATTCCACTGGGGGGGGGGGATAAGGCCTCCTAACTCATCAGTGCAACATCACCGTGAACACAAAAATCAAACAACCTCTCGAGGACTCATCATCATCATCAACAGATTTTTGATTAACGTGCAGGTAGAGTGACAGCGTCCACATAAGTGGGCCCCCTTCCAGGTAGCTGGCTTGCTGCACGCATGGCAGATCTTACACCAGATCTCCAATTCTGTCTATCATGAGGATCGACAGTAGAGAGCTTCCATTCTCTGCAATCTCTTTCTGTCAGCTGCTTCCAGGTCATCTTGGGCCTTCCAGGCCCCCGCTTTCCACCTACCTGTATGTCACAGGCAGTCTTCACTGCACCGTTGGAGCGTTCCACATGTCCATACCAGCGGAGCCTTCTCTCTTTCAGGATGAGATCCAGGTCCTCAATGCCAAGACACTCAAGTAACTCACGGGATCTGATGGTGACAGTGTCCTGTGGCTTGACATTGCAAATCTGTCTGATCATTGCACTGTCATTCCGCTGAAAACGTTGGAGGTTTGGCTTTGTCAATGGCCATGTCTCGCTGGCATGGAGCATTGCGCTCCGCACAAGAGCTGTACACACTGCCACATGTCTTGAACGAGAGGTGGCGGGAAGAGAGAACTGGTAGCAACTCCTTGAATTTCTTCCAGGCTGTTTTCACACGCAATGTGGCTGAAAGGTCGCAACCACCCGCTGCTGAGAGCATATCAAACAATGCAAATACAGTCGAACTTCGATGGGTCGAACTCGGTAGGCTCGAACACCACGTTTGGGTCGAACTGACTTTTCAGTCCCGGCAAAATCCCTATTCATTTTAATTAAACATGCCACCCTTGGCTCGAACCACGATGGCTCGAACCCTCGAACTCTAAGCCTGGTCCCTAGAGTGCATTTTCTATGAAAAATCCCACCGATGGCTCGCACTAATTACCTTTTTAAAAATTCAAATTTTATCGATCAAGTCACGCAGGCGCGTGATGAGTATCATAAGACGCTTGTCTTGCTGAAACAGCTGTTTACATAACACAGGTGAACTTGATTGGTGCAATCCCTTTGATCAACAGGTCAAGAAATTAATGTTGAGAAGGTGTCAAATTAAGTTTATTGTAAACACCTATAATAACCCAGGGCTAATGAGGCAGCATAAGGAAATTAAAGCTGGCAAAATATTTTTCACAAATTAATATTTCACACCGACATTGAGTTAGAGCTGCCAAAATTACAGCCTTTGCCTTAAAATACGGACCAAAAATACGAAAGGTATACTACGTGGCTTAAATTATGACCGATAAATGTACCTGAAGTCACCAAAATCACCGCAGCTATGATAAAAATTATAGTACAAAAAGATGGATCTTGCCGAGTCTGACTCCAATGGCTCGAACTACCGATGGCTCGAACTTTTTTCGGCGGTCCTGGCGAGTTCGAGCCATCGAAGTTCGACTGTAAGTCAAAAATAACCTTTCTAATAACATAAAAATATAAAAAATCAAGTGTGTTCCGGTAACTACCAGTGTGTTCCGGTATTTCTACGAACCCAAAGTTAGGACCACTTTTTCTTTTTGTGGAGGACCTGACAAAGTTTCTCCGCAAAAATGCAAGAAAAACAAGATGTGTTTGTGAAACACTGATGCCCCCAGACAGCGCATGTTAATGGAAAGTTATGGCCAATGTTAATGTTTTCAAAAATTTTGAAAAAAATAGGTCAAGTTCAAGGTCACGAGATCAAAAAATATGGTACCACTGGAAAGGTCTTGTGATAAGGTATACACATGTGAAATATGAAAGCTCTATCTATTACCATTCAAAAGTTATGCTCAATGTTAAGGTTTTTGTAGACAGACAAACAGACAGACAGACCAAAAACTATAATATGCCCCCCGAATCTCTTAGATTCCGGGGGCATAAAAATAAAATGCAGGAGAAATTTCTGGCGGCTATTTCTCCCAAATCGCAGAAATTCACGTTGAAAGGATTACTCTGTATTTTGTGGAAAAACAAAACAGAAGCAACAACAACTGGGCTAGGAAAGTTATAATTAATGTAACAGCGAATATATATACGACCAGGCAGCGTAAGTGCTAGCTCTTTCTGCTAAGCGTCCGCAGACCGCAGATGCAAGAAAATTTGCGTCCATGACTCATTTTTTTTTTGCGTCCTTTGGCCATTGGCAACAACTCTTAACTGGAGGCTTAAAGCCTTGTTTATTGCCGTATTTTTTTCTTGCAACATTGTCGTCAATGCACGTCTGAGATAGAACCACCGCTGCACAGACTGATCTCTTTGTCCGCCGTGTTCCGTATATATTTGATCAAAATTATATTTATTGAGTCACAATGGCAGGATTAACCTGTAATACTTGGGTACTCATATATCTAATTGTGAATCATAGGTGGTCAGCATGCAGTGCATGCTTATTTACCGCAATCTATCAAGTAGCTGATTAAATTAACACCCTAAGATGTCTCGCTGGTGTCTTTGAACATTAAGCAGAATGACTGGCATCATAAAAGAACGCAAATACAGCAACCGGGCCAGGCTAATTAGCTTTCACAGATGCGCTTGCTGATCTGAGTCTTCACTGGTCGCACGTTTTATTGTATTTTTGCTGAGTGCTAATTTTCTGTGTTTTACAAATCACATGCAGTTGCTACAATTCGTGGAGATTTCCCGCCTTTGAACGCGTATCACATAAGGCTGCTGCAGACACAAAACATGGGTTTGAAAATGTTTTGATGACAATATGATCTGTGTGACGGCTGAAGACTCCGACCAGCATGCACAGTGTGATCACAACTAGCCTTCATTGGCGTTTAAGGTCTTTGGCATATGGTCATTGCCACGTCTGACATTATTATAAGTGCACTTAGCAGTGATGACAGATGAAGATACGACCCTAGTTTTGAATTCAGGAGCACCGATACTCTCAAAGAATCACAGGATACGCCATTGTCTTTGATTGAAGGAGTAACAGTACTCCTCGGGCAAAAGCTTATCAATTACACTGTCATGTACACCTACATGTAATCCGCGTGAGGGGGTGTTGCAGTATAAATCGTGTAAGTGCGTATGTGCAGACTTGCCTACCCCTTGAGACAGAAAACAGTAAGATCCCATAAAACAAATTGTAAGATTCAAATTTTATTAGTAAGGGTTTTAAGGTATCCAATGCAAGGTCAAAATAAGCCCATTGCCTCGCATTTTTTTTCTTTAAATATTATTTTGTTTGACTGCATTGAATTGGCCGATTCAGCTTTTCTTTTTTACCCCATGTTTTTTTCCATTGTAAAGGCATCCATCTTATCTATCTTCTGATACTGCGTCGGTCACATTTGACCATTACCGCAGGTGTATATTACATACACTCCAGGTTTTGCAGGATGAAAGCCTACACAGTAATCATGTAATTACGGTAGGGATCTTTAACCTGCACAGGGGGCCTCCAGTTAACGTCCCGCTCCGAAGGACGGTGCCATTTATGACATTCATGATGCCAAAGGAGCATGTTCGGGCACCGAAATTTTATTGCCGCTGCCGGGGATCGAACCCGGGACCTCTAGCATCAGAGGCAAGTGCACTAACCACTGAACTATCACGCTCCTCACTGTCTTGACGCTCATACCGAAACTAATTTGTTATATGAACTGTGATTGGATTACCTCACTATCATTAGCCAATGAAATTTCATTTATTTTCGCATGAGAGTAAGCCAGGAACAACAACTATTGTCTTGTTCCGGTATAAACGTGCGCTTACCCGAACCAAAGATTTATGGACATCTCGGCCCCTAACAAACTCGGCCCCTGACAAACTCGGCCCCTAGCAAACTCGGCCCCCATTCAACTCCGTCCCTAAAAACTCAGTCCCTAGCAGCATTTAGGTTCTAAAATACTATGTTTTTGTTTCCGATAATCAATTTGAAATGTGGATAGATAGTTTCACAGAAAGTTTGAGCAAATTTATCGTTTTTAATACGAAACCTTATCCACGATAAAAGATCGCGGAAACCGATGCTGTAATTGGGACGGTATTACAATTAAGTGACATCACGAAAACATGCCTATATAATTTTGACCACCTGCAACCACACTTTTATACAGAAAAACTTGGCTTTACAAGGGTTTATATTATTTTTTTATTTTTTCTTCTCAAAAACATAGATTGTTGGTTCTTGTAAGAACCGCGTCGCCGATGCAATCTGTTTGCTCAAAAACATAGATTTTTGGTACTTGTTAGAATCGCCTTGTCAATGGGTTCTAGCGAGTAGCCACAATCTATGTTTATAGCAGAAATAAGAAAAATATGTTTATGTTTCATCTGAAAATTTTCATGTTTGGAGGGTGAAAAATCATCACGAAAACACGTCTATATAATGTTGACCCCCTTGAACTGGGGTTTACAAGGGTAAACCTTATTTTTCCAAATTCTGCTATAAAATTTAGATTGTGGGTACTCGTTAGAGCCGCCTCGAAGCGGTTCTAACGAGTCCCACCAGTCTATAAGTCCCCAAAATATATATTTTGAGCAGAAATAAGAAAAAATATCACAATTGTTCATTTTAAAATGTTCATTTTTCGGCAGTAAATTTAACAATGTATTTGTAAAGGCGTGTTTTCGTAATGTCAATGTTTAAGAATAGGCGTGTTTTTGTGATATTTACATTTCCCGTGTTAAAACAAATGTAAACCTATAGAAAACAATATAGTTCATAGTTCTCCACGATCTGATTGTGCGTTGTCGATGTTCATTACGAAAACACTCCTATACAAATACATTATCAATTGTTTGGCCAGAAACGGAAATTTGAAGATGAATTATTGTGATATGTTTCTTATTTTTGCTCGAAACATAGATTACGAGGGCTCGATAGGACCGCCTCGATGCTACTATCGAGTACTAACAATCTGTTTTGAGCAGATATAAGAAAAATAATGTTTACCCCTGTATACCCCAGTTTTAAGAAAGAAACTTAATTTTTCTGCCGTTCATGAAAGTATAAATGACAGCGTAGCCATACCGGACACGACCTTTCTCAGCTGTGCTGATAATCAAGGGTATTAACGCGTACAACACAGAAAATAAATGGTTATCTCCTCAAGACCTTAACTACCTAGCCAAGGTTACCTGGGTGACATCTGATCCAAAGAAAAAGAAAAATAGAAAAAAAGTGGGTAGTGTATTTCATTTTCAAAAAGGACCAAATTATTTTCATTTTTATTTTACAAAATTTTTATGGACGTGTTCACAATAAATTTCCTGGCACAGAAAAGAAATAACAATTTACAAAAAAAAGTTATGAAAATAAATTCATCAGTTTTTGTCGCTTCATTCAGTAGTTTTACTATATATTCTATGCATTAATTTCGCCCCCGCCCATCGAGGCTTGAAGAAATAGATGGGCTGCATGATGCTTCCACGCAGAGCTGAAACCGACCCGCACACGAGTACTGGTAAACCGCTTAGAGGATCTAAGCCTGCCCAGGCAAAGCGGTGCGAGTCGGCCCGTACATGCTTATAAACCCTATTGGTGTCATTGGGCGGCAGGGCTTGAGATGTCATTTAATCTCAATGTTGGGTTAAAGCCTTTAAAGGTCCCACAAACTTGGTAGCAACGTCTCCAAAATGACCTTTGCAGTATTGACGGGGACGTTAAACCTCAAATTAAACAAAACAAACAAACAAACTATACATTTAGAGTGTGCTTCCAAATATATGTAAAAAGGACCAAAATGTTGTTCATAAAAGTTCAGTGTGAATATTCAAAAAAAAAGAATGAAAAATCATGAGCCGCTGGCACAGAAAAGATATTCTTATTACTTGTTATTTTATGGGGAAATAATTATCAAGTTCCTATATAAATCCATGTATTAACTTTAACCAACTGCAGTAAGTTCGACATGGCTAGCAAGGTTTACATGAACCCCCTTAAGGTTAAGTTCTTTGTAGGCGAACTGCTGCTTTCATACTTTCATGAACAGCAGAAAAATAAAATTCATCTCTTAAATGCAGCACATGTAAGACAAAACAAACAATGCACATGTTTCATGTAAACATATCAGCATAGTGCGTACACAACAATGGAATAGTTTCGACATTGAATAAAACTGACGCAACATTTTGCGTGCTTGTAGGTTGATACATAGTCGGTAGAAAACTTTTTAGCACATTGATTTCCATCCAGTACACTTTCAAAGCGTTGCTAGCACAGTATATCATCATGAAATCATGCCTGTCTAATCATGCCCTGTAAAAGTGGGATTAACTCGGTTTAGATTATGTATATTGTATCAACATCAAAACAGTTTGTGGGTTTTGTTAGAACTACCTCCTTCGCTAAGACTATCAAACAATGGCAAATAGTTTAGATCCTGATCAGATGGCTCATTAAGAAAACTCGCCTATTCAAATATATTGGAAAAATTGCCAAAAATGAAAATAATTAGGCATATGTACATTAAAATGTGTAATAGTTTGATAACAAGTCAATTCCAACATTAATATAAACATATTCTAATTTTGGGGGCCGAGTTTGTCAGGGGCCGAGTTTGTAGGGGCCGAGTTTGTTAGGGGCCGAGATGTCCTGTCACCGAACCAAACCAATCGCACCAATTTACCTATTTTTTTACAAACACCGAAAATCATACAGAATTTGGCCAGGGTCGTAATTTGGGCATGGAAATAGTAAGTCTTAAGACCAAATCGTAAGGGTTGACAAGTCTGGTATGTGTATGACCGCTTTCAGTTACCCCACCCATCTGCTTACCAGCTGACGTCAGCACTTCCGCAACAAAAGAGGCCATATTTTATGAAATTCTGATTCAGCCAAAAAGTGTATTAACAATGCTGAAAAGTAGGTGTATGAAGAATCAGTAATTGCAATAGCAGGGTTCTGTTAAACGCTCATTTTCCTAAAATTGTAATATTTATCCTGCGCGGTTTTCATCTACATCTTGTGGGTGCTTAGAATCGCCAATATCATTTAGACGATTGGGGTAGATAAAAGCCGGTATAGCGATAAAATCCGGAATATTTACGGTGACACGATTCCCCGAAATCAACATAAGTACCACAGAAATCGCCATAGATGAGTTAATTTATTGGGAATTGTATAATATGAAATAAATGCACCGCCTTTGGAGAAAATACTCTCATTTACACTCTTTAAGTAGTTAACAGTGGTATAGAATATCAAAAATGTTAAAACTCAGGTTCAGCAGGTTGAGAAGGTTCAGAGAACGGCTGCCCGATGGACCTGCAGGCGATGGCGGAACAGAAGCAGTCCTCTTTAGCCTTCTTTTATAAGATTCACTCTGACACAGTGTCTCTTAATAAAGATAAATACTTGACCCCTGTGACTACTTCAACTCAAACAAGGGCATCAAAACTAAACAACAGTCAATATCGTAGGTACCAGGCCTATAGTGATGCCCTGAAGAATTCTTTCTTCCCTAGAACTATTCCTCAGTGGAATAGTCTTCCCTCCTCTGTGGTAAATGCCAAAACTGCAGAGGAGTTCAAAGCCCGCATAGTGTAGATTGGGATCCAGAGGTGTGCGTTTTAGTACACCTCTGAAAGCAGATTGTAAATAGTTTTAAGAACTCATCCAGTGGGTGTGTTTTTTTTTTTTTTTTTTTTTTTTTTTTTTGCTAAATTCTAAATTTAGCGCACCACCCAACTGAGGTAATGGCCAAGTTTGACCGACTCAGTATATGAAGATAGATAGATAAATACTGATAGTGCTTGAGCGGTAGCTCAGTGGTTAGTGCACTAGAGCACCCCCCCCCCCCCCCCCCACACACACACACCCCTCCACTCGCGGTCATGCCGGTTCGATTCCTGGCAGCGACAATATAGTTTGGTGTCCGAAAACGTTCCACTGTCATCAATTATGGGCGGGTTACAAAAAAATTGGCGCTAGAAAAAGAGAATCCCCACCCAAACTCTTTCTTCCCTAGAACTATTCTTCAGTGGAAGAGGCAGCATATAAAGGTCTTGTTCGCTCAATCTTTGAATATGGTAGTTGTATCTGGGACCCCAGTGGAGTGGTCCTTAACGATGAAATTGAGTAAGTTCAGAATAGAGCTGCTAGATTTGTAACAGGCAATTACTGCTTTGAAACTGGGAGCATGACTGTAATACTTGGAAAATTAAAATGGGAATCTCTCAAGAAAAGGAGAAAAGACAGTAGGCTAATCCTTTTATACAAAGGTCTAAAGGGTGCTGCCAGCATTCCGACAGATGACCTTGTTCCCCCAGCTAGACACTGTAGAAATCACCATTCGTTGGCGTTTCAGACCCTTAGCACAAGAACTGACATTTATAAAGAGTCGTTCTTCCCCCGAACCATTAGAGATTGGAATGCCCTTCCCGATTCGATTATTTCGACAGTTGAAGGTGCTGATGATTGTGTAGCTAAATTTACCTCTTTGGTTAGAGCTAGGGACTAACTTCCCACATCACAGGTCCTGGTGTATGCATGTCATTTGACGTGTCACCAGTAACAATTCTGATTCTGATTCTGATTATCCATCTTCTGCGGTGAATGCCAAGACCGCAGAGGAATTCAAAGCCCGCACAGTATAAGATTGAGACTCAGAGGTATGCGTTTTAGGACACCTCTGTGATCGGATTGTAAGTAGTTTTAAGGGCTCATCCAGTGATGATTTTTGCTGACATGACTGAGTCGGTCATATTTGGCCATTACCTCAGTTGGGTGTGCCGAGCTAAATATAATTTGACCAGGATACGGAATAGTCCTTTGTAGCTGCCAGTACACTGAGTACACTGATTGTTAAAAACTTGGAATCCGAATTGTTACTTTCATTCTGAAGAGCATTGTGTTGTCAGCTCGTCAGGGAGTGTGGACTGTCCGTACAGCTGGCAGACGGCTGGAAACCAATTGTTGTCTTTCTTTCTTTCTTCCATTACTTCTTAACCTCATAAGAGGACTACAGAAGGGTATCCGGTATACCAAATGCTAAAGGGGGTTAGCTGAAATAAAAGGTAAGCAAAGTAATTGAAATGAGTTTGTATAGTGCGAAAAGAAGGTTAGTATAGGTAAAAGATAAAAACAGAGTCTGGTGATTTAGGGGGACACATGCACCACCTGGCAGACAGCATGACAGAACTGTGCCAAGGTCGGTAGCAAGACATAACTGATCTTGGGGAAAAAGCTATACTTGTAATAGTTGGTCTGGGTGGGGATTTGCTTGTATGCCAAAGGGTGGATAAATTTCGACTCTCTGCGTTTTGGTGTGAGGTAATCTGAGACAGGGATTGCAACAAGGTCATATGTGACCTTGTATAACATGATAAGGCGATTGTCGATGCGTCTCTGATCTGGTGGACGCCATCGGAGTTTGCCAGGCATAGCTGTAACACTTGATGTGTACCTATAGTCTCGTGTGGCCCACCTGGCAGCTCTGCGTTGGACAGATTCGAGTTTGTAGATATCTGTAGCTGTATGGGGTGACCAGGCATTGGAAGCATATTCCAGTTGCGGTCGGACAAGAGTTTTGTATGCTATGGACTTAAGGTCTTGGCTGTGTACTTAGATGTTTCTTTTGATGAAGCCGAGGGTTTGATTTGCCTTTTTTGTGATATTGTCTATGTGCGTTCCCCAGCTGAGGTCATCAGATATGGTGACCCCAAGGTACTTTGCAGCAGACACACTTTCAATTTCAGTGTTATGGAGAAAGTATTTGGAGGGAATGGGTGTCTTCAGCCTGGTGACATGTAAACCTGATATTTTGTCGGGTTAAAGTTCATTTACCAGGCCTTTTCCCATAGCTCCAATTTGCAAAGATCTTCTTGAAGGAGGTTTGCTTCAGACAAGGAGCTAATGCATAAGTACATTGCTGTGTCGTCAGCAAGGAGTCGGACTTTTGACCTAACCTGCTCTGGGAGGTCATTAATGTAAGCGAGAAAAAGTATGGGTACAAGAACAGATCCTGCGGGACACCGGAGGAGACCGGGATAGTGCTGAAGTTGGTACCATTAGTGACAACATACTGTGTCCTATTATCTAAGAAATTCTTAATCCAGTTAATAGTGCCACCCCTGATGCCGTAGTAGTGAAGTTTTTGTAAAAGTTTTTCATTGTCGGATATTTGAGTGTGCAGAGCGCTTTATTTTGTATCACTGTTTGGCACAAAATTGCCCAGTTTACTAAAATGAAGGTCTTCCTGCTTCCCATGGTCTTGGTTCTTTGGTTCACCCTTTGGAAATTAAGTAACAGAAGGCATCCGGATGATGGAAATCAGGAGTGCAGGATTTCAAAAGAGCCACACTGTGATAGAATTTCTCAGTACTTGGCTTTAACTAGGAAGCTATGAAACAGAAGATGTTCGGAGGGCTTACGCAACTTCAAGTCCTCAGGTGAAACAAATTTGGTCATTCTATTAATCTTGGCCGGAGACATTGAAACTAACCACGGTCCAAAGTTTCGCTGTGGGCTGTGCAAAAAATATTGCAAAGACTCTCAGAAATGGATATAGTGTGAGGACTGTGAAAACCGTTTTCATTCCTCGTGTTCTGAATTGGATGAAAACCAATTGCTAGAGCATGAAATCGGAGTTGGAACTTGGTATTGCAAAGATTGAAAAGCAGACTGTGGACTATGCAGCGGTGATGTTCTGAATGAACATAAGGCAGTTCAGTGCGACCAGTGTGAAATGTGGATTCACACGGATTGCGCATTCCTTTCAGATGCCGAGTATGACAAATCGGTAAATTCCAGTTGTTCATGGATATGCTCGAAGTGCGAGGTTTTCAATTTTTCTGACTCGTTCTTCAACGAAACTATAGAAATGGGAAAAAGAAACAAATTTGAACCTCTGTCAAAGGAAAAAAAAAAAAGAGTTAAATCTCCGACTACTGACATGACAAAGTCGAATTTTGTAAAAGGTTTTAATCTTTGCAGTATAAACAGTAACGGTTTAAGATGTATACTTGAACTTTTAGCTTTCCTCGATACTCACCATTCAGGATAATGTGCATAGTGGTAGTGGTGTAGAACATCACAAGTACTGATTGTGCTAGAATGGTAGCTCAGTGGTAAGTGCACTGGTCTCTGATGCTAGAGCCCCCCCCACACACACACACCCCTGACAATATAGTTTGGTGTCCGAAAACGTTCCATTGGAATCATTTGTAGGGAGAAATGCTACAGTTTGAGTGCACCGTCATTTGGATCGGGACGTAAACTGGATCCCCCCTCTGTATACAGGTACCACCGTGCGTATGATCGTTCCACTTCCTTCCTCTTTTAATCCGTGTTGCAGACATCCTTCGTGACCAGTACCGCGTCCTCGTGAATAAAACTCACGGAGAAGATTTCGATAAGTGAAGTTAGTTTGCCTCATTTTTTCATGTTTGTTTGTTTGATTTGAGGTTTAACGTCCCCGTCAACACTGTAAAGGTCATTTTGGAGACGTTGCTTCCAATTTTGTGGGACTTTTACCCGACATTGACATGAAATGACATCTCAAGCCCTGTCGCCCAATGAAACCAATAGGGTTTATTAGCATGGGCGGCCCGCCTCGCACCGCGGTTCCTGGACAGGCTTTTAATTTTGGATGGCCATATGGCCATTTTGTGGGAAAGTAACTGTCCTTATGGCCTTCCTTTGTTTAGGTTTCCATTATGGTCTGGTCGCTTAATGTTTGTATTTCTTTCCCTTTGGTGTCGTTTATGGGTGGAGTAAGTTAATTGTATCAATTCCTGATCTTTGTTTTACTTCTACTTTTTAGATCCTCTAAGCGGTTTACCAGTACTAGTGTGCGGGCCAGATTCAGCTCTGCGTGGAAGCATCATGCAGCCCATATATTTCTTCAAGCCCCTATGGGCGAGGGCGGTATTTTTTCATGTATATTTACAGGACTGCTGAGCTTACCAACAACAACTAAAGATGAAATAAGCAATCACAAGCCCCCGAATTCGTAATATTGTGGCGCAACCACTACAATGAGATACATTAATTGCATTCTGAATTGAAGAAAATAACTTTAAAGTTCCGCACGCACAAACAGCAGTCCTGTAAATATTTTTTCATGTATATTTACAGGACTGCTGTTTGTGCGTGCGGAACTTTAAAGTTATTTTCTTCAATTCAGAATGCAATTAATGTATCTCATTGTAGTGGTTGCGCCACAATATTACGAATTCAGGGGCTTGTGATTGCATATTTCATCTTTAGTTGTTGTTTGTAAGCTCAGAATTAAGACCCTGGGGCGTACATATAGCATCGAAAAGCTTGTGTGGGAAGTTTTTTATTTTTTCCTTTTACTAGTTCTAGGTATTTGCAAATGATTGCATACACTGATCTCTATAAAAATGACAAATTTAGCGAGTTGTGACAGGCACCGCTCCCTGCGTGATCCAGACTCCACTTCCTTCAAATCTTAAAGTCTATTCGCTCCGCCTCGATTTCGCACTTAACAGTACGATATTCTACGTTGTCGCAGTGACGAATTACAGATAGGTTTATTTTCATATCTTAGAAGGAATTTTGCTCTGCTCAGGTTTTTTTTTTCAAATTCAATAGCGGAAATTTACATCTTCAGATGTCGGGGTCGCAGGGCACCAGGCCAAAAGGCACACGGCCTACTTCCAGGGTCGGCCTTATATACGTATGTGATTGTTTATCGTCTGCCTGAGTCCGCCTTTTGCTACATTTTTTGCCTTTGTTTGGGCGTGGCGCAAGAAGGCGAGGGGTTCAGTCCCGTTTGGGCTTAGACACAGTTATATCGATTTCAGTAGGTTTTGGAATGAAGCTGATACCAGGACCTGCCAGGACCAGTGCAAATAGTAGCAAGTTTCAGTCATGAATTCATTACGATAACACATCCGTGTCATGTAGTGCATATTTCAAACCTCAAAAAAGTCAATTCTTCTGAAGAAAATTTGTGATATTTTTCTTATTTATACTCATAACATAGGCCTTGGGTGCTCGTTAGAACCGCCTCAATGAGGCGGTTCTAACGAGTACCCACAACCTATGTCTTCGAGCAGAAATTAGGAAAATAATGTTTACCCCCGTGAACCCCGGTTTAGGGGGGTCTTTATTTCACAGACTTGTTCGCGTGATGTCATGGAGACACATCAGAAAATAAAATCGGAATTTGACATCTAATTTATAAGACTAACTTATAAGACTACTACAAAACACTTATTGCATTACGTGAACACGGCCAGACAGTAAGCATCCCTGTAAATCTGGCTTTATTTAGAGAAAATGGGGTTTACAGGGGTATACGTTAATTAGCTGTCTTATTTATGATTCTTACATTGATTTTTGTGGCTCATCAGAAATGCCTCATTGATGTGGCTCTAACGAACCCCGAATATCGCATTTTTTTCATCTGAAAATAAAAAAAAAATCAAAATTTTCAAATGTTCAAATGAACAATGTTTTCTCAGCCACTTTCATTGCGCGTATTGCAACAGAACGAAGTTAGAGCCGCCCACGCACGTCGCATGTTGAAAGCGAGAAAAACCCATGAAGCTGACTGATATGGTGCCCGTGAAAGCTGGCGGATTGAAAGCTACCATTGTTTTGGATAAATGCACTGTTTTACCTTACTCCCATTCAAAAGCCTAAGGTGGCAAATTTGATCTTGCCGTAAAATAGGTCAAGGTCAACACTGTGTTAACATTTATATAACTTTTTAGGGCTCATGTCTCTTGTGCTGTCTGCCAGGTTTTAAGGTAATATGAATTACGGTTCTGGAGAAGAAGATTTTTGAAGGGCTTTTACCATATATGGAGATGTTATCTATAAAATCTGACTGCCATTAGCCAAGCGGTTTCTGAGGAAAAGGTGTTTCAAATGTTACTGGACATTCAACCCTAGTGACCTTGGGACAATGTCACTGAATGGCCCGGACCTTTGACAATTACAGATGTTCATATAATACTTACTTTCATTTAATGAACTACAATTGTTTTGGATATATGTAAATGCACTTTTTAATCTTTTTCCATTCAAAAGTCTAAAAGACCAATTCTGACCTTACCGTCAAATAGGTCAAGGTCACCCAGGGTCATCATTTATATAACTTTCGTTGGGAAATCTTTACTGCTATCTGTCGAGTTTCAAGGTCACCTGATTACGGTTCTGGAGAAGATTTTTGAAGGGTTTTTACCATATATAGGCACGGCTGTCATATTTTGGTCATGTGACCAGGAACAATTATATAAACTTTTGTTCCGGTGAGGCAGCGATATTCTATTTAAAATATGATTCAAGTGTTGACGGACGACGACGGACGACCAACGACGACGGATTACGGACCATTAGCCTACTATGAGCTCAACATGTGAGCCTCCGGCTCAGGTGAGCTGAAAATAACCTAAAGCGGTAAGAGTGAAATTTAGGATAAAGCAGTATGCTTGAATTTATAGTAATGAATGACATAATACGCATAGTGCCCTTTAAAGGTATCGACGTAGGAGCAGTGCGATTTTGGATTGCAGCCGGTTTCATTGCAAGTCTGTGAGCGGGTAGAAGGAGTATTTATATAGAGGATCTTTTGTTTGTTTGTTTGATTTAAGGTTTAACGTCCCCATCAACACTGTAAAGGTCATCTTGGAGACGTTGCTTCCAATTTTGTGGGACGTTTACCCGACATTGAGATGAAATGACATCTCAAGGCCTGACACCCAATGAAACCAATAGGGTTATAAGCATGGACGGTCCAACACTCGCACCTCTTTGCCTGGGCAGGCTTAGATCCTCTAAGCGGTTTACCAGTACTCGTGTGTGGGCCGGTTTCAGCTCTGCGTGGAAACATCATGCAGCCCATCTATTTTTTCAAGCCCCGATGGGCGGGGGCCGTTATAGAGGATCTTACATGATTGTTCATGTAATATTGAATTTATTGAACGAGTTGAGGAGAAGGGATAAAATGCGAGGCTGTTATCCCTTTTCTTCAACGAGTTTAATAAATTCAATGTTGAGGAAAAGGGATAAAATGCGAGGCTTTGCCGAGTATTTCATCCCTTTTCTTCAACGAGTTTAATAAATTCAATAAAACGTGAGCACGAATGCAAGATTCTATTTATTATATGATATTTAAAACGCATTTTATTCGCAATTTTAACAAAATGTCTAGATCCCGCCATTAGTAAATGCGACGTCATTCAGAACGTCATGCGTGTAACGTTACGGAGTGTTTCTAACTAATTTGCATATTTAATCAATTATCGAATTTATTACATGGCGTTATTGCACTCTCAGACGCGACGTCATATGATAAAATAATTAACTGTAATGTGAATCTGTTGATTAAATTTTCTGGTCGGGGGCTTGAAGAAATAGATGGGCTGCAAGATGCTTCCATGCAGAGCTGAATCCGACCGCACACAAGTACTGATAAACCCAGGCAAAGCGATGCGAGTCGGTGCGACTAATAAACCTAATAAACCATGCTAATAAACCTCATTGGTTTCATAGGGCGACAGGGCTTGAGATGTTATTTCATCTCAATGTCGGGAAAAAGTCCCATAAAATTGGAAGCAACGTCTCCAAAAAGACCTATACAGTGTTGACGGGGACGTTAAACCTAAAGTCAAACAAACAAACAAATAAACAATAAATCTTCTGGTAAATGTCAAGTGGATGCATAAAAGGGTGGAGCTTCATACCAAATATCAACAAAGGCTATAATTTGAACAATCTTGGCAAAGGTCCACTAGATGAAGCAAGACACCAAATATCAAAGACCTGGGCCTTGCAGTTTCAGAGAAGAAGATTGTTTAAATATATTCCCTATATAAGCCTATGTAAAACCAAATGGCTCCGGGGTGGTGGCATTATTGGCCTCAGGGCTATAATTTAAACAATCTTGATAGAGGTCCACTAGATGAAGCTTCACACCAAATATCAAAGACCTGGGCCTTGCTGTTTCAGAGAAGAAGATTTTCAGAGATTATCTCTATATAAGTCTATGTAAAACCAAAAGGCCCCGGTGCGGGGGCATTTGTGGCCCGAGGGCTATAATTTGAACAATCTTGGTAGAGGTCTACTAGATAAAGCTCCATACCAAATATCAAAGACATGGACCTTGCAGTTTCAGAGAAGAAGATTTGTAAAGATTTCCCTATATAAGTCTATGTAAAACCAAAGGGTCTCGGGGCTGGGGCATTTTTGACCCCAGGGCTTTAATTTGAAAAATCTTGATAGAGGTCCACTATATAAAATTTCACACCAAATATATCAAAGACCTAGGCCTTGTGGTTTCACAGAAGAAGATTTTTAAAGATTTTCCCTATATAAGTCTATGTAAAACAAAGGGCCCCGAGGCGGGGGCATTTTTGGTCTCATGGCTATAATTTGAACAATCTTGGTAGAAGTCTACTAGTTGAAGCTTCATACCAAATATCAACGACCTAAGCCTTGTGGTTTCAGAGAAGAAGATTTTTCAAGATTTTCCCTATATAAGACTATGTAAAACCAAAGGGTCCCGGTGTTGGGGCATTTTTGGCCCCAGGGCTATAATTTGAACAATCTTGGTAGAGGTCCACACGATGAAGCTTCATACCAAATATCAAAGACCTGGGCCTTGCAGTTTCAGAGAAGAAGATTTTTAAAGATTTTCCCTATATAAGCCAGGGGCGGGGGCATTTTTGGCCCCAGCACTATAATTTGAACAATCTTGGTAGGGGTCCACTAGATGAAGCTTCATACCAAATAGCAAAGACCTGGGCCTTGCAGTTTCAGAGAAGAAAATTTTTAAAGATTCTCCCTATATAAGCGCATGTAAAACCAAAGGGTCCCGGGGCGGGGGCATTTTTGGCCCCAGCACTATAATTTGAACAATCTTGGTAGGGGTCCACTAGATGAAGCTTCATACCAAATATCAAAGACCTGGGCCTGGCGGTTTCAGAGAAGAAAATTTTTAAAGATTTTCCCTACATGTATATAAGCCCATGTTAAACCAAAGGGCCCCGCGGCGGGAGCATTTTTGGTCCCAGCACTATAATTCGAACAATCTTGGTAGGGGTCCACTAGATGAAGCTTCATACCAAATATCAAAGACGCATTGCGGTTTCAGAGAAGAAGATTTTTTAAGTTTTCAGTAAAAAAAAATATTTTTAGCTCCTGTGACCTAGATATGCAACGGACCAGAACCATTTGAACAACTTTGAAAGGGAACCACCTAAGGATCATTCCTGTGAAGTTTGGTCAAAATCTGATTAGTGGTTTAGGAGGAGTTGTCGTTTGAAGAAAAAGTTTACGCACACACGCACACACGCACATAAGTGTGCACACACGCACGCACGACAGACAAAAAGTGATCACAAAAGCTCACCTCGTCACTACGTGACATGTGAGCTTAAAAGAGGCCCAGGTTGTCCAGAAATCGCTCACCTGGATGAGCCTGATTACGATATGTTACACTGTGCCACGGGGGGCCATCTTGGATATCAGAATATTACAATTTTAGTAATTCTGAATCTCCATTCACCATATTTACATTATTTTCTGGCTCCCAGCTTGCACATTGTCAATTTTGGAAAAACAGGTAACCAAACCCCCCTGACCTTTCAATGTCAGGGGGGTCTGGTTACCTGTTTTTCAAACACTTATAATCTTCAGACCAGGAACCAGCAGATAATGCAAAAAAGGTGAATGCTGTCCCGATGCCTTCCATTAAGTTCAAGGTCAAACCAACTCTAGGTTCTGGAGGAGATGTTGTTTAAAGAATTTCAAAATGGCTGCCATGACGACCATCTTGGATATTCGAACAAACTGATTAATCCTGAATCTCAACGTTGCCCCGATGCCTCCCATCAAGCTCAATCTGATTTTTTTTTTTTTTTTTTTTTGTTCAGGAGAGATGTCGCTTAAAGAATTTCATGATAGTCGCCATGCCGGCCATCTTGGTTTTCGAAACTGAACGATTTTTTAATTTCTTTATCTTCATTGTTGCCCCCGAAGTCTCCCATCAAGTTTCAGCTCACTCTGATTTTTTGGTTCAGGAGAAGGTGTCGTTTAAAGAATTTCAAGATGGCTGCACTGCCGGCCATCTTGGTTTATGGTACGGAACAATTTTAGCATTTCTTTATCTCCATTGACGCCTCAAAGCCACAAGTTTCAGCTCAAGCTGATTTTCGGCTACGTAGTAGATGTCGTCTGAAAACTTCAAGATGGCCGCCATGATAGCCATCTTCGATATCGGCAAGGCAAGATTTTAGCAATTCTGAATCTCCACACCGCCCTGATGCCTCCGTTCAAGTCATCACGAAAACACGCCTATATTATTTTGACCCACTTTGAACCCCACTTTTATATAGTAAAACTGAGGTTTACATGGGTAAACATTATATTTCTTATTCCTGATCCAAAATATAGATTGTGGATACTCGTTAGAACCGCCTCAATGAGGCGCTTCTAACGTGTGCCCACAATCTACATATTGAGCAGCAATAAGAAAAATATCACAAATTTTCATCATAAAATTTTCGATTTTTCGGCGGTAAAATTTACAATGTATTTGTATAGGCATGTTTTCGTAATGTTTAACTCAAACCAACATTCGGTTGGGGAGGAGATTTTATGGTTATAATTTTATGATTGCCGTCATGGCGGCCAATAGAACAATTTTTGCAATTCTGAATCTCCATGTTGCCCCGATGCATTCCATTAAGTTTCAGCTCAATTAGACTTTCGGTTCTAGAGGTGTTGTCGTTTGAAGAATTTCAAGATGGCCGCCATGTTCTGTAGATATAATATCTTTCTTGCTCCGAACACCTTCTGGAGCCTTCTTATATATACTTAAAAGTGTCTTGGATATCGACAAGAAACGAGTTCAGCAAATCTCCATGTCGGGCAAATGCCTCCACCAAGTTTCAGCTAAATCCAACATTCGGCCGGAAATCAGAACAGAATGAATTTAGCAATGCTGAATCTCCGTATTTCCCCGATGTCCCCCATCAAGTTTCAGCTGAATCCAGACTTTCCATTCCGGAGGTGATGCCTTTCAAAAAAATTCAATAAAGACATGACGGCCATCTTGGATATGGCAAAGGAACGACGTTCCATATCATACTGATGCATCCCATCAAGTTTTAGCTCATTTTCGGAACGATTATAGCATTTCTTTATCTCTATGTCGATCTCGAAGCCTCCCATCAAGTTCAATCTGTTTTTTTTTTCTTTTTTGTTCAATATTGGTGCCATGGCAGCCATTTCAGATATTGGCAAGGAATGATTTTAGCAATATTAGCAATTCTGACTCCCCTTGTCGCCATTTTTATGACTTGTCATTACACGTAAATCATAGAATAAGGCGTCAAGATCAGAGACAGAAATGGTGTCAGTGCCGTTAAATCAGTTCAAACATTATTTATATTTGTAACAAGATGTGTTTGTGAAACACGAACATGTCCCCGGGCATGGTCATTTTTTATTCAAAGTTGCTCACAGTTCAAGATTTTTTGTTTGTGTGGGAAGCCCTTGACACAAGAAACTTACATGCCAAATATGAAAGCTCTATCTTAAACGTCTCAAAAGTTATGAACAATAATATTTTTTCTTTAAAGTAGGTCAAGGTCACAGGTCAAAAAAAAATTGCATGAATGTAAAGCTCTTGTCACACGGAACCTACATGCCAAATATTAAGGCTCTATCTTAAACGGTTCAAAAGTTATGAACAATTTTATTTTTTCTTTTAAGTATGTCAAAGTTCAAGGTCATGGTCCAAACATTTTGCATGAATGAAAATCTCTAATCACAGGGAACCCACATGCCAAATAGGAAAGCTCTATCCCAAACGGTTCGAAAGTTATGACCAAAAATATTTATTTTTAAGTAGGTCAAAGGTCAAGGTCACAGGTCAAAATTTTTGCATGAATGTAAAGAGAGAGAGAGAGAGTGTGTTTGAGTTTTACGTCCCACCAACAGCTAAGGTCATACGGAGACGGGACCTCGGTTTAAAGACTCATCCGAATGTCTGGAGAAGCCCGGGATCGATCCTGCGATCCCTGGTTTACAAGGCGAGTAGCGGAACCACTACACCACGGAGGCTTCTATGAATGTAAAGCGTTTGTCACAAGGAACCTACATGCAAAATATGAAGGCTCTACCGCAAACCGTTCGCAAGTTATGACCAAAAATGTTTATTTTTTAAGTAGGTCGAAGGTCAAGGTCACAGGTCAAAATTTTTACACGAATGTAAAGCGTTTGTCACAAGGAACCTACATGCTAAATATGAAGGTTGTATCTCAAACGGTTCAAAAGTTATGGCCAATGTTAACTTTTTCTTTTATGTAGGTCAAAGGTCAAGGTCACAGGTCAAAATTTTTTATGTGAATGTAAAGCTCTTGTCAAAAGGAACCTACATGCAAAATATGAAGGCTCTATCTCAAACCGTTCAAAAGTTATGACCAAAATGTTATTTTTTATTTTAAGTCGGTCAAAGGTCAAGGTCAAGGTCACACGTCAAAATTTTTTGCATGAATGTAAAGCTTTTGTCACAAGGAACCAACATGCTAAATATGAAGGCTGTATCTCAAGTGGTTCAAAAGTTATGACCAATGTTATTTTTTCTTTTAAGTAGGTCAAAGGTCAAGGTCACAGGTCAATTTTGCATGAATGTGAAGGTCTTGTCACAAGGAACCTTCAGGCCAAATATAAAAGCTCTATCTCAAACGGTTCAAAAGTTATGGCCAACGTTAAAGTTGTCCACGTACAAACCAACAAACAAACAAACAAACAAACAGACAGGGCAAAAACAATATGTCCCCGCTATCGCTACCGGGGACAGAAAAAATGGCATACAAAATGTCCCCTGTTTTCAATTACATTGATTTTCACCACAATAATACCCTTGTTCAGTTCTTAGTATATGAGCTCTAATTCTGATTGAGTAAACACTTTTCCTGAGTAAACAATTTCTTGCCACTTATGTTCCGAATTACTTTTTGAGTTTTATGTATGTAAAAATTTCTTTTTCATTCAATCCTCCTCTTTTGTTCGTTTGTAGCAGAATTTTGAGCTTTTGTTTTATTGTGCTCATAAGAGCAAATGGGTTTTTTCGTTTGTAGTTTCACGCGCCCAGTCAACACTATTTTTGGTCTTATCAAGCCGGTCAGTTTACCAAACCATACTTTATACATACAGCGGTTAACAAATACAGTGCACATTCTTTCGACATGAATTGACAACTGCCCTTTTTTGATCAGTGGAAGTGGGGAAATAACCTTAGCAATTCTCCGCGAAAGAATATTGCCGTCCCAGCAGGTATCGAACACGTGCACTTTTGATCACCAGTCACTGAGCTTGCGAGGCTGGCTCATAAGAGCAAAATACTTAAAGTGGACGTATTTCAGGAATCGGAGTATGAAGTATATGCCAATATTTTAGATATGGTACTTGAAAGAAGTTAACAATATGACCACTAACGAGCTCGTTTAGCTAACGATGCTTTGAACAACTGGACCCAGATGCTTCTTATAAGTTTCAAGACAATATGCCCGGTGGTATCAGAGCAGAAGGTCATCTTAGAGTTGTGACCTATCTATGTATCTCCGTTCTGGGGCCATGGTCATGAAATAACCTGGACATTTTGTAATTCATCTAGGTTCATGGAGTACTTATTCTCATATCATTGACTACAGCAGCTTTTGGGAAAATACGCATTGTTTTGCCTTTTCTCTTTCAAACGCAATGACTTAAGATACTGATTTTGACCTTGCTGTAAAAAGGACCAGTGTCAACTTAGTGTCATGATTTGAACAAACTTCATGGTACTAAGTCTCCTAGTGCTAAATGCAAAGTTTCGGGGCAATCTACCCAGTGGTCCAGGAGCTGAGAAATCTTAAAGGTATATCCATATATCATTACGATAACTCGCCCTTACGACATAATGCATTTTTCACATTTCCAAAATAGCTTCTTTTCTGATGACAATCCTTGATATTTTTCTTATAAATGCTCAAAACATAGGTTGTTTGTGCTCGTTAGAACCGCCTCATTGAGGCGCTTCCAACGAGTACCCACAACCTATGTCTTAAAGCAGAAAAATAATGAATACCCCCGTAAACCCCAGATTTCTCTATTTAAAGTGGGTTTAGAAAGATCTTAATTTCACAGACTTGTTTTCGTGACACCATCTTGGCCATGCATATGGTGTAGTTGTTTCGTCAAGTGACCTGGACCAAACAAACTACATCACAAGATGTCGTAAAATGGGTCATGGTAGTGCCGTGGATAATTTTCAACCTTATGACGTCGTTTGAACAAACCTGGTGGTTCTTAATCAGCTGGTGCTTTATATTAAGTTTCAAAGCAATCGTCTCTGCAGTCCTAAAGAAGTTTTACCACATATAGGCGTGATGGCCTAGGTCACTGAATGATCATTTTGGTATTTTTGCTGAAAAAATAGTATATTTGCCGTATTAAATGATCAACGTTTTAAAGAAGCGTTAACTCACGACATAGCTAGTTTTATACAACAGGTCCATGGTGGGGGTACTCTACTCTAAGCAGCAAATTCATTCCTTCGAGAGAAATGGGTACACCTGGCAGATTATTCCACTATTTTTCTAAGAGAGACAACTTTCGGGACTTCTTGGTGTCTTTTCTGTAAACTCTGTCTCAAGGAAAAAGGGATCGACCCTTAAAGGAAAGAATTTGCTCCTTTTAGGAGTCGACCCCTATTGGCACTGGAGATGAAATACTTTTGTTGGAGTTGCCTCCCCTGAAAGTGTATCCATTCTTCTCAGGAGTAGATTTCTTCTTCGGAGAGCTTCAGTATGTAAGAAAATCAGCCAGGAAGTCCCAAAAAGTGCCTCCTTTGTAAAAATGGTAGAAAATATATCATGTGTATGACTTCCCCTTATATGTTTGTTATCGCCATATGGTCAACTTTCGAGGCGTTTGTTTGTTTGTGTTTGTTTGTTTTCTAGTTAAACGGAGCAGTCACCACTATTTAGGTCATATCGAACCGGTCAGTTTACCTGACCACACATCATGGGCAGACTTATACATGATAACCGGTTGACCGGGTACAGTACACAATCTTTCACCAAAAACTGACAACTGTCCTTCTTGAATCAACACAAGGTAGAGAATGATCGCAGAAAATAGTTCATGATCAGTCTCCACGAGAGAATTTTTGCCGATCCCGACAGGTATCACACCCGTGGACCTCCTGATTATCAGTCACATACGGCTTCATTGGAAAATATGTTGAACTGTGATGTCAGTAATGGTTGAGCAAATTTTCTTACAGAGAAGACCCCTTTTCGCAAAGCCGAAGTGTATAGGATGTAAACGTGAAGTTCTGAAACTCGTCTCCCTTGTTAAATGACGGATAGCCTGATGTATAGTTTTCCCTTAAGTGCAATATATACACCTGGCAGATTTTCCGCCATTTTTCAAAGGGGTACACGTAAACAAGAAATGTTTTGTGTTTTCGAATTCTCCACACCGACAAGAAGAACCGGGGCTATATTTTTTGCGGTAAAGATTTGAGTTTAGTGAGCTACACCCCATTCTTAGTTTGGCCTGTGCGTGAACCGGTGTTTTAGTATTTCGGGCTGATAGTATATTCCTATTTAGTAAGGATTTGAAAATTGTTAAGGACGATGCTTCTTTTATTTCAGTCGGTGGGTTATTCCAGGCTCGAATTGTGGAAGGAAAAAAAATAAAACCCAGAAAGAGATTAATATTGGATTTTGACCAAACTTCACAGGAATAATCCTTAGTTGGTCTTCTTTCAAAGTTGTTCAAATGGTTTCGGTCCATTGCACATTTCACTGGAGCCAAAATAGATTTTTAAACTGAAGACTTAAAAAAGAGTCTTTTTCTCTGAAACAGCAAGGCCCAGATCTTTGATATTTCGGATGAAGCTTCATCTAGTGAACCTCTACCAAGATTGTTCAAAATATAGCCTTGGGGCAAAAGAAAAAAGTAGCCCCGCCCCGAGTACTAGTCCCCAAACGTTTTACATGGACTTAAACAGGGAAAATTTAAAATATCTTCTTGTCTGAAACCAGAACGCTCAGGTCTTTGATATTTGGTATGAACCTTCATCTAGCGAGCCTCTACCAAGCTTGTTAAAATATAGCCTTAGTACCAAAAAAATAGCCGCGCCCCGGGGCCTACATGTTTTATATAGACTTATATAGGGAAAACCATTAAAAATCGTCTCGTCTGAAGACAGAAGGCCTAGGTCCGATCTTTATATTTGGTATCTAGCTTCATCTAGAGGGCCTCTACTAAAAATTTTCAAATTATGTCTTTGGGCCAAAATGGCCCAACCCGGTGGCTCATTTGTTTGTTTGATTTGAGGTTTAACGTCCCCGTCAACACTGTAAAGGTCATTTTGGAGACGTTGCTTCCAATTTTGTGGGACTTTTACCCGACATTGAGATGAAATGACATATCAAGCCCTGTCGCCCAATGAAACTGCGGTTCCTGGACAGGCTTAGATCCTCTAAGCGGTTTACCAGTACTAGTGTGCGGGCCAGATTCAGCTCTGCGTGGAAGCATCATGCAGCCCATATATTTCTTCCAGCCCCTATGGGCGGGGGCCGCCCGGTGGCTCATATGTTTTTCATAGACTTATATAGGGAAAACAACCGGCCTCGGTAGCTCAGTCGGATGCGCATCTGACTGGTGATCAGGAGAACGCGGGTTCGATACCTGCCGGGATCGGCAACATTCTTTCGTGGAGATTGATCATGAAAACTTTTCCACGGTCATTCTCTCCCTTCCGCTGATTCAAGAAGGGCAGTTGTCAGTTTCTGGATAAAGAATGTGCACTGTACTGGAACACCGCTTACGTATAAGCCTGCCCAGAAAACCGACCGGCTCAGAAATGACCTAAAATAGCGTTAACTGGGCCTCTAATACAAACAAAACAAAATTTATAGGGAAAACATATAAAAATCTTCTTGTCTGGAACCAGAAGGCCCAGGTCCTTGATATTTGGTATGAAGCCTTATCTAGTTGGCCTCTAACAAGATTTTTCGTGGAACGGCCACATTTAGGCGAGTCTAACTAGCACCGACAATCTATATTTGGACTGGAAATAGGAAAAATAAACAACATTTTCATCCCCATATGCTAGTTCTAGAGATATCATCACGCAAACAAATATATACGCCTATACAAATATATTGCCACCTTTATCGCCGAAAAAATGAAAATTTTATGATGAAAAATTGTGATAATTTTCTTATTTCTGCTCCAAATATAGATTGTGGGCACTCGTTAGAACCGCCTCATCGAGGCGGTTCTAACGAGTACCCACAATCTATATTTTAGAGCAGAAATAAGAACAAATAAGGTATACCCCCGGAAACCCCAGTTTTACTATATAAAAGTGGGGTTCAAGGGGGTCAAAATTACGTAGGCGTGTTTTCGTGATGTGAAAGACGGCATTTTTGGACAAGGATAATAAAGATACGGACGGCATAATAATGTTTTACGGCGTTGTTATGAGCATATGATAAGACACATGTTACATACTTTGTTTGATTTGAGGTTTAACGTCTCCGTCAACACTATTTAGGTCATTGTGGAGACGTTGCTTCCAATTTTGTGGGACTTTTACCCGGCACTGGGATGAAATGAAATCTCAATCCCTGCCGCCCAATGAAACCAATAGGGTTTATAAGCATGGGCGAGCCGACTCGCAGCAATTTTCCTGGGCAGGCTTAGACGCTCTAAGCGGATTACCAGTACTCATGTGCGTTCGGTATCAGCTCTGCGTGGAAGCATCGTGCAGCCCAATCTATTTCTCCAAGCCCCGATAGGCGGGGGCGCACATGTTACATATAGAAGTATGTTTTTTGGTGTTGTGGCATTGCTAACTTGTTTCTATAATTATATGTTAGAGAACGAAAATGCACGTTTTAATCTACATTGCTGCATTTATTTCATTCATTTTATATGAAATTATTTCAGTTCAAACTGCGCATTAAACATTATATTGGCAAAATAATCTTTTTCAAAAGCAAATTACAGGTTTAGGTGCACGTTGTGTAGTTCAATGAATTTGATTTTCAAATGCGAAATACCATATCTTAGAGCAGAAAAAGTATTATAGCATTTTATTATTGATCATTAATGAAGTGCGACAAATGTAAATGCGCCATGTCAAAAAGTCCGTGTAATGAACACCCCTATAAGCCCCACTTTATATAGAGAGAAAACAGGGGCACACATTATTTTACTTATTTCTGCTCCAAGACATAGGTTGTGGGTACTCGTTAGAATCGCCTCAATGAGGCGATTCTAACGAGCACCGTTAGAATCGCCTCAATGAGGCGATTCTAACGAGCACCCACAACCTATGTTTGGAGCAGAAGTAAGGAAGATTTCACAGATTTCCATCAGAAAAATAATTGTTTTTTGGAGATAAGAAAAACTGAACTTTGTTACACGGATGTGGCATCGTAATGGTGTCATCAGATATGCACACTGGCAGTGAAGACTCGGATCTAAATTCGCAGCCACTCAGTCCAAATGCAATATTTCATGTCTACATGCACGAATAAGTTTTGAATCAACGCCCTTTCCCGCGGCCCAATGCGAAGACTCAGATCATCCTGCGCAGGCTGATCTGTCTTCGCTGTGCCCACATCTCCGAAGTACACTTTCGCTTGCCCCGGCGCATTTAACGTTTCATATACTGAAAACATTTCATAGGCAATGTGCACTTTCTTCGTGAAGTTAATTACAATAGCTTTAATGGTAAGTATCCCAAAAGACATGCAAATAATGGATTTTGAATGGTATTTTAGCCTAAAAATGAACCCGTGCCATTAACTATTTAAATTCGAATTTCACCACAATGGGGGAATTTATTGCAATTCTCAGACGAAAATCCCGTGATTCGAGATTGAAATCTGGACCTGTAATCGAGTCGCACCATGTAATAAAAAGACTTTTGAGCAAAGCATCCACGCTATATACATTCTTATGAAGACATTCAATATTAAAGTTTTTATCCTAATGTTTCCAGGGGGGCGTGCTTAAACCAGACTGCACAGTCTGGTTTGGGCATGCGCACTTCTCATATTTGTAAGGGTATGGGATCCCGCAACGCAGTTCAGGTGAAAGCAAGTTAAATCGGGTGACAAAAGCCATATAATATTTGGTAGTTTATACACTTAATCTAGATTAGAACGGTATACATAAGAAGCTTTATACAGATAATAACAAATACGCCATTTTTACTCATCGAATGGAGAAGTGAAATGGTTTGTAATCTGAGCTAAGATACTTTGTGTTTGTTACGCCGATAATATCACCGCCTTATTCCTTAACAAAATACAAAATAATATCTTAAGGTATTCATTTATCATACTTTTGTCATACTGATTTCTCATTTGCATTAGAGACGTATTGGACATATATGCAGGGAAAGATGTCTGATTCGACAATGAAATATTTTATAGCTATTTCGGAGAATAAGAGAAAAGATATGGAATTAAGAAGTGAGTCGCTGAAAATAGAAAGTGAACAGAAAAAGATGTTGACTCGTTATTGGAAAGATAAAATTGATGTTTTTGATGAAATGATAAGACTTAATGTAAGAACGCCGACATACAGTAGGGGTTTAAGCCCTGGGTCAGACAATGGTGAAGACAACAGTGGTAGAATAAGTCTAGGTCATATGAAAGTAGATGCTAAATTAATGAGTAATAAACCTATATCACTACAAAGAGGAAAGAAAGCTGTTGGTGCAGGGATCGAACCAGTTATATGTATTGAAGGCTCAGACGCCGTGTGCTATCCGAATAAAGAAGCTAGAAAAGGTAGAAAAGTGGCCCTGAATCTTGGCGTATTGCGACGCATTGAACATTGTAAAGTGCTTACAGACTCTATTGATTCTCTTCATTCTAAAGTAGGTCGAGAAAATGAAATGCCTAGTCCATACCACTGGAGAACTGGTTCTCCAGGTCAACGCCCATTTACTGTTCCACGCGGTGGGAGAAAGAGGTCTGGTCAAAAGAGGAGCGTTAAAAGCGCAGGGGTTTGTCCGGCAGCTACGCCTCTCATTGGGCCCTCAGCACAGAATAGCTCTAATGATAGTCTGCACAATTCTAAAAATACTCAGAGACGGACACCAACCTCCGAAGATAAAACGGGACCAACGTCATTGACTGTGGCAACGGCAAAACGGCTTACGTCCGTTACTAGTATATCAACCGATAAACGTCTTTTGTCGACCAGCAGTGATTCAAATGAGAGACGTCTTTTATCAACAAGTAGTGTATCGTGATAATTTGTGATAAAACGAGGTTTAGATTTACGTCCCTGAAACAACAGGGCATATTGAGAGGAACCTCTTTTCTTTCGACATGCTACAGGCTAAGAATCAATCAAACGAGCTCTGACCCCGAGGTTTTGTTTGTTTGATTTGGGCTTTAACGTCCCCGTCAACACTATTAAGGTCATTTTGGAAACGTAACTTCCAATTTTGAGGGGCGACATTGAGATGAAATGACATCTCAAACCCTGCCACCCAAAGAAACCAATATGGTTTATATGCATGGACTTGCACCACTTTTCCTGGGCATGCAGGCTTAGAACCTCTAAGCGGTTTACCAGTACTCAAGTGTGGTCGGTTTCAGCTCTGCGTGGAAGCATCGTACGGCCAAATCTATTTCTTCAAACCCCGATGGGCGTGGCGCCGACCGATCCAGAGGTAAAAAAGGTGTGTGTTTTAATTCGAAGTGCTCATACGTACCATATAACTTGATACAAACAGATTAGGGCAGTTGTCCTGCTTAGATTAGCAAAGAATGTTATTGTCCTGTTCATAAGTTTTAAGATGCCAACAATTGTTGGCATCTGAAAACGTATGAGCAGGACAAATACCATTTAGTTTTATGCTAGAGTGAGTTGAGCATAAAAAGTTTTATAACATTGGCAGTGGCGTAGCCAGAACAAAAATATGATTACGCACATGGGCAATTTTTCTCTGCGACGGAGGCTACTCTTAAAGGAAAGAATTTGCTCCAAAGGGGAGCAAAGGGGAGCAAATTCTTTCCTTCAAGAAGAGCCCCTGTAGCCCCTTCTGTAATATGCAATGGAAAATGCTATGCAATTACTCTTTATTATGAATATTTTACATTACGCATTTCGCAAATGACTCTGGACCAGGTTAACAAGAGTAAAAAGAGTTGGAAAACGAGGTTCATCGGAAAAGCATATGCGACCAGTGAATACTTTGCATATTTAAGATCTGGCAAGCGCACTCAGCTGCTGGGCTGTCTAAATACCGAACGCCAAAGTCTCTGGGCAAACTACATTGATAAGGATTTGACAGGGCGGATGTGTAGGCTAATCCGGATCTTTGTGGACCACACCATGTAAGCCGTTTGATGTGCCCTGATTCATCAGAATACAAGTATTAACTTCATTGTGTTGTGGTTTAAAGACAATACCACTCCTGTGGGTCTTTTTGAGATAAGAAGGAAGAGACGAAGAGAGAATAAAGAAGACCGAAAGAAAATAAGTGGAGAGAAACAGATGATATAAACATTATATTACAGTAATTTTTACGTCTGATATATTCTATTTGTTTGAAGTGGAGTTTAACGATCCACTCATCACTATTTAGGTCATATCGGGCCGGTCAGTTTACCTATCTACACTTTTCCTGGGTAGGCTTATACGTAAGCGGCTAACCAGTACAGTGCACACTCTTTCGCCAGAACTGACAACTGCCATTCTTGAATCAGCGGAAGGGAGAGGATGGCCGTAGAAAAGATTTCATGAAGATTCTCCACGAAAGAATGTTGCCGACCTCGGGAGGTATCGAACACGCGTCCTCCTGCTCACCAGCCAGACGCGCATCCGACTAAATTACCGAGGCCGGCTATATAATATATTTAACCGGGTTCAATTGGAAACTGTCACAGTACGGTAGTCAGATCTATGCGACACCTCAAATGAAAAGTTATGATTGAGAAACATGGTTTGGTTGGTTAGTTTGAGGTTTAAGGTCCCCTTCAACACTGTATAGGTCATTTTGGGAGACGTTGCTTCCAATTTTGTGGGACTTTTACCCGACACTGAGATGAAATGACATCTCAAGCCTTGTCGCCCAATGAAACCAATAGGGTTTATAAGCATGGACGGTTCTACTCGCACCGCTTTGCCTGGGCAGGCTTAGATCCTCTAAGCGGGTTACCAGTACTCGAGTGCGATCGGTTTCAGCTCTGAGTGGAAGCGTCATGCAGCCCATCTATTTCTTCAAACCCGATGGGCGGGGACCAAAGAAAAATGGGAGTTGCTTTACTGAAATCAGTTAACTAACGATTCCGTTAGTTATCATATCGTTAAACTTTAAGAATTTCACATGCCAAATATGCTAATACACTTATTTTTGCATTTGCAAAAGCTACTCGCATTTTTCAAGCAATATATCAAAGTATTAGGTATTGCTTTTATCAATTTGACCACTAACGAACCCGCAAGCTAATGGTGCTTTGAATTGGATCGACTATAATCGTCTGTGATGACTATCTAATGATGACTTTTGCTCCGAAAGCATTTAAGAAAAGGTCACGACTAGTTGAATAATTTCCTGTTGGTCAACATAGTTATTTGTCACAATTATTAAAACATGGTAATTACCGGAACGCTTCCTTAAGTTTATCACATGTGCATACATGAGTGCTTCATGTTTTTGTTAGACGGCAAGCTGGAAGGATTTTTTCATAAGGTTAACCTAGAATGCGTTAGAAAGGTTAACCTAGAATGCGAAATGAAAAGGTTAACTTAGAATGCGAAATGAAAGAAATCGTAAATGTAGGCATGTAGTACAAGTAATTGATTGTGAAAGATCGGTAATTTTGTTTTTATGTCACATTGGAGAGAACATTTGGAAGTCCTTGTTTGTAATCTGTGACTGTTATACACTTACAAATTAACTGATACATTATTACAACATGCACGTGATAAGTTTTGTCATTTATTTTACAAAATTGTGTGTGCTGAGCGTAGACTCAAGTTTTTGTAAAAGCTAACACTTGTACACTGTGACTGAAGGTCGCCTCAGGACAGTATATACACGTTATACAAGTATAGCTTTTACCAAAAAAGCTAGGTCTACGCTTAGCACATTTTAACTGTGAATGTCTAGAATTACATCCCAGAAATATGTTCATTGCAATTTGCTGTCTTTGGCAAAATACTAATTGCCAGTCGGGCACTAAGTGATACTACTGGAGCGTGTGCGTTTCCATCCTTGTTTAGTACTTGTGGCCCTCAACAAACCAGTGCGGTGTGTTAAGTTTGTGACCAGTTGGTTGAAAGTCCTGTCTAAGCGCTTATACAAGTATATAGAAACCAATGTAGTTCATACTTCCATGAACTCATCGAGTCACATGATTTTCAGTGACGGCAAGTGACGGCAGTCTAAACCATGGTTCTCTACGGGCGTTGGTGACGTCAACGCCGTTCCGTTCTTTGTAGAAAAACAGCGTGTAAATGTTTTTTCAGCTTTAATAGTTTACCCTATAAGCATTTTCCCCAGTGATGAGGGGCAAAGCATGTAAATATAAAAAATGTACTTAATTTTTCTGCTTTTCATGAAAGTATGAACGACGGCGGGTCGCCAGCAAAGTTTACATGTACCCCAACATGAACCCCTTCATTTACTTTGCACGCGACCCACTGCGTTCATACTTTCATGAACAGCAGAAAAATACTAGAAATGTGTCCACAGGACACGGATGCCCCCGCCTGAAAATATTTTGATGTTAGTATTTGACCTTCGAACGCTAAGTATGACTCTGACATTACAGGTACGGACCTGCGCCTTGCGGGTAACAAATTGTCTCATGATAGTCAACATTTCTATCAAGTAATTTCCAAATCCATCCAGGAACAACAAAGGTATTGATCGGACAAAGAAAAAGACACTTTTCTTTACATTTGACCTCTAAGTATGACCTTGACCTTGGACGTACCAACCTGGATCTTGCGCATGACACATCGACTGATGACGGTTAACATTTCTACCAAGTAGTTTCCAATTCATGCAGAATAACCCGACACAATATTAAAACAATGTTCTTAATATTTGACCTCTAAATATTACCTTGGAGGTACCTACCTCGGTCTTGGGCACGACACATCTTCTCATGATGGTTAACATTTCTGCCAAATAATTTCAAAATCCATCCAGAAATAAGAAAATTTATTGACTGCGTTTAAGAATCGGACCCTTTCTTTAGACTTTGACCTTGCGGGTGCTACGGACCTGGGTTTTGTGCGAGACAGATCGTCTCATGGTGGTTAAAATTTCGGTTTCCAGTCATTTCGTACCCTAGTCATTTCGTACCCAAGTCATTTCGTACCGTTTTGGTCATTTCGTACCCGTTTTAGTTTTCATTTTGGTCATTTCGTACCCATTTTGGTCATTTCGTTCCCACTTTGGTCATTTCGTACCCACTTTTATTTTTTTTTTCTGGGAATCAATTTTGGTCATTTCGTACCCAGTTCTTCAAAAATAGGTACGAATTGACTTTTGTGTGTTGAATTGTTTTAAAGCTGATTTTACAAGTGACGGGTAACTTTGGTGCGTAATGGCTTAATTTAGAGTAAGAAAGGCTCTAAGATATTTGTTTCAATTATTTTTTATTTTAACAAATTATCACTTTATATCTATAGCATAATATTGAACGTACTGGCACAATACCATACAATATATTTTACACAAGTCGCCGGGGTTATAGCTGGCCTCGGTCGCTCAGTCGGATGCGTGTCTGACTGGTGATCAGGAGGACGCGGGTTCGATACCTGCCGGGGTCGGCAACATTCTTTCGTGGAGATTGATCGTGAAATCTTTTCTACGGCCGTTGATTCAAGAATAGTAGTTGTCAGTTTCTGGCGAAAGAATGTGCACTGCTTACATATAAACCTGCCCAGGCAATGTGTGGATAGATAAACTGACTGGCTCAAAATGGCCTCAAATAATGTTAAACTCCAATACAAACTCCAATACAAACAACTATAGTTTATGCCAATGCGAGTATCCAAAAATAAAACCTCACCCTGCATCATAATGCGTTCTGTTAATGCCTACTACTGTCAAACAAAGGTTTTGAATACCGTTTGAAATTATTCCATAGAGTTTCCACAAACTTTGTTTTGACCTCAACACAGACATAGGTTTTGAGTCCTCGTTGGAGACTATACCAGAGAGTTCCCACAACATATGTTTTGACCGCAATCAGTAAAACATGGAAATTCCACTTTTCCGTATGTTAAGTGAGGTTTACATTAAGTGAGGTTTACATGTGTTCATCACATGGAGTCGACATGCTAAACATGAAAACAACTACTCGACAACATCCCCTTTTGAGTTTGTCGGAGCGTACACCATTGAACAAAACTACAGAAGCTGTGATGTGGTCTTCTTTCCTTCTCTGTACTCGCCGATGCCTAAGATCCATGCATCGATCGCTATCCAATCATCCATCCGTCCACTCGACCGCCAAAATAAATCAAAGCACTGAGAGTACTGGTGGGTCGATCGTCTCTGAGTGTAGGTTGGGAAAATAATCTTGAGCTGAGAATCGAACTGTTCGTTTAACTTTTATCAAGCGCAGTAGAGCTGATCAGACATCGCGTTATGTGGCGTCTGAGTATGTAGGTTCTGATTGCCAATGCCCAAGTGTACAAGCACAGTCCACCCGCCCCCGCCCATCGGGGCTTGAATAAATAGATGGGCTGCATGATGCTTCCATGCAGAGCTGAAAGTCCCGTAACATTGGAAGTAACGTCTCCAAATGACCTATACAGTGTTGACGGGGACGTTAAACCTTAGCACATTCCAGAATTTTCTTCTTACGCTGCGCTCTGACGTCTTAGGGTAGTACTTGGATTTTGTTCAACAGAGTGAGGAGGGTGCAAATGCAGCCTCCTCCCATCTTTTGGAAATTATTTCAGATTCATACAGTTTTTCACCCTCTGCAAAATACCTGACATTCGCATCCTCAACCCGCCCCTTTTCAGGGTCTGCGTACGGCCCTGAATCATGTTCAAAACTGTTGTTGCATACATATGGCGAACAGTGCCGACCTGATCAGAAGCAATGTACTCTATATCCGATCTTGGTGTACGCTGTATGCCTAATAACGGTACCACATATAAAGTCTGGGCTACTCATTTTTGCACTTAAACATTTCAGGGTTCTAAAATTAAGTTCTTAGCAGGAGTGGGAAAATGCTATTTTTACTCGACTTGACATACATTTGTATAACAGTTTTATAAATAGAATGTTCCGAAAGACGTCACGTGACATCGTGGCCTGGTTTAATATATTTTTTTTTTCATTACGTGAGCAACCTGGCATTCTTATACTATTTCGTTTAACCCTCAAATGCCACTATTTAAGCAAACAGTGAAGTTCCTATGCAACCTGCTGATCAGACGCCACATTCCGCGGCGTCTGATCTGGGTATTATCCAGCACACGATTCCTGTCAAGTAGAAGTAAAACAAAGACCAGGAATCGATACAATTAACTTACTCCTCCACTTGTTGCATCGATAAAAATAGCGCAACGTTTCAAGTTCTATTAATAAAACATAATATTGGTTTTCCCAAATCAGTGATGGTCACGTGGACAACTACATTAATTCAGTTTGGCCATTTAGTAAATTTGGGTCGGTCGTAAACCGATCGACCCGAAAAGGCTTTGAAAATGGTCGTCATATTGTGTGGCAAATTAGCAGTTTAATTATCATAATTAAAGACTCGAAAATTTAACAAGAAAACCATTCTTGACAATTATCCAATTTTACAGAGTCGCTGTGATGCGTCCATCTTTCCACCTATCCATAATGGTCCGGATAATGATGTTTATAAAATCAAAAATATATTGAATGGTTTTTGCGATAGAAAGTTCCTTCTCAACTATATATTTAAAAGTAGCCCCGTCCGGACTCTGTGTCAGGTCAGGTTCATTGCTGCTACTGGTAACATGTATTTTTTCTTAATTGAATACTGACTCCCCCTATTGGGCGGACTGGCCTCGCGTTACTTTGTGCACATCTGTGGTCGTCCAACGAAACCCTGTATTGGTGCTTTGTCATTCTGGCTGTGCGCATGGAAGGCATGGAACTCATGGTGGTTCCTCTGCGACTGCAAGAGGTAGATGGAGCTCTCAAGCCCTGGTCGGCAATCCATCTAGGAGAAGGCAACTCAAAGCAAAAACCTACGTATCTGGATTTGCTTGTTCCAGCTATGCATCCGGGCTTAGCTCAAAATGTCTCGACACTGTCTTGCCTCGGGATCCAGCTAGGTCAGGACGAGAGAATGAGGTTGACTCTGCGCGCCTCTCCATCACTATAATCCAATTCACAGCGCATGTCATCGTAATCATATACACACAGTCACTGCAGGCGCACATATGCATGAAACTCAAAAAGCTCTGTGGCGATGGGCGAGCGGCGAAGCAGCAGCCAGTAACATTTTTCAAATATGATTAAGATTGGTCATTGTCAAGAACTATTATTAGCCCCGTCCAACCCTCAGTCTGTCAGTCCAAAACAACAGAGTATATACCAGGTACGATATTACCAAATGACTTGGTACGAACTGACTATGCTAAAGTCATTTCGTATCCATTTTGGTCAATTCGTACCCGGAACAAAATGACCAAAACGGTTACGAAATGACTTGGGTACGAAACGGTTGTTAGTGGGTACGAAATGACCAAAAAGTAGGTACGAAATGACCAAAATGGTACGAAATGACTAGGGTACGAAATGACTTGGGTACGAAATGACCGGTTACCAAAATTTCGGCCAAGTAATTTCAAAATCAATTCAGAAATGAGAAAGTTATTGACCATGTTTAAGTTTTGGTCACTTTTTTTTACTTTTGACCTCTAAGTACGACCTTGACCTTGGAGGCACGGAATTGGCTTTAGCCTGCGACACATGTTCTCATAATGGTTAACATTTCTGTCAAGTATTTTCAAAATTCATCCAGAAATAAGGTAGTAATTGACTGTGTTTAAGTTTCGGACCCTTTTTCGACCTTTGACCTCTAAGTACGACCTTGACCTTGGAGGTACGGGCCTGGGTTTTGTGCAAGACACATCGTCTCATGATGGATAACATTTCTGCAAAGTAATTACAAAATCCATCCAGAAATAAGAAACTTATTGACTGCGGTTAAGTTTCGGACGGACGAACGATCGGACTGACGGACAGACGGACTTACGAACGGACAGGGGCAACGCTATATGCCCTTCCACCATTCGAACATTCTTAAATGGTTCTCAATAAAAATTGTAGTTGACGACGAGGCAAGTTTTAGCTCTCCAGAGCCGAAGGCTCCTGGGAGCTTATAGGATAGACAGTAACCCATGGTGGTCGAGAGTTTGTAGATGTATGTTTTATATTAGCCTGTACAAATATGACAGCCAATATGGGCTTGTACAAATATGATAGCAATTCTGTGCCAGAGCTCTGACCGTGATCCTCTTATTGTGTGAAAGCTTACACTTGTTATGGGCCTCTTTGGCTTGTACAAATGTAACAGCAATTCTGTGTCAGAGCTCTGAGCGAGGGCCTCATTTTTAGAAAACTTATGCTTGTTGTGGACCTCTTTTTAGCTGACCTGGTGAGCTATTGTAATCGGTCAATGTCCGTCGTCCGCTGTGCGTCGTGGGTCGTGCGGCGTCAACCATTTGCTTTAAACGTCGAGCCCTCCTATTACCTAGGTGGCTCCCTACCAAAATAGTTAAAATCTTTCGGCTGTAATGAACAAGATGGCTGCCAGAGCAGGGCTGCCAATATGGTTCAATCCATGACCACAATAGGCTCCCTTAAGTGTTCTATATATCTGTATCTATATATCTGTAAATTTTTATCAAGGTAATCTATATAGTGAAGAAGCATGGACCAAAAACATTTCTTACATAGAAAATAAATACATGAATAAAAGTCCAACAACTATTTAATGGAAATTGTTAAAAACCGTAACTCTGTCAAATGTCAACTTATTTTGCCCACAAACCATCCCAACCATGCTTCTATAAATGGCCTATATATCTATGATTTTATCCAAATATTCCATTAAGTAAAGGAACAAAAAAAAAACATTTAATGAGAATTGTTAACGGCCATAACTCTGACAAAGATGTTAACGTATTTTACCAATTAACAAATTCAAACATGCTTCCTTTGTGGTCTTTCGTCCCTATATTCCATTAAGTTAAGGAATAAGAGTCCAAAAAGCATTTAATGGGACTTGTACACGGCCATAACTGCCAAAAGTTTAACGTATTTTGCCAATTAACAATACTTAACATTCTTCCTATAGTGGTCTATATATCTGTGAAGTTTCATCCATATATTCAATTTAGTAATGGAATAAGTGTTCAAAAACCATTTAATGGAAATTGTTAGCGACAAAAACTCCGTCAAATGTTAACGTATTTATGAGCAATTCCCAAACCACACATTCCCAATACCAATATATATACAAAATTTCATCCAATTATTCCATAAAATAAACAAATAAGAGTCCAAAAAACTATTAAATCGAAATTGTTAGCGGCAATAACTATGTCAAATGTTAACGCATTTTGCCTACTAACAATCCAAAATCTGCTTCTCATGGTGGTCTATATATCAGTGAAGTTTCATACATATATTCCATTTAGTAAAGGAATAAGTGCCCAAAAACTATTTAATTGGAATTGCTATCGGCCATAACTCCGTTAAACGTTAACGTATTTTGCCCATTAACAATCCCAAACCACTCATACTCAATACCAATGTATATACAAAATTTGAAGAAAATAAATGGAAAAATGTTCAAGTTATTAAGCGGAAATGCCCCCCTAAAAAACCTTATTTTGAACTAAAAAAGACCGAAACTCTTTCAAATGTGAACGGATTTTGCCCATTAACAATCCCATACCACTCATTCCCGGTATGAACATGTATGCAAAATTCGAAGAAAAAAAAACATGAAAAATTCAAGTTATCAATCGGAAATGGTGCGGACGGACGGACGGACAGACACTCGACGGTATATCATAATACCCCACCACTACTACTAGTGTGGTGGGGTATAAAAATAAATTTGTTTCAAATGCGAACTTCTCCTAAACACGTGGGCAAATTTGAATCAACCTTTACAGGAAGACGGGCCTCGGTAGCTCAGTCGCTATGCGCGTCTGACTGGTGATCAGGAGCGCGGGTTCGATACCTGCAGGGGCCTGGAACATTCTTTCGTGTAGATTGATTATGGAATCTTTTCTACGGTCATTCTCTCCCTTCCGCTGATTCAAGAAGGGCAGTTGATAGTTTCTGGCGAAAGAATGTGCACTTCGCTGGTTAACCGCTTACGCATAAGTCTGCCCAGGAAAAGTGTGGATAGGTAAACTGACCGGCTCAAAAATGACCTGAATAGTGTTGACTGGACCGATAAAACCCAATACAAACAAACAAACAAACAAACAAACGATACAGGAGTCTTGCCTAGGTGACTCCCAACCAAAATAGCTAAAATTGTTCTGCTCTGATGAAAAGATGGCGACAGAGCTAAAAATAGAAAAATCTTTAAACGACAACTCCTCCTGTACCCTTAGGCTAGTTTCATTCAAACTTCATAGGTATGTTGCTTAGGTGACCCTCTATCAAAATAGCTAAAACGGTTCCACTCCAGTGAGCAAATGGGTGTCAGAGCTAAATACAGAAACAACCATACATTTTCTTCAAATGTGAGCTCCTCCTCAACCCTTGGGCCAATTTGATTCAAACTTCACAGGGATATTGCCTAGGTGGCTCCCTACCAAAATAGATAAAATCATTCCGCTCTGATTAACAAGACAACCCTAGAGCTAAAAATAGAAAAAATCTTCAAACTTCAACTCCTTTGTCTTCCCGCTATCAAAAAAAGCTAATTGTTTCCGCTCAGATGAGCAAAATGGCTGTCAGAGCTAAAAAAGAAAAATGTCAACGATTTGCTTTAAATGTGAACTCCTCCTAAACACTTGGATCCATATTTGATTCAAACATCACAGGAATGTTGCCAAGGTGGCTACCTTCCAAAATTAGCTAAAACTGTTCTGCTGCAATGTACAAGATGCTGTCAGAGCTAAATGTAGAAAAAAATCTTGAAACAAAAAACACCCCCTAAACCCCTTGGCCAATTTCAATCAAATCATAGGAATGTTGTTTGGATTATCCTCCGTCAAAATAGCTAAATGGGTTCGGCTCAAATGATCAGAATGGACGCCAGATCTAAAAACAGACAAACCTTTAAGCGACAAACCCTACTATACCAATGGGTCAATTTCATTCAAACTTCATTTGAATGTTGCTTAGGTGGTCCTGTACCAAAATAGCTAAAATGCTTTTGTTTTAATGAACAAAATGGCTGTCATAGCTAAAATAGAAACTCTTAAGCCAGTTTTATTCAAACTTTGCAAGAATGTTGTCCAGGTGATCATCTATCTAAGTGCAACAGTAATGCTTCATGGAATTGCTTTTCAGAAGCTATGTGACAATTTGATATCAGCTGAGCGATTCAGTGCCATCTTGGCCCTCTTGTTTTATTTTTGTGAAAGCTTATACTTGCTGTTGCATTATAAGATATAAAGGTCAATCTGCATTGTTGGACTTCCGTGTTAAACACTAATAAAAATCTTTCTCCATCAGGCAATGGTCGAGAAACGACAGCTAGGAAGTATCCTGACAGTCCATTGCTCCTGTGGATATTATCTTAAACATAAATAAAATGCAATAACAAGAAAAACAAGAGGACCACGATGGTCCTATATCGCTCACCTGGGCTAACAGATTCAAAGTTTCTGGAAGTTCCAATCTTTACTGAAGGCTTTATGCTGATGACAAGGTCAAAAGCAGACATTTTCAGCATTCAAGGGGACGTACATGTAGCTATATGAGAGATAGACAGACATCATTAGTTTTCGAGCTTATCCGAACTTTCATTCCAAACTTACTTATATGCTAGTTTCAGGATTCGTTCAAAACTAAAGGACTTATGGTGAGGCATTTTCAGCAAAGAAGGGGACTTAACTTTATGAGTTATGTACCAACAATGTTAGTTTGCAATCTCATTCAACCTTTTATCCCTAACTAACTTATATGTACATGTAAGTTTCAGGACGATCAGTTCAAAACTTAGGGACTTATGATAATGACAATGTCAAAAACGGGCATTTTCAGCAATCAAAGGGACATGACTCTATAACAGACTGTCGCACCTCGCAAGTCTTCAAACTCAGCCAAGGTGTTATCGCCAACCTACTTAAATGTTAGAATCGGAAGATTATATTAAAGCTGAAGGACTTGCGGCTATGAAAGGGTCCAAAAATGGGCATTTTCAGCAAAGAATGCGACATAACTCTTTGATAGATATGTAGGCCAACCTCAGCAGTTTTTCAACTCACCTGACTTACTTATAGGTAAGTTTCAAGAAGATCCGATAAAAACTAAAGGGGTTTTGTTGATGACCATGTAAAAATAGGCATTTTTTCTGCAATTAAGGGGTCGTAACTCCATAAAAAAATAGGCTGAACCCACCGGTTTTCGAACTCATCCAAGTTTTAATCCCTGACTTATTGGCATGCGAGTTTCAAGAAGATCCGATAAAAACCAAAGGGGCTGCAGTGATGACAAGGTCAAAAATAGGCATTTTCAGCAATAAAAGGGACATAAATTAGACTGACATCGTAGTTTTCAAGCTCATCCCGGCTTTTAGCCCGGGCTTACTTATATGTTAGTTACATGAAGATATGGTAAAGACAGTGATGACAAGAGGGCCATGGATCGCTCACCTGATCATTATGGTAGGTAATAAAAGGTGGAGTTGAGGGTTTGAGCAATTTTGGCTGACAATGACCCAAGGAACATTTCTGTGAAATTATTTCAAAATCAATCTAGCTATTTAGGAATTTTAGTCATTTTAACGGTTATATATTTTTTCTGGTGGCTATCATGTTCTGTGGAAAATTGTCAGAATGTCACTCATGGAACATTCCTTCAGAAGTGTTTTCTTTTTAGGAAGAAATCTTTCATAAGTTCCCTTTGACAATACAGAGCTGTCTTGTATGTCACTATCTGGGCATCTTGTGGACATTGAAGGTCAGGTCCTAGTACCATGACGGAGATGAACCGGTTTAGTCTAGCTTATAATGTGTGTGGGGACAAAGGAGGGGTAGGGGATGGGGATGGGTGAGAGTTGGTATCAGAAGCTAGTCTTCTGAGTTCGTGGTTCGCTTTGAGGTGGTGTTGGTTGGTGGGGCTTGGTGTGTTTCACTATCTGGGTACGACGAAAAAGTTCCCACCAAAAATGAAAATTTTCAGTTAAAAATTCTGATATTTTCCTTATTTCTGCTCCAAACATGGAGTGTTGGTACTCGTTCAAACCGCCTTCTCGAGGATATAAACCCGGTAAACGTCAGTAGGTATTATCAGTGTTAGAACAAGCCTTAACAGAGATTATCGTAATCCTTCCGAAATGCTGGATTAAGGAACCGCGAACAGATTATTTACAATTTGACTTATTAAACCACTAATACCCAATGACCAATTAAAGGGACCTTGGAAACAGAACAGGGTAGCTTCAGAATTCCACACCAGACTTGTTGTCACCAAATGCAATATACATGCTCTTGCGATATAAGTAACTTGAAATTCAAGTAAATGTTTTATATTATAGGGAGTATTTTCGTTGGTTTAGCTATTCAGTACATCATACCATACTTTGGTGACCTTTCAGTGTATGACGCCAACCGAGGCGAGGTCGAGTTTGTGCCAGACAAAACTATGTAGGGGGACTTTGACATACGGCCTGTGGAAATACAGATTTGGAATGAAATCCGCTTTTTTATGGGGCATTATGCTAAACATTAGTTGAGCCAATTTTTAGTTCCCCAACCACCCCAACCCCCGCCATTCGAGGCTAGGAGTAATAGAACGCGGCGTCTGATCAGGGCCTCCACTGTTTGCTAAAAGTTCAGCCATTTTCAAAATAAATTTGATGAAAACACAACTTGGCACCCCTAAATTTTGGAATGATCTCCTGCTATATATAAGGAGGAAGATTCCATTTGGTACAAAAAGGGTTAAATCTTCTCCAGGAAACATTTTTCGAAGGGAGACTAATCTCAGGAAAGGAAAAGTCTCTCTAGGTTCCAACTGGGGATGGGGCTACACATAGAGAATGCTACAAAATGGAAAGGAGTTTAAAAAAAAAAAAAAAAAAAAAAAGACAAAATTTCCGCTGTTAGATGGAAGGCAAAGCATTTATGATATACTTCGCCTTGAACCTGTACCAATTCACCTTAAATGACAATGAAATCCACCGTTTTACAAAATATGTATGCAATTTAAGCAAACAGTGTAGACCCAGCTCAGACGCCACTAACTGCGGTGTCTAATGTGGGTTTAAACTGTTAGTGTCCCAAAATGGGACGCTGGGCATATATGGGTACCTAACTTCATGCGTTGAAAAGCAGTTTTCACTGACAAAAACTACATGGCCATGATGCATTCTTTTATCATTTTTCAAAACAAGGAGAATTTATTCCCTTTTTAATCCATTTGTATGTCATATTTTTTAACATTAGACTAAAATTTGACCTTAATGCAGATGGCCTAATCACAACCACCACTCTTGACAGAATCAGAATCAGACAAGAGACATCCGTGAGAAAATTGGCCTATTGTTCCATCAAAAAGGTGGAGAACTGAAAATTATAGTGGGTATTTTCTGTCAATTAATTTCATGAAAGCGCTTGCCTTCTGTTTACTAAATTGTACACAGGGACTATTTATGAGTGGAAATTCGCCTTGCATGTACAGATTAACCGATTTTGTCATGGAAACCCCAAAACGGGTAATTGGCAGACGACCAGTCGACACACAACGCGGCGTCTGATGGGGACCTACTCTGTTTGCAAAAAGTTCAGCCATTTTCCAAATACATTTAAAAAAAAAAACACAACCAGACAGCCCTTAATTTTGAAATGGACTAGTGCTATATATAACATGTATAAGGTGGTACAAAATGGGCTAAAGTTACTACAAATAAACTAAGGGAGACCAATCTAAAAATACCGATTACGTTGCGGGTGAGGGTAAGACCCCTTACTACCGCATCACAAAATCGGGTCGATTCGTCATTGGGTGCAATTGTTATTCTATTTCATTGTTCTAAGTGGGGATAGGAAACGGAGAATTTTGATACCTTTGTAAAGCCCCGTACACTATGCTCCAATTTGCATACGTAAGTAAACTTTCACAAATACAAATTTTGCATAGCTGAGCACTAGTATATTTCCTTCTTAAAGCAGCGGAAGCGGGAGAATGATCGTAGAAAAAAATTTCATTTTTCAATCTCCACGAAAGGTATCGAACCCACATCCTCATGATCACCAGTCACACGCGCATCCGACTGAGATACCAGAATCAGAATTGTTTACTGGTGACACGTTGTTAGACAATCCTTCACCAGGACCTTCGACCGACAGAACTAGTCCCTAGACCTCAAAAGGGTAGTGAATCTAGAGATGGAGTCGTCTGCACTTTCTGCAGACATCAAGAGAGAAGAGGGGAGCTCGTTCCAATCTAAGATTTGTCCTGGGGAAGAAGCTAAATTTGTAGATGTTAGTCCTAGTGCCATTTTTTGGAGGGCTAGTGAATGTTTCTTCCGTATTGTTGTATTTGAAGGGGAAACAAGGACATCCATGGGTATACTGGCTTTACCCTTTAGACCTTTATATAAAAGTATCAGCCTACTTTGTTTTCTCCGCTCACTAAGAGGCCCCCACTTTAATTGTTCCAGAATGCCTGTCATACTCCCAGTTTCAAAAGAGTAGTTCCCAGTTACAAAACGGGTTGCACGTTTTTGGACCTTCTCCAGTTTCTCCTGGAGGGTAACAGTAGGTGGATCCCAAGGCGTACTTGCATATTCCAGGACGGGACGAACCAGTCCCCTGTATGCCATTTCTTTTACGTCTTGCGGGCATGCTGACAGATTCCGTCTCAAAAAGCCAAGGGTCCTATTTGCCTTACTACAAACATTACTAATGTGAGTGTTCCATCTTAACTCATTCGTGATTGTCACACCAAGGTAATAAATGCTTTCTACATTTTCAAGAAGAGTTCCTTCCAATTCATAGGTAGCATTGATCTTTTTGATCCGCTTTCATGTAAGTTGCATCATGTTGCATTTACTGCGTTGGAACCGCATTTCCCACTTCCTTGCCTAGCTACCCAATTTGTCAATATCATACTGAAGTTTCACTGTATCTTCCAAAGTTTTTATTTCACGGTAACAAACACAGTCATCAGCAAATAGCCTTATTTCTGAATCAATTTTCTGTGAGATGCCATTTATGTAAAGGGAGAACAAAAGCGGACCAAGAACTGTCCCCTGTGGGACTCCAGACATGACAGGGGCCCAATCAGATTTATTTCCATTGACAACCACCCGTTGCTCTCTATGGCATAGAAAAACGTCAATCCATTTTAAAGTTTTGCCACCAATGCCATACCCATTAAGTTTGCTTTTCAGAAGCTCATGAGGAGGTGTATCAAAAGCTTTCTCAAAAATACAAGATGAAAGTGTCAATCTGTCCACCATTATTCGAGATTTTAGCCTAATCATCTATCACTGTCACTAGTTGTGTGTGTGTGTGTGTGTGTGTGTGTGTGTGTGTGTGTGTGTGTGTGTGTGTGTGTGTGTGTGTGTGTGTGTGTGTGTGTGTGAATTCGGGTTTAACGTCGCTTTCAACAATTTTTCAGTCATATCACGACGGTGTCTGGTTGCGACAGGGAGCTCAATGCTCACTTTTATAGTGCTGCCTCACTGAAGTATCATGTCCCAGACACATTACATGATACCACAACCAGTCACATTATCCTGACACTGGGTCGACCAGTCCTAGCTCTACCCCATAAATCTGAGTGTCAAGCGAGGAGCAGCTAGTACCGTTCTTAACGACCTTGGTATGTCGCGGCCCGGGATCGAACCCGTGACCTCCCGTTCCCCGGAGCGGACACTCTACCAACTGAGCTATCGGGCCGGTCTGTCACTAGTTGTGTTTCACAGCTATGGTTCTTTTCTATCAGATAATAGTTTATGTTGGTCAAGGTGGGTCATTACATTTGAACAAACAAATTGCTCCAAAAGTTTGCAAGATACACATGTGAGTGATACAGGGCGATAATTTCCAGCTCAAGTTCGATCTCCCTTCTTGTACAATCGGCATATATTTGCTAAAGACCATTCCTTGGGAATTTCACCCGAATCAAGTGACTGTTGAAAAAAAGGTGAGCAAAAATCGGACCTAATTCTCTGCAAGTTCCTTTAGGACTCTGGGATGCAACTCATCAGGTCCTAAAGCTTTAGAAGGGTTCAGGCTTTTCAGAAGTTTGATTACACCTTCTTCAGCTACAACAATGTTCTCCATGAACGGGTCCGACATTTCAAGCAAGGAAACCTGGCTGTGCTCTTTCTTGTTGAATACATCTGTGAATTGACCGTTTAATTCCTATGCTTGCTCTGCCTCAGTTTCAGTGATGCCTGTTCAATTTCGATTGTTTTTAATGGGGGATACCCTTAGTGTCCTTCTTTTGACCATTAATGTACCGATATAAATCTCTGGGGTTGGACTTGATGTCACCAACCAAGTTACAGTCAAACTTCAATGGCTCGAACACCTTTGGGACCACGAAAATCTGTTCGAGACAGGGGTAGTTCGAGCCAGTGAAGTTTCAGTCACGAGGCATAACGAGATACTGTTAGACATCTTTTCGGCATTCTATAATGAAAATGTATGCTATGTATACTCATTAGAATCGCCTCATTGAGGCGATTCTAATGAGTACACACAGCATACATTTGCAAGATAAAAGATTAAGATCTCCTTAATTATCCCCCACTATTTCTTATGTAGAGGATTTCGCTAGGGGCTCAAGAATGTGTTCGACACATCCATTGCAAACGAGCCATCGGTGTTCGAGCCATCGAAGTTCTACTGTATTCACATACGAATCATGCTGAGTCTTAATATTTGCTTTTTTCCCGTCTCAGATCCTGGAATTTTGACCAAATTTTCTTACTGCCAGTTTTTTTAACCTTTGCGTGAGTCTTAGTTTTTCTGAAAATTTTTCGTCTAATCTCAGGTGTGATCCAAGGCACAGAAGATTTCGATTTGCTCAATTTTGAGGGGATATATTTATCTGCTGCTTCCTGTATAAAAGAAGTAATAAGACTGAAGTTTTCATGTACCGACCTAGAACTAGAATGCCCGTTGAAATATTTTTCTTTTGCAAAGTTGTGTGCATCATTTCTCATAGACGCAAAATCACCTTTCTGATACAAATACACATTCCTCCTAGGTTTCTTTTGTGGGGGCAGGAAGACCTTTAATGTTGCTGCTATCACATCATGGTTACTTAATTTGTCCGGGAAGTGGACATCTTGAAACTACCGAGGCCGGCTCCGACCAGAGATACATTTACACAGACCATTTGTTAATTTACAGTCCCAAAACGCGAGGCAATACTACGGTCTATTTATTTTATTTTTGTTTTGTACTACTTAACTTTTTCTTATTATTCCCCCGTCATTCGAAGAATGGTGGAAATAGCAAACAGTGTTACCCCTGTCCGTCCGTCCGCGTCCGATTAAGTTTTTCATCTGTGTCACAACTCCAAGGCGGGGGCGTCCGTGTCCTTTGGGTGCATTTTCTAGTTTTTATTTATATATTTCTTTCAGAATGTTTTGTCACAAGCTTCAATATGGCAACGCTTTGTTTGATTGATGTTTAACGGCACAGTCAACCTTTTAGCTTATAGCGAGCCATCAGACATTTCCCTGACGAAAGAATGTTGCAAACTCCGGCAGTTCGCGAACAAGCGACTCCTGAACACAAGTCGGACGCGCATCGGAATGAGCTACAGAGGCCTGCAATATAATGATATGGATATATACCTCAGCAAAGACGATTTGACCATGAGCACTTTGTCGGTTTCCATGTATGATGTAATGATAACCCCTCCACTCTTACTCACAGAATCAGTCCACCCGAAGTCATTCCACCAATTAAACCTACTAGTCTACTAATGCCTATTGACCAATTCCCAGTAAAGGTACCGTGGAAACAGGACAGAATAGGTTCAAATCAAACGCCTCGTAACTCAAGTCCACACTAGTCCTGTTGCCATGCTAATGAAATTGTGTTTTGGGTTTACTGCAAATCATACCATAGTTTGGTGATGATCCCATAACTAGGCGAAGTTCAGGTCGGGCCAGGCACTGACAGTTTACCAAACCTTAGGATAATTTACAGTATTCCAAAAACTGAAGCAACTGCACTATTTCACTTCAATAGTGTATGGTTAAGGTGGAATATACCTCACCTCAGACGGTTTGACCCAAACATCGAGTACTTCCAGTCCGTTTCCATGGATAATGCAACAGTCCTTCGTCTTGTTTACATCTGATTGGATATTGTCTAAAACAATATCTTACAATCAACATATGTATTTGATTCATTTGTGGAGCGTGATAGCTCAGTGGTTAGTGCACTTGCCTCTGATGCTAGAGGTCCCGGCTTCTATCCCCGGCAGCGGCGATAAAATTTCGGTGTCCGAACACGCTCCACTGGTATCATTTGCAGGGATGAATGTCATAAAGTGCACCGGCCTTCGGATCGGGACGTTAAATGGAGGCCCCTGTGTAGGTTAAAGATCCCTGACGTAATTACTTGATTACTGTGTAGGCTTTCATCCTGCAAACATGGAGTGTATGTAATTTGGTCAAATGTGACCGACGCAGTATCAGTAGAAAGAAAGAAAGAAGTCTAAAATTGGTACAAGTATAGCTTTTACAAAAAGCTAGGTCTACGCTTAGCACATGTAATTGTATAACGGTCACAGATTACAAATAAGGGTTTCCAAATGGTCTCTCCAATGTGACATAAAAACAAAATTACCGATCTTTCACTATCAATTACAACAACTTGTACTACATGCCTACATTTACGGTTTCTTTCATTTCGCATTTTATGTGAACCTTTCATTTCACATTCTAGTTTAAGCTTATGAAAAAAATATTTTCCCTAGTATGCCGTCTAATGAAAACAAAACGATCTAGATGTGCTGTACTATGAGGGCGAAGTCAGCATCATGTAAACCCGTAATATACGTTTATTTCGCAAGCGTGAGCGCACTCATGCAAGTACTTAGGCAATATTTTTTTTATCAAATTTTCATTTTCTGTGGTGACAGTCTAATCCGTCTTAATAGAAGTGGAGGCAATGATCAGGAATCGATACAATTAACCCACAGCTCCCATCAGAGACACCAAAGGGAAAGAAACATTTTTGCCTAACATTACGAATCTGTTCAGGTTTAAATTTTGCCACACCATCGGTAACAACATTTTGGGGTACTTTCTTTGGATTTGTCGTTATATTCACTTAGCGCTGTCTGATTAATTATTTGTGAGCACTGCTATTCTCTGCCTAGTTTTTTAAAATGCTATTTTTTAGAATCTACTCTATTTTAACAGCATTTTGTAAAAACAAAATGAAACCACACACACAGACAGACAAAACAACGATGAAATAATTTGGAAAATCCTTTATGTTTTATTGTACTTTTCAATCACTGACTGTCTTAGTTTTCTTGTTTTATATGCATATATAACATGCAACGATAGCATAAACATGATGTCTTTTATCTCAGTTTCTTTCCTAGTTTTCCCCGCCTTTTACGCCAGGGCAGGCCAAAATTTGAAAAGCGCAGTCGGCAATATATATCCATCGTTGTACAGTTATGAGATTCCTACGCAGAACCCTTTACTTTGTATGACTAATCGATTTCGGTACTTTGTTGCTTGAATATATTAAATCATTGTTAATTATCTGAAAGGACTGCGCATTGCAATCCTAAGAAAATCCTATATGTTCACCATTGTTTCTCAAGACAAATCGCATTTCGGACAACATAGCCTTTTGAAATAAAAATGGCATTTGTTCGATGGATTCTGGAAGGCGTGTGCTATTTGAAAGACCCTTATTATCTTTACACTGTTGTTTTCTATCTTTACCGGAAGTTCTGAGATATACAAGGAAGAACATTATCCATATTCCTTCGCGTGAATGGTTGTTTCTATCAAAGTATGACGGAAACCGAATAGCTCGGCATACTATCTATTCATATTCAGTTTCACTTTGACTGAAGTAAAATTCGAATTTTTCGCTTTTCTCCTCTGTGACAAGCCAGATTGCTTATGCTCTTTTTATTTCTTTTTTTTTTTCAAAATATTTCATCATGCGTTATACGTCTTCACCTACTATATGAAGAGCATTGTTTCGATCTTTATCAACCATCACGATTATGGTTTTTCAAAGCCAATGGTGTCTGTGAAGAAAGCGTTTTCGAGATTTTTTCTTTGGTTTTTGGCCTAAGATTCGGTAAGCTACAGGCTTACCCTTAGCTATAACCGTCTTCAACTATTATCCTAATACTTCCAAATTAGTGATATGTGTCGTGGACATGAACACGTCCTTATAGTTTCAACATATTTATTCTTTAATCACCATATTACATACATACATACAATATACAAATTAACAATTTGGAGGATGGGAACGAAAGCTAAAGGCTTATAGAATTCTTTTCCTTGAACAGGCTCTTTCACTTCTGCAGTAAAATTCACACTATCTGTTTCGTCTATATCAACAAGTGTCGTGCTGATCTAGCTTAGAAACTATTAAAATATCATGAATTTCTGATATTTTCCTTTCATTTATACACTATGATCTATCCAAAATAGTAGATAGTAAAACACTAAATCAAAAGGTATTCTAATCAACAAATTAAGCTTAACAACATATATTGCTTTTTCATTAGCAGCAAAATTATTGTGAACATGTGCAACTTTATTTAATGACTTTGCATAAGTCATGCTACTCAAATAGGTGTACGGCAAGGAGATCCTTTATTTTCATTTCCATACCAAGCTGGTATGCAAGGACGCAATGGTCAGTGGTTTACTGTAACAAGTAAAACTAGTTCTGTTGATAAAAGCCATGGCCAGACGTCTTTACTGTTGATGCTTTAAGAGGTTTCCTTTATGAGAAATTTTCTGTTTTGACTTCATACATTTTTGCCTAACATTTGTATGTCTTTAATCTGAACTGCCTTTGTGCTTGCAGTTTTCCCCATTATGCATATTGCTCCTTTTAAGTTAGGTTTGGTGGATATCCTGAGTCACCATCTGTTTTGGAAAGAGCTGCTGACTCGGCTTAACTGTTGTCCATTTTGTTTACTGCCCCCCCCCCGGCCCCTATGTTACGATTTCTTTCCCTAGTGATATTGTTGGAAGAATTTGGGATCCGACTGTATCAGTTCCTGATCGTTTCTATTTTTAATTTTCCTACACTTGAATATTTTGTCTTGAAAGTGATCTCGGTAAGGGCTTGAATATTTTTTCTCATTTGGATCAAAGTAGAAGTAAAACAAAGATCAGGAATCGATACAATTAACTTACTCCACCAATCAAAGACACCAAAGGGAAAGAAACACAAACATTAAGCGACCAGACCATAATGGAAACCCAAACAAAGGAAGGCCATAAGGACAGTTACTTTCCCACAAAATGGCCATCCAAAATAAAAAGACACAAGTGATACACACAGTAAGTAACAAACAACAACATAAATAAACCACCACAGAAGAACCGCCTTGGAACGGTCAGTGGAAAGATTTCCACTGGGGGGCTTAAATCGATTTTACGTGGCCACAATCCTCGCCCTTACTTCCGACGCGATTTAGATAAATAATTTGTTCAGTCCGCATGAAGGCCTCCTAACTCATCAGTGCAGCATGTTCGTGAACACACATAATGAAAGAACCACAGAGGTGAGACAACGGTGAGGACTCGACAGCAAGAAACCACTGAAATGCTGGAGCAAAAGAAAACCAACAGTTAGACTCCGATGGGCCCGACCAGAGACAGAGCATCAGGCACCAACCAACATTACCTTGAATTAGATCTCTCTAATTCTCAATAAGCCTTTACGTTGGAACCGTCATAGAATCTGAGGCCTGACCCATCGGCGTGCAATTAAAGAGGGAAGCAAAGTTACCAACCGTGATTTGGTTAACTACCTTGCATGCAGTCTGTCGTATAACATCCATGTTGTACCCAATCTTTTTATATCGAAGAATGCTTTTACGAAATTGGGTGCTGAAGTCATTGCGGTTATATATGTTTATAAATTTATATACTAAGTCACCATAAAATTCGGGCTCCGATAGACCTTGTTGCAGAAGGGATTCAAGTCCAATATTGAATTTTGAAATTAAATCAGAATGGCGTCTATAAAATTTTGAAAAGGCTTTGCGTAGTCTATGGTACCGATAACCCTGATTAAGAAGTTTAGCCGTTAATAATTTATTACGAGTGTTGAAGTCAGTTACATGACTACACACTCAAGCAAATCGAATTAATTGCGAGATATAAACGCCATAGGATGGCGCACGAGGAACATCACCATCCAAAAAAGGAAAATTTACAATCTCAAGATCAAAGTCATCGCGTTTATCATAAATTTTGCACGAAACAAACCCATCTACAATAGATAGATGTAAATCCAAAAACGGGGCCTCGGTTTCAGAAGAATTTGCTTTATTTAACTGAAGTTCTGGGGGGTAAATCTGACTGATCAAACCATCGAAATAGGTATTATCAATATTTACTAAATCATCTAAATATCTAGAAGTGGAGCTAAAAGCTTCAATAATTTCAGATTGTTTATCAATGGAAAGCGACAACATGAAGTCTCTTTCGTAACAATACAAGAACAGATCAGCTACAAGAGGTGCGCAATTCGTACCCATCGGAATACCCACAATTTGTCTAAATAACTTAGTACCAAATCTAATATAAATATTGTCAAGTAGAAAGGTGAGGGCATCACACACTTTCTGATATGACCAAAGTGTATAATTCTTATGCTCTTTAGAAGTGAAAAATGCATTTCTGACATTACATGCAAGATAGAGAGAATCTTCTCTGTGAAAAGCCCATTCAATTAAATCATTAAGCTTTTCTTTTATAAGACTATGAGGAAGTGTAGTGTAAAGAGTGGAAAAATAGTAAGTAGACCGACTTGAAGCACGGAAATGTTTGGATTTCAATTTATTTAAAACCTCATTCGAATTTCTTATAGACCAAAACAGATTTCTTCCTGATCTTTCAAAGACTTTATCACAATATTTAATCACATGCGTTTTAATCGCAGTAAGACATGATGTTAATAATTTAGAAAGTTCAGTGGTAGTGCAAGAGCTAGAATTTGCAATAAACCGTGCTTTGTAAGGTATTTTATGAAGTTTTGGTAACCAGTATAGCGTAGGAAGCTTGTCTTGGCCTTCGGTAACACACACAGCAAACTTGGTGGCTGAATGACAAATATGTATTACTACTATAGCGCTCTCTTCAGCTAAAGGCTGAAGTTCATAGGCCTTAGTACCACCAAGCTCCTGCTTAAGCGTGTTAACATAGTGGAGCCGTCACACAACGACGACGTTGTTAGCGGCCTTGTCTGCAGGGGCCAAAACAAACCTTTTATGAAATTCTTGAATACCTAGTTTAAGATGACGTAAAGACGTCTTAGGCTTAGGAGGTAATAAGTTAGTTTTTTGAGAATAGAAAGAAATGCGTTTATTCACTAGTTTTAAAATGCTAAGTTTCCAGTCCTTAAGGGCTTTATGCTCAACATACTCTCGCTTACACCATCGATTACCGAATTCATTCAAGCAAGCAAGCCTTATAGATTTTGTGAAATGTTTGATCTCATCCGTTGATGTAGTGTTGTTATGAATGTCAATTAATGTGGTGGTTTTATATCGTTGGTTTTTGTTAGCCTGATTTTAACAAAAAATAGTATAATCTTGGGTCTCTACTTTTCAAAGAATTTAATGAAACACAACTGTAAGTGTTAAATTTGTGTCTTTTATCAATGGAATCTACTCGTATGAAAGACTTTTGCATCTTATGAGCTACTTTTCAGCTCGCCTGGACGGAGTCCAGGAAAAGCTATTGCACTACCCCCGGCGTCGGCGTTAACCACTAGCGTTAGAGTCGGCGTGGGCGTCCGCATTTGCGTTTAAGTTTTTTAAGAGCTCATGCTTTCCAAACCATGCGATGAATTTGGTTCATGTTTGGTATGATGATAGATATAGGTCGAACGTTTCAAATTAGCATTACCCCCGTCGATGCATATGACCTCAAGGTCAAGGTCATGAACTTGGTATCTTTATTATAAAGTTGTTTTTTTTGTTGTTGTTGTTGTTGTTGTTTTTTTCTCGAATTTTTTTTATGTTAAAGGTTTTAACTGCTCATATTTTCCAAACGATACAACAAATTTGGTTCATATTTGGTATGATGATAGATATATGACCAAAGATTTATTCAGCATTACCCCCTGATCTCATGGTCAAGGTCACTGATTTAGAAATGTTTAATGTTGAAGTTTTTTTAATATATCAGATTTTCAGTCCATTTGATGTGTTTGGTTCATATCTGACATTATAGTAGATATAGAGCCACAGTTTTATTCAGCTATATCCCCACCCATCACCTCAAGGTCATGAACTTGGAATTTTTATATTAGAGTTTTAACAGCTAATATTTTCAAAACGTATGATGAATTGGTTCATATTTGGAATGATGATAGTTAGGTTCAGCAATGCCTTCACCCATGATCTTAAGGTCAAAATCACAGACTTAGAAATTTTGTATTTAAAGTTCTCAAGTGCTCACATTTTCGAAACCCTACGATCGATTTGGTTCATATTTCCTATGATGATAAAATAGATATAGGTCCAAAGTTTTATTTAGCAATTCCCCATCCATTTCCATGACCTCAAGCTGAGGGTATTTAATGTTAAAGGGTATTAGGGAAAACCCCCACCTTTGCCCTAGGCCCCGGAGACACTTTCCCAGGCGAGCTATGCTGTCTGATGACAGCTCTTGTTCCTTTAACAGGAAGTCGAGAACGTTGTCTTCCTTATTAAGTGGCAGAAAATATGCATGTTGTATCTTTTCCATTTAAAGTTGACATTAGGCCAGATGACCTTAGGTTCGTTTTAAGTTTGAGGTGAGGGTGCCAGTGTTTCGTTTGAAATTGTTCAGCAAAAATATTAAATAATTTGGCGTATTTAAGACGAATGGGAACACCTAGCACAATGTGCCGCCAATTTTCAAAATGAGACATTTGTCGGGACTTCCTGTTCACTTTCCTATAAGCCCTGCACCGCTGAAAAAGGTCTCCTCTTAAAGAAAAGAATTTGTTCCACATGGGCAAATTCTTTCCTTTAAGAGTTGACCCCTATTGACATGGGAGATAAAAATTCTTTTGCAGGAGTTGCCTCCCCTGAAGGTGTACCCATTCACCTTAATGATAAAAGATATAACGATGCGTTAAATTTTCAAGTTAACAACTGGGACCAGAAGAGTTTTACATTTACGCGTAATTAGGTTCGTTAGTTGGAATGAAATCTAACCCAGTGGGCGCAAAACGTTTGTGCAACGTCGTATAAAGGTCGGTGCAACGTCATGATGTTGTATCGACGTTGATGCGACGTTAATTAGACGGCATATGCCAAAAATATTTTATCGCCAGTGAATATACAGTCATAACCTGAGAGCGCATTTTGTGTGTTTCTTGTATCCAGCAACTTTCAGAATCACCTGTAGATCTGAAGCCCCCCCCCCCCCTCCCCCCCCTCCACCCCCCCCCTTCCCCCCCCCCCCTCACTGTCTGAGACTGAAACTGACTTCTGGAGCCTGACTCAATTCAATACTAAGTGAAAAGCCAAGATCTGGTCCCGATACAATTTTTCCATAAGCAGCTCAAACGAGGCTGAAGTCCACCTTGTTAGCTCACCAGAGTCGATGGCTCCGAGCGAGCTTATATGATAAGCAGTCGACCGTCGTCGCCGTCTGGAGTCTTGCGTCTGGTGTCTTGCGTCTGGTGTCTGGCGTCAACATTTTCAAAAGACATCTCATCTGAAGCCACTTGGCTGATTGAGCCCAAATTTCATCTGTAGCATCATTGGGCTGAGGGATTGTAAGTTTAAAGTTTCCATAGACTTATAATGGGGAAAATTGAAAAAAAAAAAATGGCATTTACTGCAAAGTCATTCCAGATATTTTGACAAAACTTTTATAGAAATGTTTATGGAGTAAACTTCTTTCGGCCATATGCTTTTATTCCCACCTTAAGGTCCCTCAGGTTGTGCAGGGGCCATGCCCCACCCCCTCCACTTCATAAAAGGCCATTTATCTCAGAAACCATTCAAATCCCCACCATATACATTTTGTATATTCTTGTTCCTGATAATAAAATGCATTCAGTGAAACCAGCCTGGGGGTCCCCCCGGGATGCACCGGGGCAATGCCCTACCCGCCCCACCCCTCCACTTCATAAAAGGTCCAATAGCTCGCAAACCCTACAGATCCACACCCCTAAATCATATATATTCTTGTCCCTTATGATACACATTCAGCGACACCAACTTGGGTCTGCGCCGGGGCCATGCCCTATCCCTCCACTTCACGAAAGGCCATATATCTGAGAAACTGTTCTGAGCGCCACCCCTAAATCCTATATATTCATGTTACTTATGATAAGACACTTTCAATGACACCAACATAGGGGTCCCCCGGGGTGCCCTGGGTCATTTCCCACCTCCAAACTTCATGAAAAGCTATATATCTCAGAAACCGTTCAGATCCCCCACCCCTAAACCATATACATGTATATCCTTGTTCCTTATGATAAGACACATTCAGTGATTACAACATAGGGGTCTCACAGGTTGTGCCGGAGCCATGCCCAAACCATCCACTTCACAAAAGGCCAAATATCTGAGAAACTGTTCAGAGCACCACCCCTAAACCATATATATTCGTGTTCCTTATGATTAGACACATTCAGTGAAACCCAATCTGGAGGTTCCCAGGGGTGCCCTGGGTCATGTCCCACTCCTCCACGTCATAAAAAGCCAGATTTTTCAGAAACTATTCAGATTCCCACTCCAAACCATATTATATTCTTGGTCCTTATGATAAGACACATTCATTGACAACAAGCTTGGGCTTTCCTGGGATCTGCTGCGGCCATGCCCTAGCCCTTCCACTGCTTTAAAGGCCATATATCTCAGAAACCGTTCATATCCCTACCCCTAAACCATATATAGTCGTGTTCCTTATGATAAGATACATTCAGTGATAACAACCTAGGGGTCTCACAGGTTATGTCGGAGCCATGCCAAAACCCTCCACTTCACAAAAGGCCAATTATCTGAGAAATTGTTCAGAGCCCCGCCCCTAAACCATATATATCCCAGGAGAGCTCCGGGTCGTGTCCAATCCTCCAAGTCATAAAAAGCCATATTTTTCAGAAATTGTTGAGATCCCCACCCATAAACTATACATATTCTTGGTTCTTATAATAAGACACATTCAGTGACAACAAGCTTGGGCTTTCCTGGGATCTGCTGTTGCCATGCCCCAGCCCTTCCACTGCTTTAAAGGCATTATATATTAGCAATCCTACAGATTCCCACTCCTAAACCATTTATATTCTTGTTGCTTATGATATGACGCATAAAGTGATAGCAACCAGGGCTCCGTTGGTTCCATGCTGCACCTCCTCCACTGCATAAACTACTTAATATTTCAGGTATTGAGTCCGCATGGGAATGGGGGGGGGGGGGGGTTGTTGGGAAGACTTTATAATCGTTACATAAAAAAAATCATAAAGTGTATAAGTTTGCGTGGAGTTTGGAGTATGGAGTTTAGAATTCGAATTATTCCGTAGTAGTAAAGTATAGTAAAATATTAGTGAAAGTTAAGTAAATCGATATTCCAAGCCGAGAATCCCAAGCCAAGTTCACACACTCAAAATCATATGTTACAATACATGGCTGCCAGTGGGCAGTGCCCACCTGAGCTCTGGTGAGCATAGTGGCACATGGGCCTCTTGTTTTTAAATATTGAAGTGCCAACGCTTTTCGGCAATTCAATATTTATGAGCACGACAAATATCATTCTCTGTGGAATTTAGCATGAAAACAACAAGTATTTGTTTAGGCCTCTGCATTTCGCCAAATTGTTCTCAAAATTCGGCAAAGGATCTAATGCTGTGAATGGCCTTTTTATCAACTCTTAATTGTTTTGTAAAATACGAGGGCTGATTGATATGTTGTGAGCCTCGTGTTGAAGGAGGTAGGCAGAGATGTTCTTTTTAAGTCCTACTATTCTCTGACTATATAGGGCCGTGAACCCAAGGACTGGTCTCATTTGGTCAGTTTATATCGATGAGGTAGCACTCTGAATTAAACAAGACAAGCAGCTTTTTTAAAATGGACAAAATCGTTGAAAAAGCAGTGATTCAATATTTGCATAAAAAAGGTTTAATACCTGAGGATATCCATAATGATATGTTAGCAACACTAGGGAAAGATGCCCCTCCATATGCTACAGTGAAAAGGTGGGTGGCGGAATTTAAGCGCGGCAGCAAGAGCCTTGAGGATGACCCCCATCCTGGAAGGCCTGTCAATGTTGCAACCCCAGAAGTGGTCAATACAGTCCATGATATTGTTATGACTGACAGACGAATCACAGAAAGTACGAAAGCCTAATAGGCTCAGGTAAGAGAAAATAAAATTGTGTAAAGGCGTAGTAACGCGAAACAAAAGGCGTAGTAACGCCAAAAAAGGCGTACAAACGCAAAACAAAAGGCGCAGTAACGCCAATCAAAAGGCGAAGCTACGCGAAAAAAAGGCGTAGTAACGCGAAAAAAGGCGTAGTAACGCAAAAGGAAGGCTTGGTAACGCAAATCAAAAGGCGTAGTAACGCAAAAGAATGGCGTAGTAACGCGAAAAAAGGCGTAGAAACGGAAACGAAAGGCGTAGTAATGCGAATCAAAAGGCGTAGTAACGCAAAAAAGGCGTAGAAACGCAAAACAAAAGGCGTAGTAACGCCAATCAAAAGGCGAAGCTACGCGAAAAAAGGCGTAGTAACGCAAAGAAAGGCGCAGTAACGCGAAAAAATGGCGTAGTAAGGCAAAAGAAAGGCGTAGTAACGCGAATCAAAAGGCGCAGTAACAAAAAAGAATGGCGTAGTAACGCGAATCAGACTGGCGTAGTAACGCGAAACAAAAGGCGTAATAACGCAAAAAAGCCGTAGAAACGCAAATTTAACAAAATGCGCAGTAACGCCAATCAAAAGGTGTAGTAACGCAAAAGAAAGGCGTAGTAATGCGAATCAAAAGGCGTAGTAACGCAAAAGAATGGCGTAGTAACGCAAAAGAAAGGCGTAGTAACGCGAAACAAAAGGCGTAATAACGCCAAAAAAGCTGTAGCAACGCAAAACAAAAGGCGCAGTAACGCCAATCGAAAGGTGAAGCTACGCGAAAAAAGGCGTAGTAACGCAAAGAAAGGCACAGTAACGCGAAAAAATGGCGTAGTAAGGCAAAAGAAAGGCGTAGTAACGCGAATCAAAAGGCGCAGTAACAAAAAAGAATGGCGTAGTAACGCGAATCAGACTGGCGTAGTAACGCGAAACAAAAGGCGTAATAACGCAAAAAAGACGTAGTTACGCCAATCAAAAGGTGTAGTAACGCAAAAGAAAGGCGTAGTAATGCGAATCAAAAGGCGTAGTAACGCAAAAGAATGGCGTAGTAACGCAAAAGTAAGGCGTAGTAACGCGAAACAAAATGCGTAATAACGCCAAAAAAAGCTGTAGCAACGCAAAACAAAAGGCGCAGTAACGCCAATCGAAAGGCGTAGTAACGCAAACAAGGTGTAGTAACGCAAAAGAAAGGCGTAGTGGCGCGAATAAAAAGGCGTAGTAACGCCAAAGAATAGCGTAGTAACGCAAAAGGCATAGAAACGCAAAACAAAAGGCGCAGTAACGCCAATCGAAAGGCAAAGCTACGCGAAAAAAGGCGTAGTTACGCAAAGAAAGACGTAGTAACGCGAAAAAAGGCGTAGTAACCCTAAAGAATGGCGTAGTAACGCGAATCAAATGCGAAGTAACGCGAACCAAAAGGCGTAATAACGGAAAAAAGGCGTAGAAACGCAAAACAAAACGCGCAGAAACGCCAATCGAAAGGCGAAGCCACGCGAAAAAAGGCGTAGTAACGGAAAGAAAGGCGTAGTAACGCTAATCAAAAGGCGTAGTAACGCAAAAGAAAGGCGTAGTAACGCGAAAGAAAGGCGTTATTACGCCTTTTGATTCGCGTTACTACGCCTTTTGGTTCGCGTTACTACGCCTTTTTTCGCGTTATTACGCCTTTTTATTCGCATTACTACGCCTATTTTCGCGTTACTACGTCTTTTTATTCGCGTTACTACGCATTTTGGTTCGCGTTACTACGCCTTTTTTCGCGTTATTACGCCTTTTTATTCGCATTACTACGCCTTTTTATTCGTGTTACTATGCCTTTCTTGTGCGTTACTACGCTTTTCTTCTGCGTTACTACGCCTTTTAATCCCCCGAAAGAAAAGGTTCATGGCGATCAGCCTGGCGTCCGTCCGCCCGTCCTTCCACAGACACAACCTTGTAATCGCCATCATTCCAATATCCTTTGGGGCCCCCGCCCATCAGAGCTTGAACAAATGGATGAGCTGCATGATACTTCCACGCAGAGCTGAAACCGAACGCACACGAGTATTGGTAAACGGCTTCGAGGATCTAAGTCTGCCCAGGCGGTCCGTCCATGCTTATAAACCCTATTGGTTTCATTGGGCGACAGGGCTTGAGATGTCATTTCATCTCAATGTCGGTTAAAAGTCCCACAAAATTGGAAGCAACGTCCCCAAAATGACCTGTACTGTGTTGACGGGGACGTTAAACCTCAAATCAAATAAACAAAAACCAATATCCTTTGACATTTGAGCCAGCGCACGACAAAACCTACAATAAGACATGTAAGACATTTCTCCCCCGGGATTCGAACTCACAACCTCTTCATTCAGATCCCACAGGGAAGTAAGGGAGATAATACAGAGGAAAATATTTTTTATTTTATATGAAAATAAATTTGTAAAACATCACAAATAAGAGCTTACAGGTAAACATTAACCAAATGCCGACGCAGACGCTGCCACCGGACGCCGGGGTTATGGCAATAGCCACCCAGCCCCTTACTATCGTAAGGCGAGCTTACGAGAAAGGCGTAATAACGCCAATAAAAAGGCGTAGTAACGCGAATCCAAAGGCGTAGTAACGCGAAAAAAGGCGCAGTAACGCAAACGAAAGGCGTAGTAACGCTAATCAAAAGGCGTAGTAACGCAATAGAAAGGCGTAGTAACGCGAAAGAAAGGCGTTATTACGCCTTTTGATTCGCGTTACTACGCCTTTTGGTTCGCGTTACTACGCCTTTTTTCGCGTTATTACGCCTTTTTGATTCGCGTTACTATGCCTTTTGGTTCGCGTTACTACGCCTTTTTTCGCGTTATTACGCCTTTTTATTCGCATTACTACGTCTTTTTTTTTTTCGCGTTACTACGCCTTTTTATTCGTGTTACTATGCCTTTCTTGTGCGTTACTACGCCTTTCTTCTGCGTTACTACGCCTTTTTATCCCCCGAAAGAATAGGTTCAGGGCGATCAGCCTGGCGTCCGTCCGTCCGTCCTTCCATAGACACAACCTTGTAATCGCCATCATTCCAATATCCTTTGGGGCTCCCGCCCATCAGAGCTTGAACAAATGGATGAGCTGTATGATACTTCCTCCTCACAGAGCTGAAACCGACCGCACACCAGTACTGGTAAACGGCTTAGAGGATCTAAGTCTGCCAAGGCGGTCCGTCCATGCTTACAGACCCTGTTGGTTTCATTGGGCGACAGGGCTTGAGATGTCATACCATCTCAATGTCGGTTAAAAGTCCCACAAAATTGGAAGCAACGTCCCCAAAATGACCTGTACTGTGATGACGGGGACGTTAAACCTCAAATCAAACAAACAAAAAACAATATCCTTTGACATTTGAGCCAGTGCACGACAAAACCTACAATAAGACATGTACGCCCATCGAAGACTCTCTCTGTGTGCGTGCGTGCGTGCGTGTGTGTGTGTGTTCGGGTTTAACGTCGCTTTCAACAATTTTTCAGTCATATCACGACGGTGTCTGGTTGCGACAGGGAGCTCAATGCTCACTTTTATAGTGCTGCCTCACTGAAGTATCATGTCCCAGACACATTACATGATACCACACCCAGTCACATTATCCTGACACTGGGTCGACCAGTCCTAGCCCGTAAATCTGAGTGCCAAGCAAGGAGCAGCTGGTTTCATTTTTAACGACTTTGGTATGTCGCGGCCTGGGATCGACTCCGTGACTTCCCGTTCGTCGAAGACTCAGATCAGCCTGTGCATCCATATAGTCTAACCAGACTTCTCGTGCTGCATGAAGGAGCATTGGACCCTTAGCTATCCTTGGAGCGCACAACGAAGACTCTGATCAGACTGCGCGGATGCGCAGGTTGATCTGAGTCTTCGTTGGGCGCACATGCCTTATTGTAGGTTTATCATGTGCTGGCTCATTTATTGACGGTATAAAGAAAAGTTGAACATGAGATCAAGAAGACCTGTCGGAAGAAAGAATCACAACTCTGGATGCCTTGGCATTTTAGTTAACTCCCCTAACAATATAGCCTTGTGATCACAATGACTCCAATAACCTTTGAGATATATCGATGGGACTTGATCAAAAAGTTGTACCCAAGGTCTCCGCTGACAATTTAACCTTGTCATCGCACTAACTCCAGCCAATTTAAGATATATTTATGGTAGTTGGTTTAGTTGTATATGAAGTACAAAAGACATGTCATGAGCAAGAACCACAACTCTGGGTGCACAGATATTTTAGTTATCCCCTATAAGTGTTTGATCTCCGTAACTAAAATACCCTTTCAGATATGTTGATGGCACTTGTGAGGTTAAGAGGTCGTGTCATGAGAAAAAGCAACAACTCCGGATGACATGGTTTTAGTTAACATCCCTGACAATATAACTTTGTAATCGCAATAACTTCAATACCCTTTGAGAAATACATGTATATGATGGGACTTGATACAATTGTAGGTGATTCATGAGCAATAACCACAACTCCGTTTGCCATGGTATTCTAGTTATCCCCCAGACCATAAGATATGTTGCTGGTACATGGAATAGTTAATCCAACGCCGCGAAGCTGAGCGGGGATTATAGGAATGAACTTCGTCTGTCCATCTGTCCGTCCGTTCGCCCGTCCGTCCGCCGTCTGTCTGTTCGTTACACTTTCTTGTCCGCTCCATATCGCCTGAACCTTTTGATAGATTTTCGTTAATCTTTGGTCGTCTTAGAGAGCTGATGTGCAGAACCCATAAATGAACCATGCAGAGTCAAGGTCAAGGTCACGAGTTTGAAACTTTGAATTTTGTGTCTGTTCCATATCTCCTTTACTCTTGGAAGGATTGTCATTAACCTTCGGCCATATATTCTTTTCAGTGAGCTGATGTGCAGAACTCATAAATGAATCATACCGACACCAGGTCAAGGTCACATTTGAAGGTCACGACTTTGAAACTTTGAATTCTGTGTCCCTTCCATATCTCCTTTACCATTCAAAGGGTTTTCATTAAACTTTGGTCAAATACTCCCTCACTGAGCTGATGTGCATAACCCATAAATGCACTATGCCGAATCAAGGTCACAGTTGAAGGTCTCGAGTTAGAAACTTCGTATTTTGTGTCCGTTTCATATCTCCTTTACCCCTGGAAGGATTTTCATAAAACTTTCGCCAAAACACCCCTCAGTGAGCTGATGTGCAGAACCCGTAAATGACTTAAGGTCACGAGTTTGAAACTTTTGAATTTTGTATCCGTTTCATATCTCTTTTACCCCTGGAAGGATTTTCATTAAAGTTTGGTGAAATATCCCCCTTCGGTGAGCTGATGTGCAAAACCCATAAATTAAACATGCAAACTCAAGGTCAAGATCACAGGTGAAGGTCACAAATTTGAAACTTGGAAATTTGTGTCCGTTCCTTTACCCCTCGAAGGATTTTCATTAAACTTTTGTGAAATATCACCCTCAGTAAGCTGACGTGCAGAACCCATAAATAAACCAAGGGCCAACTCAAGGTCAAGGTTACAGGCGTTAAAACGCCTTTTGATTCGCGTTAGTACGCCTTTATTTGCGTTACTACGCCTTTTTTCGCGTTACTACGCCTTTCTTTTGCGTTACTACGCCTTTTTCGCGTTATTACGCCTTTCTTTGCGTTACTACGCCTTTTGATTTGCGTTACTACGCCATTCTTTTGCGTTACTACGCCTTTTCTCGCGTTACTACGCCTTTCTTTTGCGTTACTACGCCTTTTTTTCGCGTTATGACGTCTTTCTTTTGCGTTACTACGACTTTTGCGTTATTACGTCTTTCTTTTGCGTTACAACGCCTTTTGATTCGCGTTACTACGCCTTTCTATTGCGTTACTACGCCTTTCTTTTGCGTTACTACGACTTTTTCTGCGTTACTACGCCTTTCTTTTGCGTTACTACGCCTTTTTTCGCGTTATTACGCCTTTCTTTTGCGTTACTACGCCTTTTGATTCGCGTTACTACGCCATTCTTTTGCGTTACTACGCCTTTTTTCGCGTTACTACGCCTTTTGTTTCACGTTACTACGCCTTTATAGAATTTTATTTTCTCTTACCTGAGCCTATTAGGCTTTCGTACAGAAAGATATATAGCCAGTAGAGTTTGATTTTACCCTTCTGACAGAGGATCTTGCAATGAGAAAGCAATGTCGGGTACCAAGACTTCTGATAGTTGATCAGAAGCACACCAGGAGCACACTATCGTGTGCTAATCTTAACCTTTTTGAGGAAGATCCTGCCAACTTTCTTCGGAGATTTGTCACCATAGATGAACATGGGTCCATCGTTTTACCCCAGAGACCAAACAACAATCGAAACAATGGAAGCACCCTGGCTCACCCCCGCAAAAGATGGCAAAGACTGTATCATCAGCTGGGAATGTTATGTCCTCGGTTTTCTGGGATGTTGATGGTATTCTACTAATAGATTATCTCCAAAAGGGACAAACAATCAATGGTACATACCATGCTTCACGTCTGACGCAGTTACAGGAAATTAAACTTAAACGCCGCGGAAAGATCACTAAAGGTGTGTTGTTCCATCAGGACAATGCTCCTGTTCACAAGTCTGTCATTGCTATGGCTGCCATTCACGATTATGGCTTTAAATTGATTGGGCATCCGCCTTATTCACCTGATCTCGCTCCATCACTTTCATTTGTTTCCAAAACAGAAAATAGCTATATTCAGGCACCCACTTTCCGTCCGAAGATGACGTCATACCATACATGCAGTGGATGTCTTTCTGAACAGCCAAGAAAAGGAGTTCTATAAAAGTGGCATTGAGGCCCTTAAACACCGCTGGCAAAAGTGTATAGATTCTGAAAGGGGTTATGTTGAAAAACAATACAATATGTCCGCCAAAATTCAAATCCTTCAATATGAGGCCTACAACATATCAATCAGCCCTCATAATATCAACACAATATGGGCCGCGTCAAGCGATTTTGGTACTTATCGCCTATGCGAGCAGCGAAGGTTCAGGCGAGCCTGCGCATCCGCGCAGTCTCGCCAGAACCTTCACTGCTCGCTCATACAAGCAGTGAATCAAGAGGAACCTTCAGACAGAAAGCCATATCCCTGGTCCCTCTGAATGGCTGGGCATGCGCAGTTAAAATTTGTCATGACGGAATGCTCGAAGACACAAATTCGCTTGGCGGGACTCATATGATATACTGCCCCACAGATCCAGCTACTTGTAAACCAAGATTATGTCTTCCAGCTTTAAAGACCAGAAATGGTTTCACCAAAGTTTATCACACCCCCGCCCATCGGGGCTTGAAGAAATAGATTGGGCTGCACGGTGCTTCCACACAGAACTGAAACCGACTGCGCACATGAGTACTGGTAAACCGCTTAGAAGGTCTAAGTCTGCCCAGGCAAAGTGATGCGTGTTGGACCGTCCATGTATATAAACCCTTTTGGTTTCATTGGGCGGCAGGGATTCAGATGTCATTTCATCGCAATGTCGGGTTAAATTCCTATAAAATTGAAAGCAACGTCTCCAAAATGACCTACGGACCATGTGTATACTATAAGCTCACCTTGTGAGCCTTCGGCTCAGGTGAGCTAAAATACTGACAAAGCTGCAATTTTTTTTAGATTCCCCTGTTGGAAAGAAAACGTCTGACAGAAAAGGGGCTTGGAGAAATAGATTGGGCTGCATGATGCTCCACGCAAAGCTGGAAACGACCGCACATGAATACTGATAAACTACTTAGAAGGTCCGCCATAGCCTGCCCTAGCAGGCAAGGTGGTGCGAGTCGGACCGTCCATGCATATAAACCCTGTCTGTTAGAATGGGAAACACACTGGTCACAGAAAAGGAATAATATTGGTTTCTTGAGGAGAATAGCAACACCTAGCAAATTTGCCAACATTTTTTCAAAGGTAGACAACTTTCGGGACTTCCTGTTTGCTTTTCTATAAGTTCTGTCCCACGGAAAAGGGGGTCTACTCTTAAAGGAAAGAATTTGCTCCTGAGGAGCAAAGTCTTTCCTTTAAGTGTTGACCCCTATTGACATGGGAGACAAATATGCGTTTGAAGGAGTTACCTCCCCTGAAGGTGTATGCATTCCCCTTAAAGTCTGACAGAAAATAATAATAATAGAAAAATATTTGTCACTTAATTGTTCGACTCGACGGTTACTGAGAAGTCGTATGTAAATGATTTGGACGGATTTGCGTGCCAACCCCCACCCTCCCCCACCCCAAGGAGACCTTTTGGGTCCACCGTTTTTAATTTTGAAAACTTCCTGCATAACGTCATATTCATATCTGCCATATCCAAAAAATTTCAGAACAATCCATCTAGTGGTTACTAAGAACTTGATTGGACAAGCATTGGGTGGAAAATGGAAAAGAAATCCAGAAAAATTAATTTAGCCACACCCATTGTTGACTATCAAGAGCAATTCACAAAATACATGGCAAATAGTGTAGTGTTAGTATTAACCCTATACCAGTTTCATACTCAGCTCAGTTAAATTTGATGGGCTGCATGATACTTCCACGCAGAGCTGAATCCGGCCCGCACACAAGTACTGGTAACCCGCTTAGAGGATCTAAGCCTGTCCAGGAACCGCGGTGCGAGGCGGACCGTCCATGCTAATAAACCCTATTGGTTTCATTGGGCGACAGGGCTTGAGATGTCATTTCATCTCAATGTCGGGTAAAAGTCCCACAAAATTGGAAGCAACGTCTCCAAAATGACCTTTACAGTGTTGACGGGGACGTTAAACCTCAAATCAAACAAACAAAACAGTTATTTGAAAAAGGTTTTAGTTAGTAAAGGAGGGGAGACTAGTAGAAAGTGTTAATGTTTACAACAAGAAATGGATTATTTACCTTTGGCCAGAACTATTGTTTTCCTGATTTTGAGCATGGTCCACGTTTGCAATTTACGACCAGTGATGATTCGGATCAACCGGTGTATCCTCACTGTCGTTTGGCTGGTCTTTGATGATTGCTTTAGTCACCCATTGATCTTCTTCGACCCCCACCCCACCCCGCGTCACACACAATAAAATGGAGATCAATCGGACTACACAAGAGCACATCCTTATCTAATTTTTCGCTGCTTGTATTTTGCCATACTTGGGCTTATAGTCGAGAGACAGACAGACAGACAAACAGAGTGACAAACAGACTTTTAACTGAAGATCTATTTATATAGGAAACAAAATATTTTAGATTCTTTATTTCTATGTAAATAGTTGATTATTTCTCATTCTCTGTTTATCCAGGTACAAAGACTCGAATGATTTCAGTACCAAACCCATAGCTTGTGGTATGTTCATTTCCAGTATTGTAGGCGTATCAGTTTTGTTTTGTGGTAAGTTTTAACTTTACTTCAAGCAAATAATGAAGTCCTCAGATGCCGCGTTTTGCAGTGTGGGTCTACACTGTTTGCCAATGTTCGAAAATGGAACGCAAGTCATAGATAGTTAAAACAAAACTGGCACAACCCAGGGGGGGAGGTTATGTATTCATATTTGATTTGATTCCGAGATGAATTCGTCGAACATGAAACACTATACCCACCCTACGAACACTCCAATGGTCCGTGACGGGTCCAATAGATCGTACGGAATGGACAGGGTAACCGGTTGCACGAATCTTCGATGGAAGGACATATCGTTTTGTTGCCTTTGCGGTAACTACGATTATAGCATTATCAACTGACTTCAGGTTAAAGTTTACCTTTGCTACCACAGTTAACACCTGTATTTGCTGTATGTTATATTAATATTTGAACGTTTTTTATGGGATGGTACTTCCGACATAAATAAAGGAAAAAATAATTTCTTTAGGTTAGATGATAGATAATTAGGCTCTTGGGTTGCAATACTGAAAAATATCTATTTCATACTCATCATTAGTGAGTCGCAACAAGGCGAGACCTGCGAAACCCGTGTGCTTTAATGACGCCTTTCGTGTCTGTAGAACTGGCATTTTTTCGGATGATTGTTTTTTATTAATAGTATTATTATTATTATTATTATTATTATTATATCCTTATTTATGATCCAAACATAGAATGTGGGTGCTTGTTAGAACCGCCTCGTTGAGGCGGTCCTAACGAGTACCCACAATATATGTTTAAAGCAAATATAAGGATATATAAATTGGGGTTCACACGGGCATTAATCGCATGGACTTATTAACATACTTATGAAGATATAAATCACCTTGCGCGATACCGCCTTCCCTGACTGCGCGAAAAAGATTTGAGTAAAACAAAACATCTGCGTAGTGAATAGCGAAGACTCTGAATAGACTAAGTGGAAACGCATGTTGATCTGGGTCTTCGCTGGACGCACACACATTTTCGCTTGTTGCTGCTCAGAAGATATGCCATCAGTGAAAAGGGGTCATAGTCACATTACCAGTCTTGTCGAATCCGACAAGGATTAGCCGGGACCAGTAGCTCATTCGGATGCGCGTCGACCTTACTGGTGATCAGGAAGTCACGTTTTCGAGACCTGCGGCTGTCATGGAGATTGATCATGAACTATTTTTCTATCGTCATTCTCTCCCTTCGCTGATTCAAGAACAGCAGGAACAGTGTGTTTAGGTAAACTGGCTTGCCCGGAATGACCCAAATAGTGTTGTTAAACTCCAAACAAACAAATTGATAAGGGATCAGTTACCAAACTACCACACTCTTAAAGAGAAAAAGACCCTTTAAGAGTTGTTTTATGAGTATAGGCAAGAGTAGTCTCTCTTTGATTAGGAATACCGATGATCTCCGGTCTTATTGTCCTAAATCATTGTTGCAAACAGTGTGAGACATCAAGTTCTGCAACTGAAGGTTAGGTGTTTTTCTCCGGTTACTTCGGCATTCGCCCATTTCCGATTAACGGTTCGAAATAAGTGCAATGATCTTGAAAGGGTCGTTACACCAAACAAACAAATTGAATAATGTTGATTATAATTAATACTGTATACGTCCAATCAGCTGATAAATATACATATTTCTTTTGTTCAGAAAACACATTAATAACACAGTTTAATAGATAACAATGTTTCGGAAACCAAGAAAGATATCATCGAAATATAAACACGGTTTCTTATTTAAATACTTCATCAAACTATGAAATATTAAGTATTTGTTTTCTGACTGTTTTGACCTTCCCGTAATGCTGTTAATTCACCTTCATGGGAGACAACCATGTCAAAAATATTCAGTTATCTCCTCTTTCAATCAATCAGTAGTATTCATCTTTGAACAAATTCTATCTTTTAGGAGTAGAATCATTTCTGCAGAGGGACTCCGATTATATATAGGAAAAGCAAACGCAATCATCAGAAATGCCCTATGTTTATATCGTCTGCAGCATCTTCTTGCACATTAGTTTGACACCCAAGCAAACAGTGTGAACCCTGATCAGACTGCAATCTGATCTTCTACCACATTGTTTGCAACAATTACTTTTAAGTTAACCAGCAGGCAACAAAGCAGGGGGTGGGGGAGGGGGTGCAATTGTTGCGATTGGTGTCTTTAGGGTTAAAGTTACCTCCCTTGCAAAAATGGCGGGATATTTGTCGGTTATTTCTTCTCACTTTAAGAAGGTCTATATTTGTTTTTAAATTGACAATGTGTAAGTAGTATATAAGACTACTTGAATCACTAGAGCGACCATATTCTCTAATAGTGCTACTACACCATTCTTGATTGCGTATACCACTTTATACCTTATTCACTTTATTCAGAAAACTCCATAAAAGTCTTCAACTGCTCTTAAAGCTCTTAATAAGCGTTTGAAGAACTTGTTGTTTGTAATATGCCCCTCCAGACATTAGGAGTACCTCGGTTGTTTAGATCACCACTTACAGACACTTACAGGGATCTTCAGCCCGAAAAGAGACTTTGGCTACAGTTAAGGAGGAGTTGCAAAAATAATCTTTTTTTTTTCTCCATTTAGACATATATTGTGGGTACTTGTTAGAATCGCCTCTATGAGGCGATTCTAACAAGTACCCACAATATATGTTTCTAACAGGAAAGCGGGAAACATAGCCTTTTTATTCTTGGTACTGTTTCTTGTCTGGATCTATATATAGTAATAGATTTATTTTGTTTGGGGGCACAACTTATTTACGAGTATGTGATTAGACATTCTGTTAACCATACATAACCGCAAGTGCAGTGTTTTTGATGTAAAGTCCAAAAAACAACGAGGTATTGTGATATACTTTCTTGTCTGCGCTAGTTAGACATCATGGTGCGTAAGTAGCCATGGTTGGTGTCTTGTGAAATCTTCGGTTTTATCCAAATTTCGCCTTGATTTTTTTAGCGGAACACTTTTGTCATCTGGCTTTCTCTCTCAACGCATTATCAGCTTGGTCTGAAGAGGAGACGTAATAAGATAAAGCGATGATTGGGTTTCGCAGTTCTCTGATTGCTTCATGAAGCAATTCAAGAACAATTCAGACTCAAGACTCTTCAAGTTTGATTCCAACCAATCAGGTACGATCTTGCATCTCAAGCACCCCGCTTATTTCAGAATCCCAATAATGAAATTGCGACTTGCATTGTTCGTACTTCCTTCCGATTCACCACCACGGTTCGAACGTAATAGCTTGAGCCTCTTCTCGACCACTTGAGGGCGAAAACGACGACCTATTTTCAAAGAGACCAAGCACAGAACAACCTATTGGATGACATGCGAACAATATAGACACGGATCAGCCTGTGAACTGCGCTTCACTTGCCGCCCTGTGGTTAGTTCAACAGAGTTTATGCACACAGTGGGGACTTCAATCGAACAGCGTACCTGATGCGAGCCTTCGCTGGTCGCTTATGTCATCTTGTAGCTATTGTCTGTACTCCCGCGTAAATAATCAAACCTGGACACTTTTCTGTTCTGATGCTTAATTTACTGAGCAATTAAAAGCATGATGTTTGTCATATTATTTCATAGTGTATTAAAAAATTTAGTGATTTTTCCCCATTTCAGTTCTGTTTAAATGTAAGCGAGTAAACAAATGTTAAAATACATATGCGTTGAAATCCTTAAAATTAAGACTAATTCTTCCTTGAAAACATATTCATAAGGTTTCAGTTATTCTTTCTTTGTATTTGCTACATCCGGTGTGCCATCACGAAGACATGCCTATGTAATTTTGACCCCTTGAACCCTACTTTTATACACTAAACTGGGGTTTAAGGGGGTATGCATTATTTTTCTTCAAGGCAGTTCTATCGAGTCACCGCAATCTATGTTTTGAGCAGAAATACGAAAAGTATCAGAATTTTAATAAGAAAATGTAATGTTTTTGTCATGTTTTTGGTGTACATTTGTATAGGCGTGCCTTGTAAGAAACCACCTTTAGGATTGCTTAAAGATGGTCCTAAAAGAACACTTTTGAACAGGCCCAGGGGAGGTCTCTAACTAGACTATCGATAGATTTGTTTTGTACCTTCCTTTAATACGCATTTTATGTTTATAAAATTAGAAAAAAAAAAAACTTTTCCTTAGAAGGGAGAGACTTTGCTCACATTGTAATGTCTCGTTTGCTTTGAATTCCTTTCATTTAAAAGCGGGGTCTACAGCTACCTTTAAGGGGGAAAAGGAACACCTTCAGGAGAGGCAACTCCTGCAAAAGTAGTTTTGTCTCCAATGCCAATGGGGATAAACTCTTAAAGAAAAGAATTTGCTCCTGAGTAAGAAATTCTTACCCCAGGAGCAAATTCTTGCCTTTAAGAGTACACCCCTTTTTCAGTGCAACAGGGTGTATAGAAAAGCGAACAGGAAGTCCCGAAAGTTATCTCCCTTTGAAAAATGGCGGAAAAATCTGCCAGGTGTTCCCATTCCCCTTAAACAGACTGATTTTTGTCTTTGCTAAGCGTACATGGTTGAACACACCTTTTCGCTCGGCGTCTATATGTTTGATATACTCTAAGAGGGTTCCCTGGGCCAGATGTTCAAAACTAACGACGTCGTTAGATAACGTATCGTTAAAACTTTGATCATTTAATATGGCAAATATGCTAGTATTTTTTGCTGAAAAAATGTGAGCAGCTTTTGCATTTGCAAAAGCTGCTCTCATGTTTTTTTCAGCAAAAATGACACTATATCACATACACTTCTTGCTAGAACAGTTGACAATATGACCACTAACGAGCTCGTTAAGCTAACGATGCTTTGAACAACTGACCCAATGTTCCCATGACATCGTGTTAATAAGTCTGTTTGTTTGTTTGATTTGAGGTGTAAAGTCCCCGTCAACACTGTAAAGGTCGTTTTGGAGACGTTGCTTCCAATTTTATTGGACTTTTACCCGACATTGAGATGAAATGAACTCTCAAGCCCTGTCGCCCAATGAAACCAATAGGGTTTATAAGCATGGACGGGCCGACTCGTACCGCTTTGCCTGGGCAGGCTTAGATCCTCTTAGCGGTTTACCAGTACACGTGTGCGGGTCGGATTCAGCCGTCTGCGTGGAAGCATCATGCAGCCCATATCTTCCTTCAAGCCCCGAAGGGCGGGGGCGGATTAATGTCTGTAAAAAGACAAAAAGATATCCCTGAAAACCTTACTTTAAACAAAAAAAACTCTGGGTTTACAGAGATATACATTTTTCTTATTTCTGCTCCAATACATGGGTAAGGTGGTTCTAACGAGCACACATAATTTATGTGTATGAGAAAAAAAATACACACATTTTCACCAGGAAATAACCGTTTTGGAGATACGAACGAATGCACTATATCACACGAATGTGTCATTGTAATAGGTCGGTCACGTTCCCTAAAAGTGATTTTCCAAAAAAAAAAAAAAAAAAAAAGGTATGTTCCTTATTCCCCAAAATTAGTTTTGTTTCCTATAGTTCCTTGAAGGATTTACATATATTCCTTGTTCCCTGAAAAGACATTACGAAAACACGCCTATACAAATACACTGTAAATTTTACCGCCAAAAAAAGTTTTCTGATGAAAAAATATGATATTTTTTTCTTATTTCTGCTCAAAATATAGATTGTGGGTACACGTTAGAACCGCCTCGTCGAGGCGGTTTTAACGAGTACCCACAATCTATATTTTAAAGCAGAAATGAGTAAAAAGAAGGTTTATCCCTGTAAACCCCGGTTTTAATATATAAAAATGGGGTTCGAGCGGGTCAAAATTATAAAGGCGTGTTTTCGTGCTGAAATGGAAAGTTTCTCTTGTACCCTACAGACACAGAATAGAGAACTTTATTATTTGCCTTTTGATTTTTTTTTTTTTTTTTTTTTTCGTTTTTGAGCTTTTTATCAAACAACTTGTCTCGCACTCATTTGTAGCAATATAGGCTTAAAATCAGAAATTGTTGTGTTGAAATTAAATATTTGAACATCTGAGACCATTTCAATGACTTCCTGCATATAGAACTTTATATAACCAGCCCTGCCTCGTTCCCATTGTTGAATAACTGATACAGGGTATGCTTTTCAATATTTAAAATTATAATTGGCCAGTATTTGTGACAAATATTTACAAAGGAAGCCGTACCGAGAAATATTTGATATCTATATTGTGCCGAACGATTTAACCCTTTTTGTACCGAATGGAATCTTCCTCCTTATATATAGCATGAGTCCATTTCAAAATTTAGGGGTGTCAGGTTCTGTTTTCTTCAAAATTGATTCGGAAAATGGCTGAACTTTTTGCAAACAGTGTAGGCCCTGATCAGATGCCGCGTTCTGCGGCGTCTGGTCTGGCCCTGCACTGTTTGCCAGGGTACCCGTTTGGGGTTTCTGGTACTAAATGGGTTAAACTGAATAATAAATCTCAAATAATCCAAAAAATATATTTATTTCATTACTTAGTGCCATAAAAGACGACCATGCCCGGGTTGGCGAAAGTAGTACGAAAACAGCGGAGTAATTATACACAACTGCTATTTTCTTATTGGTACCAAATGGAATCTTCCTCCTTATATATAGCAGGAGTCCATTTCAAAATTTAGGGGTGTCAGGTTCTGTTTTCTTCAAAATTGATTAGGAAAATGGCTGAACTTTTTGCAAACAGTGTAGGCCCTGATCAGACGCCGCGTTCTGCGGCGTCTGATCTGGGCCTGCACTGTTTGCCAGGGTACCCGTTTTGGGGTTTCTGGTACTAAATGGGTTAAACAAAAATAAATCTCTAATAATCCAAAAAATATATTTATTTCATTACTCAGTGCCATAAAAGACGACCATGCCCGGGTTGGCGAAAGTAGTACGAAAACAGCGGAGTAATTATACACAACTGTTGTTTTCTTATTTGTTTAACACATAAAAGTATATACAACTTGTTGATATTACCGTATGGGCCTGAGTTGACAGTGTAAACCCAGATGAGACGCCGCAAGGTGCGGCTCTCATCTGGGTCTGCACTGTTTGCCACTCATCCAACTTTTTTGGACACAAAATCGGTGGTAAACAGTTCTATAGTTCAAATCTTAGAACAAATATAGTAAGGGGTTGAGATGTCCGAGTTACCGACTACAAAAACACTGTAAGTCCACTATCATAATAAAACAGACCAATATTCACTATGCCGTCAAAATCTTTTCAGCAATGTAAATTCACGAAAACACGCCTATATAATTTTGACCCCATTGAATCCCACTTTTAAATTGTGAAACTGGGGTTTACAGGGGTAAACCTTATTTTTGTTGTTTCTGCTCTGAAATAAAGATTGTGGGAACTCGTTAGAACCGCCTCGACGAGGCGGTTCTAACGAGTGCCCACAATATTTATTTTGAGCAGAAATAAGAAAAATATCACAATTTTTCATCTGAAAATTTTCGGGGTTTTTTTCGGCAGTAAAATTTAGAATATATTTGTATAGGCGTGTTTTCGTAATGGCCTGTACACACACACGAACTGATACAACTGAAGAGGATTGAAACCAGCCTGCCCGTTAATGGAGACACATGAGCATCATGTGCGGGCTTCATAAGAAAACCTGTCTTATTACACATGTGAATCACAAGGCACACACCAGCCTGCATATTCTTACAGTCTGATCTCGGCGTTTGTTGTTCACTGCTTGGCTAGTTCATGTATATCTTCTAGGCTTCTTATCGACGGCACTCTGATTTGTTTGTTTGATTTGAGGTTTAATGTCCCGGTCGACACTATTTAGGTCATTTGGGAGACGTTGCTTCCAAATTTGTGAGACTTTTACCCGACATTGAGAGCCGGCCTCGTTGGCTCAGTCGGATGCGCGTCTGACTGGTGATCAGGAGGACGCGGGTTCGACTCCCGCCGGGGTCGGCAACATTCTTTCGTGGAGATTGATCATGAAATCTTTTCTACGGTCATTCTCTCCCTTCCGCTGATTCAAGAAGGGCAGTTGTCAGTTTCTGGCGAAAGAATGTGCACTGTACTGGTTAACCGCTTACGTATAAGCCTGCCCAGGAAAGTGTGGATAGGTTAACTGACCGGCTCAAAAATGACCTAAATAGTGTTGACTGGGCCGTTAAACTCCAATCCAAACAAAAAACCCGACATTGAGATGAAATGACTTCATAATCCCTACCGCCCAATGAAACCAACAGGGTTTGTATGCATGGACGGCCCCCGACTCGCACCAATTTGCCTTAGATTTCAAGCGGTTTACCAGTACTGGTGTGCAGTCGGTTTCAGCTCTGCGTGGAAGCATCATGCAGCCAAATCTATTTCTTCAAGCCCCGATGGGCGGGGGCATAACGGCACTCTGGACTAGTCGAACACATCCTTCGGTGAAACCGAAGGATGCTCCCCGAAGATGCGCAGTAATAGGTGGGTTATGTTTGTGAAAGAATAAAATATGGTGGTCCTATACACTTTGAAATTTGGAATAAAATTTGGATATTTTGATATGACTGAAATACTGTTGAAAGGGGTATACATTATAAAAGCATCCATCCACTCTATGTGTTGAAATTAATCAATGAACCAAGTGCTAGATGTGAAAAAAAAACTAAATAAAGCAGCTGCCTGCTGTAACTCTTAAACCAAAAGTCTAAGAATTACCTAGTTAGTGATTTTCAACAAAGAATGCCAAAATAAGGAGAAACGTAAGGCCCCTTCCCTGCAAGGGCCTGTAAATCTTAAACCATAAGACTAAGAAATTCAGTTTTGTGTTCCGTAGTAAGTAATGTCACAAGGAACACACATGAAATATGAAAGCAATATTACCTATGGTTATGAAATAACAGGAGATATTTTTGGGGGGTGGGAAAAGGGATAACATTTAGTTAAAATAAGCAATATAGTTATGGCCCTTTGTCAGAATGTAGGTTTTGTGATGGTAAGTTTGTGTGTGATGTTTCATGAGAGCAGGACAAATACTTTTAAAATCTTGACCAAAGTTACCTTGTTTGGCTATGGCGTGACAAACACACACCCAAAAGCAATATAGTTATGTCCTGTATCAGAATGTAGGTCTTGTGATGGTAAGTATGTGTGTGATGTTTCATGAGAGTAGAGGAAATACTTTTGAAGCTAATACGAGGCTAAGTTTTTTAGCTCACCAGAGCCAAAGGCTCCGGGGGAGCTTATAGTATAGGCATTGGTCCGTCGTCCGTCGTTGTCGTCGTCGTCTGCGTCGTCAACATTTTCAAAAAACATCTCCTCTGAAACATCTTGGCCAATTGAAACCAAATTACATGTGGAGCCTCTATGGGAAGGGGGAACGAAAGTCTGTTCGGGAGGACTGGTCACATGACCAGTATGGCCGCCATGCCCATATATGGTAAAAACCTTTAAAAATCTTTTTCTCAAGAATCGAACGGCCGATGATCTAGAAACTTGGTATGCAGCATCGGGGACTCGGGCCCTACCAAGTTTGTTCAAATGATGATCTTTGGTTGACCTTGACCTGTTTTATGTCAAGGTCAAATTTGGTTACTTAGACATTTGTAAACAGTGGATTTTTCTGATTGTATATTAGCTAGTGGCATCAGAAATGATATTTGCAATCAGCTGAATGGAAGTTTATCAGTTACAAAGGTCAATGTCATTTACTGACCTTTGTCCAGGAAGGCTCAGATTCAGTATTTTTATCTTCTTCTTCACTCAAACTACTTGGCCAATTGAAACCAAATTACATGTGGATCCTCTATGGAATAGGGAAATTAAAGTTTGTTCGTGAGGACTGGGTCATTTGACCAGTATGGCCGCCATGTCCATATATGGTAAAAACCTTAAAAATTATTCTTCTCAAAAACCGAATGGCCGATGATCTTGAAACTTGGTATGCAGCATCAGGGACTCTGGCCCTTCCAAGTTTGTTCAAATGATGACCTTTGGTTGACATTGACCTGTTTTACGTCAAGGTCAACTTTGGTCACTTAGACATTTGTATGGGAAAATGGCAAAACAGTGGATTTTTCTGATTGTATATTAGCTAGTGGCATCAGAAGTGGTATTTACAATCAGCTGAATGGAAGTTTATCAGTTCCAAATGTCAAGGTAATTTACCGACCTTTGTCCAAGGCGCCTCAGATTCAGTATTTTATCTTCTTCTTCACTTAAACTACTTGGCCAACTGACACCGAATTACATGTGTAGCCTCTATGGAATGAGGGAACGAAAGTTTGTTCGTGAGGACTGGGTCACATGACCAATATGGCCGCCATGCCCATATATGGTAAAAACCTTTAAAAATCTTCTTCTCAAGAACCGAGCGGCCGATGATATTGAAACTTGGTATGCAGCATCGGGAACTCTGGCCCTAATAGGTTTGTTCATATGATGACATTTGGTTGACCTAGACCTGTTTTACGTCAAGGTCAAATTTGGTCACTTAGATATTTGTATGGAAAAATGGCAAAACAGTGGATTTTTCTGATTGTATATTAGCTAGTGGCATCAGAAATGGTATTTGCAATCAGCTGAATGGAAGTTTATCAGTTCCAAAGGTCAAGGTCATTTACCGACCTTTGTCCAGGATTGCTCAGATCCAGTATTTTTATCTTCTTCTTCACTTAAACTACTTGGCCAATTGAAATCAACTCTTTGGAATGAGGGAACGAAGTTTGTTCGTGAGGACTGGGTCACATGACCAATATGGCCGCCATGCTTATATATGGTAAAAACCTTTAAAACGCTTCTTCTCAAGAACCGAATGGCCGATGATCTTGAAACTTAGTATGCAGCATCAGGGTCTCTGGTCCTACTAAGTTGTTGAAATGATGACCTTTGGTTGACCTTGGCCTGTTTTACGTCAAGGTCAAATTTGGTCACTTAGACATTTGTATGAAAAAATGGCAAAACAGTGGAATTTTTTTTATTGTATAATAGCTAGTGGCATCAGAAATGGTATTTGCAATCCGCTGAATGGAAGTTTATCAGTTCCAAAGGTGAAGGTCATTTACCGACCTTTGTCCAGGACGGCTCAGATTCAATGTTTTTTGTTTTCTTCTTCACTTATACTACTCGGCCAATTGACACCAAATTATATTTGGAGTCTCTATGGAATGAGGAAACGGAAGTTTGTTCATGAGGACTGGGTCACATGACCAATATTGCCGCCATGCCCATATATGGTAAAAATCTTTAAAAATCTTCTTCTCTCGAACCGAATGGCCGATGATCTTGAATCTTTGTATGCAGCATCAGAGACTCAGGCCCTACCAGGTTTGTTCAAATGATGACCTTTGGTTGACCTTGATCTGTTTTATGTCAAGGTCAAATTTGATCATTTAGACATTTTTATGGAAAAATGGCAAAGTAGTGGATATTCCTGATTGCCTGGTAGACTGTGACATCAAAAATGAATTTGCAGTTTGCTGAATGGAAGTTTATTAATTCCAAAGGTCAAGGTCATTACTGACCTTTGTCTTGCATGGCTCAGATTCAGTATTTTTATTTTCTTTTCCAGTAAAATAGCTGTGCTGATTGAAACCAAATTACATGAAAAGCCTCTATGGGGGTGAGGCAATTAAACATTATTCGTGGTATTGTTGTCACATGACCAAGATGGGCACCTTGCCTGTATATGATATAAACCACATGACCTCTGGTGAGCGTAGTGGCCCATCGGCCTCTTGTTGGTTTGGTGTGACAAACACACGGACAAAAGCAATACAGTTATTAGTAACTTATTACCCTTTCTCAAAATGTAGGTCTGAAGATGGTAAATATGTGTGTGATGTTTCATGAGCGTAGGGCAAATACTTTTGAAGTTATGACCGAGGTTAAGTTTTTTTTTGTTAAGGCGTGATAAACACACGGACAATAGCAATATTGTTACGGCCCTTTGTCAAAATGTAGGTCTTGTGATGGCCAGTACTTGTTTGAAGTTTCATGAGAGTAGAGATTATACTTTCGAAGTTACGACCAAGGTTATTTTATTTGTTGTTGTTTAGTTGTGACAAACTGATTGACAAGGTAATTACTATAGGGCATCTACGCCACTGTGTGGGGCCCTGATTAAGAAGGGAAGTAACATCGTAAATACTGTTGACAAGGTAATGGTTCTTGCATTCTGCGATTCTCTCATGGCCCTCTATCAGTGTATCAAGTTTCACTAAATTACTTTTAAACTTTTAAAGATATGCTCCGGACAAGCTTAATATAGCAAAATAACTCGGTAATTACTTGTGAACGAGTTACGGTTCTTGCACTCTTTCCTTCCTCTGAAGGCCATCTATCAATGTTTAATTCTCTTCTATACTTTCAGAGATATGCTCCTAGCAAGCTTTTCACTGAAATAGTTAAGAAGGGAAGTAACTTCATAAATACTGGTGACAGTGTTATGGTTCTTGCATTCTGCGATTCCACTCTTTGCCCGCTATCAGTATATCAAGTTTCCCTTAATTACCTTTTAATACTTTTAGATATATGCTTCGGACAAAAGTGTGGCGGACGGACAGTCAAACCGGCGACTATATTATGCTCTCCCTTCGGGGATATAAAAATACAAAGTTAATTTAAAGACACTTCTGCAGCAGTGCATATCAGAACCAGGATTTCATGGAGATTTGGTTTATAAATCGAAAAATTATGAAGACATTTGAATGGTAATTGATAGGGCTTTTGTCACAAGACCTTTCCAGTGGTACCATAATTTTGTCCTTATTACCTTGACCTTGACGTTTGACCTACTTTTCAAAAACTGTAACCCTGGACACAACTTTTAATTGGTAAGTGATAGTGCTTTTATATTTCAGATGTACATTCCTTGCCACAAGTCCTTTCCGGTGATATCACGTTTTTACCCTTACCTTGACATTTGACCTACTTTTTAAACCTTTTAACATTGGCCATAACTTTCGATTGGTAAATGATGAGACTTTCATATTTCACATGAGCATTCCCTGTCACAGACCCCTTCCATCGGTACCATAATCTTTAACCTTATGATCTTGATTTTTGACCTACTTTTTAAAAACTTTAATATTGGCCATAATTTTAACTGGTAAGTGATGGAGCTTTCATATTTCAGGCGTGCATTCCTTGTCACAAGATCTTTCCAGTGATGCCACAATTCTTAATTCCAATTTGACCTACTTTTTAAACACTTTAACATTTGCCATATCTTTCAATTGGTAAGGGATTGGCTTTCATATTTTAGATGTGTATTCCTTGTCAGAGATCTTTCCAGTGGTATGATAATTTTTAACCGTGTGACCTTGATCTACTTTTTTTAAAAACTTGATCATTGGCCATACGTTTAAACTACATTTTAAAAACTTTATCACTGGCCATAATTTTTTGATTGGTAATTGATATGACTTTCATATTTCACATGTCACAAGACCTTTCCATCGGTACCATAATTTTTGAACTTATGACCTTGACGTTTGTCCAATTTTTTTTAAAACTTTAACATTGACCATAACTTTCGATTGGTAAGTGATAAAGCTTTCATATTTCATGTGTGCCTTTTTGTCATAAGACATTTCCATTGATACAATAATTTTGACCATGTGACTTTGACCTTGACGTTTGGCCTACTTTTAAAAAAGCTTTAACATTGGCCATAGCTTTCGATTGGTAAGCGGTTGGGATTTCATTTTTACATGTGCATTCCTTGTCACGGACCTTTCCAGTGGTACCATAATTTTTGACCTTGTGATCTTGACTTTGAAATACGTTTTATAAACTTGAACATTGACCATACGTTTTGATTGGTTAGTGATAGGACTACCATATTTCACATGCGCTGTCCGGGGGCATCAGTGTTTCGCAAACACATCTTATTGGGTTTAGTTTTATGGCCCTTTTAAGCTCATTTCACTTATTTCGAGCGAGCCGATCATTAATCAGAGGTGGGCAAAAAAGGAGTACCCGGAGAAAAAACTTCTGTTGCAGAAACCCAAAAAGCGGTATTCTCTTATTGAATAAAACGGTGAAATGAATTCTTTCTTTAAAGGGACAAAAGTAACTTCAGCCTATTCCCAACGTTTTACAATGCGCTCATGAGTACTATGCGTAATGAGCGATACCATCATGTAAATAAACCCTTGTCCTGCTGAGCCCGGATATGTCTTAGCTTTCTAACAATGTAGATCCAGATCAGATGGCTTCTGAAGAAGCCATCTGATCAGGATCTTCATTGTTTATCCGGCCCCCGCCCATAGGGGCTTGAAGAAATATATGGGCTGCATGATGCTTCCACGCAGAGCTGAATCCGGTCCGCATACTAGTACTTGTAAACCGCTTAGAGGATCTAAGCCTGTCCAGGAACCGCGGTGCGAGGCGGACCGTCCATGCTAATAAACCCTATTGGTTTCATTGGGCGACAGGGCTTGAGAAGTCATTTCATCTCATTGTCGGGTAAAAGTCCCACAAAATTGGAAGCAACGTCTCCAAAATGACCTTTACAGTGTTGACGGGGACGTTAAACCTCAAATCAAACAAACAATCATTGTTTGTCATTCAGTTTATGAATTTGTTGCGATGCTTTGGATCAAGAAATCTGATCGGTTGTTAATCAGTGGTGGGTGTGGCATATTTAAATATTCAGCAGGTCAAGGGTTAACAAGTCCATGTAATGAACACCCCTGTAAACCCACCTTTATAAAGAGAAAAGAAGTGAAGGCAATGATCAGGAATCGATACAATTAACCCACAGCTCCCATTAGAGACACCAAAGGGAAAGAAACAAAACACTTCGGTCGCGATTTAGACAAATAATTTATTCAGTCCGTATGAAGGCCTCTTAAGTTCCTAACTCATCAGTGCAACATCTCCGAGAACACAAATATCAAACAACCACAGAGATGAAACAACGGTGAGGACTCGACAGCAAGAAACCGCTGAGATGCTGGAACAAAAGAAAAGCAACAGTTCGACTACGATGGGCCCGACCAGAGACAGAGCATCAGACACCAAATTCTAATTGTCAGTAAGCCTTTACGCTGGATCCGTCATAGAATCTGAGGACTGACTCACCGGCGTGCAATTAAAAAGGGAAGCAAAATTGGGTTAACTACCATGCATGCAGTCTGTCGTATAACATTAATGGTCCACCCAATCTTTTTGTATCGAAGAATGATTTTACGAAATTGGGTGCTGAAGTCATTTAAGTGTATTATTTTGAATTTATATACTAAGTCACCATAAAATTCGGGTTCCGATAGACCTTGTTGCAGAAGAGGTTTAAGTCAAACATTGAATTTTGAAATTAAATCGGAATTACGTCTATAAAATTTAGAAAACTGGCTTTGCGTAGTTTATCATATGGGGTTTACGGAGGTAAACATTATTTTGCCTATTTCTTCTCTAAGACATAGGTTGTAGGTATTCGTTAGAATGAGGCGGTTTCAACGGGCACCCAAAACCTATGTTGGGTGTATAAATATGTCTTTTTTTTTTTCAGAAAAATAACCGTTTTAGGGATATGAAAGAATGCACTATGTCACACGACTGTTTTATCGTAATACGGCTTGAGTGGAAAGACAGAAGATTAACTATTTCCAGGAGTTGCCTTCCCTGAAAGTGTATACATCATCATTAAACCACCTTTTTGTACCAAATGGAATCTTCCACATTATATATAGCAGAAGTTCATTTAAAAATTTAGGGGTGTCAGGTTGTGTTGTCATCAAAATTTATTTGGAAAATGACTGAACTGTTAGCAAACAGTGGAGGCCCTGATCAGACGCCGCGTTCTGCGGCGTCTGATCTGGGCCTGCACTGTTTGCCACTTACCCGCACCAAAAGGGTTAAACCACCTTTTTCAACAATATTCAAAGTCTGCGTGAAACCGGTTGAATCTCTCTGAACAAACATACAACAAAAGAAACACTTAACTCATAAGAAAATAACTAAAAGTTACTTGGACGAATTTAGCTATACTCAAATTTTTGGTGTTAACTAAATTAAGAATCTTTGAAGGCTATAATTACCTGTATTGAAATTTTGATCTTACCCAAGCCTGTACATATTTGATAACAAACCACATTTCTCCAGTTACGCCTTATTCTTTTTCTTTCTCTTTTTCTCTTCTTTTGTAACTTTTGTATCAGTGTTCAAGAGTGATATTTCTTTAATCAGTACGGAATGGTCCTTGGGGATCATTCAGTGCATTTTATAATGAGTTCGATATTGACTGCATGGTAAGCCCATCAGGGCTTCCGTTGCCTAAGGTTAACACACCAACAGTATAAAACATTCTTTAATGGTTCATTACGATAACACACCCATGCGAAATAGTGCATTTTTCACATCTCCAAAATGGCCAATTTTCTGATAAAATTCCTTGGTATTTTTCTTATAAATACTGCAAACATAGGTTGTGGGTGCTCGTTAGAACCGCCTCACCGAGGCTGTTCAAACGAGTACCCACAACCTATGTCTTGGAGCAAAAGTAAGAAAAATAATGTATTACCCCGTAAACCCCAGTTTTCTCTATATAAAGTGGGGTATGTGGGGGTCTTCATTTCACGGACTTGTTCACGTGATGACATACTGATAAAGTTTTTCAATCGGGAATATATTTTATGTTGTTTTTTTTTTTTTTATTTTTACTTAGCATTGAATTCAATGCATATCTGAAACAAATAAAAATTATATTTTTTTTCACATTGTGAAAAGATATGATATTTTAACATTATGACGAATAAAATGTCCATGTTAGTTTCATAGAAGCAACCCAGCGAACTACTTATTCACGTATAAAACAAAAAGAAAATTTACTGCTTTATTAAAAAATACAAAAACAAAACAAAATAAAACAAAAAAAAAACAACTTCATGATGAGTTAGGAGGCCCTCATGCGGACTGAACAAATTATTTGTCTATTTATTTGCACCCCCCCCCCCCCCACCCCCCGCCAGTGGAATTCGTTTCCGCTGACCGTTCCAATGCGGTTCTTCTGTCGCGGTTTATTTTTGTTATGGTTTGTCTTTGGGTGTTTGTGCCGCTTATATTATTTTATTTTGGATAGCCAATGGCCTTTTGTGGGAAAGTAACTTTCCTTTTGGCTTTCCGCTGTTGATGTTTCGATTGGGGTCTGTTGTTTCATGTTTTTGTTTCTTTCCCTTTGGTGTCTCTAATGGGAGCTGTGGGTTAATTGTATCGATTCTTGATCATTGACTCCACTTCTATTTTTCATCTCGTGTGTTGAAAACTTCAGAATTTGTACGGGGACCAAGTAACGCCTGTGTTTTGTTTGTTTGTTTGATTTGAGGTTTAACGTCCCCGTCAACACTGTAAGGTCATTTTGCAGACGTTGCTTCAAATTTTGTGGGATTTTTACCCGACATTGAGATGAAATGACATCTCAAGCCCTGTCGCCCAGTGAAACCAATAGGGTTTATTAGCATGGACGGTCCGCCTCGCACCGCGGTTCCTGGACAGGCCTAGATCCTCTAAGCGGTTTACCAGTACTAGTGTGCGGGCCGGAGTCAGCTCTGCGTGGAAGCATTATGCAGCCCATATATTTCTTCAAGCCCCTATGGGCGGGGGCCGACAACTCCTGTGTTAAAAACTTAAAGAATGCCAAGCACGCGTGAAACTTCTGGTGTTTTCAACTCATCCGATTAAATATTTTCGGCATTCACCTCGAAAAGTAAGTACAGTAAAATTCCACCATTAAGACCACCTAAAATTTAGACTAATTTACGTATTAAAAAACATATTTCAAAGTTTCAGGATTTCTTTTTCTATGTTTTCTGCACCCAGTAACCTCTAGTAAGAGACCACCTTTGGGATTTTCAAAGATTAAACATATTTTATTGCATTCCTCTAAACAATGGGATTGGACACAAGTCACAGTATACAACATTAGATAGTCCTCTCCCTAAACATTTACAAAGTAGTTTTAAATGGTACAGTGGTAGATATGAAACAGTTTTAAGTAACATAACACATGTTTTTTTGTTGTTGTTTTTTTTTTTTTTTTGCCATACATGTCACGAACGATTACGACCCGTTCGGGGTTCCTATATTCCAGAGACATCCCTTCTCGGCGCGGAACGAATATGATTGATTTGCCGAGCATAGGAGTATTTGAAACAGGACCTTATTTACAAAGAATAAATATTCAATCGAATCTGTGGCTATCTTTAATAAAGTTTAGTACTGCGGATATGATTTGCTTATTGATTTGTATGTCAAATGTTCTGCTGCCGTACAGAAGTAAATCTAAATCTAAGTTTATGACAGGTATGTAATTTAGAGCGTCTATAAGTATTTGTCGTTGTTCTTCAAACAATCTACATTCGAAGAAAAAGTGTTGTGCATTTTCAAATGTTGCACCACATCTACATGTGGGTGATGGTACTATGTTGACTCTATGAAGATCTGCAGATAAATTACTGCTGTTATGGCGGATTCTAGTTAAAACTATATTGAGTTTTCTTTCTCCAATAAATAAGAAGTTGCTAGCCTTATCTTTCTGGTTTTTTAATTTCAGTTTAAAATCAGTAATAGTTGCAGCATTTCTAACGGCTGTATCTAAATCATTCCAAAGACGTAAGGTTGACGGGAAAAAGGACGAATCGAATGAGCACAATCTGGTAAAAGAAATCTGGAAGTCTTGACAATTTCGAAGATTGTAATTTGTATCGTCATTTACACGGTTCGGCAGAAGATCAGATAAGTAAGACGGAGCATCATTTTTAACAATATTATACATAAGTGTGAGTTTCTTCTTCTGTCGTCTGTCTTCTAAAGTATCCCAACCGGTTTCGTAATATAAGGAATTCTTTGATGCGAAAATTGGTAAGCCCGTTACGATTCTTGCAGCATTTAATTGCATTTGTTCTAACCGGTTTACTTCAGTCTGATTACAGCCGTCCCAAACCTCGCTAGCATACTCTTAAAGTGGTCTGATATAAGTCAAATATACTTTATTTAGGGTTTCCTTTGAGAATCTATATTTCAATTTTCTGAGAAATGATGCTTGTTTTGCAGCTGATAGAATTATTGAGTCTACATGGGCTGTCCATTTGTTATTTGACGATAAGATTATTCCTAGGTGTTTGTGTGTTTCAACGATTTTCAAAATGGTGTCGTCCATAACAAGTTGGATAGCATAGTCGTAATGTATGTTTGATGTAATCATTACTTCAGTCTTTAATGCATTAAATAAAACTAGCCAAACTTTAGCCCATTTACTAAGTAGAAGTAAAACAAAGATCAGGAATTGATACAATTAACTTACTCCACCCATAAAAGACACCAGTTTGTTTAAGTTTGTTTGTTTAAATCTTCATTTATTGTTCTTTCTATCACAGCAGGCTCAGGGGAGGAAAAACTAAGGGAAGTGTCGTCCGCAAAAAGACGTGCTAGTCCTGTTAGTTCATCTGCAATGTCATTTATATATATAAGAAACAACAATGGTCCAAGGACTGATCCTTGGGGAACACCAGCTGTTATATATTCGAATGATGAACAAGTATTATTTATAGATACCTTTTGATGCCTCATATGAAGATAATTTTCAAGCCATTCCAGAAGATCTCCTCGAATTCCATATTTTTCTAATTTAAGTATTAAACCACGATGCCATACTCTGTCGAAGGCTTGTGATATATCACAAAATACTTGGCAGTTGATTTCGTGTTTCTCAAGTGCTAAACATGTGTGGTGGACTACTTCTATTAGGTGATGCACTGTCGAGTGCCCTGGTAGAAACCCTGACTGGTATTTATATATCAAAGAATTGGAAACTAAATGATTATATACATGTTTGAACACGACTCTTTCGAACGATTTACCTACACAACTTATCAAAGAAATAGGTCTATAGTTACTCACTTCATTTTTTTCTCCTTTTTTCTAGACCGGCATAACAATTGCTGATTTCTATATGCTAGGGTATATTCTTTTACGTAAGGATAAATTGAAAAGTTTACACAAAGGAGCGGCTATTGTTCTACATGTGTTTTTTAACATTCTGTGGCTTATGCCATCAGGACCACAAGCTTTGTTTACCTTGAGAGAGCTTAGTATATCTATTATTTCAGTCTCGGTAATATTAATACTGTTTATTTGAATATTTGTCCTGCTATTAAAAGGAGGTAGTTCTAAATTACTGTCGTCTACAGAAGAAATAGAGCAGAAATACTCATTTAATGTGGATACTTTTTCTGTATCCGTAAATGCATAAGTACCATCGGATCTTTTTAAAGGTGGAATAACTGAACTGCTGTTACTCCTCTCCATAAATCTTCCCATAACTTGCCAAAATGTTTTGCTACCCCTTTCATTGTTAGTAATCATATCTTCAAGATTATTGTTGTAATTGTCTTTTGCAAATTTCTTCATATTATTTACGTGATTTCGTTGCTTTTTATACCGTTTGATATGATCATCTTTTTGTGTTTGAAGTGCCTTTTTTCGTAAACGATCTCGTAGACGAATATTAAATCGTAGTTCTGATGTGAACCAGGGTTTGTCGTTCGGCCGTATAAGAACTTTATTGCAAGGTATACATGTTTTACAAAAACTAGTGAAAATGTTTGTAAAATTTTCACTGCATTCATCAACTGATAACTCAGAATTGATTTCTCTATTCCAATCATATTGCTGTATTAGGTTGTTCAGTTTGTCAAAGTCAGCATTTCTGTAATTCCAAACATCCCTATAATAACACTGGAAAAGACGTATAGGTATTTGTAAGCTTGCGTATGTTGCTTTATGATCGCTTATTTCATTATCTACTGGTATAGTTCCGGATTCCGATATGATACATGTATCGCTTACAAGGATTGGATCTATAAGCGTCGACGAATTTTGAGTGATACGAGTGGGTTCTTTAATAACATTTGTAAGATTAAACATAGATAAACAGTCTCTTAGCTGAACATTTATGAGAGGTAAGCAATCAATATTAATGTCCCCAGCTAGTACCACATGAGACGTGTAATCAAGAGCAGTTTCTATGCTTTCTTGAAGTTCCGAGACAAAAATCGACTGTGATGCTACGTAATCGCTACGATAAAAACAACATAAAAGAACATTAAAATCCTTCAGATTTACCTCGACCCATATTGTTTCGAGCCTCGGATTTTCTAAGTCTTCTCGTCTGTCATATTTTAGTAAGCTGGACATGTATATCATTACCCCACCTCCATTACAGGTTCTATCTTTGCGAAGGGGCGGGTCAAAACCTTGAAACTTTAAAGACGCAGAGTCAAAAGTATTGTCTAAGTGTGTCTCACTGAAGCAAAGAATATGAAAATCGTTTGCTATATCATTCAAATATTCTGTTTTATTACGGATACTTCTCGTATTTAAGTGAAATATATCTAGAGATTTTATGTCGGTGATATTTGGTCCTGGATTTAGTTCAACATCCATACAGGCAAGCAGTAATACGATTCTGTAGACCGCATATGCATCATTTTTGATATAAAGGCGCAGGAACAGCAATATAAATATTGTTCTTGCACAGTAGGCTGACAGGCGCAGATTCGTAAAAGATCTTAGAATTGCAACTCTCCTATGCGTAGCAATGTGAAACAAACCCACCGCCGCCCTGTACGCTGAAATTTCAGTCCCCATTTGGGTGCAGAAAATAATGAATTGTTATGAAGGGCTGCAGTAGTCTGTAACTACTCATTCCTAAATGCAGAGAGTTATGGAATGCCCTGGCTGTCTTACGGGGATAAAATTCATTATGTTTGGTGGTTTTCCTAATATATGCTGTGATAAAAACAGTATATGTAGTGGTTAATCTAGTATATGTAGTGGAAACCTCATTATTTTCGGTGGTAAAACGGTGTATACGCTGTAGTATTTTTATTATATGCTGTGGTTTCAGTGTTATATGTTCTGCTTTTTCCATTATCTATAGTAGATATTTCTTGCTATTCGGTGTCTTCATTAGTTGGTGCAGTGCTTTTTCCATTATATTGAGTGCTTTTGTTCCTATGTTCGGTCCTTTCACACTCTCTCTTTATTTGAGGTAGTCACGTCATTATATTCACTGGTAATGTCATTACGTGCAGTAGATAAATCTTTATCTTGGGTGCAAACTTTATTATCATGATGAGATCAATCGGATGCCTTCGTGAACTACTCGAAAAGTACCGAAGATAAATTGCCGCGGTAAAACCCCGTACCAAGTACAGTGGTGCTTTTGTTGCTGTTGCATTATACAGAAAGAGTTATCTATCCTATTTGAAATGCAAAAACCCTTTTTGTACCAAATGGAATCTTCCTCCTTAGATATAGCATGAGTCCATTTCAGAATTTAGGGGTGTCAGGTTGTGTTTTCTTCAAATCTATTAGGAAAATAGCTGAACGTTTTGCAAACAGTGTAGGCCCTGATCAGACGCTGCATTCTGCGGCATCTGATCTGGGCCTGCACTGTTTGCCAAAGTACCCCTTTAGGGGTTTCCGGTACTAAATGGGTTAAGCATTGTATGATTTATGTATCTACTATAGTAACTCTACTGCAGTAATCAGTCTCAAACACGAATCCAAAATATCCTCAGCTATTGGTTATTACATAATTCCTGTAGCTGGAAAGCATAAATCAGCTTAAAAGTTTCTAGAAGCACTGATGGCTTGATCGACTCTGTCAGCTGTAAAACTAGTCCAACTTGATGGAGAATTTAATTTGTTTGGCTTTCCAGTTTTTCTAGCTATCTTCATATACTGAGTCGGTCATACTTGGCCATTACCTCAGTTGGGTGGTGCGCTAAATTTAGAATTTAGCAAAAAAAAAAAAAAAAAACACTGGATGAGTTCTTAAAACTATTTACAATCTGCTTTCAGAGGTGTACTAAAACGCATACCTCTGGATCCCAATCTACACCATGTGGGCTTTGAACTCCTCTGCAGTTTTGGCATTTACCACAGAGGAGGGAAAACTGTTCCACTGAGGAATAGTTCTAGGGAAGAAAGAATTCTTCAGGGCATCACTATAGGCCTGGTGCCTACGATATTGACTGTTGTTTAGTTTTGATGCCCTTGTTTGAGTTGAAGTAGTCACAGGGGTCAAGTATTTATCTTTATTAAGAGACACCGTGTCAGAGTGAATCTTATAAAAGAAGGTTAAAGAGGACTGCTCGCGACGGGCCTCCAACGATGGCCACTCCAGCTCATCGAGCATTTCACCGACACTACTTCTGTTCCGCCATTGCCTGCAGGTCCATCGGGCAGCCGTCCTCTGAACCTTCTCAACCTGTTGAACCTGAGTTTTAACATGGGGATGCCAAACAGGTGATGCATACTCTAGTTGAGGTCTAACCAAGGTTTTGTATGCAACATCCTTTGTCTGCCTAGGTGCAAAAGCCAAATTGCGTCTAAGAAACCCTAATGACCTAGTTGCTTTAGAGGTAATCTCAGAAATATGTTGACCCCAATCAAGATTATCAGTAACGGTGATACCAAGATATTTTGCGGATTGGACATGTTCCAAAGTATGCTGATGTAATGAGTAGTTGAATTTAATCTGCTTGTCTGGAGGGTGCCGTGACACCCTCGTTGAATGACATTTGGCCACATTGACCTTCATTTGCCAATCGGCAACCCAACGTGCTAGGCTATCCAGGTCATCTTGTAAGATAAGACAGTCAGAAGTAGTATATATATTCCTATTCAAAACACAATCATCAGCAAACAAGCGAACAGACGACCTGATATTATCAGGAAGATCGTTAATAAATATCAATAAAAGGACCGGTCAAAGTACCGAACCTTGTGGGACACCGGACAAAACAGGGACTGGATCCGACGCTTGGTCGTCAAGTACAACTTGTTGTGTACGTCCAGATCAACACAGAAAAGGCCTTTGAGCAGCTTTCATTGAGCATTTGCAGATTTAAAATTAGCACATATGCCAATAAGTTGAGAAAAAAAAGACAGTAGCCAATCAATTAGCCTAGCTACTAGGCTTTAAAATGAATGATATGGAATTAAAATAATCTTTTGCACTAAAATGAACAGTGTATAAAAGTTTAGCTAGTCTAGTCTCTCTGGCTCAATTTTAATCCGAAGATTTGAGACTCTACCAAATAGACTTGCCATCACTAAGAAGGTGATTTTTTTTTACAATAAAAATACCAAAAAAAAACAACAAAAAACGATCAGATTTTTGTTATCAGACTAGTAGCTAGTCAACGAATCAGTTAAAAACAACATGATGCAAAAAAAAAATCTCCAGAAAGGGCATAAAGATCAGTGCTCTTCCAACCTAAAAGCACCTATGGGATAATCAAAATTGCTTGCATATACAGTTGCTTGCTAATACAGGTGAACATATTTGGGAACAAAAGGCGTGCTTGCTTAAACCAGATTGCTTGCTTAATAGAGGAGGCCACAATGACAGAGTATAGAGTACCGGTCTATACCAAACTTGAAAAACTGAGTTAAAAAGGAGGTCTATTCAAACGGTGAGCTCTCTTAGCCGCCTTCTTCTTCTTCTTTTTTTTCTGCTGGTAGGTTACGAATGCATACGCATGATCTCCTCATGATAATAACATTTTGCACCCAAGATAAAGACGAATGTACTGCATATAACAATTCAAACTGTGACCACAGCATAAAATAAAAATATTACAGCAAATAATGAGTATCCACAACGTATAATAAAATACTACAGCATATATTAAAATACTACAGCAAATAATAAAAATACCGCAGCATATAATAGAAATACTACCGCATATAAAAAAATACTACCGCATATAACAAAAATACTACAGCATATACAGGTTTTACCACCGAAAATAATGAGGTTTCTACTACATATACTAGATTAACCACTACATATACTGTTTTTATCACAGCATATAATAGGAAAACCACCAAACATAATAAATTTTATCCCCGTAAGACAGCCAGGGCGTTCCATAGAGAGTGATGTCTCCTAAAACGTCGACCCGATACGGGTTTCGCAATTCGGTCATGACATATATAACAAATGAGGACATATATACAAGGACAAATAACCAAAAAACATTCCATATATACAGTGTACTATTCGTGGATGGCAAGGAACACGGATTTATTTTTCATTTCAAAGCGGTTTTCTGTTTTATAGCTGGCGTTTAAAACTGACCATTCCCCAGCTGGAACACAAAGTCGAATTTGAACATCTTCGACGTTGTGCGCCCTCTGGGTATGGACCAAATACAGGCTTCAGCGAGAGAAAAAGAATTGAGAATAATTGGATACATTAACGTTTTTAGTACGCTCATTATGCAATAATTGTGCAATCTAAGTTCGATGACACAAACCCCTTTGGGACCAGGAGAATTATTCGAAACAGCGGTAGTTCGAGCCAGGGAAGGTTACTATCGGTGCCATACCAGGAAACACAATAAAGATAATTGTTGGATATCTCCTCCGTGTTCCATATTGCAAATTCATGCTGCGTGCACCCACTTGAATCGCCTCGTCGAGGCGATCCGAATGAGTACACACAACACAATTAGCTTAAATAAAAGAACGGTATCTCCCTACATTATCCTGACACAAGAACAGGTTCGACCTATCCGTGATATACGAGCCATCAGGGTTCGAGCCATTGAAGTTTTAATGTACAGTCGAACTTCGGTGGCTCGAACACCTTAGGGACCTCGCAAATCTGTTCGAGACAGGGGTAGTTCGAGCCACTGAGGGTTACTGCCAGGAGGCATAACGAGATACTTTTGTACATCTTTTTCGGTATTCTATAATGAAAATGTATGCTATGTATACTCATTAGAATCGCCTATTTGAGGCGATTCTAATGAGTACACACAGTATACATTTGAAATATAAAAGACAAAAATCTCCTAAATTACCCCGCCTCTTTCGTAGATAGAGGATTTCCCTAGGGGCTTGGGAATGGGTTCGACTCAGCCATGGTAAACGAGCCATCGGTGTTCGAGCCATCGAAGTTCCACTGTATATTAATTATTACCAAACTATTACTAATATTGCGACCGAAAAGTAACAAATACTTCATATGAGTTTTGTTCTGTGTGCCATTACGATAACACATCCGTGTGATATAGTGCATTTTTTTCATACCTCAAAAAAGATAATTTTCTGATGAAAATTTATGATAGTTTTCTTATTTATACTCAAAACACAGGTTTTGGGTACTCGTTAGAACCGCCTCATTAAGGCGGTTCTAACGAGTACCCACAACCCATGTCTTGGAACAGAAATAAGGAAAATAATGTTTACCCCCCTAAACCCTAGTTTTCTCTATATAAAGTGGGGCATAGGGGGGTCTTCATTTCACGGACTTGTTCACGTGATGCATAGCCCACCGGCATCCGTCCGAGCTCTCTCGATCGAGGTCACCCCAATCGAATGCAAATGTAGTATACCTCATGACAGAACTGATATTTGAAGAATTATGCACACTCCATGATTACTTTACAAAGTGAGACTGAAGGGTTGTGAAAGTTCTACAGGCATATCAATGTAAAGTGATGGCAGTGATGACAATAACATGCCCCGTCTCATGCAATGGTGGGTCCACGCCCTCAGCATTTAGGACCGTGTTTTCCCAGTCAATCTTTGGGAATAACGTCCGAAGTTTCGTTCACTTCCTTTATTCTTTATTTTAGACATTAAAGATTCCATCAAGTCTGTGCTATTGCACAGCCCCGTCAGAGCCTCCAATGTCGATTAGGCATGATGCCACACCCACATGAACCGGCCCATTCATTGGCGGTATTCGACTGGTGATTTCGTGGTCCACGAACTGAAGCGTGGAGCACGTTTTTTGTTCGACTGGGAGATTCGTGAAATTTCGAACAATTTCGTGGAGCACAACGACCACGTTTCAAAAAGAGCGTGAAATCAGTCACGTGACTGAATTAATATGGCTGAACATAGAAAACTATATGGCGTGCCGTTTTACTATTTAATACAATTTCGAGATATCTATAATTTTACGAGATATCTATAATTTTATAATAGATATCTATAAATCAAATCATATGTATCTATAATAAACATTGGAGGTCATTGTAACAAGACATACTTTGGTTTGGAAAGAGATAAAAATATAAGTAACTGGCTTATAATGTCATTGATCAAGTAATTTCGCATTGACCCAGGTACAGGTCCGAGGTCTGCTGCATTGGCCCGAGGCCGCGAGGCAATTTTAGAAAGTAACCATAATACAAGTTTTATAAACTTAAGCTATTTATTGTGCTTATCATTTGTAGTTAATCTGGAGCTAAGACACAGCTCGGATCTATCTGATTATAAATGATTGGCTTGGAGGTGCCTCTTTGCCTTTTGACTGTTAATCATAGCTCTCTCACGGCTGTGTTTCGAAACTGGCTAGGGTCACATGTGAGACGCCAACCGGAGGTCGGGTGGTTTTTCTTCGGGGATGCCGGCTTCGATTTTCGCCAACCTGTGATTAACGATCAGTTAGATACAAGTGAAATAATCTCGACAGAACAACTTGAACAAAGCAACGCAAGCGTAGCATCCCCTCGCAACAGCATACCATTCATCGACATGAAGGTTTGAAGCTTCTACGATGATAGCTGTATATTCTGTCCTGTTCATAAGATTTTTAAGGTCAAGTCCATTGTGACCTTGACCTCTGACCACTGACCTTGAAAGTCAGTACGGTTCATCGTCTCTTCATGGGGAACATTTGTAGAAGGTTTGAAGCTTCTACGATGATAACTGTGCATTCTATCCTGTTCATAAGGTTTTAAGGTCAAGTCCATTCTGACCTTGATCTCCGCTCCTTGACCTTGAAAATCAATAAGGTTCATCGTCTTTCCATGGGGAAAATTTGTGGACGATTTGAAGCTTCTACGCTGATAACTGTGTCTTCTATCCTGTTAATAAGGTTTTTAAGGTCAAGTTCATAGTGACCTTGACCTTTGGACCTTGACCTTGAAGATCAATAGCGTTCATCGTCTTTCCAAGGGGAATATTTATGGAGGGTTTGAGGCTTCTATGATGATAAATGTGTCTTTAATCGTGTTCACAAGGTCTTTAAGGTCAAGTTCATTGTGACCTTGACCTTTGACCTTGAAAAGAAATAGGGTTCATTGTCTTTCAATGGGGAACATTTGTGGAATGTTTGAAGATTCTAGGATGATCTATTTGTTTCTATTCTGTTCACAAGGTTTTTAATGTCAATGCCATTGTAGCCTTTACCTTTTACCCTTGACCTTGAAAATCAATAGGAGGTTTTAGAGATTCCATTTATGACGTCATTCTTGCGCATGCGCAAAGCACTGGCCGTCAATTGAAACGGCCATCGCTATTCAAATGTATTGGCGGAACTTAAAATGCCAACAATATTCAGACATTTTGAGAGAAAATGTACCCGTTTACATTTAAATATTGCCTCGAGAAGAAAAGAATGATATTTTGGATTTTATTACTGAAATTCGTTTATCCTGGATCCGTTTGTTATTGACGAAAATCTCTTCGTGAATGACCCATGTCAATGGCTTACGAAAGCTTACTTACAAAATAGGGTTTTTCGTAACTTTTCGTTATTCGCTATCCAAGTATAGCTATCTTATCTATCTATCTAACTATATATCTATCTATTGAGAAAACTGTCCAACGATCTGTCTACATGTGCAATTATAAAAATGTCCAACGATCTGTCTAGAATGGAAGTTTTAATAAATTGAAGATACCTGTGGACAGATAACGTTTGTTTTTGTTTAAACAATATTTTATTTCTCGCAAACATCATGTACAGAGAGAGAGAGAGAGAGAGAGAGAGAGAGAGAGAGAGAGAGAGAGAGAGAGAGAGAGAGAGAGAGAGAGAGAGAGAGAGGTTTGACTGAGAAACTGACAGTAGATAGATAGACGACATACAGACCGACTGACCGAATGACTGACTAACAGATGAACGGACGGACAGTTAGACAGAAAAATAAACTGATACTGATAGTGGACTGACAGACGGGCGTTGAGTCAACGTTGGTTCGACGTCATGCCGTCGACACCAACTTCAACTCACTTCAACGTCACATGGCCGTTGAGAGAGAGAGAGGTTTGACTGACAAACTGACAGACGACAGACCGACCGACTGAATGAATGAATGACTAACAGACATACGGACGAACAGACAGAAAAATAAACATACTGACAGTCGAAAAAAAAAGCTAATGAGTGGACTGAAAGACAGTCGTCGAGTCAACGTTGACTCGACGTCATGCCGTCGACACCCACTCCAACTCACGTCAATGTCACGTAACCGTTGAGATGAGACTGAGAGGTTTGACTGATCCGTGTATCCAAGAAGATATTGTGGAGCTTAGCTAATAAGCCATTAACCCTTTTTTTACCAAATAATGGAATCTTCCTCCTTATATATAGCAGGAGTCCATTTCAAAATTTAGGCGTGTCAGGTTGTGTTTTCTTCAAAATTTGTTTGGAAATTGGCTTGACTTTTGCAAATAGTGTAGGCCCTGATCAGACGCCGCGTTTCATATGATATTCAGTGCATCGCTTTGATGTTTGTTTGATGTAGACACGACGTTGTTGACACGTTACATGTCGGTTGACGTGGAACTGTAATTTACATATTACCTACGCTCGCTAAGTGTTGATACGCTAAGAGAGAGAGAGAGAGAGAGAGAGAGAGAGAGAGAGAGAGAGAGAGAGAGAGAGCAACATGTAGGCCATGACACACTCAGAGAGAGAGAGAGAGAGAGAGAGAGAGAGAGAGAGAGAGAGAGAGAGAGAGAGAGAGAAAGGACCCTGTTGGATCCTTTGTACAATATATCTTGAAGAGCAGTTAATTGAAACATAAGACTTGGGATTTGCCATCATGAAAAACACGCCTATGCGATTTTGACCCCCTAAAACCCCACTTTTATATAGCAAAACTGGGGTTTACAGGGGTAAACATTATTTTTCTTATTCCTGTTTGTGGGTACTCGATAGAACCGCCTCAAAACATACATGTAGATTGTTGGTACTCGATAGAACCGCCTGTACTTAATTCACAAAATGATTAAATGTTAAAAAAACAAAAACGGACAAATAAATAAAAATCTTTATCGCGTAGGGGCGGTTCTATCGAGTCCCCGCAATCTATGTTTTGAGCAGAAATAAAAAAAAATATCACAATTTTTCATCTTAAAATTTCCATTTTTCCCCCCGAAAAATTGATAATACATTTGTATAGGCATTTTTCGTAATGCGAAATTTCACACCTGGTAGCATATCGGTGTTTGTCCCATTATCTTACATTAGAATTCGTCAAAAGTTAAATTTACGCTGTAATTAACACTTTATCTGTCCCACTGCCTTGAAGCATATACGACGTTGACGGCCAGGGCTTTTCCCGTTCTAGTTTTAGAAGCGGAAGTGCGTCACGAAAAAAACTCCTATAAGGGTCGTCGTCTTTCCATGGGAAACATTTGTGGAAGGCTGGAAGCTTCTACGATGAAAACTGTGTCTGCTATCGTGTTCACAAGGTTCCGGAAGGACACACACTAACATACACACACAAACACACACATGGACGCAAGGTACCGATGCTATATCCCCGTCACAACGTTATTGCGAGGGGATAAAATAGGGTTGTCAGAAGACAACGTACCTCGCCTATGGTGTCCTAAGTTGAATGAAGGCAAGTGAAATTTTAATAACACACTATTTAACCCAAAATGTCGATTTCTCTTCAAAAGAGCCCAACAGATTACAACAATTAAAAGACAACCAGAAAGTGTCCCTATGAATCACTCAACAAGAAATCTCATTTTAGTGCTTCTGTTTCACAAAACAATAAAATTTCAGTTTGCTGTTGTTGCCCCTAAAAAAGAGCTAAAAAGACGGCGAACTAATCAGAATGAATTAAATATCATTTTAAAACACATTTTTTTTTTCAGTTTTTGACAAAAAATCATTAAACGTGCAAGTGATGATAGCAGTAAATATGCTTAAATAAAAGAAAAGAAAGAAAGAAATAAACATCCACTGTGACTTGAACTCACGCCCCCCTTGCGGTGCAAAATTGAACTTTTTGAACATAGTCCAGTAGTTTATCCACTGCGCCACGAGATTCGTCGATATGAGTCATTGAATTCAAGCATACGAATATATTTGATAATTTGTTTTCTGTTTGTTTGTTTGTTTGATTCGAGGTTTAACGTCCCCGTCAACACTGTATAGGTTCATTGCTTTCTGTACAACCGAGAGACGTACAAGAATGCTAAAATATAAAACAGTCACATTAGTTTTTCATTTTCTTGCTTTAGGCATCAAGCTGGAAGCACGGATCACATTTGACTGGTACAAAAACGTGGAGCACGATTTTCCACTGCGCATCTTGGGCGGAGCTCAGTCGTGCTCCACGAAATGTCTCCAGTCGAATACCGTCATTGTCACTGCGAACGCTTCTATTTATATCGTAACCGTAAAACTACCCATTCATGTTTTTAAGGTAATGATTGCTCATGATTTACAGTGTCGTTCAATCTAGACACAACGGCGTTACGTGTGGTTTATCTGTGTCATCGCGTTTGCGCTAACATCCCATGCCGTGATGCAGAATGGTAAGTGTGTTTAGTGCTGCTATAGCCCTCAATGCGCAAACACAGCCATGTAACGGAGCTAGATGATTTCGATATTGCGTGTGTGAGCAGTGTAGGTCCCAGCAGGACTGCGCAATGCAGAGTCGCGTCCAAGCCTTCCCTGCTCGCAAATATGCACCTAGAGCTCATGTGGTAGCTCTTTTGTGGTTATTTGATATGGATAAAACCAGGAGGATTCATACCTACGGGAAAGATGTACATTTAGAATTTTATATCAATTTTGAGATTTTGAGACCCACCGCAAAAGTGGTCTGTAAGTCAAAAGTGGTCTGTAAGACCACTTTTGAACAGTCCCAAAGGTGGTCTTAATATAGGATTTTATACACGTATTCGTAACATACTTTGTAGTGTTTTAGGGGTACCCACAGTCTTGTGTTTTTGAGTAGACACAAGCAAAACAGTTTTATACCCTTTTAAATACGGGCTTCTGTGGCTCTGTGGTAAGAGCGCTGACCCTTGATCATTAGGTCTTACACCACTGTGGTTCACATGTGAGACGCCAAGTTCTGCAACGGGGGAGGTCAGAGGGTTTTCTTCCGGGCACCCCGGTTTTCGTCACCCCCACTCGAAATAAGTGAAAGAATCTTGAAAGGGCCGTAAAGCCGAAATAAAAAAACTAGCCGACACCACTTCCTTAATGTATAGCGTTGGATTTACAAAGATGACCCTCCATTACGAAAACGCGTCTATTCAGATATATTGAAAATTTTACCACCAAAAACTGACAATTTCAGATAAAAAAAATCTGATATCTTTTTATATTTCTGCTCAAAACATGGATTGTGGTACTCGTTAGAACCGCCTTGGCAAGGCGGTTCTAACGAGTACCAATAATCTATATATTTGAGCAGAGATCAGAAATTTAATGAAAACCCCAAGTAAACCCAAGTTTCACTATGTATCAGTGGGGTTTAAGGGGGGACAAAATTATAATGGCTAAACCCCAGTTTCACTATATATAAGTGGGGTTTAAGGGGGTCAAAATTATAATAGCGTGTTTTCATGGGGCACATCACGTAAGCAATCTCGTGTAATGTATATCCTCGTAAAGGTAGAAGTGAAGGCAATGATCAGGAATCGATACAATTAACCCGCAGCTCCCATCAAAGACAAAAAAAAAGAAGCACAGACATGAAACAACTATAGACCCTAATGGAAACACCAATAGCGGAAAGCCAAAAGGACAGTTATTTTCCCACAAAATGGCCAATTGGCTACCAAAAACAAAATAATATATGCGATACACACACTCAAAGACAAACCATAAATAAAAAAATAAACCGCGACAGAAGAACCACCTTGGAACGGTCAGCCAAATAATTTGTTCAGTCCGCATGAAGGCCTCCTAACTCACCATGAAGTTGTTGTTTTTTAGAATCGAAATAGATCAGCTCTAGTCTGTGATTTGTTGAGTAATAAATCACAGTTTGTCTGTCAGTTCTAAATAGACAAATCACGCGCGCTACGCGCCCGTGATTAGTCTACTTTACAGCTGACCTCCAAACTGTCATTTATTACTCAACAAATCACAGTTGGAGCTGATCTATTTCTAAAATTTATTCAGTCCGCATGAAGGTCTCCTAACTCATCAGTGCAACATCTCCATGAACACAAAAATCAAACAACCCCAGAGATGAAACAGTGGTGAGGACTCGACAGCAAGAAACCACTGAAATGCCGGAGCAAAAGAAGACCAACAGTTAGACTCCGCTGGGCCCGACCAGAGACAGAGCATCAGGCACCAACCAACAATACATAAAATTAGATAATCTATTATTCTAAGTATGCCTTTACGCTGGAACCGTCATAGAATCTGAGGCCTGACCCACCGGCGTGCAATTATAGGGGGAAGCAAAGTTGTCAACTGTGATTGGGTCTGCCTTCAGTCTGCCGTATAACATTTATGTTGTACCCTACCTTTTAATATCGAAGAATGATTTTACGAATTTATACACTAGGTCACCATAAAATTCGGGTTCCGATAGACCTTGCTGCAAAAGAGATTTAAGTCCAACATTGAATTTTGAAATTAAATCGGAATGACGTCTATAAAATGTTGAAAAGGCTTTGCGTAGTTTATGATACCGATAGCCCTGTGTAAAAAGTTTAGCAGTTAACAATTTATTACGAGTGTTGAAGTCAGTTACATGACTAGACACTCTAACAAATCGAATTAATTGCGAAATATAAACGCCAAAGGATGTCGCACGAGGAACATCACCATCAAAGAAAGGAAAATTTACAATCTCTAAATCAAAATCATCGCGTTTATCATAAATTTTGCAAGAAACAAACCCATATACAATAGATATATGTAAATCCAAAAAACGGGGCCTCGGTATCAGAAGAATTTGCTTTATTTAACTGAAGTTCTGGGAGTAAATTTGACTGATCAAACCATCGAAATAGGTATTATCAATATTTGATAAATCAATAAATTAGCACATCCCAGTAGAGCGCTTCATATCAGAAATTAGATTGGAGTTTAAAGGCCTTTTCAACACTTTTTGTGTCATATCGAGCTTGTCAGTTTACCTATCCCCACGTTTCTACTGAGTATAGGTAAGCGATTAACCAGTATGGCGCAAATTCTTTTGTTTGAAACTGACAGTTGCCCTTTTGAAACAACGGAAGAAAGAGAATGAATGTAGAGATGATTTCATGATCAGTTTCCACGAAAGAATATAGCCGTCTCCGGCAGGTATCGAACCCGCATCCTCATGATGACCAATCATTCGCGCATGCGACTGAGCTACCGAGGCCGGCTTCAGAAATAAGTCAACACCCATGTAAAATTAGGTCTTCATATATGGTTAATTTAAAATAAATTTTCCATAACAAAAAAAAAAAAAGCCGCGACGTGATTTTAAACAATGTGGCATTGGCGACTAGCATAGACTCAGATCAGACTGTGCTTAAGCAAGTGCAGTCTGATCAGAGACTTTGGTACGCGGAAGCAATGCAGTTCATAGAACCGTTATTGAATCAGTAAACATGCAGGCTGATCTTGTCTTCACCTTAAAAACTACCACATTATTTGAAATCCTGTGTCGCAGCTGAATTCCAAACATACGCCACCGTGTCTACTACGGCCTATGTTCGGATACATAATTGCTTTACGGCGTAACAGTCCTCACTAGAGGCAAGAGCTTTATAAATGGCATGTCATTACTATACGCTGAATTTCATTAATTAAATAAATTCTTTTATATATTGTCATCACAACGTTTCTTTTATTGTTTACCAAGGGCCACAATATAGAAAGGAACAAAATTACATGAATATACCCATGAAATATATATATATAAAAAGAAATAATATATTTATACATGTATAAACGTGATGTATTTTTATTTCCCTATAATTTTGGATTAACGGCCCGGCCACGAATATTTAATTTATATCGAGGACAAAACACTGGTCATCCGTTAGCAAAACATGCCTTTTTATATAAAATATCAGAACTTTTCATCTTGAAATTTTCGGTAGCAAAATTTACAATGTATATCCATACTAATTTTATTAGGGCACTGGATAGAACACAGATTGGTTGTGTATTGTAACTCAAACAGGGAGGTGTGAAACTGGTATTACACATAATCAACCCAAGTAAAAGACGCTATCTCGACTACGGTCTAAGGGAATTAACTGATGTCAATCAAATATGGGCTATCGGTAATCTGAGTGACAGTTCCTGTAGTACGAGAATTCCTGGCAATGAGAGGTTTGACTGATCCGTGTATCCAAGAAGATATTGTGGAGCTTAGCTAATAAGCCATTAACCCTTTTTTTACCAAATAATGGAATCTTCCTCCTTATATATAGCAGGAGTCCATTTCAAAATTTAGGCGTGTCAGGTTGTGTTTTCTTCAAAATTTGTTTGGAAATTGGCTTGACTTTTGCAAATAGTGTAGGCCCTGATCAGACGCCGCGTTTTATATGATATTCAGTGCATCGCTTTGATGTTTGTTTGATGTAGACACGACGTTGTTGACACGTTACATGTCGGTTGACGTGGAACTGTAATTTACATATTACCTACGCTCGCTAAGTGTTGATACGCTAAGAGAGAGAGAGAGAGAGAGAGAGAGAGAGAGAGAGAGAGAGAGAGAGAGAGCAACATGTAGGCCATGACACACTCAGAGAGAGAGAGAGAGAGAGAGAGAGAGAGAGAGAGAGAGAGAGAGAGAGAGAGAGAGAGAGAGAGAGAGAAGGACCCTGTTGGATCCTTTGTACAATATATCTTGAAGAGCAGTTAATTGAAACATAAGACTTGGGATTTGCCATCATGAAAAACACGCCTATGCGATTTTGACCCCCTAAAACCCCACTTTTATATAGCAAAACTGGGGTTTACAGGGGTAAACATTATTTTTCTTATTCCTGTTTGTGGGTACTCGATAGAACCGCCTCAAAACATACATGTAGATTGTTGGTACTCGATAGAACCGCCTGTACTTAATTCACAAAATGATTAAATGTTAAAAAAACAAAAACGGACAAATAAATAAAAATCTTTATCGCGTAGGGGCGGTTCTATCGAGTCCCCGCAATCTATGTTTTGAGCAGAAATAAAAAAAAATATCACAATTTTTCATCTTAAAATTTCCATTTTTCCCCCCGAAAAATTGATAATACATTTGTATAGGCATTTTTCGTAATGCGAAATTTCACACCTGGTAGCATATCGGTGTTTGTCCCATTATCTTACATTAGAATTCGTCAAAAGTTAAATTTACGCTGTAATTAACACTTTATCTGTCCCACTGCCTTGAAGCATATACGACGTTGACGGCCAGGGCTTTTCCCGTTCTAGTTTTAGAAGCGGAAGTGCGTCACGAAAAAAACTCCTATAAGGGTCGTCGTCTTTCCATGGGAAACATTTGTGGAAGGCTGGAAGCTTCTACGATGAAAACTGTGTCTGCTATCGTGTTCACAAGGTTCCGGAAGGACACACACACTAACATACACACACAAACACACACATGGACGCAAGGTACCGATGCTATATCCCCGTCACAACGTTATTGCGAGGGGATAAAATAGGGTTGTCAGAAGACAACGTACCTCGCCTATGGTGTCCTAAGTTGAATGAAGGCAAGTGAAATGTTAATAACACACTATTTAACCCAAAATGTCGATTTCTCTTCAAAAGAGCCCAACAGATTACAACAATTAAAAGACAACCAGAAAGTGTCCCTATGAATCACTCAACAAGAAATCTCATTTTAGTGCTTCTGTTTCACAAAACAATAAAATTTCAGTTTGCTGTTGTTGCCCCTAAAAAAGAGCTAAAAAGACGGCGAACTAATCAGAATGAATTAAATATCATTTTAAAACACATTTTTTTTTTTCAGTTTTTGACAAACAATCATTAAACGTGCAAGTGATAATAGCAGTAAATATGCTTAAATAAAAGAAAGAAAGAAATAAACATCCACTGTGACTTGAACTCACGCCCCCCTTGCGGTGCAAAATTGAACTTTTTGAACATAGTCCAGTAGTTTATCCACTGCGCCACGAGATTCATCGATATGAGTCATTGAATTCAAGCATACGAATATATTTGATAATTTGTTTTCTGTTTGTTTGTCTGTTTGATTCGAGGTTTAACGTCCCCGTCAACACTGTATAGGTTCATTGCTTTCTGTACAACCGAGAGACGTACAAGAATGCTAAAATATAAAACAGTCACATTAGTTTTTCATTTTCTTGCTTTAGGCATCAAGCTGGAAGCACGGATCACATTTGACTGGTACAAAAACGTGGAGCACGATTTTCCACTGCGCATCTTGGGCGGAGCTCAGTCGTGCTCCACGAAATGTCTCCAGTCGAATACCGTCATTGTCACTGCGAACGCTTCTATTTATATCGTAACCGTAAAACTACCCATTCATGTTTTTAAGGTAATGATTGCTCATGATTTACAGTGTCGTTCAATCTAGACACAACGGCGTTACGTGTGGTTTATCTGTGTCATCGCGTTTGCGCTAACATCCCATGCCGTGATGCAGAATGGTAAGTGTGTTTAGTGCTGCTATAGCCCTCAATGCGCAAACACAGCCATGTAACGGAGCTAGATGATTTCGATATTGCGTGTGTGAGCCGTGTAGGTCCCAGCAGGACTGCGCAATGCAGAGTCGCGTCCAAGCCTTCCCTGCTCGCAAATATGCACCTAGAGCTCATGTGGTAGCTCTTTTGTGGTTATTTGATATGGATAAAACCAGGAGGATTCATACCTACGGGAAAGATGTACGCCAAGTTCTGCAACGGGGGAGGTCAGAGGGTTTTCTTCCGGGCACCCCGGTTTTCGTCACCCCCACTCGAAATAAGTGAAAGAATCTTGAAAGGGCCGTAAAGCCGAAATAAAAAAACTAGCCGACACCACTTCCTTAATGTATAGCGTTGGATTTACAAAGATGACCCTCCATTACGAAAACGCGTCTATTCAGATATATTGAAAATTTTACCACCAAAAACTGACAATTTCAGATAAAAAAAATCTGATATCTTTTTATATTTCTGCTCAAAACATGGATTGTGGTACTCGTTAGAACCGCCTTGGCAAGGCGGTTCTAACGAGTACCAATAATCTATATATTTGAGCAGAGATCAGAAATTTAATGAAAACCCCAAGTAAACCCAAGTTTCACTATGTATCAGTGGGGTTTAAGGGGGGACAAAATTATAATGGCTAAACCCCAGTTTCACTATATATAAGTGGGGTTTAAGGGGGTCAAAATTATAATAGCGTGTTTTCATGGGGCACATCACGTAAGCAATCTCGTGTAATGTATATCCTCGTAAAGGTAGAAGTGAAGGCAATGATCAGGAATCGATACAATTAACCCGCAGCTCCCATCAAAGACAAAAAAAAAGAAGCACAGACATGAAACAACTATAGACCCTAATGGAAACACCAATAGCGGAAAGCCAAAAGGACAGTTATTTTCCCACAAAATGGCCAATTGGCTACCAAAAACAAAATAATATAAGCGATACACACACTCAAAGACAAACCATAAATAAAAAAATAAACCGCGACAGAAGAACCACCTTGGAACGGTCAGCCAAATAATTTGTTCAGTCCGCATGAAGGCCTCCTAACTCACCATGAAGTTGTTGTTTTTTAGAATCGAAATAGATCAGCTCTAGTCTGTGATTTGTTGAGTAATAAATCACAGTTTGTCTGTCAGTTCTAAATAGACAAATCACGCGCGCTACGCGCCCGTGATTAGTCTACTTTACAGCTGACCTCCAAACTGTCATTTATTACTCAACAAATCACAGTTGGAGCTGATCTATTTCTAAAATTTATTCAGTCCGCATGAAGGTCTCCTAACTCATCAGTGCAACATCTCCATGAACACAAAAATCAAACAACCCCAGAGATGAAACAGTGGTGAGGACTCGACAGCAAGAAACCACTGAAATGCCGGAGCAAAAGAAGACCAACAGTTAGACTCCGCTGGGCCCGACCAGAGACAGAGCATCAGGCACCAACCAACAATACATAAAATTAGATAATCTATTATTCTAAGTATGCCTTTACGCTGGAACCGTCATAGAATCTGAGGCCTGACCCACCGGCGTGCAATTATAGGGGGAAGCAAAGTTGTCAACTGTGATTGGGTCTGCCTTCAGTCTGCCGTATAACATTTATGTTGTACCCTACCTTTTAATATCGAAGAATGATTTTACGAATTTATACACTAGGTCACCATAAAATTCGGGTTCCGATAGACCTTGCTGCAAAAGAGATTTAAGTCCAACATTGAATTTTGAAATTAAATCGGAATGACGTCTATAAAATGTTGAAAAGGCTTTGCGTAGTTTATGATACCGATAGCCCTGTGTAAAAAGTTTAGCAGTTAACAATTTATTACGAGTGTTGAAGTCAGTTACATGACTAGACACTCTAACAAATCGAATTAATTGCGAAATATAAACGCCAAAGGACGTCGCACGAGGAACATCACCATCAAAGAAAGGAAAATTTACAATCTCTAAATCAAAATCATCGCGTTTATCATAAATTTTGCAAGAAACAAACCCATATACAATAGATATATGTAAATCCAAAAAACGGGGCCTCGGTATCAGAAGAATTTGCTTTATTTAACTGAAGTTCTGGGAGTAAATTTGACTGATCAAACCATCGAAATAGGTATTATCAATATTTGATAAATCATCCAAATATCTAAAAGTGGAGCTAAAGGCTTCAATGATTTCAGATTTGTTTTCAACGGATCTTTCATAACAAAACAAGAACAGATCAGCCACAAGGGGTGCGCAATTTGTACCCATCGGAATACTATCAACTTGTCTAAATAACTTAATATTAAATCTTATGTAAATATTATCAAGTAGAAAGGTGAGAGCTTCACTCACTTTCTAACCTGACCATAAAGTATAATTTTTATGCTCTTCAGAAATGAAAAAAAGCATTTCTTACATTACACGCAAGATAGAGGGCGTCTTCCCTATTAAATGTTCATTCAATTAAACCATTAATTTTTTCTTTTATAAGATTATGAGGAAGTGTAGTGTAAAGGGAGGAAAAATCATAAGTAGACAGACTTGAAGCACGAAAACGTCTGAATTTCAATTTATTTAAAACTTCATTAGAGTTTTTTTTTATAGACCAAAACAGATTTCTCCTCGAACTTTCAAAGACTTTGTCGCAATATTTAATCACATGTTTTTGATGGCAGTAAACAAGAAATCAATAATAAGGAAAGTTAAGTGGTTGTATAAGAGCTTGAATTTGCAATAAACCGTGCTTTGTATGGTCTTTTATGAAGTTTAGGCAACCAATATAGCGTAGGAGGCTTGTCTTGGTCTTCTGTAACACATTCAGCAAACTTGGTGGCTGAACGACAAATATGTTCATCAACTAAAGCCCTCTCGACAGCCAAAGGCTGCAGTTCATAGGCCTTAGTACCACCAAGTTCTTGCTGAATAGTGTTAACATAGTGGCGCCCATTTTATATGAAGACAAAATGGGTCTACAAGGCTATACATTAGCTTGATAATCAGTCAAGCGCAACACAAATGTCATGTCACTAGTTTAAACATACTGAAACTTGTTACATCATACATGTGTGGTCCTCTGCAATAATCGAAAACCAAAGTGTTGAGTTTTGGGCACAAGACACAAATTTTGCGACCCTAAAGTCTAATGCCCACTTGTTCAAAGCATCGTTAACTTAACAAACTCGTTGTTGGTCAAAATGTTAACTGTTCTATCAAAAGTAATATCTCATGCTTTGGTGTTTTTGCTGGAAAAATGTGAGTTCTCAAAATTTTTCAGCAATAATATTAGCATATTTGCCTTTTTAAATGATCAAATTTTAACGATATGTTAACTAATGACATCGTTATTTAAGAACAACTGACCCTAGATCTGGTCCTCGATGGCCATTACCTTTTAAGAGATTTGAAATCCTATTTGCGTGGAGGATGGTGGATTTTATCTGCAACCAAGGCATCGTTTGAGGACAAAGATGAAGACTATTTAAGTCATTTTTGAGACTTTTGCCCGACATTGAGATGAAATGACATCTTAAGCCCAAGCGTATATAGGTTAACCAGTGCAATGACACTTGCAGGTCCACGGTACTTGAACAAATACATTCAGCTGCATGATGCTTCCAAGCAGAGCTGAAACCTACCGCCCTTAAGCACTGTTAAACTGCTTACAGGTTCAAAGCCTGCCCAGGCAAAGTGTTGCGAGTCGGACCGTCCATGTTTATAAACCCTTTTGGTTTCATTGGGCGACAGGGCTTGAGATGTCATTTCATTTCAATGTCGGGTAAAAGTTCAACAAAATTGGAGGCAACGTCTCAAAATGACCTTTACAGTGTTGACAGGGGCGTTAAACCTGAAATCAAACAAAACAAACAAAAACTTAACAATCTCGTCAGTGGCCCAAATGTTAACTGTTCTAGCAAAAACAATACCTCATACCCTGGTGTTTTTGCTGAAAAAATGTGATTAGCTTTTGCATTAATGCAAAAGATACTCACACTTTTTCAGCAAAAACATTAGCATATTTGCCTCCCTAAATGATCGAAGTTTTAACGATATGTTAACCAACGACATAGTTGATTTTGAACAACTGGGCCCTGATCTCGACCCCAATGATTATTACCACATAAGAGATTTGAAATCCTAGAAGCGTGGAATATGATGAGTTTTATCTGCCACCAAGGCATCGTTTGAGGACAAAATTGAAGACTTCCGTTTTAAAGTTATAGTTTTGTTTGAATTGAGATTCTACGTCCCCATCAACACTAATTAAGTCATTTTGGAGATGTTGCTCCGAATTTTGTGGGGCTTCTACCCGACATTGAGATGAAATGGCATCTCAAGCCCAAGCACACATGGGTTAACCTTGCAGGTGCTATGCTGTCTAACCCTTAAGATGCCATGAAAAATGTCGTCTGTTTATCGCGTCTGCTGCGTCTTCTTCCAAACTTTTCAAACATATATGAATACAGGCAAAGTACAGTGTGGACCCAGATCAGAATGCTCCTCTTGGAGCAGCCTGATGTGAGTCCCCACGGTTTGCAAAAATGACTTTGCAATTGTTATGATTGGCACATCACGAAAACAAGTCTATATAATTTTGACCCCCTTGAACCATACTTTTATATAGTAAAACTGGGATTTCCGGGGGGGAGAATACCTTATTATACTTATTCTGCTCTAAAATATAGATCGTGGGTACTCGTTAGAATCGCCTCGATGAGGCGGTTCTAACGAGTGCCCACAATCTATATTTTGAGCAGAAATAAGAAAGGTATCACAATTTTTCATCATAAAATTTCATTTTTTCGGCGATAAAGGTGGCAATGTATTTGTAGAGGGGTGTTTTCGTAATGTCTTATGGCTCGTAAGTAAAAGAACAAAGCATGTTTTGCTGCTGCAATAATACCTCGTTTGATGAACACTTTGAACTTTCTACGAGTATACAAAATGGGCATTTTATACTAAGAGGTTTCCGGAAGGACATTTGTGAGTAATGAACTCACTCACAGAAATGCCCTCATCCGGACCCACCAATCACACTAAAATATTGAAGTTTCATTAATGAAGTGTCCTATCTTTAGAAGCTGGAAGTACAGAGGACCTCGAAATTTCAAGTATTCTGTCTATAATCTGCAAGAACTGATACTCCATTTTATTCCGGCCCGCTCACGGGCGGCCGAATATACGATATGAATTTCGCAAAGAAATTGCAAAACGTTCCAATTAGCAAAAAGGAGTTGTTTCCTGGCTCAGTCTCTTTCATTTCTGTTGCTGCTGAAAACCTGTCACTTTTGAAACTCGGGTAGATATTGGCTATATTAATCTCGGCCTATCAATTATGCTCTTTCTAAGTAGTTATGGCTTATATCTGTTTACATCACGATGGTTAAAACTGTAGACGTTACCAGGTTACAACGGGTATAGCTAAACAGCGAAAGGAAGCTTCCTTTCGTTCCTTTCGCGAAAGGAGGATTTTCCCACGAAAGGAAGATATTTATGAGGCCTATGGTGGAATTTTATGTATATAGGGATACTTATGAAACATTTTTTGTGGATATTGGGTACTTTTGGAAAAAAAATAATAATAACAATAGACAGGATCAGAATTGTTACTGCATGTTACTGGTCAAATGACATTCATAAAACAGACATACGGGCTCACTCTGTAACAAAAATAGGAAGAAAGAAAGAAAGGTTGCGTGACGATGTAGACAAACACACGGAAAAAGCAGCAAACAATTAAGGCGCTGATCAGTCTCCGCAGATGCTTTGCAAGTGCAATTTTCCGATTTTCTCACGACGTAGCTCAATTCCAGATGAAAGTTGGATACACGCTGTAGACAAACACACAGCAAGAAAGAAAGGAAGAAAGTTGGATGCACGATGTAGACAAACACACGAAAAAAACAACAACAAAAAAAAGCGAACAATAAAGGCACTTATCAGGCTCCGCATATGCAACTTTCCGGTTTTCTCATGACGCAGCTCAGTATTAAAGTATTATGTATAACCTGGTGTTCAAAGGAAAAAAGACAGAAAAAGATAGACGGAAAATGTACAACAATTGTGGTTTCATTCCGACAGAATAGGATGTAGAAAAACGTTCCTTATGGCTATCATGGATATCACTATACAGAAATAAAGAAAATCTGCCCAGTTTTTACACTGGCAGGGGAGATAATCCCTGATATTGAACCCCTGATTAGACTGAGCAGATGCGCAAGCTGATCTGCGCCTTTTATGTTTGCACATGCATTTTTTTCGGAATTCTCACGACGTAGTTCAATTCTGTAACAAAAGTAATAGAAAGAAATAAACACGACAAACACGAAAAAAGCAGCAAACCTCAAATGAACTTTCTTTCCGGGAAATAAAAGGTCCAGTCGAAATAAAAGGTCCAGTAAATCCCCATATGCACCAACTTTGGCAAAATACCATAATTCAATTAAATCAGTATATATGACAGCCTTTCATATGTAAATTCAATCCTAGTGCCTCAGAAATACCTTCCTTTCATAGAAATATCTTCCTTTCGCTTAGCTATACCGGGTAACAACTGTGGAACGCGCGTGAAACAATCAATGGTTCTGTTCGGGACCTTCAGAAGCGATTGGTCATGTCTAACTAGCCTGACCCAGAAAAACATGCATACTTCACAATTTTCAGTTCTGTTGTGCATTTCGCACAGAATCGGAAGGAATGACCTTAATAGAGCTGATGGGGAGGTCAAACCTTAGCATAAACAAACAAGAGGGCCATGATGGCCCTGAATCGCTCACCTGAATCCAAGATGTTTCAAAGCTTATTGAAATGAAGGATTGTCTGCTTTAAGGAGATGTGGACCAAAGACTTTTATCTTTGGAGGCTATTTTTCATTGTAGTGGAATTTGAAGGTTTTTGTATTTTTAACTCTGGTGTCCATTTTGTTTAACAGAGCGGAACAGTTTAGGCAATTTTGAAAGAGAGTCACTCAAGGAACATTCCTGGGAAATTATTTTCAAATCGGGCCATTTGCCTAGGAGGAAATGTCATTTAAAGGTTTATCTATTTTTAGCTCTGGCGGCTATTTTGTTTAACGTAATGGAACGATTTAGGCAATTTTGAGAGAGGGTCACTCAAGGAACATTCCTGTGAAATTATTTTCAAATAGGGCAATTTGCCTAGGAGGAGATGTCATTTAAAGGCTTTTTCTATTTTTAGCTCTGGTGGCCATTTTATTTAACTAAGCAGAACCATTTAGGCAATTTTGAAAGAGGGTCACTCAAGGAACATTCATGTGAAATTATTTTCAAATAGGGCAATTTGCCTAGGAGGAGACGTCATTTAAAGGTTTTTCTATTTTTAGCTCTGGTGGCCATTTTGTTTAACTAAGCGGAACCATTTAGGCAATTTTGAAACAGGGTCACTCAAGGAACATTCCTGTGAATTATTTTCAAATCAGGCCATTTGCCTAGGAGGAGATGTCATTTAAAAGTTTTTCTATTTTTACCTCTGGCGGCCATTTTGTTTACCGGAGCAGAACGATTTCGGCAATTTTGAAAGAGGGTCACCCAAGGAACATTCTTCTAAAATTCTTTTCAAATCGGGACATTTGCCTAGGAGGAGATGTCATTTAAAGGTTTTTTTTTCTATTTTTAGCTCTGGTGGCCATTTTATTTAACGAAGCGTAACGATTTTTGAAAGAGGGTCACTCAAGGAATATTCCTGTGAAATTATTTTCAAATTGGGCCATTTGCCCAGGAGGAGATGTCATTGAAAGGTTTTTCTATTTTTAGCTCTGGCGGTTATTTTGTTTAACGAAGCAGAATGATTTAGGCAATTTTGAAAGAGGGTCACTCTAGGAACATTTCTGTGAAATTCTTTTGAAATCGGACCATTTGCCTAGGAGGAGATGTCATTTAAAGGGTTTTCTATTTTTAGCTCTGGTGGCCATTTTGTTTAATGGAGCGGAACGATTTCGGCAATTTTGAAAGAGCGTCACTCAAGGAACATTCCTGTGATATTATTTTCAAATCGGGCCATTTTCCAAGGAGATGTCATTTAAATGTTGTTGTTTTTTCTATTTTCAGCTCTGGCGGCCATTTTGTTGAACGGACCGGAACGATTTAAATAATTTTGAAAGAGGGTCACTTAAGGAACATTCCTGTGAAATTATTTTCAAATATGGCAATTTGCCTAGGAGGAGATGTCATTTAACGTTTTTTTTTCTGTTTTTAGCTCTGGTGGCCATTTTATTAAACGGAGAGGAACGATTTAGACAATTTTGAAAGAGGGTCACTCAAGGAACATTCCTGTGAAATTATTTTCAAACAGGACCATTTGCCTAGGAGGAGATGTCATTTAAAGGTTTTTCTATTTTTAGCTCTGGTGGCCATTTTCTTTAACGGAGCAGAACGATTTTGGCAATTTTGAAAGAGGGTGACACTAGGAACAGTCCTGTGAAATTATTTTCAAATCAGGCCATTTGCCTAGGAGAAGATGTCATTAAAAGGTTTTACTATTTTTAGCTCTGGCGGTCATTTTGTTTAACGGAGCAGAACGATTAAGGCAATTTTGAAAGAGGGTCACTCAAGGAACATTCCTGTGACATTATTTTCAAATCGGACCATTTGCCTAGGAGGAGATGGCATTTAAAGGTTTATCTATTTTAGCTCTGGTGGCCATTTTGTTCAACGGAGCGGAACGATTTAGGCAATTTTGTAAGGGAGTCACTCAAGGAACATTCCTGTGAAATTATTTTCAAATCGGGCCATTTGCCTAGGAGGAGATGTCATTTAAAGGTTTTTTTCTATTTTTAGCTCAAGGTGAGTTTTGGGATCACTTTTTGTCCGTCGTGCGTGCGTGCGTGCGTCCGTCCGTAAACTTTTTTGTGAACACACTAGAGGTCACAGTTATGAGCCAATCATCATCAAACTTGGTCAGAATGATAACATGACAATATCTCGGTCAAGTTCGAATATGGGTCATGGCAGGTCAAAAATGGGTCAGTAGGTCAAATCAAAGATAAACATTGTGAACACTCTAGAGGCCAAGTTTTGGGCCGATCGCCATCAAACTTGCTCAGAATGATCATCTTGACAATAACTCGGTCAAATTTGAATATGGGTTATGTCGGGTCAAAAAGTAGGTCAGCAGGTCAAATCATAGAAAAACATTGTGAACACTCTAGGGGGCACAGTTTTGGTCCGATCGTCATCAATCTTGCTCAGAATGATCGTCTTGACAATATCTGAGACAGGTTCGGATATGGGACATGTCGGGCCACAAAGTAGGTCAGTGGGTCAAATCATAGAAAAACCTTGTGAATACACTAGAGGCCACAGTTTTGGTCCGATAATCATCAAACTTGCTCAGAATGATTATCTTGACAATATCTCGGTCAAGTTCGAATATGAGTCATGTCAGGTGAAAAGTAGGTCAGTATGTCAAATAAGAGAAAAACCTTGTGAACACACTAGAGGCCACGGTTTTGGTCCGATCATCATCAAACTTGCCCAGAATGATCATCTTGATAATATCTCAGTCAACTTCGTATATGGGTGTTGTCGGGTCAAAAAGAAGGTCAGTAGGTCAAATCATAGAAAAACCTTCTGAACACACTAGAGGCCACAGGTTTGGTCCAATCATCATCAAACTTGCTCAGAATGAGCATCTTGATAATATCTTGGTCACGTTCGAATATGGGTCATGTCGGGTCACAATGTAGTTTGGTAGGTCAAATCATAGAAAAACCTTGTGAATACACTAGAGGCCACAGTTTTGGTCCAATCATCATCAAACTTGCCCAGAATGATCATCTTGTTAATGTCTCAGTCAAGTCCGAATATGGGTCATGTTTGGTCAAAAAGTAGGTCAGTAGGTCAAATCAGAGAAAAACCTTCTGAACACACTAGAGGCCACAGTTTAGGTTCGATCATCATAAAACTTGCCCAGAATGATCAACTTGGCAATATCTCGGTCAAGTTCGAATACGGGTCATGTCGGTTCATAACGTAGGTCAGTAGGTCAAATCATAGAAAAACCTTGTGAACACACTAGAGGCCACAGGTTTGGTCCAATCATCATCAAACTTGCTCAGAATGAGCACGTTGATAATATCATGGTCACGTTCGAATATGGGTCATGTCGGATAACAATGTAGGTTGGTAGGCCAAATCATAGAAAAACCTTGTGAACACACTAGAGGCCACAGTTTTGGTCCGATCATCATTGAACTTGCCCAGAATGATCATCTTGACAATATCTCAGTCAAGTTCGAATATGGGTCATGTCTGGTCAAAAAGTAGGTCAGTAGGTCAAATCATAGAAAAACCCTCTGAACACACTTGAGGCCACAGTTTTGGTCCGATCATCATCAAACTTGCTCAAAATGATCATTTGACCATGTCTCGGTTAATTTCGAATATGGGTCATGTCTGGTCAATAAGAAGGTCAGTAGGTCAGATTGTTGAAAAACCTTGTGAACACACTAGAGGTCCCAGTTTTGGTTCAATCATCATCAAACTTGCTCAGAATTATCATCTTGACAATATCTGGGTCAAGTTTGAATATGGGTCATGTCGGGTCAAAAAGTAGGCCAGCAGGTCAAATCATAGAAAAACATTTTGAACACTCTAAGAGGCCACATTTTAGTCAAATCACCATTTAACTTGCTCAGAATGATCATCTGGACAATATCTCAGTTAAGTTCGAATATGGGTCATGTCAAATCAAAAAGTAGATCGGTAGGTTAATTTGTCATAACTTTTGAACCGTTTGAGATAGAGCCTTCATATTTGACATATAGGTTCCTTGTGACAAGGGCTTACCACTCATATAAATATTTGACCTGTGACCTTGACCTGTGACCTACTTTATCATAACTTTTGAACCATATGAGATACAGCCTTCATATTTGGCATGTATGTTCCTTGTGACAAGGTTTTCTCAACCATTCAAGACTTTTGACCCATGACCTTGACCTTTGACCTACTTTGTCATAACTTTTGAAGCATTTGAGATGCAGCCTTCATATTTGGCATGTAGGTTCCTTGCGACAAGGGCTTTCTATTCATACATAAAATGATCTTTGACCTTTTTCCTTGACATTTGACCTATTTTATTTTAACTTTTGAACCATGTTGTGTAGATGACCCTCTAGGAAAATAGCATAAACGATTAACAAGTGGTCACAAGACCTAAAAATAGAAAAAAACATTGTAAATTTGCTTCAAATGCGAACTTCTTCTAAACCCTAGGGCCAATTGGATTTAAAACTTCACCGGAATGTTGCCTAGGTGACTCCCTACCAAAATAGTTAAAACTCATTCCACTCAAATGAACAAGATGGCTACCAGAGCTAAAAATAAAAAAAAATCTTCAAACGACAATTCCTTCTGTACCCTTGGGCCAATTTCATTCAAACTTCGAAGTAATGTTGCTTAGATGACCCTCTACCAAAAAGGCTAAAACGATCCCACTCCGATGAACAAAATGACCACCGGAGCTGAAAATAGAAAAAAATTGTAAATTTGATTCAAACGTGAACTCCTCCTAAACCCTAAGGCCAATTTGATTCAAACTTCACAGGAATGTTGCCTAGGTTACTCCCTACCAAATAAGCTAAAATCACTCTGCTGATGAACAAGATGGCCACCAGAGCTAAAAATAGAAAGTACTCGAGACAGTGACAAACAGGTGAGCGAAGCAGGGCACTGTGGGCCCTCTTGTTAGTTCATGCGGCCATTTTGTTTCTGGAATGATTAAGGCAATTTGGAAAGAGGGTCATCCAAGGAACATTCCTGTGAAATTATATCAAAAGCCATTCACTGGTTTCGGAGGAGATGTCGTTTGAAGAAAAAGTTTACGCACGCACGCAAGGACGCACGCACGCACGCACGACGGACGACGGACAAAAAAGTGATCCCAAAAGCTCACATCGTCACTACGTGACAGGTGAGCTAATAAAACAGGTTCAGGTATCTTAAACAGGTTGAGACAATATATCAGTAATTACGTATGATTTAAAGAATGTTTCATGAGAACTGTTCACGACAGGCATCCAGGGATGACCTCTCTAATTCGTTAAGCATGTAACAGATGCTACTTTATCCGCCATCACCAATATTCATACACCGAGACTGTGATATTGGAAGTTTATCCCAATCTCTCGCCAAAGAGATAAACTTAGTTACACTATCCTCAGCACCTTCACGCTGTGGAAATTATTGAATCGGGAAGGGAATTCCAATCTCTAATGGTCTGAGGTATGAAATATTCTTTGTAAATGTCAGTTCTGAAACGCCAGTGAATGGTGATTTCTACAGCGCCTAGCTAGGTGGGGGTGGGGACAAGGTCATCTGGCAGCACCCTTTAGACCTTTGTATAACAGTATGCGCCTACTGTCTCTTCTACTTTTCTTGAGAGAATCCCATCTTAGTTTTCCTAGTATTACAGTCATACTCCCAGTTTCGAAGCAGTAATTGCCTATCTAGTAACTCTATTTTGAACTTGGACCCACTCCGAAGATCCACCATTAGCAACAACTCGCTGTTTTCTATAGAAAAGAAAGGAATGCATCTATTTGAGTCTTCCCCCTAATGCCGTAGCCAAATAATTTGGATTTCAGGTGCTAATGAGGGAGTGGTGTCAAAAGCCTCCTAAAAGTCCAGAATAAATGTGTACACCTGTGTGTCCATTGAGCCGGGGTTTGTATCACATTCAAAACAACTAGGACATTAGTATTTCTTAGACTTATTGTGGCCTTTGCATTCAGGCAGGCAAAGGATAATGGATACGAAACCCTGGTTCTCCTTCACCTAAGGTATAGCTAACATCCTTGTCTACCTATATCATCCTGAAGTTCCACAGAGGCCTCTGTATCTTATATTTCCCGGTAGAAAACACAGTCGTCTTATTTCTGAGTCAATGTCAGTAGTAATTTCACTAATGTGCAGGGAGAATAACAGTGAACCAAGAACAGTCCCTTGTGAGACCCCAGACAAAACCAACGCCCACTCAGGAGATTCACCATTTGCAAGGGCTCGCTGTTTTCTTTAGCAAAGGAAGTAATGTATATATTTGAGGGTCTCCCCCCAAATGCCGTAGCCAAATTATTTGGATTTCAGGTGCTCATGAGGGGGGTGGTGTCAAAAGCCTTCTCAAAGTCCGGAATAAATGTGTCCACCTGCGCCTGCGTGTCCATTGAACCGGGGTTAGTATCACATTCAAAACAACTAGGACATTATTATTTCTAAGACTTAATGTGGCTGTTGCATCCAGGTAGACACATGATAATGCATACGAAACACTGGTTCTCCCTCGGCTAAAGTATGTTTTGGCGGTTGGGCTTCCCAATGTTATTTCAGATATAACAGGTTGAGAAGGCCAAGAAGACAACAGTCAAGCTTGTCAGCAATGGTGATGCCAAAAAGCGGATTTAATCTGACCTTGCTTTTTGCTGGTGAAGTGAATATTTTGAGAGGTGCTGTGACAACCTCGTTGGATATTTAGTCATATTGAACTTCATCCATCTATCTTTTTTTCTTTCTTTCTTTCTTCGTATACTGCCAACGCCAAAAATGGCATTTTCTGCAGGTGTACATTACATATACTCCAGATTTTGCAGGATGAAAGCCTACACTGTAATCATGTTACTACGGTAGGGATCTTTTACCTGCATAGGGAATTGTTCTTCCTGCACAGGAGACCTCCAGTTAACGTCGCGATCCAAAGGACGGTGCACTTTGTGGCACTCATCTGTCAGCCTATCCAGGTTATCTTGTAGAATGAGGCAGTCATAAGAATGTATAGGACGCAGTCATCAGCAACAACGGATAGGTGACTTGATAGAATCATGGTGATCATCAATGGAACACCAAGTAAAGGACCGGTTCAAGAATCCACCCTTCAGGTACATGACAAAAAAGGGAAATAGCTTACGCTTGGCTATTCAGCACAAGTTCATTGTTGCGAGCGCAGAAAGAATGATGCGCGTATCCACCTTTGAATGGATCAGCATATCATGTAGAAGTCTTATTGACACAAATTTCCTTTCTCCTACCGTCAGGTAGCGACTTAGGTCCGTCGTGCCGTTTTATCTTCTGATAACGCCTGCTATTGACTCGATGTTCATGTTTAAAAGGTCAAAGGTAAGGCCGGCGGAAAGAAATAAACTGATTCGATTGTATATCGAAAGGGAACACAATACATTCTTTCACACACCTTGCCAGGAAATAAAAGGTTAAAAAAAAACATCGTGGCCCAGGTGGCAGCTGTAAAGTTCACAGGTGTTAGTAACGTACCTGTGACCCTATATATTTTTTTTAACACATTATTTTTTTTTTTTTCAAAACATCCATAAATCTTAAAAAAAAAAAAAAAATCTGACAACCCACCCTGACCCCTAGTATAGAATAGAGACAAGGTGGCTCACTTAAAATCAAAATAACTACCCCTACCAGATTTGGCCAGTTCTTATTTTCAAAATAAGCACAGGTACCATATAAACCAATCTCCAACATGAAGCAGGCTGGCTAAGCTTTCAAAAGAGGTATTAACGACCCCCCTAGCCCAAACCGTTTTTCCACAGTAAACATCGATTTCGGTACTTTCGGTTACTCGGAAACAATGCGACACATTTCGGTACACGCATGTCTCATCACTAAAACAACATTGTCACAAATGCAACGGGCAAAAACATACATGTTGCAGTTAAACTAAATCTTTTAGAATCGAAATAGGTTACTTACTTCGTTCAACTCACGACAGAAACGCTCGTATGCTTGAAAAGTTTTTGACAGCTAAAAAAACTTCCCGAAATCGGCCATTATCAGAACTTTTGATACGTGTGTTTTTATTGGCTGGCAGAAATAGTAAGAATCCCAGCACAATTAAATGCCGGACGCGTACGTTATCAGTAACAATTCAGATTCAGATTCACTATGAAACTACATGTAAAGCTTTGGCTTCGTGTTCGAATATTATAGTGTATATTTGTATTATTTAAAATATCTTAAGTCTATTTGAAATGCCTCATTAATTCGATTGAACGAAAATGAAAGGTATTTTACATAACAGTAAAAAGACGACGACCACGGGGCGATGAATAAGTCGAGACCGATTTGGCCGAAATTGCCCAGAATCTGAATCTGAATTGTTATTGGTGACCGTCCAGATAACGAATACAACAAACAAGTCATCTTCTTACCAGATTCCTAATGTCAAGGACGAATGTTTGCCAATTTGATTTTGTTTGTTTGTTTGTTTGATTTGAGATTTAACGTCCCCGCCAACACTGTAAAGGTCATTTTGGAGACGTTGCTTCCAATTTCGTGGGACTTTTACCCGACATTGAGAGAAATGACATCTCGAGCTCTGCCGCCCAATGAAACCAATAGGGTTTTTAAGCATGGACGGACCGTCCATGCTTATAAACCCTATTGGTTTCATTGGGCGGCCTCGCACCGCGTTGCCTGGACAGGCTTAGATCCCCTGTGGTGATTTTTTATGTTGTTGTTTGTTGCTTGCTGTGTGTGTCGCTTGTGTCTTTTTGTTTTGGATGGCCATATGGCCATTTTGTGGGAAAGTGACTGTCCTTATGGCCTTCCTTTGTTTAGGTTTCCATTATAGTCTGGTCGCTTGGTGTTTGTGTTTCTTTCCCTTTGTTGTCTTTGATGGGTGGAGTAAGTTAATTGTATCGATTCCTGATCTTTGTTTTACTTCTACTTTGTGGAGCATAACCAGAGTGGCTATGTTTCTGTGTGCTTCTAGAGTAGGGAGTTTTATTTCGGTTAGCATAGTTGAGATACTAGTGTAAGCATAGTCATTGAATATATATCTGACTGCTCTGTTCTGGATATATGTATGTATTTTGCCAAGGGCTCCAGACTGAGGATGAATACTCCAGCAAGGGTCGGACATAGGTTATATATGCTGTTTCTTTGATACGTCTGTTGTAAGTTTGAATATTTCTTTTAATAAACGTTAGAGTGTTTTTTTTTTTTTTTTTTGTTTTTTTGTTTTTGGCTATTCGGATGACCTCACATTTGTCTGAGTTGAAGGCCATGAGCCATTCATTTTTCCAAGATTCCAGTTTGGTGAGGTCAGCCTACAATGTTTGACAGTCTGTTTGGTTTGAGATTGTAAGATACATAATGGTACATGTATCATCAGCCAAAAGCCTGATAGTGCTTTTAGCATGTCATTCATTTTGACTGATGCCTCCAGCTGACCTGTCTCATAGGCTACGTCGGTCGGTGTGTGCTCGGAGGGGGAATGTGCTGTGTTTGCCGGGTCTTGTCCATCATCCGTTTCGGTTTCAAAACTTTGGGGTTGAGACACACTGATGAAGATTAAATATCAGAAAGGCCTCTGTGTCACTAAATTCGGTATAGTTACGCCTTAATTATAAACATGAGGAAAATACATGGACCCAGTACTGATCCTTGGGGCACGCCTTTATTATTGTGAAATGCATCTTCGGTTACGGCTGATACATAGAGAATATACCCAATGTTCTTATATGGTTTTGAGGTTAATAGAGTTTTGTTTATGTAGGTTATACATGTATGCAATCTTGAATGGACTCATGTCTTGGATTTGGCAAACAGTCAAGGCCGCCAAACAAAGGACGTGGCATCTGACCAGTTTGCGTACACTGCTTGCAGGACGGGAACTTCAGCATTAAAAGAAACGGTCCATATCTTTGTTCATGAAATATTTCCAGCCTAAACTCGGCGACAGTTGACCCAGAAGTGTTGGTAGGGTTGAATAAACACAGGTGTAAGCCACGTACCTTGGGCTATTACCGCTTATTCAATTATTGGGACACCTTATCTTCTTATAAAACTTAAATTTCATGCGTTTTATATATTGATGTATGTATGACAAAGACTGTAGGTCTTGATCAGAGGAGGGGTCTGATCTGGTGTTCGCCATTTGTAAAGGCCTTTGCAAACGGTGGATACATATATCAGACTTCACATAACTCGGCGTCTGATCAGGGCTTTTGTCATACATAACCTAAAAAGTGAAATAATATACCATATTCCCTATCTACCTGTGGGGCAGCCCGGCCCTTTGGGGCTTGAAGAAATAATTGGGCTGCATTATGCTTCCACGCAGAGCTGAATCTGACTGCACACGAGTACTGGTAAACCGCTTAAAGGATCTAAGCCTTCCCAGACAAAGAGGTGCGAGTCGGACCGTCCATGCTTATAAATCCTATTGGTTTCAATAAGCGACATGGCTTGAGATGTCATTTTATCTCAATGTCTGGTAAAAGTCCCATAAAATTGGAAGCAACGTCTCCAAAATGACCTTTATAATGTTGACGGGGACATTACAAACAAACAAAGCTACCTGTGGGGTGATGGGTGATTACCAGACTTTTTTTTTAAATGTTGTGCTAGTGTCAAGCAGAAATTAGGGTCCAAGGTACGTGAATTAACAATTTTTCGACATATGTTTTCGATCAATATAGGATCATACCCATCTACCAGCTATGAACGAAAAACAGAATATAGCCCTAAAACTTGCTCTTGAAGGGCACAACCTCCTAATAAATGGAGCAGCAGGGTCAGGAAAGTCGTTTGTGATAACTGAAATTGCTAGGAGCCTAAGAACTTCTAGAAAAGTTTATCTAACATCAACGACAGGCATTGCATGCACCAATTTTCCAAAATCAGTTGGAGCAATGACCATTCATAAATGGGCAGGCATCGAAGATGGCAGGAACACAACTTCAGAGTTAACAGAACTTTTGCAATTCTCACCCCACTTCAAAAAAGCAGCCTTACGAATCAAAGAAACAGATACATTGATAATTGATGAGATTTCTATGTTTTCGGCCAAAAACTTCAATCAACTTGAAGAAATATGTAGAAAACTGAAAAACAATGACAGAAGATTTGGGGGAATTCAGGTTATTGTGTCCGGAGACTTTCTGCAGTTGCCCCCTGTGCCAAATGCGCTGTACGGCGATGATGGTGATTTCTGTTTTCTAAGCCAGGCATACAAAGAAAGTATTAAGCACATAGTAACGCTAAATGAAATCGTAAGACAAACTGACTTACGGCTGATACATGTAATAAGAAATGTTTCCTCTGGAAATGTCGATGGAGACCTTTTGAGTTTCATGAAAGAAATAGGAAGGCCTTTAAAGGAACCTGACAGCACTAAGTTATTTGCAAATAACTTTCTAGTTGATAACTACAACAGAAAGAAAGTTTTGGAGTGGGATGGTGCATTGTTTGAGTATAAGGCCAAAGATTCAGGAGAAATTAAACATATTCCTAAAATCACTGCACCATCAGTCTTGTGGCTAAAGAGGGGAGTGCCTGTGATCCTTTTGAGAAACTTGTCAAATGAATTGGTAAATGGACTCAAAGGAACAGTGGTTGGGTTTGAGACAGACGGGCCAGTGATCGAATTCCAAGGGGGTGTGACGACTATAGTGAAAAAGACATTGTTTTCATGTAATTTCTTCTGCCTTTTTGTATGGTGTATCGACCCTTTCAAGTATAATTCAAGCCGATCGTTTTTCTGAATTTTGAAAAAAACCAAAGTACAGTCGAACTTCGGTGGCTCGAACACCTTAGGGACCTCGCAAATCTGTTCGAGACAGGGGTAGTTCGAGCCACTGAGGGTTACTGCCAGGAGGCATAACGAGATACTTTTGTACATCTTTTTCGGTATTCTATAATGAAAATGTATGCTGTGTATACTCATTAGAATCGCCTATTTGAGGCGATTCTAATGAGTACACACAGTATACATTTGAAATATAAAAGACAAAAATCTCCTAAATTACCCCGCCTCTTTCGTAGATAGAGGATTTCCCTAGGGGCTTGGGAATGGGTTCGACTCAGCCATGGTAAACGAGCCATCGGTGTTCGAGCCATCGAAGTTCCACTGTAGCTCGAGATAAACCAAATGACCTTCCGTTGGAGGACGAGCGAGGCGAGAACCACATTTTTTGGAATGGTTATTACTTGTTATAAACATTGTGCGTTTTATACGAAATAAACTATTTTGTATTGAATTGTAAAATAATATCATCACGCATATTACGCATGTGCGTAAACATAAAAATGCAGCAGATAAGAAATCACCAGAGACCACTTTTAAAGGAAAAGATCTGTTGCTCCAAGGGAGCAAATCTTTTCCTTCAAGAGAAGACACTGCCCAGGGAACGGTGATTTTTACTAGACTTTTTGCCTTATTTTATTTTCGTTCTGGCTACGCAGCTGTATATGCCCCCATTAGTTAAGACGCACATCAGTCTGCACACAAAAGTTTTCAAGCCCGCCTTGCATTTGTCGAATTGACAGAGTTACCGTCCGTTCTGTAGCGCCAACCATCTAAAATAGATTGTTCAGTTTGTGGCAAAGACAAGCGTGTCCTAAAAATGGATTGATCAAACCATAGTTTGACTCTACAGATCAGAACTTTTACTGCTGACAAACGACATTCATTCACCAGGATGGACGTATGTAAACGCACTCTAATACTCTAATCCTTCTCTTTGAGAAACATCTCTTGTGTCAACAAAACAGTCTAGCACTGTTGTGTTATGAAAAACAAAAACAAAACAACAACAACAACAACAACAGTAATTGTGTCCATTTTCAGTCTACAGTCCTGCTTTACAAAAGAATCTAACCACACGAGAGCAGGTTCCTTTAAAGTTGGCTTTTGCTATGACGATTCATAAGGCACAAGGCATGACATTAAAAAGGTAAGTTCTTTTTCAGCAGCTTTTTGCTATTCATCACGAAAATATGCCTATATTATTTTGATCCCCTTGAACCACTCTTATATAGTAAATTGGTGTGTTGATTTGAGGTTTAACGTCCCCGTCAACACTGTAAGGTCATTTTGGAGACGTTGCTTCCAATTTTGTGGGACTTTTACCCGACACTGAGATGAAATGACATCTCAAGCCCTGTCGCCCAATGAAACAATATGGTTTATTTGCATGGGCGGTCCGCCTCGCACCGCGGTTCCTGGACAGGCTTAGATCCTCTAAGCGGTTTACCAGTACTAGTGTGCGGGCCGGATTCAGCTCTGCATGGAAGCATCATGCAGCCCATATATTTCTTCAAGCCCCTATGGATGGGTGCCGTTTATATAGTAAAACTGGGGTATACAGGGGTAACCTCATTTTTCTTATTTCTGCTCTAAAATAAAGATTGTGGGTAATCGTTAGAACCGCCTCATCGAGGCGGTTCTAACGAGTACCAACAATCTCTATTTCGGGCATAAATAAGAAAAGTATTGCAATTTTTCATCTTATAATTTTCCTTTTTTCGGCGGTAAAATTTACAATGTATTTGTATAGGCGTGTTTTCGTAATGTTGAGCAGTTAATCATAGTGGCCTGAGTCGTTTGTGCAGAGATTTTACGTCCTCGTCAACACTTTTTGGGCATTTTGGAGGCATTAATATTGCTTCCAATTTGGCGGGACTTTTACCCGCTTTTGTGATGGAATAACATATCTAGCACTAACGCCCAAAGAAAAGCCCCGCCCGGCGGGGCTTGAAGAAATAGCCGGGCTGCATGATGCTTCCACGCAGAGCTGGGACCGACCGCACATGAGTACTGGTAAACGCTTAGAGGATCTAAGCCTGCCCAGGCAAAGCGGTGCGAGTCGGAACGTCCATGCTTATGAACCCTATTGGTTTCATTGGGCGGCGGGGCTTCAGAGGTCATTTCATCTTCCTGTCGGGTAAAAGTCCCCCAAAATTGAAAGCAGCGTCTCAAAAATGACCTTTACCAATCTATAGGAGCGAGTATCTATGTCACCGTTTTTTTCGAGCAAAACATGGCGGACTTTGACATTCACACCACACCAGATGGTGACATTGGAGACGCATGTGCACGCCTTCCTTTTGTAGCTTTAGATATTTGACTTTGGCTTCCTAAATGATTTTAGGCGAGGTACTTTAATTTTTATGGTCCAACTAATTTCTTGAGAAATTCTTTTAACACCAAAACACATGGCTATGTTATATTAATTACCAAAAAAAAGTCCTCAAAAAATATCCGTGCCAGTTCTGAGAAAATTAGGATTTAATCCGCAGAAAAAGTATTAAATAAGTAATGGCCAGATAACAGCACCATACACTGTTTTACCGGCTCCTCACGCGCAAACAAATGACGTCATCAAAAACAAAACTTACGTCAGAAATTGATAAAGTGCAGTCTTTCTACATTCTATTTTTTAATACATGCCATTTATATTTTCTTTCTATGCTATTGATAAACAAGATCTATGTTCAAGTTGTAAAAATAAACTTTTTTGTTTGGGGGGGGGGGGGGGGGGGGGGGGTCGGAAAATACATTTGTCAATGTGTCATGACAAAATTTTAATGTATGGAAGCACATTTGTGCCATCAGAATCAAATGAATTAATATCGTTAATATGTGCATACGGTGTATTCCGATAACATGGCGCACGTAAGATTTTGACAGCTATGTGTGACTTTGTGGAAGCAACCACTCAAAAATCACAATCAGAACAATTGCAACACTGTCCTATCTACTTACTGCAATAGAAATTGGCCGCTGACTTTTTAACAGGCAGGAAAAATAATAGGGATGTACCCCCTGGAAATGGATTTACAAATTGTGTCTCCCAACATTGCGCACAATAACTGTTTTGAGCTGACTGATCACAAAGGTTGACTCAAACAACCTTAAAAGGGGCAAAATCCGGATGAAAAAATATCTTTCAGCTACTTTGCCATGAGGAATCCATATATGAAATTTCAAAACCCTGGTATACAAGGTTCTAAAGTTTTACTATGCATCACAAAGCATAGGCCAACAATGTACCCAAAGTGCCAAAGGACCATTAGCCACAAAGTATTTTTCGGAATTTAGTCAAAAGTTTATCAGGACATCTTCTCGTCACCAACTTACAAGGCTCTAGCTCGAATAGATTTTGCTGACAAGATTTTTTTAAAAAAAATTCAAAGGACAATAACTTTTGAAAGGGGCATAATCCGGATATGAAAAAAATACGCGTTAGCTAATTTTCCATGAAGAATCGATATATGAAATTTCAAGACCCTTACATGCATGTTTCTTGCGCTATGCTATGCATCAAAGGTGTAAAGGAAAGTCGAATGGACGAACCAGAAGCAATATGCCCCTCCAACTTTTTTAAAGTTGGGTCATAAAAACATAACGAAAACACGCATATTCAAATCTATGGGAAGATTTGATCACCCCTCAAAAAATCCAGAGAAAAATTCTGAGTTTTTTTTTTCTTCTTATTCATCACGAAAGGAGACGTTGCTCCCAAGTTTGTGGGACTTTTACCTGACATTGAGATGAAATGACATCTCAATCCCTGCCGCCCAATGAATCCAAAAGGGTTTACATGCATGGACAGGCTGACTCGCAGCAACTTTTCTGGATATTCTCAGCGCTTTAGCAGTACTCATATGCGGTCGGTATCAGTTCTTTGCGGAAGCATTAGCAGCCCAATCTATTACTCCAAGCCCAGATGGGTGGGGTCAAAAACACACCTATATTATTTTGACCCCTCGAACCCCACTTTTATATAGTGCAGGGATAAATATTAAATTTCTTATATCAGCTCAAAAACATAGATTGTGGGTACTCGGTAGAACCGCCAAGTTCAGACGGTTCTGTCGAGCTCCGCAATCTACTTATGTTTTGAGCAGAAATAAGAAAAACATCATTTTTTTTATCTTAAAATTCCATTTTGGGCTGAACAATTGACAATGTTTTTGTTTAGGCGTGTTTCGTAATGTCTGCTCAAAAGCATAGATTGTGGGTACTCGATAGAAACCCCCTCCTACTGAAGTTTTAGTTTATACTAATTTATTTTAGTTTGATTGCGATTAAAGCCTCAAGCTTAATTAATCGCTCTCGAACACTCATTCCGGATGTTTTCACACGCACGAGGGAGAGGCAGTTGACTTTAACACCACTGCTACCCATTTACACCTGGGTGGGTGGGGCACTGGGGAGTTTTAGGGGGTGTACATGTACATTAGTTTTCTTATTTCTGCTGAAAGAAGCCGCCATGATGTAGTGGATAAGCTCATAAACCAGGAGTCGTGGGTTCGATCTAAGGGCTTCGCCAGACTCTCAGATGAGTCTTTAAACCGAGGTCCGGTCTCCGTATGCAGGGGTTTAATCAATAGACGGATAGTGGGGATTTTCCCGTTTACTTGGACATTATTCCCCTGTTACGCTTGATAAATTTGTAATGGCTTTATTCAGATAACATTGAAAATCACACTCCTATCTTTCCTTGAAATCCAGATGCCGAAATGTTTTTGAAACCACTGCATATGACTTTTGCTGTTGACGGGATGTAAACCTAGCTCAAACACACTCGCTCACTTATTTCTGCTCAAAACATAGATGAGGCAGTTCTATTAAGTATCAACAATCTCAGAAGCTATGTTTTTGAGCAGAAAGAAAAAATAACCCATAAACCCCAAGTTTTTCAAGTATATAGATAAAAGTGGGTTAGTGGGGGTCAAAATTATATAGGCATGTTTTCGTGATGTGTTTGATTTTGATTTTCCTTTTTTCTCCCCTCCTCCTCACCCCCCCCACCCCCCCCCCCCCCCCCAAAAAAAAAAAATCTTTTGGTGTACCAATAACTTATCATTTATTTTGGCGCACAGAAACTATCATTTTTTTTAGTGATATTAATTTTTTCTTGTTTTATGCGACTTTCCTTTATTGTCTACGCCCACGGGTGTAGACAATCTTAATGATAGCTTATATAGATCTATAACATATATTTGCCCTTATCTAGTTCTTGCCACATCCAATTTTTAATGTTTTCATTTCTAGACGGCAATCTTGGCAGATTGTTTTTTCATGACGTTAACCTAGAATGTAAAATGAAAGGTTAAACTAGAATGCGAAATGAAGAAACCGTAAATGTAGGCATGTAGTACAATTAGTTGTAATTGATAGTGAAAAAAAAATCCGAAATTTTGTTTTATATGACATTGGTGATAAGCTTTGGAAATCCTCATTTGATATCTGTGACTTTTTTTTACACTTTGTGGCAACTGGCACATTATAGTTCTACACAAATTAATGTGTGCTTAGCATAGACTCAAGCTTTTTATAAAAGCTAATACTTGTTTTTCGAAAGTTCACACAAAAAAATATACAAAAAAAAATTTCAAAGAAAACTTTTATATTCAGAATTTTTAGTATTTTCCCCCAGATAGAACTATTCATTTTGGATGATTAAATGAAGTCAAGTATTAATTGTTTAACATACGCCTGGTTTTTGTGATTTTTCTTCATTTTTCGTATTTTTTTTCACCCCAAAAAAATACCCTTTCCCCTCGGATTTTTTTTGAGGACTTTTTTTCTATAAATCAGGACACCTTCCTGATACTAAAACTGTTGATAACATTTCTCAAGGAATTAGTTGTGGGTCAAGGGTCATTTCAGGCTAAATGTACTGGCCTATTTGTCCCTTTATCTGTTCTTGCATTTCTGTTTATATATGTCTTGTTTTGCTGTTTTGTTTCAAAATGCTCTTGGAGAAAAGGGATGTCATACAAAGCGAGGATATATGAATCGTATAGGTCACTAGTGACACGATATACGATACAGTGTCGTTTCACTGGTGACTGATACTACTTTTATTTTCACCCGATGTTCGCTGATGCCAAAGCTATTATTAAAATACCATGTTTACTTTCGTTTCAGCGTGGAAGTTGATGCCCAGCAAATATTTAAACCGGGCCAACTTGGCGTAGCCATGGGACGAGTGAGGAACACAGAGTCTTTAAGGGTTGTAAATTTCCAGCCAAGAGTTATAAAATCACAACCGGGGATCATAAAGGAATACCTCGAACAAGAATCTGCACCAACGTATGACGATGTCAGCTGCTGCAAAGTCTTAGTCGGGTACTGCTCGTTGGGATTAAAAAAAAAAAAATAATAATAATAATAATTATAATAATAATAAACGGATGATAACAACACAGGTGTTAGTCCGGCCCCCGCCTATCGGGTCTTGAAGAAATAGATGGGCTGCATGATAATTCCACACAGAGCTAACCCCCCCCCCCCCCCACACACACACACACGAGTACTGGTAAACCGCTTAGAGGACTTAAATAGAAGTTAAGGCAATGATCAGGAATCGATACAATTAACCCTCAGCTCCCATCAGAGACACCAAAGGGAAAAAACACAAACACATCACTAGCACAAAGCCAAAAGGAAGCTACTTTCCAACAAAATGGTCAATTTTCAATCCAAAACAAATTAATATAATCGATACACACACTCAAAGACAATCCATTACAAAAATAAAGCGCGACAGAAGAACCGCATTATTGGATCGGTCAGTAAAACGAATTCCACCGGGAGGGGGGGGGGGGGGGGGGGGCTTAAATCTATTTTACAAGGCCTCAATCCTCACCCTTATTATCGCGATGTAGAAACAATCTCCGTGAACACAAAAATCAAACAACCACAGAAATGAAACAACGGTTAGGACTCATCAGCAAGAACCCACTGAAATGCTGGAGCAAAAGCAGTCCGAGGCGGACCGTACATGCTTATAAACCCTATTGGTTACATTGGGCGTTAGGGGATCAGATGTCATTTCATCTCAATGTCGGGTAAAAGTCCCACAAAATTGGAAGCAACGCCTCCAAAATGACCTTTACAGTGTTGACGGGGGCGTTAAACCTCAAACCAAACAACATCAAAACAGGTGTTAGTCACGTACGTTGTATATGAATAAAAATCTGCATATTTTTTGGGACCTACTTATTCATATATTTGTAACTGATATATGTTTTGCGTGAAATATGTTTCATGCTTGTTTGTTTGTTAGATTTGAGGTTTAACGTCCCCGTCAACATTGAAAAGATCATTTTGGAGACGCGGCTTCCATTTTGTGGGACTTGTACCCGACATTGAGATGAAATGACATCTCAATCCATTCCACCCAATGAAACAAATAGGGTTTATAAGCATGGACTCGCACCGCTTTGCCTGGGCAGGCGTATTTCAAGGAAAAAAAGGAGTAAAAGGAACAGGGTAAAATGTATGTGAATAGCACCTGTGGGGAAACTAAAACTATACAGTCTATATTTACTTGCTGCTGTATTACTCCCCTGGAGTTACCGGAACGACAAAATTAGTGCTATCATCACGAAAACATGCCTATATCATTTGACCCCCTTAAACCCCACTATTATATAGTAAAACTTGGGTTTTCAGGGGTATATGTCTGCTCAGAATCAATAGCTTCTGGAAATTTGTTAGAACCGCGTCCCCAGACTCTGTGTTTGAAACAGAACTATGAAAAATTATCGGATTTTTTTTTTCATAAAAAAAAAAAAAAATCATTTTTGGTGATAGCGTAATGTGTAGCGTGTTAGCATTTTCCGTTAGGGAGGCATCAGAAATGAGATGCGATGCCTAAATTACACCAACAATTAAAAGTTCAGCAAAATAGTAATCCTTTTTAAGCCAGCAATATACTATAGAACCTATCACAAAAACACGCCTATATAAATTTTACCCCCTTTAACTCCACTTTTACATAGTAAAACTGGGGGTTTCAGGGGATAAATATTATTTTTCTTATTTATGCTCAAAAACATAGATTCTGGGTAATCAATAGAACCGCCACCCCAGCAGGCACACGTCGCTATGGCAACGTCAAATCAACGTCGGTGCAACGCCATGACGTTGCACCGACGTTGATGTGACGTTGCATAAACGTCCTGACGTTGTAACGACGTTGATGTGACGTCATAATTACGTCATGTGCCTGCTGGGACGTTGAGGCGATTCTATCGAGTACCTAAAATCTATGTTTTGAGCGGAAATTTGAAAAATATCCGAATTTTTATTTGGAAAGTTTCCTTTTTTTTTGGTGAAAAAAACTTCCAATAGATTTTAATAGGTGTGTTTTTGTAATGTGAAAATCGTGAGTTTGAAAGTTTTTTTTTCAGGCCAGGCTAGCTAGTTTCAGCCAAAAAAGCCTCGTCAGTGACCCTCAAATATTTTAAAACGCTGCATTGGAATAGTTGATCCTATAGGACTAGAAAATTTAGCACACACTATCATGAAAGGCAGACGGCCCCCGCCCATCGGGGCTTGAAGAAACAGATGGGTTGCAAGATGCTTCCACGCAGAGCTGAAATCGACCGCACACGAGTACTGGTAAATCGCTTAGTGGATCTAAGCCTTCCTAGGCAAGCGGTGCGTATAAATCCTGTTGGTTTCATTGGGTGACAGGGCTTGATATGTCATTTCATCTCAGTGTCGGGTAAAAGTCCCACAAAATTCCAAAATGACCTATACAGTGTTGACGGGGGCGTTAAACATCAAATCAAACAATTATGAAAGGCAGGTATACTTACACCTTCCCTTCAATACAAACAATTGGAAAAGTTTTTGTAAATTTGCTCTATGGTAGATAGATGGACTTTAGCAAGGTGTTCTTGATCTAGATTCGCATAACCTTGATCGTTTTATTGTCGCACTTTGATTTTCTTTTTTGGGTAGGCTCTTCATATTTGAAAGAGAAGGCTGGACAAGTAACAGACGATTTCCCAGCGCTGGCTTTGTTTGAAACAATATTCTGTCCTAAGATGATGGAATTCAAATTTCTTCTATACTTCAGTGCATTTGGGTTTGTGTTAGCACCATTGTAAGTGGCCCTCTGTTGGCAAAAGTGGTTTTCAACCACATCTGAATTAATTAGAGAGGGGGTTATATGTGCACCTTGCCAGCCTGACAGGACCATAGAGCAAAGTTCACAAAAGCCTAGCAAACAAGAATTGATGTCTTCCATACACTGGCTAGACATTAGCTGGTGGGCTTTGTCCGCATTTTTACAGCTTTGAGCTTGAACGGCCCTTGTCCAGTCGGAAAACCAGGCATTGATTTCTACTAACTCTGTGAGTCTTTCGTCGTCCGTTGCGCGAATAGGTATTGGGCTATGAAAAATTTCGATCATTTTAGATGAATTCCTCAAAAACTCGATTGCCCCGTTTAATATATCACCTTGATTAGCAAGGCTGGCCTTGTACTCGAGCATGAGGTTGAGCATATCTTTGTTCAAAACCTCTTCGGCGAGGTGGTTCCTCATTTTGCCTTGTTGTGTTAGAAATATGTGTTCAGTGGTCAATTTTCTGTGAAGTTGGAGGGCATTTTGTTGGTCCCATTTATATGCATTCACCCACATTTCCCATTGTATAATATTCTTATTTGGCAGCGTAAGGTTTCTTGTGCTGTACTTTGTTACACCACTTTTCAAGACATTATTTCTAATTTTCTTTATCACATGTGATATGTCCATCATAAATATTATCGATTTATTTGGGTTACAAGGGCTTGAAGAAATTGTTGTTGAACTAGCTTTTCCTGTGTTAATGTGAATGAAAGTTCTGTTGCTCTGTGCACCATCGGTGCACGCATAAATGGCATTAAAACCAAACATATATAGGCTGTCAACCGCTTCCCAGAATAGGCTATAGATATCATACGCCTGGATATTAGTTGTTACAAAATGGGCAAATGGGAAACGAAACCCTGTGATTCCTAAAAAAACAAACTGAAGTACATGGGTTCCCAGTTCCTTTTCATGTTTTCCTTTTCTCAATACATTACAAATGTTTCCCTCTTGTCCTATCTCCTCAAAACCAATTATCTCAACCACTTCCCCGCCTTTGTTGATTTGGATATCTTGTTGTATGGACATTTCGTCCAGGATAATCCCACCTACCCTACCATTTTCTTTGATTTGAAGCCTTTCAGCTTCACTATGCATCCACCTGAAAAAAAAAATGTTAGTAAGTTTGTTAGTAATTTAGTTAGTTAAGCCTCTAGTGAGTAGGTGAATGCGTGCGTGCGTTCGTTGGTTCTCCAGTTAGTTAGTTAGTTAGTTAGTTAGTAAGTTAGTTAGTGAATGAGTGGGTTATTTACTTTCAGTGATGTAGCGAACGCTACAGTGCAGTGGTAGAGAGAGCGTGAGTTTTGTCTGATTTGAGGTTTAACGTCCCCGTCAACGCTGTAAAGGTCATTTTGGAGACGTTGCTTCCAATTTTGTGGTACTTATACCCGACATTGAGATGAAATGACATCTCAAGCCCTGTCGTCCAATAAAGCCAATATGGTTTATAAGCATGGACGGTCCGACACGTGCGCACCGCTTTGCCTGGGCAGGCTTAGATCCTCTAAGCGGTTTACCAGTACTTGTGTGCGGGTCGGATTCAGCTCTGTGTGGAAGCACCATGCAGCCCATATATTTCTTCAAGCCCCGATGGTCGGGGGCAGAGAGAGTGAGAGAGAGAGGGGGGAGAGGAAGAGAGAGTCTTCCGCTTTCTTCTTCCCTCTTGAATTGCACACCGGTAGGTGGAGATTGATCACGGAATCTTTTCTACGGCCATTCTCTCCCATCCGCTGATTCAAGAAGGGAAGTTGTCAGTATCTGGTGAAAAATGTGCACTGTACTGGTTAACCGCTTACGTATAATCCTGTCCAGGAGAGGAGTGGATAGGTAAACTGACCGACTCAAAAATGACCTAAATAGTGTTGACTGGGCCGTTAAACTCTAATACAAACGAACAAAGGTCGGTTGTTTCTTCAACGAATATGTTTTAAAAAAGAAATAAAGGCAATGATCACGTAACAATACAATTACCCAGCACTTCCCATTCAAGACACCAAATGGCCCCCGCCCATAGGGGCTTGAAGAAATATATGGGCTGCATGATGCTTCCACGCAGAGCTGAATCCGGCCCGCACACTAGCACTGGTAAACCGCTTACAGGATCTTAGCCTGTTCAGGAACCGCGGTGCGAGGCGGACCGTCCATGCTAATAAACCCTATTGGTTTCATTGGGCGACAGGGCTTGAGACGTCATTTCATCTCAATGTCGGGTAAAAGTCCCACAAAATTGGAAGCAACGTCTCCAAAATGACCTTTACAGTGTTGACGGGGACGTTAAGTAGAAGTAAAACAAAGATCAGGAATCGATACAATTAACTTACTCCACCCATCAAAGACACCAAAGGGAAAGAAATACAAACATTAAGCGACCAGACCATAATGGAAACTTAAACAAAGGAAGGCCATAAGGACAGTTACTTTCCCACAAAATGGCCATATGGCCATCCAATATTAAGAGACACAAGTGATACACACAGTAAGTAACAAACAACAACATAAATAAATCGCCACAGAAGAACCGCCTTGGAACGGTCAGTGGAAAGATTTCCACTGGGGGGCTTAAATCGATTTTACGTGGCCACAATCCTCGCCCTTACTTCCGCCGCGATTTAGACAAATAATTTGTTCAGTCCGCATAAAGGCCTCCTAACTCATCAGTGCAACATCTCCGTGAACACAAATAATCAAAGAACCACAGAGGTGAGACAACGGTGAGGACTTGACAGCAAGAAACCACTGAAATGCTGGAGCAAAAGAAAACCAACAGTTAACCTCAATTCAAACAAACAAATCAAGACTCCAAAGCGCGGTTCCAAGCTCAACTGTAAATGCACACCACAATAATTAAAACGCCACAAGAAGCCAAATGGACAGCCACTTTCCGTAAAACGGCTATCAAATAATAATAATAATAATAATAATAATAATAATAATAATAATAATAATAATAATAATAATAACAGTAACGCAGACAAAATAGACTCATCAGCATACAGGCCAACAGATAACCTTATGTTATCCGGAAGAGCATTGATAATTACCTAGAAACGGACCGAGCTACCTTGTCGAAGGCCCCGGCAAAAACCATAATAATTCTAAAATGAGACCTAAGCGTGGCTTTAAACACAGCGGTCAGAGACATAATCAGAGTCAGCTCTGCCACCCACTTGGCCACGGAGGCACGTTGCATTACCGCGTTTGCCCTAATTATTCCGACAGCTCAGCTCCTCACCAATTTTGTTATACAATGTGTTGATCCTGTATGGTATTTGAACAGTTTCAATTTACAATCAAATGTTTTGCCTCAAATCAGCTAAATGACTTGCAAACAGCATAGACCCTGATGGGACGCCACATTCTGTGGCATCTCATCTGGTTCTATGTTATTTGCTATCACCTGTCCGCGGTGTGAATACATGTATATACATTAAAGTAAACTATATGAGTCGTGCTCAGATCGACAGACAAACAGGTAGACGGACAAAAATCATGCCTAAATTAAGCCTAAGCATTGGTGATTAATAATCGATTATCGATCAATAGGCAGATCTTATAATCGTTTACCTTTTTCGCTCTGATAAGCAAGCCATGTGACCAGCATTTCATATGAGTTAAATTGTGATATACCTGAATATGTCTGGCTGAAATCCAGGTTTATGTTTAATTTTATTCTTGTACAGAACCAACACTTTCGGTGAGGGTAGCAACAGCAAGTCACTCTGTCTTAGAAGCTTATATCCTGCAGGACTCCTAGAGTATAGCTGTAAAGATGTCTGAATTATATTCTGGCTCCATCTTCTTCCTCTTGGGTCTCTGCCACAATTTTTAGCTTGATTGACGAGAAGTTCAAGCATGGCATCTGATGCAAATGGCATTATCTTTTTGAACGTTTCTTTGGAGAAAGATTGATTACTCGTTTTCTCGTCACTGACAGAGGACGTGTTAAGATTTTCTTTTTTATCATCTTTTGATGAGAATGTCATTTTCTGACAGGTTTTACAAGTCAGTGTTCGTGCATTATATTTTAATACTTTACTGCACGCCATGGAACGAATTCGTCTTTCTGGTTTTGCGTTAAATTTGCACCAGGTTTCGATTGTGTGAAACCTTGAACAAATTACAGAGTTATTGATTTGTATGCCATGACAGACTTCCATTTTTTCGACAACAGCGCAAATAGTTTTTATGCTGTGTTCATTAATAAAGAAATTGTCATCGACCTTAATTGCATTAAGATCAATTTCTTTTTCTCCTATCAATAAGGACCATTTCAAATTTACAGAGTTAAAAGTTAACCTTTTTAGAACTTGGTAACCATTCACTTTAAATTGAGTGTCACATACAAAAACAAGCTTCTCTTTTTCATTATGTATGAGGCTAAAATTGCTAGATATAAAATTAGTTATGTCACTAAAATGAGACGAAACAGACTGAGACAGTGGCCCAAGGGGCCTCAAAGAAATTCCCTTGAATGCAACTGTGGTTTCATGAGCACTTAATCGTCTAGTAACCCTTCTTGTGTGTGGGAATATATTGAGAACATATTCGCTAAATTCCCTCTTCGTAACGTTAGGTTCTTTTCCTGCATCCTTGTTCTCCAGTTCAAATGAATTGAAAAGGGTGTCAGTGTTAATATTGTCATCTGCCTCCAAAACCCTGGAAAGTAACCTGAAATACAGTTATGTAATTGATAAGCATAAAGGATCCATAACACATAACCACAACAAACCAATAATCGGAGACCTCGGTTTAAAATCTCAGCCGAACTTCAGAAACCCTGGATGGAACTCACGATCTCTGATATACAATTACAGTAGCTTAATACTGTACACTACAGAAGTTTTATTTTCATCTAAAGTAGTAGTAGTAGTAGTAGTAGCAGTAGCAGTAGCAGTAGTAGTAGTAGTAGAGATAGTCAGAGTATTATGCTAACCATATTATGAACTGGACCGCAGTGTGGTAAAGTTTAATCATAACAAGTAAGTTCGTGTTTCAGATGCAGTAAAAATGAAACTCCTCATGACAGTGTGTTTTGGGTTGATCCTGAGGCAGCCGACGAACATGATGAAAATGACGTGTTTGATGAAGAGTTTGATGAAGTTATAGCAAATATAAACTTGAGTGAAGATGTTGAAGATTTTAGCTTACCTGAAACGTTTAATATTGAAACTGTTTTGAACGATTTGATATCTGAACCTTCTGTAACGTCACAACAGAAAGATGTGAATGAAGTCATCCGAGGAGTTCAAAACAATATGACAAACATACAAAAATACTGCAAAAAAGAATTGATGGTTCTCAAAGATATAATCAATGTAATGAACATAAATGAACCCGTGCCAGTCAAAGCTGAAAATCTGACAGATTTTTATAGCAGAACACATCAACACATGAAAGACGTAGACTATAAAGTAAACTGTATGTTGGCATTCGAAGGACAAACATTGACAGATGCACACTGGCATGTTTGCTATAAACTGTTTGTAGCTATTAGGAAGCACCTTTTATCTGAAAAAGCAGACATTTTCCCTATCAGTGAAAGGGAGATGACAAAGAGACAAGTGAGTGACTCGTGTAAATCTAGAATTAGATATGTTGGAGGGTATTGTGTAAAAAGTGTCAGACAAGCGTATGTTAAACAACAAAAGGGTAATATGTACAGTAAGACAAGTGATGGAATCAATAAATATGAAATAGCTTGTGACAGAGTGAAAGTTTTAAATTCTTTCAGGGAGGATGAGGAAGACATCAAACGGACCTCTGAAGACCAGGATTCTTTAAAAGATATTATCGGGAAACAGAATATTACCCGAGGTCTTACACACATTTCAGATGACTTATACACGTTTTTCGTATCTTTATGTAACGCATGTCTATCTTTACTTATAGACAAGAATGTGAACAGTTATGACGCAGGTCTATACGAATTCTGCATTCAATCAATTACAAACACTCAGTCACTGCGGGATGAGTTTGAAACGATAGTCGACAGGAACTCGTCAACAATAGACCTAGGAAGTGAAGCTGAACAAGTTTCCCCATCTCCTCTTATTACCATACAACTTTTTGAAGATATTGTCAGAAAGTTCCTTATGGTAATGCTAAATCAATTTCGAAAAGACTTGCTACAGTCGTTCAATATAGCCAAGACAATGGCACACAGAAAACAAATACAAGTCAAGAAAAAGAAACAAGAAGGGCTTAAACAGAAAGTTACATTCGAAGTTGTCCAGAATGACAAGTCTGACAACAAAGGGATGTCTCATTCCCTTATGACAGGCCTTTTGATGGGAAAAGATGATTTTATGACAGAAATGTCTAAGACAGAGCTTCAGAGTCTTGGGCAAGCCTATAATCTCAAGCTGCCAATAAAAACAAAGAAGCAAGAGATGATCACCAGACTAAGGGAAACAATCTTAGGGTCCAGGGAGATGCCCAACCCAGATGTGCTTGGCGGAAATGTACAAGGTGCACAGGTACCAGAACCTATAACTGAGTATGGTCCTGTAAATCCGGATATTACATCTCAACCAGGCACATCTGGTGAAGGTGTCATTGAAGTCGAACCTATGGAAACAGACGACCTTTGTATCAAATGCAATAAAGTTGGAAAAGCGGGGACCGAGTGGATACAGTGCAGTAGCTGTTCTGCCTGGCTGCACAGAAATTGTGCTGGTCTTAAGGCTAAAAAAGCATGGCAGAAATACTCCAAACCGGGAACAGATTTCTTTTGTAACGGATGCAAATAAACATACAAGTTGTAGTAATTTTACTGACCGTTCCAACTCGGTGTTTTTGCTCCAAAATATCAGGAAACTGTGTAACATTTTTCTTACCTGTACTCCAAACATAAGTTGTGGGTGCTCGTTAGAACCTCCGCAGTGGAAATGGTTCCAACGCGTACCCACAACCTATGTTTTGAATATAAGCTAAGTAAAGAAAGATACTTTCAAATAATGTTTTGTTTGTTTGAGTGGAGGATATTCGCCCCCGTCAACACTATGAAGGTCATTTAGGAGACGTTACTTCCGATTTTGTGGGACTTTTACCAGACACTGAGATGAAATGACATCTCAAGCCCTACCGCTTAAAGAAACCGCTAAAGTTTAAGGAGCGGTCCGACTTTACCTCTGAACCCCGTTTTCTCAAAATAAAGCGGGGTTTAGATGGGTGTTCCAAACACAGGCTACTTAACATGATGGGCTTCTACGGTGGATTTAGGTCCAGTTGTTTGGGAGACACCATCGTGTTACTACAATCACTGTTCAAATGACCATTTGTAGCTCATTAAAGATTTCAGGAAGGCAATGACTGCATCAGCTCATGCACCCCCTCACATCCTCCAGGCACTACCAATATTCGCCTCAACTACTGTGTATTGTTCACGGGCTATAAATATATTTATGATCGGCTGGAAATAAGTGCAATAATCTTGAACGGCTGTAAACCACCCCCCCCCCCGCCCCCATCAAAAATAGAAAAAATATACAAACGGCTGTTTTCTGACAAACTTTAGCAAATAGCGAAGACCCGGGGTCTGCACTATTTGCCACACATTCAGTAATTTTGGCACACTCTGACTCACAGGCAGTAATAGGGACTTTTTGAAGAGAATTACAATCCGGAGGGGGGGGAGGGGGGGGGGGCTCCGTGGCCTAGCAGATAAGAACGCTGACTTTTAATCATTATGTCTGTCACTGCTGTAGTTGGAACAAGGCTCCGAACACATGTAAGACAAGTTCTGCAAAGGATGGCCATGTGATTTTTTTCATGTGATTTTACTTCGCCCACCTTACTTACGGTCAGCTAGATATGTGAAATTATCTTGAAAGGGCCGTAAAACCAAAAAGAACGAAAAGTAAAGAGCAAGGGTTGTGAATATTAATGATTAATCGCGCAGTTAATAAGTTCGTGTAATGAACTCCCTTGAAAATTCTAATTTATATAAAGAGCTGGCCTCGGCAGCTCAGTCGAATGCGCGTCTGACTGGTGATCAGGAGGACGCGGGTTCGACACCTGCCGGGGTCAGCAAAAATCTTTCGTGGAGATTGATCATGAAATTTCTCTCCCTTCCGCTGATTCAAGAAGGGCAGTTGTTTGTTTATGGCGAAAGGATGTGCACTCTACTGGTTAACCACTTACGTATAAGCCTGCCCAGGAAAAGTGTGGATAGGTAAACCGACCGGCTCAAATATGACCTAAAATAGTGTTGACTGGACCGTTATACTCCAAAACATATTAAACAAACAAACAATCGTTATATAAAGAACAAGTCCGACTTACATCACGAAAACACGCCTATACAAATACATTGCAAACTTTAACAAAAAAAAAAAGTAAATTTTAAGATGAAAAATTGTGATATTTTCCATTTTTTTACTCCAAAGATAGGTTGAGGGTGCTCGATCACAACCTCTGCTTCAGAAGCGAAATAAGAAAAAAAATGTATACCCCTGCAAACCCCAGTTTTACTATCGAAAATTGGCATTCGAGGGGGTCAAAATTATATAGGCATGTTTTCGTGATGATGTATAGCGTTATACTTCAAGATTTTTTTTCTGTCTACTAATACTACGATCGGTCATATTTGATCATTACTCGCAGGTGAATATTACATATACTCCAGGATTGCAAGATGAAAACTTCACAGCATTCATGTAAGTTACTGTAGCTATCTCCACAGGTGTTAGTAACGTACCTTGGACCCTCCCTAGGGTTCAGGTCTCTTTTTTAGAAAAAAAAAAATATATATATACAGGGTCCAAGGTACGTTAGTAACACCTCTGTCTTTAACCTACACATGGAACGATTGAGGGAGGAGTCGACATCCCGATCGCAATGACACCGCGTTTAACTCACTCCTTCATTCACTCCTATAAACGATGTCAGCTGAGCTTGTTTGAACATCGACTTTTTTCACCGCTGCGTAGGATCGAGCCCGGAACCACTAGCATCAGAGGCAAGTCCATTTACCACTGCATGGGGGTCCTTGCAACACCCCCCCCCCTCGAGAGAGAGAGAGAGAGAGAGAGAGAGAGAGAGAGAGAGAGAGAGAGAGAGAGAGAGGAGAGAGAGAGAGGGGTATGTGAGGTTTAACGGCCACGTCAACACTGTATAGGTCATTTTGGAGACGTTGCTTCCAATTTTGTGGGACTTTTACCCGACATTGAGATAAAATGACATCTCAAGCCCTGCCGTCCAATGAAACCAATTTAGTTTTTAAGCACTGACGGTCCGATTCGCACCGCTTTTCATGGGCAGGCTTAGATCATCTAAGCGATTTACCAGTACTCGTGTGCGGTCGGTTTCCGATCTGCGTGGAAGCATCAAGCAGCCCATCTATTTCTTGAAGCCTCAGTGGGCGGGGCCAAACCCCGACCCCATCACCCTAACTGGTGAAATTAACTTTTATTCTGTCCTACCATGGGTAAATACTGTATTCCGAATTTATGCACAATTATTTATTGGGTTAATGGGCTCCGACTGAGCACCTTTCTTTCTTTTCTTTCTACTTATAATCGTTCGGTCACATTTGACCATTACTCGCAGGTGTACATCACATACACCCCAGGTTTGCAGGGTTGAAAAGTAGAAGTAAAACAAAGATCAGGAATCGATACAATTAACTTACTCCACCCATCAAAGATACCAACGGGAAAGAAACACAAACATTAAGCGACCAGACCACAATGGAAACCTAAACAAAGGAAGGCCATAAGGACAGTTACTTTCCCACAAAATGACCATATGGCCATCCAAAATAAAAAGACACAAGTGATACACACAGTAAGTAACAAACAACACCATAAATAAACCTCCACAGAAGAACCGCCATGGAACGGTCAGTGAAATGATTTCCACTGGGGGGGGGGGGGGGCTTAAATCGATTTTACGTTGCCACAATCCTCGCCCTTACTTCCGTCGCGATTTAGACAAATAGTTTGTTCAGTCCGCATGAAGGCCTCCTAACTCATCAGTGCAACATCTCTGTGAACATAAAAAATCAAAGAACCACAGAGGTGAGACAACGGTGAGGACTCGACAGCGAGAAACCACTGAAATGCTGGAGCAAAAGAAAACCAACAGTTAGACTCCGATGGGCCCGACCAGAGACAGAGCTACGCAGTACTAATCCTGTAAATACGGTAGGGGTCTTTAACCTGCACAGGAGATGACTCTTCCTGTCCAGGGGCCTCCAGTGAGCGTCCCGATCCGAAGGACGGTGCACTTGTTGGCTTTCATCCCAGCAAATGATGCCAATGGAGAGTGTTCGGACACCGAAATAATCACCGCCTCCGGGGATCGAACCGGGGGGGGGGGGGGGGGGGGGGGGGCTCTAGCATCATAGGCAAGTGCACTAACCACCGAGCTATCACGCTCCACATTACGAAAACACGCTTAATATAAATACAAATACATTGTAACCTTTCTCGCCGAAAAAATGAAAATTTGAGGATGAAAAAGTGTGCTATCTTTCTTATTTCAGCTCCAACTATAGAGTGTGGGTACTCGTTAGAACCGCGTGTATGAGGCGATTCTAACGAGTACCCACAATCCATATTTTAGAGCAGAAATAAGAAAATAAGGTTTACCCCTTTAAACCCCAGTTTTAATATATTAAAGTGGGGTTCAAGGGGTCAAAATTTTATAGGCGTGTTTTCGTGATGAGAAAAAAAATGGCATGGATTTTCCTTGCTGTGCTGCTGTATTTTTGTTGTCCCTACCCCTGACTGTGGTTCAGCCGAACCCCGACCCCACACCCCCAAAACGGGGTATCGACAACAAAAATACAGCAGTACAGCAAGGGGAATCCCTGTAAAATCTTTTTTTTTTCTCCAAGAAGTGGTCACTCTGAAAGGAAAGAAACTGCTCCCGAGGGAGCTTTTTTACGGTAAGAGCAATCCTATCAAATGTAACATATGACATGCTCTGTGCATGGCAGATTACTCTTAACTGCTTTTTTACAATACGCACATGCGTAATTTGCGTAGCACCGATGCTTACAATGTGACAACCCTCATTATTTCTCGAAAAAAAAATGCGCCAGAATCCCCTCTGGGTGGTTTTCGAAATGATCGCCCTTGTCTATAATTTCTGTGACAAAAACGGGAACCACAGTACCGGCAAATATCGACCAATCAGATTGCTGGTTTCATTTTCTACTCAAAACAGCGATGGCCGATTTCGGGAAGTTTTTTTAGCTGTCAAAAACTTTTCAAGCATACGAGCGTTTCTGTCGTGAGTTGAACGAAGTAAGTAACCTATTTCGATTCTAAAAGATTTAGTTTAACTGCAACATGTATGTTTTTGCCCGTTGCATTTGTGACAATGTTGTTTTAGTGATGAGACATGCGTGTATCGAAATGTGTCGCATTGTTTCCGAGTAACCGAAAGTACCGAAATCGATGTTTACTGTGGAAAAACGGTTTGGGCTAGGGGGGTCGTTAATACCTCTTTTGAAAGCTTAGCCAGCCTGCTTCATGTTGGAGATTGGTTTATATGGTACCTGTGCTTATTTTGAAAATAAGAACTGGCCAAATCTGGTAGGGGTAGTTATTTTGATTTTAAGTGAGCCACCTTGTCTCTATTCTATATCGTGCTGTCATGTGTTATCGATAGTCATATGTTTCCGATAGATCTGTTTACGTCGCGAGATTTTTGTAAACGTCGACGTCATATTTCACGTGTTTACGTTTTTTGACAGACGACTGAGTTTCTCAACATTTGTCCAAACAAGCTTCAACAGAATGCTAAGAGTAAAGGTAAACTTACTTTCTTGTATGACACCTTCATTTTATCCAACTTTTAGTTATTACTTTTTATTGAGCACAAAATATGACGGCATGTTCACTTTGTGTATACACAACAACCTTTGACACAGTTCTATCTGTTTACTACAACAATGTTACTAAAAATAGAATACTGATATTGGGAATCTCTGACGAATTTTTAAATGTATGGAAGCACATACATGCCATGGGTGCTTATGTTGAAAAGTGGCTGAGGGTGCTTTCCTTTGTTTTACAGCTGACACCAGCTATTGGAAGGGCTAAGAGAAGGTGTTATTCCCCATCAGCACTGGTCAGAGCTTACAAGGCTGTGAAGGAGAATGGTATTCCAGTGTATAGGGCTGCGAGACAACATGCTGTTCCTCTTACAACACTGAGAGACAGGGTGGATAACAGGGTGTCACTGGACTGTACTAAACCTGGACCAGAACCTGTTCTATCCCAACTTGAAGAAGCTAAATTAGTTGACCACATCAAGAGTTTGGCTGCAGTTGGTTACGGTTATACTCGTGCAGAAGTGTTGGAAATAGCCTCTGACTTTGCAGTAACCCTGGGAAAGAAAGAGAGGAATGATAAACCCTTTTCTATGCAATGGTTTTATAGTTTTATGAATAGGTGGCCTGAGCTCCATGTCGTTAAACCATCAAGCTTATCAGAACAACGTGCTCGTTGTGCCTCTGAAGGGTCAATAGAAAAATATTTCTCTGAGCTTGACCATATTCTGACCAAATATCAACTTAAAGACAAACCACAGGCCATATACAACATTGATGAAAAGGGCATTAACACTGAAACACGGCCTCCAAATGTGGTAGCAGGTCGAAATTACCAGCCACAAATGGTTGTGGCAGAGAGGAGTAAGTTGGTCACAGTAATTGGGGCTGGAAATGCTCTGGGGTCGTCAATTCCACCGTTTTTTGTATTCCCCGGCCAGAGAATGCTCCCTGAACTCATGGAGGGCAAAACCGTTGGAGCAACTGGTACTGTGACACCAAGTGGATGGTCTAATTCAGACGTATTCAGGACATACATGAAGGACCATTTCTTAAAGTATGTTCAAGGGCGTAATGGAGAGCCCATTTTGGTTTTATATGATGGCCATAGAAGTCATATTGCTATAGATTTGATCGAATGGGCACGTGACAATAATATTATTTTGTTTGTTCTCCCACCACATTGCTCACATATTCTTCAGCCAATGGACTTAGGGTGTTTTGGTCCACTGCAGGTTATATATAATCAAGAATGCTTGACATTTTCACGTGTTAACCACAAAACTGTAACCAGGTATGATGTATGCAGTTTGGCCTGTAAAGCCTACTTACATGCACTTTCCCCTTCAAATCTTCAGGCCTCATTTTCCAAAGCTGGTATCTACCCCCTCAAAAAAGCAAATGAAGTTATTGAAGCCCTTGGAGATAAAATAACACCTTCAAAACTGTATGTCCAGTCTCATGAAAATGACAAGCAAAATAATGAATGTCCTAGCAAGTCTCTAGATAAAGATCATCCATCTGATGCTGAAGCCGTCTGTGATAGTTTTTTCATGAAAGCGGGTGGTAGGGTGGGTGAAAAGGTAGAGGGTACTAAGAAGAAGAGGCGGAATATTAGCAATGTTATAGGGGGTAAAGCAGTTACTGAGGACCAAACCCTACATTGCATGAAGCAATATATTGAAGAGTCAAAGTCCTCTAAAAAGTCAACACTAAATTCAAAAAAGAAAACACCCCCAAAGTCATCCAAAAAATCCCCTGTGTTATCTAAGAACACATCCAATAAATCACCACAGTCAGTTAAAAAATGCATCAAATCTGTGAAAAGTTCTGGCAAATCTAAGCAGATAACCCCACAAAATATTGATGATACTATTCAGCCAGGACCATCGCATATTAACCTAATACATTCAGACGTTTCGTCATCAGACGATGAATCTGAGTCTCAGATGGATGATCAGGATAAATGTTGTGTTTGCAAAATGTTTTATGCAAAAAATGTGAACACATACAAAATTGCTATAACAAATTGGGCTCAATGTGATGTATGTGGACACTGGGTTCATTTGGTGTATTGTACTCCAGTGCGTGTTGTAAGAAAAGAAACCCGCTTTTCGTGTCCATGTTGTGATGTATCACACTGAATTCATCAGATTTAAAATGACATTGATACCGTATTGTCGTGTTTAGAGAAAATGAGAGTTTTTTTTCACGAGAGGCCTCTGTTAATTTTCAATACATAGAGTAATAAATGAATTTAAATTGCCTATTAAGTAATTTTATATGTAGTCTTGGGTTTCTCCAAAGACGTATGAAACAACTTTGGTTTACACTTACTGATCAGATAATTAAAATAAAAAAAAGAGACACGATCAGAAATACAAAGTAGTAAAATGAAGTTACTCACAAAATGTTACAGTCAAAATAATAACTGTTCTATGTCTGTTTTATCAATTAACACAGGTAGAATAACACGCATTGCTGATCAAACAGTAGACAAGAGTTGTTTTGTATAGCTATAATGTGCTACCATACATATATTGCAGCAGCAGCCAGCCAGTGCGTGATAAATGGCATCAGCTAATAGATTATCGATAATATATTACGGCTGTTTTGATTGGTCAATTTTGCCATCCTCTTTTCCGGGCCCGATTTCAACACACCAACCGGGAAATATACCACGTTTTTTGCAGGTAAGTCGAGTTGATGTTTTGTTTGTTTACTTTGAAAAGAATTGTAGCGGCTAGGCATATCTTGTTAGCGTAATTCGATTTAATTCCTTAGACTATCGATAACACATGACGCCATGCTACTAGGGGTGAGGGTGGGTTGTCAGATTTTTTTTTTTTTTAAGATTTATGGATGTTTTGAAAAAAAAAAAAATAACGTGTTAAAAAAAAAAATATATAGGGTCACAGGTACGTTACTAACACCTGTGGTAAAGTTTACTTTGGGTAATTCGATGGACCGTCCTACAGCACAAGTATAAGCTTTTACAAAACGCTTAGCACATATTAGTTTGTGTAGTTATAGGATTGCATAGTCAAATAACAAAGCTGTTCATGAGTATGTTTTATTAGTGTGCTAGTAAATATGGAAACTTGTATAATAGCCAAAGATTCCAAAAGTTGATTCCAGTTTCATATATAAACTAAACTAGCAATCTTGTACTATGACAACCAGGAAACGAAAAACAGTAGAACAGATACATCTGCTTTCACACTGAAGGTGAAACTTATTCCAAGTCAGCCAGCTAACATTTTTTTACAAAAGTGAAAAACAAGCGTGGTAGCTCAGTGGTTAGTGCACTTGCCTATGATGCTACAGACCCCCGGTTCGATTCCCGGCAGCGGTAATAAAATTGCGATGTCCGAACATGCTCCACTGGCATCATTTGCAAGGATGAATGCCACAAAATACACCGTCCTTCGGATCGAAACGTTAACTGGCGCCCCTGTGCAGGAAGACCCATCCCGTGTGCAGGATCAAAAATCCCTATCGTAATTACAAGATTACATTATTGTCCTTGTGCGTCCCCAGCTGGAGTATGCTTCAGCCATATGGGACCCCCTACAAAAAGGAACACCCATAAGGTTGAAATGGTCCGGAGACGTGCAGCTCGATGGACCATGAATGCCTATGCCAGAAAAAACTAACGTCGCTTCATTATTACACAAGTTGGACTGGCAACCCCTTGAAGAAAGACTTTCAGTGGCACGCCTTTGTCTTTTCTACAAGATAGTGAACGGCATTGTGGCTGAGTCCCTTCTTGATTATGTCCAGCCTCGTACTCATAGGATTTCAAAGTACTGTCATTCTACGACATTTCGTCAAATTCATACTGGCAAGTATACATAGGTATTCCGGTAACAGGACACTTCGGCCCCAAAACCACCTCGGCCCCTAGACACTTCGGCCCCTAGACACCTCGGCCCAAAACCACCTCGGCCCCACATAAAATTGAAACCCTAGACGGGTCGGCCCCTAGACACGTCGGCCCCATATACCTAGACACTTCGGCCCCACTTTGCTTTTCACGGGTCTTCCACTTAATTAAGAGATCAGGTTGGATGCCCGATGAGTTTTTTATTATTATTTTTATTTGCTGATTTGATTATTTTGATAGGGAGCCACGAATATTTGAACCTATAATATATATATTTATTTTATATTATAACGTTACTAAATAGAAAATCTATATGTTAATTTAAGAAGAATGGAAGATACATTTGAAAATTCCCCTCTTTTATTTCAATGAATAAGGCTTTTTTTTTTATGCGAAATAATTCCACGCCGCTAAAATACTTTTTAAATTAATTTCAATCAGTTACCGTAAACCCCCCCCCCACCCCCCCCCCACCAAAAAAAAAAAAAAAAAAACATTCCTCGGTTTCATCAACCATGGTGAAGATGGGGGATAATCTTATATTTGTTAACATATTTATATATTTATTTATTAATTTATTTATTTATCCGGCCTCGGTAGCTAAGTCGGAAGCGCGTATGACTGGTGATCAGGAGGACGCGGGTTCGCTACCTACCTGGGTCGGCAACTTTCTTTCGTGGAGATTGATTATGAAATCTTTTCTTCAGTCATTCTCTCCCTTCTGCTGATTCAAGAAGGGCAGTTGTCACTTTCTGGGGAAAACAATTATGCACTGTAATGGTTAACCGCTTACGTATAAGCCTGCCCCGGTTAAGTGTGGATAGGTAAACTGACCGGCTCGAAAATGAACTAAAATAGTGTTGACTGGTTCAGAGGGCAGAAGTAATCTGATCAGGATCTACACTGTTTGCAAAGATAAGGATTAACGTGTTCAGCGGGGTAAGGATTAATGAATTTTAGGTTAGTACACTATTAAGCAAAAAGTTTTACAAGAACAATTAATTATTGACTTGAATTAGAAAAGTGTGACACTCAATAAACAACCAGGCGTTACTAATCCCTTTACCCAAATAAAGAGATCCTTGATGATAAACAGATCATTGTGATCTATTGTCACACATTTGATTGTCATTATAGCTCATATTAAAGACGGACAATAACGAGTATATTGTATACTTTATTTATATTTATTTATTAGTCACATTTCTGACTATCAGCTACCCAAATTACTTGATACATATGTACTATATGTATATATTAGTGGCAAACAGTGTAGATCTGGATGTGCACTGTGTGCAAAGTCTTCACTACTCGTATTTTTGTAGGAATTCCTCAGTATGTTTCCATTGTTATCAATTTTCACACATTTAGAAATTCCTATTTGATTGTCATTTCAGCTCATATTTAAAGACGGACAGTAACACGTATACTGTATACTTTATTTAATTATTTATTTTATTTATCTATTAGTCACATTTCTGACTATCAGACCCTCAAATTACTTGATACATGTATATTGTATTCATTTAAAATTCGCAAACTGAATGACAGTGTAGATCCAGATCAGGTGGATCTGGATGTGCACTGAGTGCAAAGTCTTCATGGCCCTATATATTCTTGTAGAAAAGGCTCCTTGACTATCACTATCAAATATTCACAATTAGAACAACCCGCTAAACCCCACTTTTCGTGATGCTAACTCAAGGTCAACGTCACGGTTGAAGGCGGCGGGGGATTAGCTGTCCTTAAGAGTGTAGTCCAAGTTAACCTGAAAATGTCGTGTATGCGTTGTTATATTATAATAGTCTCATTGGTTATTTGTTATTTTTATATGAAATAACAATAGCAATAAAATAATTTGATCTTGATTCCGTAAAACCAAAATTATATAACACACAACCTGTATCTTGCAGCAGAAATATGAATTACGAAAACATGCCTATACAAATGCATTGTAAATTTTACCGCCGAAAAAAAAACCGAACATTATAAGAGGAAGAATTGTGGTATTTTTATTATTTCTGCTCAAATAAGAAAAAAAAGGTTTACCACTGTAAACCCCAATTTTACTATATAAAAGTGGGGTTCAAGGGGGGTCAAAATTAAAAAGGCGTGTCTCGTGATGTAAATAAGGTATGCCCCTATGAGCCTCAGTTTTCCCCATATAAACTGGGGTTTAGCGGGGTCTTCATTATACGGGCTTGTTAACATGATGTTTTGGTGTTAGATTTGACGTTTAACGCTCCAATCCACACTGTATCGGTCATTTTGGAGACGTTGCCTCCAATTTTGTGGGATTTTTACCCGCATTGAGATGAAATGGCATCTCAAGCCCTGCAGCCCAATGAAACCAATAGGGTATGAAAAGTCCGACTCGCACCGCTTTTCCTGGCCAGGCTTAGAACCTCTAAGTGGTTTACCAGTACCCATGCAACATGCTGTCGGTTTCTTGAAGTCCCGATGGGCGGGGCCGATTTTAACATGATATAAATGCTCATACCCTAATAGATATCAAAAGTGGGGCCGAGGTGTCTTTGGGGCCGAGATGTCTAGGGGCCGAGGTGACAGTGGGGCCGAGGTGACAGTGGGGCCGAGGTGACTAGGGCCGAGGTGTCTAGGGCCGACTTGGTTTTGGGCCGACCTGTCTAGGGGCCGAGGTGGTAGTGGGGCCGAAGTGTCTGGAAATCAGTATTCCTTCTTACCACTGAAAAAGGTCAGACAATGATTTTTTCTTATTCTATCGTAGCATATGACATGAAAGTAGAATTCAGATGAATAAACTTTTTCTAGATCTTTGTCCTGAATACTACCGGTTTAGTTATTTTATTTTCGCCGCTTCTGTAACTACTGGGCTGAATGAAAGAAATTACACATGGAGCCCCCGGGATTGGAAACTGAAAGTTGTTCATAAGATCTGGGTCTCATGATCAAGACGGTCACCATGCCCATACCCGGTAAAAATTTACAAATCTTCTTTTAGGAAGCTTGAAGCTTGGTATGCTGCATTGGGAGACTGTAGCACTACCGGATTTACAGTATTAACTTGGTTTACCTTGCCTAATTCTATACGTCAAGATCAACTGTATTTGAATGGAAAAGTGGCAAAACAGTGTATCCCCCCCCCCCCCCAAGTTACTTTTCCAAAAATTATCAAGACACGCAGTTTCATTTTCACTTCATTGCAGCTGGTATTAAGTGTCGTGTGGTAGCGATCGAACGTTTCCCAGTGCTTCATCATTGTACAGATTATATTTCTATTTAAATAAAATCACTGAGCCAATTTTGATGTCTTTAAAAATATATGAAATATTGCTCAAATAATCATCTTAGAGCGTAAGCAGTCCTACGACGTAAAGTGATGCTTTTTTAAAAGTCTTTATAAAATCTGTCTATTTTACTTCCCCGTTTCTAAAGGCACTTTTATGCAAAAAAAAAAAATCAGATTTAGTCCCAGCTAGTGAACGTTACCACCCGATTAATAAAAGTGCCACGAATTACTTTGTTTTTGTTTGTTATTCAACATTTAACGAACCGCATCTTTCATACAAAATGTTCCATGAAAAAAAAAAGGTTGAAGAAAATGTTGAAATATTCATTCACAGCTGTTACGTTTATTGATAAAAAAATGAAAATCAAATGCTAGGCGGGCCGTTTCAGCTTTTTTAAATCCATCTAAATTGTTCCAAACAAACTCGATATAAGCCACGTCACGAGAAAACCAGTCTTCTGGATTATGCAATCAGGAGCCATTGTTCAAAGCATCGTTAGCTTAACGAGCTCGTTACCACCACTACCCATCGGGACTTGAAGAAATAGATTAGGCTGCATGATGCTTCAACGCAGAGATGAAACCGACCGCACACGAGTACTAGTTTTGTTTGTTTGATTTGAGGTTTAACGTCCCCGTCAACACTGTAAAGGTCATTTTGGAGACGTTGCTTCCAATTTTGTGGGACTTTTACCCGACATTGAGATGAAATGACATCTAATCCCTGTCGTCCAATAAACCAATAGGGTTTAATAGCATGGACGGTCCGCCTCGCACCGCGGTTCCTGGACAGGCTTAGATCCTCTAAGCGGTTTACCAGTACTAGTGTGCGGGCCGGATTCAGCTCTGCGTTGAAGCATTATGCAGCCCATATATTTCTTCAAGCCCCTATGGGCGGGGGCCGACACGAGTACTGGTAAACCGTTTAAGGATTTAAGCCTGCCCAGGCAAAGCGGTGCGAGTCGGACCGTCCATGCTTATAAACACCATTGGTTTCATTGGGCGACAGGGCTGGTGATGTCATTTCATCTCATTTTCGGGTAAAAGTCCCACGAAATTTGAAGCGACGTCTCCAAAATGACCTAGGGGACGCCTCGGGACGGGGACGTTAAACCTAAGCAACAAAGCTTCTATTTATTAATAGTCATTTTGGAGACGTTGCTTCCGATTTTGTGGAACTTTTACCCGACATTGAGATGAAATGATATGTCAAGCCCTACCACCCAATAAAACCAATAGAGTTTACACCAACAGGGTATTTTTGCTGAAAAAAGAGCCTTTGCAAAAGCTACTCACATTTTATTTCAGCAAAAATATTAGTATATGTTTTATATATATTCAACGAACAAAGATTCAACGATTCGTTAACTAACGATGTCGTTAGTTTTGAACAACTGGCCCCAGATTCTTGACACTTTGTGCGCATGTCCTTTGTCGTGCTTACGAATAGCAGATACTGTCGCGAGAATGCGCATGCGCAGTCTCGCCATTCCTGTCAGTGTTCGTTAATGAGGTAAGGGTGGCTTTCCCACGTCATGGCGCACATATATGTTTTGGTCATCTTACACCTGTTGGGTCTTAATGTCAGTAAAATCTGGAATGAATGGTGATTATATACTTACCACCACAGGTATAAAACCCCACTCTATAGGACAGTTACAAAAGAGTTACAATACATGCACCACAGCCTAAGTGTGAACCATTCCATGGAAAAAATCTTGGCTGTGACATGTACAACCAGCGAAGATTTAGATCAGAAAGCTCAACCCCCGCAGTCCGATCAGAGCGTTCGTCATCTGTTCTATAGTCTGAAAAGAGTCAATGAGTAGAATTGTTGGATTTTTCAATGATCAGCAACAAGGCTTAAGACAGGTTGTTTAGAGTCTCGACATCATTCCGACACCTTTTTAATCCTGATTAAGTGGGTTACGTTAAGAAGCATTAACAAAACTTGAAGCAGGTGTTTCATGAAAATACAATAATGTTAAGCCACTTCCAGGATCTTGTAATGTAACTACTAAAGTGAAAGGTAATTTTCTCTGTAAGAAATATAATGTAAAATAGCAATGATAGAAAAGTTTACGTCACAAGTGGCTCTAGATGTTTGAGCTCTAGGGCAGTCGCTTTGAAGTTTTGATAAATGAACCGCGAATAACGACGTGTACACTCAGCGAAGACTCGCATAAAAAAGTCTGTGAAACTCTGCGTTTGGAAACTTTGGGTCAACAAGCATCCTTTTTTACGAGAGCTAAGTCTGTGATCAGACCGCGCGCGGGCGCAGGCTGATCTGAGGCTTCGCTGGGCGCCCATCACCAAAGACCTTTTTTCGCTTATCGGTGCTCATTTATCCATTGTATACTAGTGGACTCTTCCATTTCTACATGTTGAACAAGTCCATTTGTCATATAAGGGGTGTCAGGCCTATTTTTCGTCTTTATTCTATTTTTGAAGCTAATAGCGTTCTGCGGCGTCTGATCTGGACCTGCACTGTTTGCCAATGTGCCCCTTTTAGGGGTTTCCCGCGTGCAGTCGGTTAAAATGATATTCATATAAGGAACCTTATAATTATGACGTGTATATTCATTCTGTTCTAATTATCAGTCATATAGTCAGTCATATGCTGCCATACAAAAGATATATGAGCCAAGTCAATACTAAATCTGTTTTGCAATTTGCGAACAAAAAGGGGTAGATCAGACAGCGCATGCGCGCAGTCTGATATACCCCTTTCTGTTCGCTTATGGATGGTACAATATTTCAAGATTATCGCTAGTCTGTGTGTTGCTGAGCGGGCCAGTTTGTGTGTCATCTGGGGCCAGTTGTTCAAAACTAACGTCGCCGTTAGTAAACGTATCGTTAAAATTTAATCATTTAATATGGCAAATATGCCAATATTTTTGCTGAAAAAAAAAAATACATTTTTTTTTTCACGTAATATAACAAAATTGTATTTGCTAAAATAGTTAAGAATTTGATTTTCCGGTCCCCGCCCATCGCGGCTTGAAGAAATGGATGGGCTGCATGATGCTTCCACGCAGAGCTGAAACCGACCGCACACGAGTACTGGTAAACCGCTAAGAGAATCTAAGCCTGCCCAGGCAAAGCAGTGCGAGTCAGACCGTCCATGCTTATAATTCCTATTGGTTTCATTGGGCAACAGGGCTTGAAATGTCATTTCATTTCAATGTCTGGTAAAAGTCCCACAAAATTGGAAGCAACGTCTCCAAAATGACTTATACACTGTTGACCAGGACGTTAAACCTCATCAAACAAACAAATCAAACAACCCGTCAACACTGTATAAGTTATTTTGGAGACGTCGATTCCAATTTCGTGGGACTTTTACACGACATTGAAATGAAATGCCTTCTCAAGCCCTGCCGCCCAATAAAACCAATAGGGCTTCATCACGCCTATATAATTTTGACCCTCATAATCCCCACTTTTATACAGTAAATAACTGGGCTTTACAAGTTTTTTCTTATTTCTGCTCAAAAATTTAGATTGTGGGTACTCGCTAGAACCGCCTCGCTGAGGCGGTCCTAACAAGTTCCCACAATTTGTTTTGCGCAGAAATATGAAAAATATCAGAATTTTTCATCTTTTTTATTTTTTATTTTTTTTTTTTGTTTTGGGTAAAATTTACAATGCATTGTCTAGGCGGGTTAACGTAATGATATGCCGCAAGAACGATCCGACTCGCAATGAGGCTCCGACTCACACCAATTTGCCTAGGCAGGCTTAGACCTTCTGAGCGGTTTACCAGTACTCGTGTGCGGTCGGTTTCAGCTCTGTGTGGAAGCACCATGCAGCCCAGTCTATTTCTCAAAGCTCTGGCGCATTGGAGTTACTGCATATTCTGGTTTGTTCTTTAACTGTACAGATTCACCATAGAACACAAGCCAGTAATTGAATGTAAAAAAGCGGATTTGGTATGCTACCAAACTGCCACGTTCATGCTACTTTTTCAAATTTGCATTCAAAGAACGTCCACAGTGGCTGAGCTAATGCATTAATTACCTTACATAGGCGCTAAAAGGGGAAAGGGAGCCCTCAGATCCGTGACAATCACATTGGCATCTCTTTATTATCTCCTTGCAAGACTCCAACTTAACCAATTGAATGATCAGCTTGAACAGCCAATGGCTTCTTACAGAAAGCCAGTGTGGATTCAGAGAGGACAGAGGAACAACTGACATGATCTTCAAAGCAATGCAACTTCAAGAGAAATGCCAGGAACAGAACATGGGTCTCTACATAACCTTTATTGACCTTACCAAAGCATTCACACAGTCAGCCGTGAGGGTCTTTAAAAATTATCGCAAAATTTGGCTGTCCAACGAAGTTCATAGCAATGATGAGGCAGTTCACGATAGCATGCTGGCACGGGTCCAAAATGATGGTGAGTTTTCTGATCCATTCCCTGTGACAAATGGAGTCGAGCGTACTAGCCACATCACTGTTCAGCAGAACATATGCCATGCTCAAAGATGCTTTCCAGGATGGTGATAATGATATACCTATTAGGCATCGCACTGAGGAAAGCTTTTCAACCTTAGAAGGTAAGGTGCAGACAGAGGTGCTAAATGAGTTCCTCTTTGCTGACGACATGGCAAAGGGTGCTACAACAGAAGAGAAGATGCAAAAAGGTGTAGATGAAGTATCTGACTCTTGTGACAGCTATGACCTCACAATCAGCATCAGACTGAGGTGGTCTATCAACCAGCATGTGGAAAGCCTTACAAGCAGCCAACAATCACAGTGAAAGGTCAAAGATTGCAAGTGGTAAATAAGTTCATGTACCTTGGGAGCACACTGTCAAGAATCATACGTATTGATGACAAAGCTAATGTCAGGATTTTCAAAGCTAATGCAGCATTTGGCCAACTACGGGGTAGTGTTTGGGATCGAAGTGGAATCAGGCTTGAAACAAAGCTGTAAGTCTACAGAGCTGTGGTGCTACCAACACTATTATATGCATGTGAAACATGGACAGTTTACCAACGCAATGCCAAAAGACTGAACCACTTCCATACAAGCTGTCTTAGAAAACTCTTAAAGATTACGTGGCAGGATCCCAGACAGAGAAAAGGACAGGGATGCAGAGTGTACATACTCTTCCGAAACCGGCACAGTTGACATGGACAGTCCCTGTTACCAGGATGCCTGAGGAGCGGTTGCGTAAGAAAATCCTCAATGGAGAATTAGAAACAGGCAAACGCTCCCATGGTGGTCAGGAGAAGCGTTACAAGGACACCCTCAAAGCCTCCATTAAGGACTTCAACATACCAACAGAGTCGTGGAAACAAAATACAGTCAAACTTCAATGGCTCGAACACCTTTGCGACCGCGAAAATTTGTTCGAGGCAGGGGTAGTTCGATCCACTGACGGTTACTATCAGAAGGCATAACCTGACACTTGTGGGCATCTTTTCGGTGTTCTTTAAGGAAAATGTATGCTGTGTGTACTCATTAGAATCGCCTCATCGAGGCGATTCTAATGAGTACACACAGCGTACATTTGCAAGATAAAATACTCAAATCTCCTGAACTATCCCGCACTTTTTCTTTTGTAGAAGTTTCCCTAAGGACTCAAGAACTGATTCGACTCATCCATGGTAAATGAGCCATCGGGGTTCGAGCCATTGAAGTTCTACTGTACACAGGACAGAGCAAAGTGGTGAGGCCTCATTAGAAGGGATGCTTGTGAATATGAAGCAAAAAGAATAAGCAAAGCAGAACGGAAACATGCACAGCGCAAAGCCAGACCTAAGGCATCACCAACAGAGCTGTCTTCTTCTAACCTCTGTTGCTCAGTCTGCAACACACAGTTTAGAGCTAGAATTTGTCTCACCAGCCATCTTAGAACACACAAACAGTAACATTTCTTTTATGTGGTTAATATTGGTCATTGTCAGTAATGAAAGACGAACTCACAAATGTCTGAACACCATCAGTTCCTTATGTCAGCGGAAAACCTCTACATTTCTAAAGCAACGAATCAACGATGCCCTCCAGGAGATGGTTGGGCGAGGCGAAGGTATCATTGGAACGTCGTCCAACTGATATTGTATTACAGATGAGCAAGGCTTCCTGGCCTTGCAGCAGGTAAGGGAAGTGGGGGAATGCTATTATTCTTCAGTTTCTACACGTTCATTTACTTTTCTCTTTCTCACGTGTCCCTCATCTTCTATCTCTGCTGTGTCTTCTATCTCTTTTCTTCCTTTCTCCGGAGACGGCAACCAATCAACCAAATCAACGACGGCCTCTGTGTTCATACACTGGCAGGGACACTAATAATACCTCATTCTAATGCACTTGCGTCTGATTGCAAAGCACGAGCTAAGGCACCACCAACTCTAACCTGTGTTGCTTTATCTGCAACAGACAGTTCAGAGCTAGAATTGGTCTCATCAGCCATCTTAGAACTAACACACATTAGTATTTCTTGCATGCGATTAAGATTGGCCATTGTCAGTAATGTCAGATGAACCTAAAGTGACAACATCAAAGTCTTACTGAGGTGCGAACGTGTGTGACATAATTTCTGAACCACACTATTTACGTAAAGCTAATTGGCATCAAATAAACCAGTTTATGTTACTTTTCGATAAGACATCGAATTCACAAACAGTGAAAATCCAAAATTCGTATCCTCACTATTTGCAGTGACGATATCGATTTCGATTTCACTGAGAATTGAAGATATATCCCCTAATTGGTTGTTGGACGTTTCTTTTGACACCCAGTATATTTTTCCTTTTCTCATTTCTTAGTAGTTGACTTTTTTCGCCAGGACGTTATCTCTGTGAAAAAGAGATTTTAGGAACAAGCAATATGTGTAAACACGTCACTCAATATTATCAGATATATCCTAGGATGAGTTTTAAATTCTTCATTATGCAAATAAACCATACTCTCGTACGTGATTAACTGTCGTCCGTTGAACACCGTTGAAGTAACCGTGAAAACAATCGCAGCGTGTTTGGCGTTAAAATGCCAATCCGAAAATGTGAGAAATACAAAAAAAGGTTAACCCCGTAGGCACACAGCAATCAATGTTGTTTTAACGTTGGTTCAACGTGCATTCAACGTTCGGTGTCTGCCGAGAAAGAACAAAAAATCGTTATGTACTAATCGCAGCGTGCTTAAAGTTAAAATGCCAATCCGTAAAATGTGCGAAATGAAAAAAAAAATGGTTAACCCCTTAGGCAAACAACGTACACTCAATGTTGTTTTAACGTTAGTTCAACCTGCAGTCAACTCTCAGTGCCTAATCGTTATGTAATCTGCAACATTTACATTTCCAGTATAAAGTCTGATGTAGACATATAGAAAGCAATGTAGGCCTAGTTCATAGGGCCTACTTCCATGAACGCATCGAGTCACATGATTTCCAGTTTCGTCAAGTGACGTCATTCGAAACCATGGTTCTGTATGGGCGTTGGTGACGTCAGCGCTGCTCCACTCTTTGCAGAAACTCAGCGAGTAAATGTTTTTCAGCTTTTAAAGTTTGCCCTATTAGCATTTTTTCGCCAGTTGATGAGGGGCAAAGATTGTAAATATAAAAAATAAACATTTTTGTGCTTTTCATGAAAGTGTGAACGACAGCGGGTCGTCATTTACTTTGCACGCGACCCACTGCGTTCATACCTTCATGAACCGCAGAAAAATAGAAACCATTTCTTAAGTTAAATGCCTGCAGGACATAGCGTCGTGTCGATATCGTCGTATCGATATCGGACTGACATTGACCCGCTATTTTGTGCTGACTGGGATAACGTTTTCAGAACCTCTTGACTAACCAAAGAGTAATATGTAATTACCCGGGGTCATATCAGTACTCTCTAGCATCATCCCTTGTCCAACAGAAAGTTTCATTTATTCTTTCTTTGTGTTTTCTTGCACCCAGTGTCTCCTAATAAGAGACCATCTTTGGGAATGTTCAAAAGTGGTCTTCAAGACCACTTTTGAACAGTCCCAAAGGTGGTCTTAATATAGGAATTTTACTGTACATGTATATCTCGGGATCGGCGAAGCTCTTGATGAGACTTTGACACTTCGCTGAAGGCAAACGATCTACAATCTTATGACTGAGATTGGATTATCATTCCTGTCTGTGGATTTCTTTCCTTTTGCTTGCCTTAACCCTTATACCATTAAAGAAAAAATTCTAGAACAATCCGTGGTCTATTTTAGCTCACCCGAAGGCGAGATATATATTGTTATCGTCCTGTGTCCGTCGTCCGCTGTGCTTTGTTCGTCGTGCATCGTTCAATTATTGCTTCAACGACATCTAAATCAGTGAATGCATTTTGAATTGATTTCACAGGAATGTTCCTTGGGTGACCCTATACCAAAATTGCTAAACCTGGTTCCATTCCACTGAACAAAATGGTCACTATGGCTAAAAATATAAATAACTTTAACGATATCCCCTCCTTGGCCTATGGCCCGACTTCAAAATAATTTCGCAGGAATGTTCCTTGTGTGACCATCTACCAAAATTGCTAAAATGGTTTCGCTCCGTTGAACGAAATGACCGCCATAGCTGAAAATATAAAAACCTTTAAAAGATTTCTTCTCCTAAGCCAATGGCCAGATTTCAAAATAATGCCACAGGAATGTTCCTTGTGTGACCATCTATCTACCAAAATTGCTAAAATGGTTTCGCTCCGCTGAACGAAGTGACCGCCATAGCTGAAAATATAAAAACCTTTAAAAGATTTCTTCTCCTAAGCCAATGGCCAGATTTCAAAATAATGCCACAGGAATGTTTCTTGAGTGACCTTCAATGGTTCCGGTCCGCTGAACAAATTGTTCACCACAGATTAAAACAGACAAACCTTTAAACGACATTTCCTCCTAGAGCATTGGGCCGATTTTAAAATAATTTCATAGAAATGTTTCTCTAATGCCCCTTTTACAAAATTTCTAAAATAGTTTCATTCGGCCCAATAAAATCGCCTCCAGAGATAAATATTGAAAATACTAATAATAATTATTATTTTTGGCCAAAATGATTTTAATGGTATGTTCCTCTTATGGCCCTCTACCAAAATTGCAAAATCGGTCCAGTCGGCTGAACAAAATGGAAACATGGGTTAAAATGAAAAAAAAAAAAAAATCTTGAAAAGCTTTCCCGCCTGTACTTTGAGTCAATTGACCAACCAGTGCTATCAGTGCTATGATTCTACAATGTAATTAACCCTTTTTGTACCAAATGGAATCTTCAGTCTTATATATAGCATGCAGGAGTACATTTAAAAATTTATGGGAGTCAGACTGTGTTTTCGTCAAAATTTATTTGTAAAATGGCTGAACATTTTGCAAACAGTGTAGGCCCTGATCAGACGCCGCGTTCTGCGGCGTCTGATCTGGGCCTGCACTGTTTGCCCGGGTACCCGTTTGGGGGTTTCCGGTACTAAATGCAATTAAGAAAAGTGCTCCCGCTTAATAGTAGATTGGAAAAGGGAAAAACTGTTCCAGCTATAAATATAAAAGGCAGTTTCCATAGTCGTTCACTGGACCATCATCAGGTTGGTGATCTCCCATGCTATTACATCATAACTCAGGTGAGCGAATAAGGTCCATCATGGACCTCTTGTTTAAAAAGAAAATGAGGACTGACAGTCCATGCGAACCGTCGCAGCAGACGATTCACATTTTTAAAATGTCAAGCTTTGCCCCGAAAATACTTTGACACTGCTGTCTGCTAGGGTGATTGGCACATTAAGTGTTAATCCATTTTGTACTGAATAGATTTGCTGTTTGTCAGATTTGAGGTTTAACGTCCCCGTCAACACTGTATAGGTCATTTTGGAGACGTTGCTTCCAATTTTGTGGGACTTTTACCAGACGTTGAGATGAAATGACATCTCAAGTCCCGTCGCCTACTGAAACCAATGGGGTTTATGAGCTTGGACGGACCGACTCGCACCGCTTTGCCTGGGCAGGCTTAGATCCTCTAAGCGGTTTACCAGTGCTCTTGTGCCGTCGGTTTCAGCTCTGCGTAGAAGCATCAGGCAGCCCTTCTATTTCTTCAAGCCCCGATGGGCGGGGGCGATGTACTGGATAGAATCTCATATCTTATATACAATAGGAGTTCATTTCGAAATTTAGGGACAAAGGTTGCGTTGATTTTAGCAACTGATTTAAAGATGGCTGAACTTTTTGCAAACAGTGAATGGGTGAAGGTCATCACGAAAACACACCTCTATAATGTTGACCCCCTTAAGCCCCTCCTTCATGTAGTAATACTTAGGTTTACAGGGGTATACATCAATTTTCTTATTTCTGCTCAAAAACATAGATTGTGGGCACACGTTAGAACCGCAGATTGTGGGTACTCGTTAGAACCGCCTCGACGAGGCGGTTCTAACAAGTACTCACAATCTATGTTTTGAGCAGAAATATGAAAAATATCAGAATTTTTATCAGAAAATTTATGCTTTCTTACGTGGTACAATTTCCAATACATGTGTATAGGAGTGTTTTCGTAATGTCCTGATTCTGCGGCGTCTGATCTAGGCCTGCACTGTTTTTAGGGTTTCCGGTATAAAATGGATTAAAGGATCCTTCAGATGTACCGCTACTATTTCTAACAATAATTAAGTATGACTGAATTTTTTTCTCATTAATAAATAACGGCCCCCGCCCACCGGGGCTTGAAGAAATAGATAGTCTGCATGATGCTTCCATGCAGAGCTGAAATCCGACCGCACAAGAGCACTGGTAAACAGCTTAGAGGACCTAGGCCTGCCCAGGTAAAGCGGTGCGAGTCGGACCGTCCATGCTTATAAACCCTATTGGTTTAATTTGGCGACATGGCTTGATATGTCATTTCATCTTAGCGTCGGGTAAAAGTCCTGCAAAATTGGAAGCAGCGTCTCCAAAATGACATATACAGTGTTGACGGGGAAGTTAAACCTCAAATCAAACAAACAAAAACCAATAAATAAATAATTAACAGAATAAATAATTAAATTGATTGATTGGATATTCTGCATGAAGACTATTCCTATTATCAGACATTGTAGTTTCTGTGTTGATGTGAGCTCTCAAAATTTGTCCGTGTTTGTGCGAGTTGAGAGTCTTCAAGTCGAATATAATAGTCATTGACTAGACATCGCCTCTTGGGGACAGATAAATATATATTTAACAGCGATAAAACATCCCTATACCGGAACGAATCACGATTAAACTCTGTTTGCCAAAGTTTATATTGAGAGATTTTTCCTGTGAAAAACTATCAGACGCCAAATGATGATGGGAATTTCTGCGCCATGTTCTGAACATCACGAATGCCTTTCATAGTATCCTTATTTCTTTATTATGAGACATAGTGCAGAGTGAGTGAGTGAGTGTTTGAGTTTTACGTCTCACCAACAGCTAAGGTCATACGGAGACGGGACCTCGGTTGAAAGATTCATCCGAAAGTCTGGAGAAGTTCGGGATCGATCCTGCGATCCCTGGTCTACGAGGCGAGTAGCATAACCACTACACTACGGAGGCTTCTAGGTGACATAATGCAGTCTTTCAAAACACGCCTATATAACTTTGACCCCCTTAAACCCCACTTTTATATAGTAATTGGCGTTTGCAGGGGTATACATGTACATTGTTTTTCTTATTTCTGCTCAAAAACATAGATTGTGGGTACCCGTTAGAACCGCCTAACCGAGGCAGTTCTACATTTTTTGTAACAAGTATCCACAATCTATGTTTTGAGCAGAAATAAGAAAAATATCGAAATGAAATTTTTCATCTGAAAATTTACATTTTTCGGTGGTAAAATTTACGATGTATTTGTATAGGCGTGTTTTCGTAATGTGATATTATTCTTATTTATGCTCAAAACATAAGATGTGGCTATTATTAGAACCCCCTCATTGAGGCTGTTCTGAGTACCTACATCCTATGTCTTGGAGCAGAAATAAGAAAAATAATGTAGAGCCCCGAAAACTCAGTTTTCTCTGTGAGTGAGTGAGTTTTACGACCCACCAACAGCTAAGGTCATACGGAGACGGGACATCGGTTGAAAGACTCATCCGAAAGTCTGGAGAAGCCCGGGATCGATCCTGCGACCCCTGGCTTACACGGCGAGTAGCGTAACCACTACACAACGGAGGCTTCTAGTTTTCTCTATATAAAGAGGGGTTTACATGGGGATGTTTCATTTCGCGGACTTGTTAACGTGATGTTTTCACACGCCGCTTCTTTTCTTACTTTGTTTTGTCTAAATATTGCCAGATTTAGGCACCGGGACATAGTAACTATCATGTCAAAGTTAATGATCGCTCTGGATTCATTACGAAAACACGCTTATATAATTTTGACCCCCTTGAACCCCCCTTTTATATAGTAAAACTGAGGTTTACAGGGGGGTAAACCTTTTTTTCATTTCTGCTCTAAAATATAGATTGCGGGTACTCGTTAGACCGGTTCTAACCAGTACCCACAATCAATATTTTGAGCAGGAATAAGAAAAAATATCACAATTTTTCATCATAAAATTTAAGTTTTTTCGGCAGTAAGGTTTATAATGTATTTGTATAGGCGTGTTTTCGTAATGTGGTGGCTAAATCCAACTTTGCTTGTTATGTTTCGTTCTGTACTGTATATTTTACATCAGGCTTAAATACAGGTCCGTTTAATGAACACCCCTGTAAATCCACTTAATATAGAGAAAAGTGGGTTTATGCGATTGTGTATGTGTGTGTGTGTGTGGGGGGGGGGGGGGGGGGGTAATTTTCTTATTTTTGCTCAAAAACGCAGATTGTGAACCGAGCATTCACAGTCTATGTTTAGGCTGGAATAAATATCAAAACTTTTTATGTGAAAATGCTTGTTCTAGAGACAGTCAATACTTGAACAAGTCCGTGAAAAGAACACCGACCTTAACCCCACTTTATATGGAGAAAATTGGGGTATACGGGGGTGTACATTATCTTTATAATTTTTGCTCCAAGAAATAGGTTGTGGGTATTCGTGAGAGCACCCACCACCTATGTTTGCAGTATAAATAAGAAATATTACGGTTTTCCATGAAAAAGTGGCCATTTTGGAGATGTGAAAAAATGCATTATCTCGCTTGGGTGTGTTATCACTATGAAAGAAGAAATTTTAGCAAACGAGTGTGTTATCGTAATGACCAGTTATAAAAAACGGCTTATTACTTTTGTTGCTATGGCAACGTATAGTTTCCACAGACTTATAATGGGGAAAATTGAAAATGGCATTTACTGCCAAGCCTCTGCAGATATTTTGACAAAACTTTCATAGAAATGTTTCTTTGGCAGTCTACTATCTGCCATATGATTTTAAGCATACTGCTCATTTTTATTAGTTGCCATGGAAACCAAAATAAAAAAGAATAGAAAAAATATCTCCTCAGAAACCATATGCTCTATGAGGCTGAGACTTTGTGAAAATACATATATTCACCACATTTGCCTCAGCAGTTTTTTCTTAAATGAAATTCGTCTCATTAGTTTGATTGTTATGGCAACATAGATTTTCCGAAGAATTATAATGGGGATAATTGAAAAATGGCATTATCTGCCAAGCGTTTGCAGATATTTTGCCAAAACTTTCATAGAAATGTTTCTTAAGCAATCTACTATCTACCATGTAATTTTAGGCCTGCTGCTCATTTTACTTGGTTGCCATGGCAACCAAAATGAAAAAAAAAAAGTAAAAAAAAAAATAATTAAAAATCATCTTCTCAAAAACCATATGCATTATGAGGCTGAGACTTTATGAAAATATTCACCATGTTTGCCAGGTTTTGTGAGTTTTTTTTTATGAAATTCGGCTCTTTAGTTTGGTTGCTATGGCAAGTAACAGTTTCCATCGACTAATAATGGGAAAATTGAGAAATGGACTTTTTTGCCAACCCTTTGCAAATATTTTGACAATACTTTCATATAAATATTCTTTAAGCAAACATCTATCTGCCATATAATTTAGACCAACTGCTCACTTCTATTGGTTACCATGGAAACCCAAATGCCCCCCCCCCAAAAAAAAAAAAAATAAATAAAAAATAACAACTTAAAACTCATCTTCTCAGTAGCCATTAGCATTATGGGGCTGATACGTTATGGCTCTTTAATTTGGTTGCTTTGGCAATTTAGGGTTTCCGTAGAGTTGTAATAGGGAAACTTGAAAGTTTGCACTTACCACCAAGCCTTAGCAGATATCTTGGCAAAACTTTCATGGAAATGTTCTATCTGCCATAAGATTTTAGGCCTACTGCTCATTTTTATTGGTTGCCACTGGTCTTGAAACCAAAATTAAAATTTTTATGAAATTTGGCTTTTTAGTTTGGTTGCTATGTGAAGTTAAGAGTTCCCATAGACTTACATTGGGGAAAATTGAAAAATCCCATTTATGCCTTTCAAGATATTTTGTCAAACTTTCATAGAAATGTTCCTTAAACAATGTTCTATCTGCCATATGATTTAAGGCGTTTTGGTTGCCACGGACGGGCAGTTGTCAAATGTCGTATTTTGTCTTGCAAAAACACAATCAAGCGACATCAGACCTCTGATTTGGTTGTATTTTTATTGGAGTTTAATGGCCCAGTCAACAATATTTTTTCATTTTACCTAGTCTCACTTTTCCTGGGCAGATTTATACGAAAGCGGTCAACCAGTACAGTTCATATTCTTTCGCCAGAAACTGACAACTGCCCTTCTGAAGATATCCTAATCAATCTCCGCGAAAGAATGATGCCGACCCCGGCAGATATCGAACCCGCGTCCTCCTGATCACCAGTGAGACGCGCATCCGACTGAGCCGGCTGTCAGACCTCTGAAGCCACTAGGCTGATTGGGTCCAAATTGTATCTGTAGGGTCCTTGGTTGCAGGGCTTCCATGGTTTATGAAAATACATGGCTTACAGTGGGCTCTGGTGAGCATAGTAGCCCATGGACCTCTTGTTTTCCTTGCAATGCAGTAGAGCAGGAATTTTGCCCTGTTGCTAAATGTTTTTTTTTTGTTTGTTTTGTTTTTGTTTTGTTTTGGAAACAGTTGTTGGCATTTTAAAGTTTATTATTCTGGAAAATATTACCTATTGCTATTTACAAAGCAGCTACACATTACATTAGCACATCCGTGTGACATCTCCAAAACGGTCAATTTTCCGGTTAAAAAATAAAATATTTGTCTTATGTTTACTTCAAACATAGGTTGTTGGCGCTCGTTAGAACTATGAGGCGGTTCTAACGAGTACCCATAACCTATGTCTTGAAGCAGAAATAAGAAAAATAATGCATAAACCCCTTTTTTCTCTATATAAATTGGGATTTACAGGGGTGTTCATACACGGGTGAACATCAGGGGAGCTATCGCGAAATCGCGTCAACGTAACTTTGCTCCCACGACACTTCCGGAAACTCTCGCGATAGTTCCTAGGACCTGGAAATAGTAAACAAAGGTAGGTACCCTTGTGTGGTTTGATTTATTGTAGAAGAATGAGAGAACAATATAAAGTTTCGACGATGCTAAGCGATGTTAAAATGATTTACCTTTCTAAGCAGGCCGAAAGAAATATTGAAATAATCGTTGCTGAAAGTAGGCGACCGTAACAAAATCGAACACAGAGAAATCTGACTTTAGTTTTATGTCAGCACGAATGAATGAAGCAATTGTTTTGTAGGTTTTCGCTCAGTACGAGATCCTTTGGCGCATATTCTGGGTATGTCAGCCCTTATTCATCATTTACACGCAACAAATTGACCAATCCATGTACAGTGAAAGGGCAATGCCGCAAATCTTCAGGCGGAGTAGCTCCCACATCATCACGGCAGCTCCCAAAACACGCTCTAGTTCCCATGAGTGTGTCAGATACTGAGTCTGTTACATTTGATCATTACCTCAGTTAGGTGGTTCGCTAAATTTAGCAAAATAAATTCAATGGATGAGTTCTTTAAAGTATTTAAAATCTATTATAGATGTACTAGAACGTATACCTCGGAGTCCCATTCTATACCTTGCGGGCTTTGAACTCTTCTGCAGTTTTTGCATTTTCCACAGAGGAGGGAAGACTATTCCACTGAGGAATAGTTCCAGGAAAGAAGGAATTATTCAGTGCATCACTATAGCCCTGATACCTATGATATCGACTGTTGTTTTCGCCTCCGCCCACCGGGGCTTGGAGAAATAGATTGGGCTGCATGGTGCTTCCACGCAAAGCTGAATCTGACCACACACCAGTACTGGTAAATCGCTTAGAAGGTCTAAACCTGTCCGGACAAAGCCGTGTGAGTCAGATGGCCCAATGCATATATGAATTCTGGTTTCATTGGGCGATGCTTGAGATAACATTTCATCTCAATAACGGGTCAAAGTTCCATTAAATCTTTAAAATGACCTAAATAGTGTTGACGGGGACGTTGAAGCCCTATTTAAACAAACAGACAAACAATGACTGTTGTTAATTTTGATTCCCTTCTTTGGGTTGAACAAGTCAGAGGGCAAGTTTTTTATCTTTAGTAAGAGACACTGTATCGGAGTGTCTCTTATAAAAGAAGGTTAAAGAAGACGGCTCACGACGGGCCTTCCGCGATGGCCAGTCCAGCTTATCATGCATATCACCAACACCATCCCCCTGCAGGTCCATCGAGTAGCCGTCCTAACATTGGGATGCCAAACAGATGATTCATACTCAAGTTGGGGACGGTCCAGTGCAACATCCTTTGTCTGCCTAGGTGCAAAAGCCAAATTACATCTAAGAAATCCTAATGACATACTAGTTGCTTTCGATGTAATCTCAGTAATGTGTTGGTCACAGTCTCCTAGGGAGCAAATTCTTTCCTTTAAGAGTAGACCCCTTTTTCCGTGCGACATAGTTTGTAGAAAAGCAAACAGGAAGTCCCAAAAGTTGTCCCCCTTTCAAAAATGGCGGAATAATCTGCCAAGTGTATCCATACCCCTTAAGCAGAAAACTATTAAACTCTTGAGTGATGGAATGGAGGGAGTATAACGTTTAGATGAATTATCTCATACCTCTACTATTTATTTTGTAATAGTTATCTTATTTGTTTAAGCGCGCAATAATATCTTCTATTTGGCCAAACTAAAGCCTGATATTTTACTCCCAGTTTTCTCGCTTCCTAATGGTACAATCTAGTTGTTGGTAACAGGGCTGACAGATTTAATCTTTAAATTTGAGAAATATTGAAAGTGGTTTAAGAAATATTGACTGGTAAACGATTATTTATTTACACATTGCATCGTCTCTCACTCTGGAAGTTATGATAGGGATTATTGACTTTGATAGTGAAAACTAAATTGTCAATGAATGGCAGATTGAAGAAACATGATTGTCATACTGCAAGCAGATTCGTTAAAATACCAAGGTATTTTTGCGGCCTTTTCATCACGTGAACAAGTCCGTGAAATGAAGACCCCAGTATACCTCACTTCATATAGAGAAAACTGGGGTTTACGGGGGTATACATTATTTTCCTTATTTTTGCTCAAAAACATAGGTTGTGGGTACTCGTTAGAACCGCCTCCTCAATGAGGCGGTTCTAACGACAACCCGCAACCTATGTTTGCAGTATTTATAAGAAAAATATCACGGATTTTCATCAGAAAAGTAGCCATTTTTGGAGATGTGAAAAATGCACTTTATCGCACGGGTGTGTTATCGTAATGTTAACCCAAGATTCAGTGCAACGCCGTGCCCCTTGGCGTCTGACATGCAAAAAGCTCAGCTATTTTCTGAATAAATTCCTACAAATAACGCTCTGCCTGCCACCCATGACATTGAATATGGACACTAAATACATACAATGGAAATACATTTATGCATTCGGGATGAAATGGGTCAGAAGATTATCGTTACTGATTTTGAAGAGGCATGCAGTGGAGAATCAAATAGCACAGTCTGTATTCGATCTAAGAAACTTAGGGAGTTTTATTACGCGAACACGCCTATACAAATACAATGTAAATTTTATCGCCGAATTAAAGAAAATTTTGAGAGGAATATTTGTCATATTTTCCTTATTTCTGCTCAAAATATAGATTGTGGGTACACGTTAGAACCGCCTCATCGAGGCGGTTCTAACGAGTACCCACAATCTATATTTTAGAGCAGAAATAAGAAAAATAGGGTTTACCCCTGTAAACCCCAGTTTTACAATATAAAAGTGGGGTTCAAGGGGTCAGAATTATATAGAAGTGTTCGATTAATTCTAATCGGTTTTGCTACAGAGCATATTGAAAAGATCCCACGCAGCGACTGACTTGATAAAACTTTTTTTACATATACAAAAGTCCATAGCGCTGTCTCACAATGACATTTCATCTCAGAGAGCAAGTGCAATACTCCGTAATCTCCATATTATTTAACCCTTTTTGTACCAAATCTTCCTCCCTATATATATCAGGAGTCCCGTGATTTCAAAATTTCGGGTTGTCGAATGTGTTTTCTTCAAAATCTACATGTATTTGGAAAATAGCTTAACTTTTCGCAAACAGTGGAGGCCCTGATCAGACGCCGCATCTGATCTGGGCCTGCACTGTTTGCCAAGTACCCTTTTAGGGTACTAAATGGGCTAATCAATATTTAATTGTTATATAGTGAATGCCCTGGCTGTCTTACGGGGATGAAATTCATTATGTTTGGTGGTTTTCCTATTATATGCTGTGATAAAAACAGTATATGTAGTGGTTAATCTAGTATATGTAGTGGAAACCTCATTATTTTCGGTGGTAAAACGGTGTATACGCTGTAGTATTTTTATTATATGCTGTGGTTTCAGTGTTATATGTTCTGCTTTTTCCATTATCTATAGTAGATATTTCTTGCTATTCGGTGTCTTCATCAGTTGGTGCAGTGCTTTTTCCATTATATTGAGTGCTTTTGTTCCTATGTTCGGTCCTTTCACACTCTCTCTTTATTTGAGGTAGTCGCGTCTTTATATTCACTGGTAATGTCATTACGTGCAGTAGATAAATCTTTATCTTGGGTGCAAACTTTATTATCATGATGAGATTAATCGGATGCCTTCGTGAACTACTCGAAAAGCACCGAAGATAAATTGCCGCGGTAAAACCCCGTACCAAGTACAGTGGTGCTTTTGTTGCAGTTGCATTATACAGAAAGAGTTATCTGCAAAAACCCTTTTTGTACCAAATGGAATCTTCCTCCTTAGATATAGCATGAGTCCATTTCAAAATTTAGGGGTGTCAGGTTGTGTTTTCTTCAAATCTATTAGGAAAATAGCTGAACTTTTTGCAAACAGTGTAGGCCCTGATCAGACGCTGCATTCTGCGGCATCTGATCTGGGCCTGCACTGTTTGCCAAAGTACCCCTTTAGGGGTTTCCGGTACTAAATGGGTTAAGCATTGTATGATTTATGTATCTACTATAGTAACTCTACTGCAGTAATCAGTCTCAAACACGAATCCAAAATATCCTCAGCTATTGGTTATTACAAAATTCCTGTAGCTGGAAAGCATAAATCAGCTTAAAAGTTTCTAGAAGCACTGATGGCTTGATCGACTCTGTCAGCTGTAAAACTAGTCCAAATGGAGAATTTAATTTGTTTGGCTTTCCAGTTTTTCTATCTATCTTCATATACTGAGTCGGTCATACTTGGCCATTACCTCAGTTGGGTGGTGCGCTAAATTTAGAATTTAGCAAAAAAAAAAAAAAAAAAAAAAAAACACCACTGGATGAGTTCTTAAAACTATTTACAATCTGCTTTCAGAGGTGTACTAAAACGCACACCTCTGGATCCCAATCTACACCATGCGGGCTTTGAACTCCTCTGCAGTTTTGGCATTTACCACAGAGGAGGGAAGACTGTTCCACTGAGGAATAGTTCTAGGGAAGAAAGAATTCTTCAGGGCATCACTATAGGTCTGGTACCAACGATATTGACTGTTGTTTAGTTTTGATGCCCTTGTTTGAGTTGAAGTAGTCACAGGGGTCAAGTATTAAGAGACACCGTGTCAGAGTGAATCTTATAAAAGAAGGTTAAAGAGGACTGCTGGCGACGGGCCTCCAACGATGGCCACTCATGCTCATCGAGCATTTCACCAACACTACTTCTGTTCCGCCATCGCCTGCAGGTCCATCGGGCAACCGTCCTCTGAACCTTCTCAACCTGTTGAACCTGAGTTTTAACATGGGGATGCCAAACAGGTGATGCTTACTCTAGTTGAGGTCTAACCAAGGTTTTGTATGCAACATCCTTTGTCTGCCTAGGTGCAAAAGCCAAATTGCGTCTAAGAAACCCTAATGACCTAGTTGCTTTAGAGGTAATCTCAGAAATATGTTGACCCCAATCAAGATTATCAGTAATGGTGATACCAAGATATTTTGCGGATTGGACATGTTCCAAAGTATGCTGATGTAATGAGTAGTTGAATTTAATCTGCTTGTCTGGAGGGTGCCGTGACACCCTCATTGAATGACATTTAGCCACATTGACCTTCATTTGCCAATCGGCCTCCCCACGTGCTAGGCTATCCAGGTCATCTTGTAAGATAAGACAGTCAGAAGAATTATATATATTCCTATACAAAACACAATCATCAGCAATCAAGCGAACAGATGACCTGATATTATCAGGAAGATCGTTAATAAATATCAAGAAAAGGACCGGTCCAAGTATCGAACCTTGCGGGACACCGGACAAAACAGGGACTGGATCCGACGCTTGGCCGTCAAGTACAACTTGTTGTGTGCGTCCAGATCAACACAGAAAAGGCCTTTGAGCAGCTTTCATTGAGCATTTGCAGATTTAAAATTAACACATATGCCAATAAAATGAGAAAAAAAAAGACAGTAGCCAATCAATTAGCCTAGCCACTAGGCTTTAAAATGAATGATATGGAATTAAAATAATCTTTTGCACTAAAATGAACAGTGTATAAAAGTTCAGCTAATCTAGTCTCTCTGGCTCAATTTTAATCCTAAGATTTGAGACTCTACCAAATAGACTTGCCATCACTAAGAAGGTGATATTTTTTTACAATAAAAATACCAAAAAAAAAAAAAAAAAAAACGATCAGATTATTATTATCAGACTAGTAGCTAGTCAACGAATCAGTTAAAAACAACATGATGCAAAAAAAAAAAAATCTCCAGAAAGGGCATAAAGATCACTGCTCTTCCAGCCTAAAAGCACCTATGGGAAAATCAAAATTGCTTGCATATACAGTTGCTTGCTAATACAGGTGAACATATTTGGGAACAAAAGGCGTGCTTGCTTAAACCAGATTGCTTGCTTAATAGAGGAGGCCACAATGACAGAGTATAGAGTACCGGTGTATACCAAACTAGAAAAACTGAGTTATAAAAGGAGGTCTATTCAAACGGTGAGCTCTCTTAGCCGCCTTCTTCTTCTTTTTTTTTTTTCTTTTTTTTTTCGGCTGGTAGGTTACAAATGCATACGCATGATCTCATCATGATAATAACATTTTGCACCCAAGATAAAGACGAATCTACTGCATATAACAATTCAAACTGTGACCACAGCACATAATAAAAATATTACAGCAAATAATGAGTATCCACAGCGTATAATAAAATACTACAGCATATATTAAAATACTACAGCAAATAATAAAAATACCGCAGCATATAATAGAAATACTACCGCATATAACAAAAATACTACCGCATATAACAAAAATACTACAGCATATACAGGTTTTATCACCGAAAATAATGAGGTTTCTACTACATATACTAGATTAACCACTACATATACTGTTTTTATCACAGCATATAATAGGAAAACCACCAAACATAATGAATTTTATCCCCGTAAGACAGCCAGGGCGTTCCATAGTTATATGCTGCTGAAAATTAGCTGAATAACAACAATTCAATAGGGTGTGGGCAGTTTCTTGGCACTCTGAGACAAATTGCTGTTGATTTTTAGCATAATCACTTCTTCACTTCATTTCACTTATCCCGTAACATTTCCGGTCGTAGGGCCACCTTTGATGACTTCATGACACTCTCTTTCCACTTTGTCCTGTTTTCGAATGTCTTCTGAGAAGTTACAAAGCTCAACTCTGGACATCTCTTGATATTATCTTCCCACCTCTGCCTGCTTGTTTCTATTAACTGTTCCCAGGAATTTTGACTTGGCGAGAGATAAGTGAGGAGCTCTTTTTAACCCTTTTTGTACCAAATGAAATCTTCCACCTTATATACAGCAGGAGTCCATTTCGAAATTTATGGGTGTCAGGTAGTGTTTTCTTCAAAATTTATTAGGAAAATGGCTGAACGTTTTGCAAACAGTGTAGGCCCCGATCAGACTCCGCATTCTGCGGCGTCTGATCTGGGCCTGCACTGTTTGCCCGGGTACCCGTTTTGGGGTTTCCGGTACCAAATGGGTTAATGGCTAATCGGTGCCCAAACCCGACAGCGGCCATCTTTCATTTGTGAAGTGGTCCTTGTAAGAGGTGTTAAGGATCTTTTTGTAGAATTTCATCCCTAGAGATTTGAATCTTCTCTCCAGTTCCACTGTCAATGTCCAAGTTTCACATGCATTTAGGAATATTGAGCTGGCAAGTGAGGGTATAAATTCTCACCTTGGTTCTCTCTTTCCAAATTAATTTCAGCTTTGAAAGCACAGCTACTGTTTGTATCATCTACAAAGCGCAGACATGTAATGTTCCATCCTGTAATGCTGATATAATGATTCGTACCAAGAAGGTAATGAGGAGTGTTGGTGACAGTAGTCATCCTTGCCTGAATCCAAATGTGGTTGGGAACCAGTCACCTCATTTCCCATTCGTAAGTACAGCAGAGCTGCTGTATGGCCTTGACCAGATTTTCACTGATGTTGTACTTCCTCATAGTTACCAAAAGCGTTCTTGTTTGTTTGTTTGTGTTGAGGTTTTACGTCCCCGACAATCCTATTTAGGTTATTTTGGAACCGTTGCTTCCGATTTTGTGGGACTTTTACCCGACATTCTGATGAAAGAACATCCCAAGCCCTACCACCCAAAGAAACCGCTAGGGCTTAAGGAACGGTCCGAGACGCAACACTTTTCCTGGGCAGGCTTAGACCTTCAAGCGGTTTGTCGGTACTCCGGTTTGGTCGGTTTCAGCTCTGCGCGGAAGCACCATGCAGCCAATCTTTTTCTCCAAGCTCCGACGAGCGGGGCCAAAAAGCTTTCTTGGAGTCAATGAAAGCATAATGGAGATCTTGCTGATGTTACAGTTACTTCACACAGAGTATTCTGAGGTTAGATATCTGTTTTTGATACACAGCTTTGAATCTAGACTGGAATCAGTCCAAAAGTTTAACCAATATCTTCTCCTTTGTATTAGCAATGCATTTATTTCTCCTCTCTAATACTTTCTGATCTCCAAAACTTTGATGCTATGGGATGGAAGTCATTGCTTTTGAGCTGGGTTAAAATTAATAAGATTATTCTTATAAGTGAAATGATTAATGAATGGACTGTTTCCAGTCTACTCTGAATCCTGCGTTTTCCATGGCGACGATCTCTTCTGCTTGTGGTTTCAGTCTGAAATGACTTTGAGCAGGACTTTGCTAGGAAGACTTATGAGGCTTATTATTCGATAGTTATTGCATTGTTGAATGTCTCTTTTTTGCTTGGGAAGTGTAATGACCAATGATTGTGTCCATGGAGAAGGTCAGAACCGTGTTTACCGTATCTTATTCCAGACTGTAGTTAGTACATCAATTACATGGTCGAAATCAGCTTGCAGTACTTTGGCTAGCCTATATTATCAACCCTTGGTGCGTTTCTCTTCTTCATTTCCTTGTCTCCTACATGCACTTCTTCTCGATGGATTGGAAGAGGGTTTTCTTGGGCTGTATCTAGGTAATCATCACGAAAACACGCCTATATGATTTTGACCCCCCTGAACCCCACTTTTATATAGTAAAACTGGGGTTTCCGGGGGTATACCTTATTTTTCTTATTTCTGCTCTAAAATATAGATTGTGGGTACTCGTAAGAACCGCCTCGGTGAGGCGGTTCTAACGAGTGCCCACAATCTATATTTTGAGCAGAAATAAGAAAAATATCACAATTTTTCATCATAAAATTTTCATTTTTTCGGCGATAAAGCTGGCAATGTATTTGTATAGGCGTGTTTGCGTAATGTTATTACTGCCTGGTCTGCAACTGTTGGTTAGTTGTAGTCGAAGCTGTTCTCAGTTTATGGCACCCTGTTCCTCTGTGAGATATTGCCCTGACTTGTCCTTTTCAATTGTTACCTTAGCCAGCTTGTCATTGGTATTAAAGTCTTTCACCAACCGGTCAGCTTTTCTCAATGTTGCCATGGAAATTTAGCTATCCAATTCTCTTTGGCCTCCTTCTTCGTATGTGGCATCCACTGCTTGTTCTTCAGTTTTCTTCTCAAGTATATCCGGTTTAGCCCAATGCTTCTTTGTGTGCCACCATTTGCCGAGAACATTGCAAGCTGTTTCGGTCAAATTTTCGCTAATTGTTGCTGTAAACAAGTCTATGCATAGGCCGGCTTGAATCATAAAAAAAATGAAAAAAAAAAATTTTTTTTTTTCATTTTTTTCATGATTCAAGCCCCTATGGTCTATGTCATTTTTTTCAGCACCGAGAGTGGTCAAGAGAGCAAATCTTCCGCCTATTTATTCTTTTGAATGCTTGCAATATCTTGGGGCATTCGTTTGTTTGAATTGAGGTTTAACGTCACCGTCAACACTATAGTAGGTCATTTGGAGACGTTGCTGTCAATTTCGTGGGACTTTTACCCGACATTGAGATGAAATGACATCTCAAGCCCTGCCGCCCAATGAAACCAATAGGGTTTATATGCATGGTTGGTCCGACTCAAACCATTTTGCCTTGGCAAGCTTAGACCCTCTAGGCTGTTTACCACTACTCGTGTGCGGTCGGTTCCAGCTCTGCGTGGAAGCATCATGCAATCCAATCTGTTTCTCTAAGCCCAAACGGGCGGGACCCAATTTTCAATGTCTTATGTTTAGCTTCTTGATGCTTAGCAATACTTAGTAGAAAAAGTAGCAGACCCCTGACTTAACCCCCCCCCCCCCACACACACACACACACACACACGTACCTTGTACATAGCAACAGATACGGTAAGTATTTTGTGACAATTGAAGGAAAGTTTTTCCTATTTCTTTATGTAAATCTGTCATTAGAACCGCCTCGGCGGGGTGGTTCTAATGAATACCCACCACATAGGTTTTCCTCAAAATAGGTTTTATGGAGAATTGACAAAAACTCAGAATCCTTCAATTATCACAAAATACTTACCTCTGTTGCTTTGCTTGAACTGCCAACACTTCTAAGACGATGGTTCTAGTGTTGTGTTGTTGTGTTTCAGTAAATAAGCCTTGTGGTGTAAAGTTGAACTTCGATGGCTCGAACAGCGATGGCTCGTTTACCATGGATGTGTCGAACCCATTCTTGAGCCCCTAGCGAAATCCTCTACATAAGAAATATTGGGGGAATATTAAGGAGATTTTAGTCTTTTATCTTGCAAATGTATGCTGTGTGTACTCATTAGAATCGCCTCGATGAGGCGATTCTAATGAGTTCACACAGTATACATTTTCATTATAGAACACCGAAAAGATGTCTAAAAGTATCTCGTTATGCCTCCAGGCAGTAACCCTCAATAGCTCAAACTACCCCTGTCTCGAACAGATTTTCGAGGTCCCAAAGGTGTTCGAGCCATTGAAGTTCGACTGTATTTGTTTTTAACTGCTTTTTAGCGATCTAATCACCCAGAGGGCTGATCGTTTCGCTTGTTTAGCGCTTGTTGTGGTGCTCGTTCCCTATGACATGTTTCTCTCTTCCTCCTGGTGCCAAGGGTGGGCTACATGGCTTTCTTTATTTTTATTTTTTTTTTATCTTTTCGAACACCACTGGTTCGTTTCCCATTCCTGTTTCAAACTTGTTTTTGAGGCCCTTGTATACACGATATGCGGGTAAATTCCGCTATTAAGACCACCCAAATTAAGACTAATTCTGCCCTTAAAAGCATATTTTGAGGATTTCAGTTACATTTGTACGTGTTTTCAACATCTGGTATTCTCTTGGAACTGTTCAAAAGTGGTCTTAAAGACAACTTTTGAACAGTCTTCAAAAGTGGTCTTAAAACCACTTTTGAACTGTCAAAAGGTGGTCTTAATATAGGAATTTTACTCTATTTTGAATATATTTGGGATAAATCAGTGGATTTCTCTTATGTTAAAAATATACGTTGCCTGTTTCCATTAGAATTGCCTCAGCGGGGCGATTCTAATAAGTAGGCCATTCAATATAAATTCAGATTATAGATCCCTTCATTTAACCCTATATTGTCTCCTGGTCTGGAGAGCAGGATTAACCCTAAGTGTCACGGACATCTCTATAAGGCCGATGACATGCGGCTGAAATAGCGAAAAATAAACTTTGAGATATGATATTCTTTAAAAGGAAGCACGGCTCATTATAGCTTTAGCCCTGGGCTGTCGTCTGCTAACAAGTTAATGAGGGGTTTAGGGTGATAACGCTGTGAAAATTATTGTCATTGCTGTTAAAATAACTCCAACCTTCGCTCAAAATCATGTTAACCATGTTGACGCGTAGATTAACTGATGTTGACCGGTGGTATTATTAGCGAATACTGCATGAGACCGAAAACTGATATATTGTTATCAATGAATGAATGAATGAATCAATCAATCAATCAATCAATCAACTAACCAACCAATCGATCGATTGATCGATCGATCAATTGATTGATTGATTGATTGGTCACTCATTTGTCTGATGAACCTACCCTGTACCGATATTTCATTTGAATATCAGATACATGTATATAATCATTTAAAAAAGATAATAAATTATCCATTTGTTTGTTTGTTTGATTTGAGGTTTAATGTCACCGTCAACACTGTAAAGGTAATTTTGGAGACGAGGCTTCAAATTTTGTGGGACTTTTACCTCACACTGAGATGAAATGACATCTCAAGCCATGTCGCCCAATGAAACCAATGGGGTTTATAAGCATGGACGGTCCGACTCGCACCGGTTTGCCTGGGCAGGCTTAGATCCTCTAAGCGGTTTACCAGTACTCGTATGCGGGTCGATTTTAGCTCTACGTGGAAGTAGAATGCAGCCCATATATTTCTTCAAGCCGCGATGGGCGGGGGCCGATTGTAAATTATCTGTACTGGTCCATGAGCAGTACATATAACGTTACTACATTTTGTGGGTGGTTAGGTGAGGAGAAGGCGTCGTGTCTCTTTCGTCACTGACGAGACCAACTGATACTGGCTTACAGCTGTGCAAGGGAGTGTTGTTATTTCTTCAGTTTCTACACTTCCATTCATTTTCACCATTCTCTCCATTTCCTTCACTTTCATCTCCTCTACTGTCCCTTCTGTCTCTTTTCAATCTTTTTGTAGTAGGCGACACAGAATGGCCCTCACGAGTGCCCCGATAGCTCAGTTGGTAGAGTGTCCGCTCCGGGGAACGGGAGGTCACAGGTTCGATCCCGGGCCGCGACATACCAAAGTCGTTAACAATGGTACTAGCTGCTCCTCGCTTGGCACTCAGATTTACGGGGTAGAGCTAGGACTGGTCGACTCAGTGTCAGGATAATGTGACTGGGTGTGGTATCATGTAATGTTTCTGGGACATGATACTTCAGTGAGGCTGCACTATAAAAGTGAACATTGAGCTCCCTGTCGCAACCAGACACCGTCGTGATATGACTGAAAAATTGTTGAAAGCGACGTTAAACCCGAACGTATCCATTACGAACAAGTACATTGTAAATTTTTCTGCTAAAAAATGAAAATTTTAAGATGAAAAATTACGATATTTTTCTTATTTCTGCTCTATAAATAAGAAAAGTAAGGTTTACCCCTGTAATCCCCAGTTTTACTATCTAAAGTCGCGTTCAAGGGGGCGGGGGGGGGGGGGGGGTTGTCATAATTATATATGCATGTTTTCGCGGTACGTTGAGCCCAAACACAATCAATATGTACTATATTATTCTTTTTCAGAAAATGTCAGAAAATGTTGCTTTTTATCATTTTTCATAAACGTATAATTTAAAAATGCTATATACATATTTGTGACCTATGTGTGCTGTTAAGGTAAGAATAATCTGTGTGTACAAGATTTAACCACCGATCCTGAATATTCTGATACCCTTGGTTTAGTGAGTGAGTTTTAGTTTTACGTCCCACCAACAGCTAAGGTCATACGGAGACGGGACCTCGGTTTAAAGACTCATCCGAAAGTCTGGAGAAGCCCGGAATCGATCCTGCGATCCCCGGTTTACAAGGCGAGTAGCGTGACCACTGCACCACGGAGGCTTCTGATACCCTTGGTTTAATGACCTAAAATGTATACCCAGATATGGTGGCCGGGGAAATTTTTACCATTATGAGGAATGTAGATTGGTGGTACTCTGGTGACAAATTGTATGCATAGCATTTCGATTGCATGCGGAGCGTGTGTAAGCCGGCGCACAGTAGATGCCGCTTAGTACCCACACAACGCTTAGTGTCCATATGAACACTGAGCCTTGCAATGCTTATAGTCTTTCAAAACGCAGTTAGACGTGACTGCACTTTTAATTTTAGATTAGTCCGTGTTTTAGGTAAGTCGCCTTCATTTGGGATTTTACATCGGGAGATATAGTTTAACTGAGATTGGTACTGCATCATACTAACCACTTGCCCACGACTTCTACATACTGGCATTATCAAAATACTTATTTATAATTTTAAAATCCCGTGAAAAAAGACATCCGAAACCTGCTTCCCCTAAAGCATGGGATAATCTTGCCACGCTTGAACGTTGAACTCTCAAAGGTCGTTGATAAACCTATAGTGTTCATTTTGCCAAATTGACAACAGGCGTCGATCCTGAAGATCGGAATACAGTATCAGCCCCTAGTTTCCAAGTTTTGGCTTGTATTACAATGGTTACGTCTTGATCAGAATTTAACAGGCTGTGTACAAATGTGACCTGTAGCGCATTATCGGGGCTGGAAACGGGCTCACATCGGGATACATTTAAATCTGGGTATATTTCACGGGCCAGTGATTTCGCCTTATATCTTGAAGACTGTTTGATGTATGAACATCAACCTTCAGGATTAAGAGACCGCACAACCCGATATTTGACCTAAAATGTAGGTCACTAAGACCGTTATTTCGTGGTCACGTGCTTTGGCTTATATCTTGAATACTATTTGAAACATGAACACGATACTTTGGTATTACGAATTATTTCATGGTCTAGTGGTTTTGCCTTATATCCTGAAGACTTTTTTATATTTAAACATCATACTTTGGTATTATGACTCATAATCCTGAAGTATGGAGTTCATATATCAAAAAAGTCTTCAAGACATACGGCAAAATCATTGGACCATGAAATATAGGTCACAGTGTCCTACATTTACTTTGAAGTCAAATGTCGGATCATACAGACTCATAATCCTGAGGTAAGCCTCACTATATCAGGCAAAATCACTGACGATGAAATATAGGTCACAGTGAGCTGCAATTATTTTGAGGCCAAAGGCTGTGTCATACTGACTCATAATCCTGAAGTACAGTGTTCATATATCAAAAAGTCAAAATGATTTTGATATCTCGCCCCATCCCGGGACATCCGCAAAAACTTGGCTACCCACTGAGCAACAATGAAAGATTCTTAAAGAACTTGTTGGATTAACAGGCTAGCCGACTAGCCCGGTTCTTTGCTGGGCGTGCACATCTAATTGTAAGTTTAGTTGCGTCCTGGTCACACAGTCATAAAAATTAGTAAGTGAACTGTTCACAGAACCAAATTGTTGCTGGTCAATTTTACTGTTCTCTGTTTAAAAGGATACGAGGGGCATCCATAAATTGTGAACGGCCGCAATAGTTATAATCTTCAACAAACACAACACATGTGTGAAGTTAAAATGAAATTAGCACATAATATAGCGGCAAGGATTTCAGCAACCATGACCTTGACCTTAACCTAAGCATACTGAACAACAAATATAACAAAGTTACTATATAACACCAAGGCGATGGCAACAACATAGTTTTACCTACAACTTTTCATACAACCCCCCCCCCCCCGCCCATCGGGGCTTGAAGAAATAGATGATTGGCTGCATGGTGCTTCCACGCAGAGCTGAAACCGACCCGCACACGAGTACTGGTAAACAGCTTAGAGGATCTAAGCCTTCCCAGGCAAAGCGGTGCGAGTCGGTCCGTCCATGCTTATAAGCCCTTTTGGTTTCATTGGGCGGCAGGTCTTCAGATGTAATTTCATCTCAATGTCGGGTAAAAGTCCCACAAAATTGGAAGCAAAGTCTCCAAAATGACCTTTACAGTGTGGACGGGGACGTTAAACCTCAAATCAAACAAACAAACAACAGCGTGACAAAGATGCTAAACACACTGGCGATGGTGATTCTCATATTGTTCAACAAGACCAGTAGAAAAGATCCCATGCACTACACCTGCCAGCAACTACAAATGCAACTTTAGTTCAGCGGAAGGTCCATTTCCAATTTCAGGGTATCGGGCTTGTTTCTAATCGTGATCTTACAGGCATTTCTGCGCTTCAAACGAGCAGTGTAGACCCTGATTAGAAGCGTTTGATCTGGGTCTATCCTGTATGCCAATGTCCGGTTTTCCTTTCAATTTGAGGGTGGGTGGGGTGAGTGTGTTGGGGGCGGTTGGTTAAATGTCTTTTCGCATAGCATAGTTTATTTGTGTGTTTGTTTGTTTGTTTGTTTTGTTGTCAACACTACTGAGGTCACGTCGAAGAGGTAAGTTGACCTAACAACACTTTTTCCGGACAGGTTTAGTCCTAGTGATTTGCCAAATGCAGTTCACACTCTTTCGCCACTAACTGTCGAACAAACAACCGTCTGAACACCAGACAGACGTTCGTTGGACTGAGCCACAGAGCCTGGCAAGGCTTGTCACCCTGCGGATGGCAAATGCTTTGAAAACCAAAACTCTTCCGTGTTTGCGTCAGTTTCTGCTTATAAGTCACCAACATTCCTAAAGGAGCGTGATGTTGTTGCGACGCAAGGTGTCATCAATCTGTCATTACACCGCGGGAGAGGAGATACGGTAGCAAATATACCGCACTTACTCTAAAACTTGCACATTCCAATATAAGATAGATGTTAGAATGGGATGGTCTATAATTTTGCAGCAGTGAAACGTCAATAACTCGGACACTTAAGGGAATGGGAACTCCTTCAAGGCCAGCAACTCCTGTAAAATCATTTTTGTCTCCCATGTCAATAGAGGTCCACTCTCAAAGGAAAGAATTTGTCCACTCTTAAAGGAAAGAATTTGCTCCTGAGGAGCAAATTCTTTCCTTTAAGAGTAGACCCCTTTTTCAGTGGGACAGGGCTTATAGGAAAGCGAACAGGGAGTCCCGAAAGTTGTCTCCCTTTGAAAAATGGCAGAAAAACCAGTCAAGTGTTCCCATTCCCCTTAACGCGGATGGCCGTTTACTTTGGCCAAGTCGAACTCGCTGTTGAGTTCCAGAAAATTCTTCCAACATTTCCAGATATCCACATATGTAGGATAATTTAGGGAGATTGTCCGTATTTAATCTTGAAAATTTAAATTGCGTGTCCCCATTAGAATCGCCTCTATGAGACGATTCTAATGCCTTCAAACAACGTACCTCTAAGTCACAGAAGAACTAAACGATATCCATAAGTGATTACAATTATGCCCCTTGATCCAATCCAATGCATTACGATAACACATCCATGTAGCATAGTGCATTTTTCATTTCTCAAAAACGGACACGTTTCTGGTGAAAATTTGTGACATGTTTCTTATTTTTAACTCAAACATAGATTGGGTGTGCTCGTTACAACCGCCTCATTGCGGAGGTTCTAACGAGTACCCACAGACTTTATCCTGTAAGAGAAATAAAGAAAATGATTTATACACCCATAAACCCACTTTCCTCTCTATAAAATGTGGTTTACATAGTGCGTGGGTCTTCATCTCACAGACTAGTTAACCTGTTAGAGTCACCTTCAGTAGCTCGAATGTTCCTATCTCAAACAAATTTTCATCGTCCCAAAGTTATTCGAGCTATTTGAGTCCGACTGTAATATTGATTAGTGAGAAACTCCGAACATTAATGGGAATGGGAACACCTGGCAGATTTGTCCGCCATTTTTCAAAGGGAGATAACTTTCGGAACTTCCTGTTCGCTTTTCTGTAAGCACTGTCCCACTGAAGAGGGGTTTATTCTTAAAGGAAAGAATTTGCTCCTCAGGAGCAAATTCTTTCCTTTAAGAGTTGACCCCTATTTAACATGGGAAACAAAAAATACTTCTAAAGGAGTTGCCTCCCCTGAAGGTGTACCCATTCCCCTTAAATCTGCACATTTGCAGTATACTTTCGTGTTAGAGTTGTTCTTGTTTAAGAGTAACTATGGTAAGTTTGTTGCTGTGACCTCATGGTGGTGTCATAGGGAAACAACGGACAAACATCATCATGTTTCTTGCAGATTGGCAAATATTTGGACAGCATCGTTCCCACAGACACTCCTTTTTGTCATTTAATGAACTTCTCTGTCTCAAATTGATAAATTGTCAAGCTAGTTTCTTCAGGTTTGTTCATGCATGTGAAAAAAATAAAACAATGTCTACAAAGATGAATAAATTTATTGCACAACAGAATTAAATAAAAGCGATCGAAACCCAAATAGCGATACTTAAAACAATGCCTGAAGAAGAAGACGACGAAGGAAGAAGAACAAGAATAAAAAGAAGAAGACTTAGGCTACAACCACTAGCAATAAGCAAATTCAATAGTCAGACTGTTTATCACCATCCTTAGCCCTGACACTGCACAAATCTAAGGGAATTGCGCACACAAGGTAACTACTACCAATACACACGAAAAAAGAATGGAAGGAAGCCATGAGAAATCGGTACATTTACCATAAACCTTCCGCCAAAGACATCAACGGGAAAGAAGGACCCACATAAAGCCATGGCATTATAATTGAAAGATTCAAGTAGAAAGCCAAAATGACAAGTTTTTCCATAAAAACGACCAACAAAACAAAAGAAGCAATATTTCAAGAGCACATGCATATCCTGAGACCATAAGTAAAATACCTTTTCTTTAGAAGGACTAGAAGTTGCACTTACAAGGAACCTATATATACATACGCTCGTAGTATTGAATAATACAAGTGAAGGCAATGATCAGGAATAGATACAATTAACCCTCACCTCGCATCAAACACGAACATGAAATAACTAGACCCTAATAGAAACATCACTAGCCAAAAGGACAGTTACTTTCACAAAATGGCCAGTTGGCTATCCAAAACGAAAAGAACTACACATTCAAACTAGAAGAAAAGGCAATGATCAGCAATCGATACAATTAACCTACAGCTCCCATCAGAGACACCAAAGGGAAAGAAGCACAAACATGAAACAACTAGATCCTAATGGAAACATCAATAGCGGAAAGCCAAAAGGACAGTTACGTTCCCACAAAATGGCCATTTGGCTAATCCAAAAAACAAAATAATATAAGCGACACACACACACCCAAAGAAAAAAAAAACATAACAAAAATAAACCGCGACAGAAGAACCGCCTTGGAACGGTCAGTGAAACGAATTCCACTGGGGTGTGTGTTGGGGGCAGGGGGCTTAAATCGATGTTACGTGTCCACAATCCTCGCCCTTACTTCCGTCGCGATTTAGACAAATAATTTGTTCAGTCCGCATGAAGGAAAGACGAACTATAGCTAAAATGGACCACGACAGAAGACCCGCCTTGGAACGGTCAGTGAGTAGTATTTCAAGGAGGTGGTGGTGGTGGGGAGGGTTGGGGGGGGGGGTTGCATCGATTTCACACTGCCGCAATCCTCGCCCTTGCGTCTGTGGTAGTTTAGACAAATAATTTGTTCAGTCCGCATGAAGGCTTCTTTATTCATCAGTGCAACATCCCCGAGTACATAAAAAACAAACCATTACAGAGATAAAACAACGGCGATGAATCGACAGCATGAAATAACTGAAATGCTGGGGCAAAAGGAAAACCAACAGTTATACTCCGATGGGCCCGACCAGAGACAAAGTATCAGGTACCACTAACATTACCTAAAATAAATTTTAAGTAAGCCTTTACGCTGGAAGCGTCATAAGGTCTGAGGCCTGACCCGCTGGCGTGCAATTAAAGAGGAAGCAAAGAAACTGGTATCAACCGTGATTGGGTTGACTACCATGCATGCAGTCTGGTGTATAACATTTATATTGTTCCCAATCTTTTTATATCGAATATTTTACGAAATTGGGTACAGAATATATTTTCTTCTGAATTTATGAACTAAAACGGGATGACATCTATAAAATTGAGAAAAGGCTTTACGTAGTTTATGATACCGATAACCCTGATTAAGAAGTTTAGCAGTTAACAAATTATTACGAGTGTTGAAGTCAGGTACATGATTAGACACTCTGGTAAATCGAATTAATTGCGAAATACAAACACCGTAGGATGCCGCACGAGGAACATTACCATCCGCAAAGCTGCAAAATGTGAATAAGTAAATGAAAGTTAATAAAAAAAAATACGATTCTGTAAAAAGCACGTGCATATCTTCAGACCATGATTAAAACACCTTTAAAGTTTCAGACTGGTCGGCATAAATCTGTAGGAGCGATTGCGATCACTCGGTGTCTACTACAAACTCGGAACCAAGCACCACGCGCGACTGTACGCGCCACGCACCACGCATAACGTACCACCGGGCGCGCCATGCATCACGCATAACGCACCGCGCCACGCACCAATCATAAAGCACCGCGGAAAATTAAACCTTTTCTTCGGAAAGGCGGGAAAAAATATTTATGAATAAGATCACTGGACATGAGATTTAGCTTTGAAGAAAAGATTATTTGCATGCACACAACTCAAAAGTCTAATCCTTTGTTTTCGAGTGTAGACGACATTTGCATACAGAATGTTACCTTCTTAGTATTTGGAACTTTCGAGCATTTCTTGTTTGCATGGTCCCAAAGGACCAGTTCGGTCTTTACAGATAGCCCTGATGATATTTCCTAGTTAAATTTACTTTTCTTAGGAAGGTATTAATTCTCCCGGAATTAAATATTTATGTTTATACCCCCCCCCCCACACACACACATACACACCACACACACCACATCGTCTACGCACTGGCGTTGTTGGGTGAAGCAAAGGCTTCATGTACCGTGCATCACTGGGGGCGTCCAAAGGTCCAAAGGAATGAGTGTGGGGGGGGGGGGTTATTTCTTCAGTTTCTAATTTTTCATTCACTTTCCTCTTTCTCCACTGTCCCTCACTTTTACCTCCTCTACTGTCCCTTCTATCTCTTTTCTCCGTTTTTGTGGGAGACGACACAAAATGATCCACAACAAGAGACGTGTCGTCAAAGCCCAGTCAGTCAATCAATCAATCAATCAACCAATCATTCACTCGTCCATGCACAGCGGGGGTTATGCCGGTTGCCATGCATCAGTACCTCAGTTCGTCCCGCTACATTTCGGTGACAGGCGATCAATGACTTGGCTTAAGATAAATTTCATTCAAACTTTGCATATACATGTGTTTTAGTTTCGTAAATTTCTGTCAGAGTTATTGTCCTGTTTTAATGTCTGAAAAAGTGTGCGTGTGACCTCGAGTGTAAAATCCTCTATATTTCTTTTTTCAATCTATGTATCATGACTCTCGGTGGAAACGGACTAAGCAGCCCTTACTTTTTGACCTGGCACAACATACCTCCCAAAAAAGGTCTGATTGCCAGAACGCAATCTTTAGGCCTTCCGTCACATATCTAGCTACTTTATATATACAATTTTCAGAACGGTATCATTTTATTAACTCTTATCATGCTGTTCACGACAACCCCTATCTTTGGAAACAGTGTAGATCCAGATCAGATGGCTTCTGAAGAGGCCATCTGATCATGATCTACACTGTTTGACATTCAATTTATGAATTTGTAGGAATAAACTACATCAAGTAATCTGATTGGTTCAAAGTCCGAAATGGGTGTGGCTAATCTTAATATTCAGCAAGAGAAGTGTTAAAAGCGATAATAATGAATGAAACAAAGCAAGAAATGGAAATCAAGTTGATGGACCGTTGGTTTTATTAAAACATTTCCCGTAATTTTGAGTTTCATGCAATACTTATTAATTGCATTCATTTATGGGACTTTGTCTTGAAACAACAAAGAAAAGTCTTTTCCAAGGTTCCAAGGGCTGCTCTTACCCACTAGGTCATGGAGGCCTGTAAACACAAAAGTGTTTATCTCATCTGTTTGCCCTCGCCCATCGGGGCTTGGAGAAATAGTCAGGGCTGCATGGCACTTCCATGCAGAGCTGAAACCGATCGCACATGTGTACTGGTAAACCGCTTTAGCAGGCCTAATGTCATTCCATCTCAATATCGGGTAAAATTCCCACAAAACTGGATGCAACGTCACCAAAGTGACCTAAATTGTGTTGATGGGGACATAAACCCTCAACTTTAATGCACTTGCGTATGTTACGCGACAGTCTGATTGCAAAACTTTAAAAACTTTCAACAGTATATTCTGAGATATACCGTCGGAAACCCGACGTCATCATGTAACGTCGCTTTTCATTAGGTAGCATTCGGTTTTACGCAGCTCACAGGGCTTGCCGCTTTGGGCAAAATTGCACAATTTTTACAAAACAACGGAATTAGTGAATTCGAATGAGGATAGTGTAAAAATTGTCATTTGGGACGGTACGAGTATATCGTCGGTTTTACGGTAAATTCTGTTTACGGCTCCGTTGGTGCGTCGCCGTAAACTGTTAAACCATCGATTGACCTCCCCAAATGACAATCACCTAATTTAAACAAACATTCTAACACAGCGCGGCTATATAGGCAATGCAAAATAACCGTGTTTTATTCTGCAACAAATCACAGCTCGGAAGAGCGTGACGTGTGACGTCATTAAAACTGCAAATTTATGACGTCACTAGTCGATTTCCTTGACGTTAGACGGTGTAACGTCATTTTCTCGCATCGAAAACGTTAAAAAAGGATATAAATACATGTGTTTCAGTCGATAATTGTAGCGGGATTTCTTCTAACAATGGCGAAGAGTTGTGAGATTTTGAAGGAAACAACAACATTATTGCCGATTTTCAGCGTGTTAGAATCGAAATAGGTCAGCTCTAGCCAGTGGTTTGTTGTGTAATAAATCACAGTTTGTCGGTCAGTTGTAAGTAGACAAATCACGCGCGCTACGCGCTTGTGATTTGTCTACTTTACAACTGACCTCCAAACTGTGATTTATTACACAACAAATCACAGCTAGAGCTGATCTATTTCTTAAATCTCATCAGTACCTTCCACGATTGCTCGCTTGTGGGTTAAATAGGTTTTCTTTTGATGTTGCTCACATCTTCAAAACAAACCTATGAAAACCACACCACACTGTTTCTCATTCCGTGAGTGAATATATTATACCAAGTACAGTGAAATTCCACCATTAAGACCACCTAAAATTAAGACTAATTCTGCTTATAAAGGCTTATTTAGAAGGTTGCAATTATTATTTCTTCATGTATTCTGCAAACAATGTCCACTGGTCAAGGACCACCTTTGGATCTGTTCAAAAGTGGTCTTTAGGACCACTTTTGAACAGTCCCAAAGGTGGTCTTAATATAGGAATTTTACTGTAATTTAATATATTCAGCAGTGCAAAGATTGCCATTGTCGTTGCTCTGTGCAGCGAACGGGTATGCAGTCATTTTAACCAAATCCAAGCGGGCACATAACGTTAAAGCAATGTCGCATCAACGTATGATGCTGTGTGCAACGTATAGGGGTAGTTTGTTTGATTTGAGGTTTAACGTCCCCGTCAACACTGAAAAGGTCATTTTGGAGACGCCGCTTCCAATTTTGTGGGGCTTTTACCCGACATTGAGATGAAATGACATCTCAAGCCCTGTCACCCAATGAAACCAATATGGGTTTATAAGCGTGGACCGGCCGACTCGCACCGCTTTGCCTGGGCAGACTTAGATCCTCTAAGTGGTTTAACAGTACTCGTGTGCGGTCGGTTTCAGCTCTGCGTGGAAGCATCATGCAGCCCATCTATTTCATCAAGCTCCGATGGGCGGGGGCCGAAAATTAAGACTAATTCTGCTTTAAAAAGCTTATTGAGATTCTTTCTTTGTATTTTCTGCATACAGTGTCCTCTGGTCAGAGACGACCACTTTTGAAGCTCCCGAAGGTGGTCTTAATATATGAATTTTACTGTAATTTAATGAATTCAGCAGGACAATGCTTTTCATTGTCGTTGCTCTGCGCTCTATGCGACGAACCGGTATGAAGTTTTTTTAACCAAATCCAAGCGGACACGTGCCGTTAAAGCAACGTCGCATCAACACCGATGCAACGCATCGACGTTGATATGATGCTGTGTACAACGTAAAGGGATAAAACTGCTTATGAAGTCTCAAGGTAACCGAGAGACTCAAGTTTTCTATCTGCAATATGTTCTGTGTTTCTGCCTTTCCACTCTCTTTAACATGGACAAAAGTGACTTGATTTATCATAATGAAAAAACAAACAAATACAAAACAGTCTTTGATATCTATATTTTACGGAATGATTGTCTTTGATGAATCAAGATAACAACACAATAATTTACAAACAAACTTCAGTCGTACTATAAAACACATAATATTGTATCTTCCGACCACATATCCAGTCGTATAAACCTCGTATACATAATGAGACACTATGTTTCAAAATCACATTTTAACATCCCGTGAAACGCCAGAACCCAGGAAACATCGTTAGCTTAGCGATCTAGTTACTCATTATAATGTTAAATGATATAGCAAGTGTAATATCTATTACTCATGATATTTTGCTGATAAAATATGAGTAGCTTTTGCACTTAGCTTTTGCACTTGCAAAAGCTACTCACATTTTCAGCAAAATATAAGATTAGAAATATCGATTGATCAAAGTTTTAACGATACATTAACTAACGACGTCCTTAGATCAACTGAACACATTCGTTCAGAGTTAACCCTTCTCTTGCTGAATATTCAGTTTAGCCACACCCATTTCTGACTTTGAACCAATCAGATTACTTGATGTAATTTATTCCTACAAATTCATAAATTGAATGTCAAACAGTGTAGCTCCTGATCAGATGGCTTCTTCAGAATCTGGATCTACACCGTTTGCAACGAAAAGGGTTGTCGTGAACAGCAGGATAAGAGTTAACAAGGGCATAAGCTAACATAATTAACGATATACTTTTTAGCCTTTAACCCTTCTCTTGCTGAATATTCAGTTTAGCCACACCAATTTCTGACTTTGAACCAATCAGATTACTTGATGTAATTTATTTGTACAAATTCATAAATTGAATGTCAAACAGTGTAGATCCTGATCAGATGGCTTCTTGAGAAGCCATCAGATCTGGATCTACACTGTTTTCAAAGAAAAGGGTTGTCGTGAACAGCATGATAAGAGTTAATATTGCAAATACATGTATACTCATATGTAGCTGAAGATGTGCCACAGCTGTTGGATTTATATTTGTTTCAGCAAAATACCAGTGCATTGGTCATTGCATTTGTTATAACATTTAATGTTTCAGTAACTATCAAGTTCGTTTTAACCCTTATTCCACTGAACACGAAAACTCCTACCTTTGCAAACATTGTAGATCCAGGCCATTCATCTGATCTGGATCTACACTGTTTGTCATTCAATTTTCGAATTCAAATGAATAGAGTATATCAAGTTCATGTAATTTGATTTGTTGAAAGTCAGAAATGGGTGTAGAAAACTTGATAAGGGATACGCTAATCCCGCTAACAAGGGATGACGTATAGCTGTCGGCCCGACCTTGACCCTGTTTTTCGTGCGAGCTGGGAAGCATACATAGTTGCTTTGAACAACTAGCCCTACACTCGTAACAAACTTCATAATATGAAACAGAAGATCTAACATGAGTGGGTCATTCCATATGAATTTTGTATAGATTTGATATTCACGGCGTTGCACTACCATTAGTGAGTAAAATACAAAAGTATGTCTTTTGTATGAAATTACAACAAATACACACGCATAGTCACAGACACTCAGTGACTATTTCGACCCATTTTAGTGAGGAATGTGAGGGGTTGAGGAGCAACTTGCAAACGGATTCATGAGTACTAAGGGATATATAAGGGGCGCATTTTCACTATATTTTCATGAATTCTGTACTTTATGATTAAACGCTGTGCTATGTTCCAGACAATATTTCGCAGACATTTCTAAAGAAATATATTACTTTACAAAATGTTTTAGCTGAACTTTAAGTTATCCTTCCTCGCATTTTATTTTGCAAAGAGGGTGGGGGTATACCGGGGCATTTAACAAATCGGTAGTTAAAAAGCTTCCGAGCGATTTGTTGCGTTTCTTCTCCTGGTCAGTAGATATAGATAGTTTATCTTGTTGTACAAACAGTTTTATCTTTCAAATTGCACTTAAACTGATTTATCAGCATTTATCAATTAACACTTATGTTACTGTTATAACCAAGTAAAGCTGATGTCTTATTGATGTTTTGTTATGTTAGCTAGTGGGGGCGGGATTGAGGGAGTCGCTAATTTTTTTCTTCCATATTAGCATGGCTCGAACAATGTTGGCAACGCCGCTCAAAACAAGGAGGAGTAACGTAGATTATTTTTCATATTTCATAGCAACAGATCAGTTTCGTATTTTTTTTATAATTAAAGGACAGTTTTTGTAAGTTTATATGAAGTAATAAGGAAAACTATTTTTGAGTTATCACAAAATACCAACCTGTTGCTATGATATTTACAAAGAAATATATGTTTCTAAAGAATCCATTAGTTATCTACGTTACCTATCCTAGTCAGGAGCTATGCAGTCCAATTCCATGTTAACCCTCATCCCACAGAATAATTAATTAAGCCACACCCATATCTGATTTTGAACCAATCAGACTACTTGATGTACTTTATTCCTGCAAATTCACAAACTGAATGTCAAACAGTGTAGATCGTGATCTGATCTGGATCTATACTGTTTATAAAGGTAGGGGTTGTCGTGAACAGCAGGATAAGGGTTAAACTACATTAACATCCACCACGAAAACACGCCTATATAATTTTGACCCCCTTGAACTCCAATTTTGTATAGTAAAACTGGGGTTTACATCATGATGGGTAAACCTTGTTTTTCTTATTTCTGTTCCAAAATATAGATGTGGGTACACGTTAGAACCGCCTCGATCTATTTTGTGCAGAAATAAGAAAAGTATCACAAATTTTCATCTTAAAATTTTCGATTTTCTGGAGGTAAAATTTATTATGTATTTATATAGGCGTGTTTTCGTAACGGAAGTAGAAAATCTTAGAAGTGGGATCCAGAAAGATCATAAATGTATGCCAAGGATATTCTCTTTATTTCCCACGCTAATCATTGCAATAAAATTTCATTGATCTATGCCATAATTTGTATTTCAGCCATATATGGTTGTAAAACAATTAAACGTTATCAACGTTATCAAACGGCTACTATAGTATCTAGTCAGGGGCAGTTTATGGTACTTCAGAAATATTAGCAGTGTAATAACTAATAAATTTAAAGCCTTCTGTAATTTAACCAATGTTCATATTCCTTTAAAATTATCTCGAAACAACCCTTTGTCTCAACTGTTATAAATAAGTTTCAACGGATGGTGAAGATACTCAGTGTGTAAGAAAGTCCGTATAATGACAGCACTGCTGTAAACACTATTTTTATATTGAAAACTGGGATTTACAGGGTTATACATTAATCTTCTTTTCTCTGCTCAAAAACTAAGCGCTTTCGGTTTACGTCTTCATCAGAGACAACCACATTACGAAAACACGCCTATACAAATACATTGTAAACTTAACCGCAGAAAAAACGAAAATTTTAAGATGAAAAATTGTGATATTTTTCTTATTCTGATCAAAATATAGATTGCGAGTGCTCATGGAGGCGTTCTAACGAGTACCCACAATCTATATTTGGTTCTTGAGGCGGTTCTAACGAGTACCCACAATCTATATTCTAGAGCAGAAATAAGAAAAATAAGGTTTATCCCGGTTTACCCCAGTTTTACTATATAAAAGTGGGGTTCAAGGGGGGCCAAAATTATATAGGCGTATATTCGTGATGAAAATCAACCAAATTTGCACTGTTGAATGATTAAATCTCTGTAATTTCTTCAAATCATATTTGTAGCCTTTCAGGATCCGGTGCTACGTTAGACTTTACCACATATATTTCAGTGACCTACAAATCTTTGTGTGTGAGTGTTAACTCTGATGAAGGCGTGAAGCCGAAAGCGCTTAGTTAAATCAACCAAATTTCCACTGTTTAAGATGAAATCTCGGTCAGTTTTAGCATTTGCTGGAATTGCATCAACTGCAGACTTTGGCATTATTTACCATAGATCAAAACTTTTGTATCAAATCCTTTTTTCCGTATTATTGTACCATTGAGAATGTTTCATTGTCAACGTTACCGTTTTTAACAAGAAACACAATGGGTTTTTCCACGTTAACAAGTTAACATGAATACAGTTGTAAACCCTATTTTATGCAGAGATTTGTCAAGAGTAAAATATTTTTTCTCTTTTTGCTCTGCTTAAATATAGATTATAGGTACTTATCAAGGTGGTTCTAATGAGCACTCACAATCTATGTTTGAAGCAGAAATGAGAAAAAAAATGAATTTTCATTGGGAAGTGTCATTAGAAAGTACATATGTGTGGTATCATAAATCTATGAATACTTTCTTTTAACTGAACTCTGGATAAGCCAACTTTTTTATCTAGAACTGTTGAAGTATCCAATCATGCATTTATAACATGGAGAAAAAGATTCATCTGGAACTCTTTATGGCATAATTTAATTACATTTTACTGAAAAATAATATTTCATAAGGTGTGTGACAACACAGGTTAATCTACATTGTATATTCTTGGTAACAACCTTAACCCATCCAGTACCAGAAACCCCTAAAGGTGTACCTTGACAAACAGTGCAGACCCAGATCAGACGCCGCGTCCTCTGATCAGGAACCTACACTGTTTGCAAAAAGTTCAGTCATTTTTTTTTTTCAAATAAATTTTGATGAAAACATAACCTGACATCCCTAAATTTTGTATATATAAGGAGGAAGATTCCATTTGGTACAAAAGGGGTTAAATGCGCGATTGCACCAATCCCTTCCTCGTATTTATGACTTTTTGTGAGGGACAATAAATATTATGAGTGCTTTATGAATCCTTCAGACGCTTTAAAACAAACAGAAAGCTGGTCTATGCACTTAGAACCCGTCTCACAACCTCATGTTAATTCCAAAACTGGATGTCATTAAACCGCATGTAACCACAATGTACCAACAGTCTAAATAGTCAGCCACAGTCAAAAACTTACACAAAAATTTCCAAACACGGTCAGTAAGCGAAGACTCAGATCAGACTGATCTGAGCTTTCGCTGTCCGCAGTGATTCTTCGATGTACCCCTAGACATACAACAAGTCTACAGACGTATAGGTTGATCTGTGTGAACTTGGTCCCGAGGTTATAAGCTTTTTACATGCTCAGCTCACTTGAGCACTCACTAATACCAAAATTGCCAACAACTGTTGACATTTTAAAAAAGTAGCATTCTCTGCTGAACTGAGGAGTAAAACAGACTAACTTATTTGTATTTCAATTTTATGAGTACTGCATATTTCCTGTTAACTGAGCTGACCATGAAAAAAAGTTTTATTACCCAGGCCTGATCGGAGGAGCCCCACCCCCACCCCGAAAACATCTTTTCTCATTGTGCGGCTTATATTGATCTATATATGTTCACCATACTCGCGTGTTTGTTAAATATGAGGAACTTCCGTTCATGGCAGAGGTAGGATAGTTAATATTAGAGTGCAACCCAGAATGATGAGAAGACATGGTTACTTGGGACGAATACGCATGCGTAGATGAAGGTACTGATGACGTCAGAGAATTTCCCGAATGGTTTGAATGTCCTACCATTTTGGCACTGGAATTATGTCCACTAGAGCTTATATTTTGTGCGGAGCTAACAGTATGTGGTGCCGAACTCACTCGCGGCTGCGGCGCTTGTGCCGTTTGCTGAGAACTCTGGGTATCCGAATTTCCGGATCCTGAACATGGTTTACCGTCTTTTACTAGAACAGGCACTGCCACACGTCTTGGTGAACTTTGATTTGCCTGAGTAGGAGAATTTTCACTTCCAGTTGAGCTTGTACTACTGTCCAACTTATCTTTGTCCTTTTGTTGCCGTTTGCACTTATATCTGTGGTTCTGGAACCAAATCTTCACTTGTGTCGGCGTCAGGTTTATCATACTCGCTAGATGCTCTCTCTCTGGTGCCGACAAATACTTCTGTTGTTTAAAGCGTCTCTCTAGTTCGTACACCTGCGCCTGTGAGAACAGGATTCGCCGTTTCCTCCTCTGAGTCAGGGGAAACTGCATGGCTTGAGCCTTGTGTTGGTCGATTGTTAGACCCATATTACCCATCGGGTTCATTCCTGATGACATCGGCGACATAGCACATGAACTGGGGCCTCCCATCAGGCGAGAAACTGAAATAATACAATAAAAATTGTGTAAAAACCCCTGGCGGTTACATCGTTATCATTTGCCACATGCATTCTGGGCCCAGTTGTTCAAAACTAACGACATCGTTAGTTAACGTATCGTTAAAACTTTGATCGTTATACATGTATATGGTAAATATGCTAAAATTTTTGCTGAAAAAATGTGTAGCATCTCACATTTTTTCAGCAAAAATACCAAAAATTTTTATATTGCACTTGCTAGAAGAGTTAACAATATGACCACTAACGAGCTCGTTAAGCTAACGATGCTTTGAACAACTGGTCCCAGATCGCATACATCTTGTACATCTGTGAAAGCCTATGGCTCTTGGGATGTAATGAGGCCGTCTAATCAACGCCCCTGGTAAAATATAGAAATAAACGCCCAGGAAAAACCACAATCAACGATTACAGCCTACCAATGGCACCAGAAAACCCACTTTGTATAGAGAAAGTGGTGTTTACATGATTTATATAATTTTCCTTATTTTTATCACAAACATACAGAGTAGGAACTCGTTAGAACCGTCCCAGTGCGGTGGTTCTAACGAGCACTCACAATCTATGTTTGGGTAAGAAACAAGACAAATAATTCATCTGGGTCCAGTATTTCAGAACTAACGTATCTTTAAAACATTGATCATTTAATTTGGCAAATATGCTAGTATTTTTGCTGAGAAAATGTGAGCAAAGCTGCTCACATTTTTTCAGCAAAAATACCAAAATTTTAGATATTGTACTTGGAAGAACAGTTAACAATATGACCACTAACGAGCTCGTTAAGCTAACGAGGCTTTGAACAACTGGACCCAGGACGGTAGTGTTAAAAGGCGCCGTTTCAGCGAATGGGTGTGTTATCGCAATGTATGCCAGGACTACATAACTGCAAAGAAATAAATAAACCTGCAAGTGTTATAGTCGATTTAGACATCAGAGAGTAACAGAACATAACCTAAGTCTTATATTAATTTTAATTGCTTTCTATTTCCACAAGTGCACCATCAAAGCCAGCGACTTCAAAATATTTATCTAAGACAGGGCAAAAGATAATCCCTAATCTGTCAACATGATTTTATGCTATAAATGGTCGGCCAGTAGAAAATTGATCGGACAAGAAAACAGATTTAAAAAGAACAGAGTGCAGAGATGAACAGGTGTTAAAAACCTCGCAGCAAAGATTAACATTTTAAAATAAATTTGACACTTTTTGTAATTGGAATATAAATATTTTCATTCTAGTCATTCGTCCTACTGGACGAGTACCTCAGAACACAGAGACATCATAGTAAGAAATACCGACAATGAACAAATTTTATATAGAGAAATGTTGGTTAAGTATGAGTAGGTACCTATGTCTGCTCAGAAACGTAGAACCGCTTCTTCAAAGTATCAATATTAAATATGTTTAAAGTAGCAATGTGCAAACGTATCATATCTGAAAACTAATGATAATTTTTAAGTGCGAATAATTTGATTGATCGATTATTGATCGTCAGCCCTTGTGGGTCATTTTGTGCCGTCTCCTAGAGAAAGGGAGAAAAAAAACAGAGGAGATGAAATTGGGGGATAGGGGAGAAAGACAGGAAAATGAAGTGAAGAAACAGAAGAACAACAACATTTCCTCCTCTACCCTTACCTGTTCTAAAGACAGCAGGCCTTGCCCAACTGTAAGCCAGCATCATTTTGACCCCCCAAGTAACAGAAGATACACGACACCTTTGCCTCACTGAACCCTCGCCCACCCCTCTCACCCCTGAGTGCGAAGGAACCGATAGAATGCGATTTCAACGTTCATTTTTTCCTGCGTAATATACCTACACAAAACATACAATAGACTTGTGCGACCTGCAAAGACTCGCATCCAGTTTTTTGTTTAGCACTATTTGCATTGACTGTATGATGTAAAGTGTAATTTTATCAACAAGGACACTGATCAGACGAATGCACAGTCGTCGTTCGCACAAGCCGTCTTATTGTATTGCGCTGGCTCATTTCAATACACATCTTCTTGTTTATTTTTTGTCTCTTAGATGCATGGTCCATCATGTAAACAAGTCAGCGTAAAGCAACCTCTAAACCCCACTTTAAATAGAGAAAACTGGGTTTACAAGGGTATACAATATTTTTCTAAATCGTAATGCGATATTTATGAGATAAATCAAGTATTCTTTACATGCATATTTTACTGAAAAAAGAAAGAATTATTTTTGGCTATACTCAATCAAAATTCGCCAACTCTAAAAATAATGGTTTGTTTGATTTGAGGTTTAGCGTCCCCGTCAACACTGTAAAGGTCATTTTGGAGACGTCGCTTCCAATTTTGTGGAACTTTTACCCGACATTGAGATGAAATGACATCTCAAGCCCTGCCGCCCAATGAAACCAATAAGGTTTATAAGCATGGACGGGCCGACTCGCACCGCTTTGCCTGGGCAGGCTTCGACCCTCTAAGTGGTTTACCAGTACTCGTGTGCAGGTCGGTTTCAGCTCTGCTTGGAAGCATCATGCAGCCCATATATTTCTTCAAGCCCCGATGGGCGGGGGTACTAAAAATAATGGATCTTAACTTTATACCATAAGTATAAGTTGCACATTGGAATGTCGAAAATACATTCGGTCGAAAACAATTTTAATTTGGTGGATTTCTAGACCCTGATACTACCGAAAAATGTAAAAGATCCGGGTTGTTAAAAACTGACGAAAAACGATGAAATTAATGTATGCATAAACAGATTAACAAATTTGTCAACTTCATTGCCCTGTGTTGTCTAAACTTCTTCTTGGAAATTATTAAAATATGCATTTAAATAGAAAAAATAATACATGTGAAGACAGAAAATAATAATAATAGTAATAATAATAATAATAATAATAATAATAATACAATAGAACTTCGATGGCTCGAACACCGATGGCTCGTTTACCATGGCTGAGTCGTACCCGTTGAGTCCCTATGGAATTTCTCTACATAAGAAATAGGGAGGGTAAAATGTAGGATATTTTCGTCTTATCTTGCAAATGTATACTGTGTGTACTCATTAGAATCGCCTCGATGAGGCGATTCTAATGAGTATACACAGCATACATTTTTCATTGTAGAACACCGAAAAGATGTCCTTAAGTATGTCGTTATGCCTCCTGGCAGTAGCCCGCAGTGGCTCGAACTACCCCTGTCTCGAACAGAATTTCGTGGTCCCAAAGGTGTTCGATCCATCGAAAATCGACTGTAATAATAATAATGATGATAATAATAATAATAATAATAATAATAATAATAATAATAATAATAATAATAATAATTATCATCATTGTGACGAAGTGGTTACTTTGCTCATGAAAAGTCTGATATTTCATAATGAAAACACGTCTATACAAATACATTGTAAATGTTACCGCCGAAAAAGCGAACATTTTAAGATGAAAACATGTGATATTTATAAGAAAAATGTGGTTTACCCTTGTAAACAGTTTTACTATATAAAAGTGGGGTTGAAAGGGGTCAGAATTATATAGGCGTGTTTTTGATATTTTTAGGATGCTTGTCAGGACCACTTCACCGAAGCGGGTCTAACGTGTGGAAATAACCTATGTCTTATAGTAGAAATAAGTAAACTGCAAACCCCAATTTTCTCTATATAAAGTGGGGTGTTCATTTCACGGACTTCTTAACCTGAATAATAATAATAATAATAATAATAATAATAATAATAATATTACTATAAACGACATTTTTATACCTTTTACTTAACCTAGTTTTTTGAGTGCTATTGAATTTGTATAAATAAACATGAAAAACGTTTCTACAAGTTTATAATATTTGTCGTCTCGTGATAATGTTACGGTAGCGGGAGACATTCAGGAAAACGCCACTTGAAAATGTGTTTGTTATCACTATGTCAAGCCTCTCTACTCAACATGATATTTAAAATGACTAGAAAAATATGATAACATTAAAACTACACTGGTGCCATATCTGAGTTCCATTTCCAGACACATTCTGACTGGTAAACTTTATATACAATAATAATAATAATAATAATAATAATAATAATCTCACATTATTATCATTATAAACTTGCATTGTTATTAGTATTATTTTAAGAATATTATCATAATAATAATTACAATTAACAATTTTATAATTATTATCATTATTATTGTTATTATTATTATTATTACTATTATTATTATTATTATTGTTGTTATTATTATTATTCAATACTCATCAAATAACAAAAACTTGCCTATTCAAATATATTGAACATTTTAGCCCCCAAAAAGGAAAAAAAATCTGATAAAAAATGTGATATATTTCATATTTTTTTCTCAAAAATAGATTGTGTGCACCAACAATCTATGTTTTAAGCAGAAATAAGAAAGTACTGTTTACCCCTATAAATCCCAGTTTGTGATTTAATGGGGTCAAAATATTATGATAAAGACATTATAATCCTTGATTTTTATCTTATAAATGCTCATAACATAGGTTGTGTGTGCTCGTTAGAACCGCCTCATTAAGGCGGGTTTAACGAGGACCTACAACCTATGTCTTGGAGCAGAAATAAGAAAAATAATGAATACCCCCGTAAGCCCCAGTTTTCTCTATATAAAGTGGGGTTTAGGGGGTCTTTATTTCACGGACTTGTTCACGTGATGTGAAAAAAAGCAATATGTCACGCGTGTGTATTCATCTTTGCTTAGAATTATATTTAAAACCTGCTTTAATAGATATTTTCTGTTTTGTCGATTTAATACATCAAATGTTATAAGTATGTTTTATTTAAAAAATAGTATTATTTTATCAGAAGTGATAAAAAAATATAGCTGCGAAATCTCAGGCCTTGAAATTGCGGTGAACTTGGCCCGGGTAATCTGGTTTTCTGACAATCGGCATGATGTAAACTAAGTATTCTTAAAGGTTTGTAAAATTTCAATATGAAAAATTAAAAATGAAAGTAGAAATTAGAAATTAGAAAACAATCTAAAAAAAGAAAATGATGATAAATTCCATAAAATGGTAATAATGCTGTAACAATAAATACTGTTAAATAATGTCACTATGAATAATTTCAAGCTTATTCTGCTTTCCTAAATGGTAAATTTACTGAAATTTACTGAAATTTACAAGTACATGTATGCATGGAAATTTTGACCTTGTCTGAGACTTTTAATTCATCATCATCATCATCATCATCATCATCATCATCATCATTGCACAAGGAACTGTTTTGTTAAAATGTGACGGAACACAAACTATTACAACATTGCAAAATTTAATGGAACTATTTTGAAGAAAGTCAAACAAATCGATTTCTGCATGTATTCTAGGCCATGTTACATCTAAACTTCATACACAAGAATGAGCTATGAAAAAATAGTAGTTAAAACAAAGTAATTAATGATAAATAAAGAACAGAATAGAATGCGCTTATCTGCAATACCATTTTACACGGGGAAGCACCTGTGGCTTTGTAAAATAAATAAATAAATAAATAAATAAATAAATTAATTAGAAAACAGGATGAGTTTCACTCCGGATTTTTCCAATCTTTTGGATGATCCAGTTTGGGTCTCATACGGCTTATCTGTTGAAGGGACACCAGCAACAATATCGCCCGTGTCATTCAACTATGAGACAATAAACAAAGTGGCAGCATGCAAATACATTGTTCGTGCAATATCGGAAATAGACATGCACAACAAGTACGTATGTCAGAAAATCCGAATATACAGTTTAAAGCGCATACCGTACCAGGTCCAAACTATTAAAAATTAACAATGTCGTTAGTTTACGCATCGTTAAAAGTTTAAACATTTAATATGATAAAATTATTTTTGCTGAAAAAGAAAATGTGAGCTGCTTTTGCATTTGCAAAAGTAACTCACATTTTTTCAGCCAAAATAATTTGAATTTGATATCATACTCGCTTTCGACCGTTAACGTTTTGGTTACAAAGAGTTCGTTTAACTAATGTTATTTTTTAGGTGCGTGCAAACATGTATCTATTATGGCGTTGTACTGGTTAAACGTTTATCTATAAGCCTGCCCAGCGAGTGTGGTAAACTGACCGGCTCGATATGACCTAGATAGTGTTGACTGGGCCATAAAACTCCAAGACAAACACAGCATCGTTTATGGTTCTAGAAGAGTGTATGAAATAAAAACATGGTATGGTATTACCAATTAATCATTTTCGCTCGTATCGCCATCAAACAGCGCTGACTATCGCCATCAAAAAGCGCTGACTGGTTGCCTTCGATTCTAAGTTTCAATAATTAGCAAGGTTTGTGAAACAACGCTGGAAATCCTATCTGAAGTTCGTCGGTTTGTCTTAGGTAGGCAAAAGTGATACACTATTTCCAAATATATTTTGAAGAAAACACCAAATTTTGAATTTTGTTAGGACCATAAATAAGAAGAAATGCCACAATTGTTCATCTGCAAAAAGTCGCCACATTGTAGTCAGCATTATCTAGCATAGTTATGATATCGTTATGCTATGTATAGGAGACAAAACACCATTTAATAGTGAACAAAATCCCACTATCCCTGATATCTAAAGTATGAGCTTTTCCTTCAGACCAATCATATAAAAGCTGAAAACAATATACTGAATATTGTTATTATTTCAAACAAATAGAAATTATTTGTAAACCTCATCCTACCATTTTCGCTTAATTTGTTTTAAATTTAAAGATAAAAATGAACGTAGGATTATTCACGCTTTGTATTTAAAGTGTTGATTCTTAGCCGGTGTTTTAATCCTGAAAACTGAAAGAAAGAAAGAAAGAAAGAAATAAAGATGTTTGCGAGTGTTGCGGTTTACAACAATATCAAACCGTGAACGCGAAACCGGAGTACACATTGAAACAATCACCTACATCACGTAACAAGTCAGTGAAATAAAGCCCCCCCCCCCCTAAACCCCACTTCATATAGATAAAACTGGGGTTTACGGGGGTAACCATTCTTTTCCTTATTTCTGCTCCAAGACATATGTTGTGGGTACTCATTAGAACCGCCTCAATGAGGCGGCTCTAACGAGCGCCCAAAACCTATGTTTGGAGAATAAATAAGAAAAATATCACAACTTTACATGAGAAAAAATACCTTTTTGGAGGTATGAAAAAATGCACCATATCACACGGATGTGTTATCGTAATGTATATAGTAATACAATTGCCACGCATGAAAAGTAATAAAGTTATTCGAGTTAACAAGACAGTGTGGGCCCCCGTGGATACGAGTGCTGACTCTTAATCATTTGGTCTCTTACCGCTGTGGGTTCGAGCCTGACTCGGGTCACATGTCAGAGGCAAAGTTCTGCAGTGGCTGGTCAGGTGTTTTTCTCCGGGTACTCCGGTTTTCGCCCACCTCTGATTAACAATCGGCTCGATATAAGTGAAATAATCTTAAATGAGTCGTAAAACAAAACATCACGAAAACACGCCTATATAAGTTTGACCCCTTGAACCCAACTTTTATCTAATAAAACTTGGGTTTACAGGGGTAAACCTTATTTTTCTTATTTCTGTTTGTTTTAGAGCAGAAATAAGAGAAATATCACGATTTTTCATCATAAAATCTTCTCTTTTTTTTTTTGGGGGGGGGGGGGGGGGGGAAATACTATGTATTTGTATAGGCGTGTTTTCGTAATGAAAAAAAAAAAACATTGTCAGTGTAGTGAACACCCCCTGTAAACACCCATTTTATATAAGGAAAAGGGTTTTTCAAGGTATATATTCAAAAAACGTTACTGTCGTTGATGCCTAATGATAATAACCTATAATCTATGTTTGTTGCAAAAAATAGCATACGCAATTTTCATCAGACAAAATTTGACTTTTTGGAGCACTGGAAGAAACATTGTCACATTATTCTATTACATTGTAAATTTTACCCACGAAAAACCTAAAATTTTCAGATGAAAAATTGTGATATTTTTCTTATTTCTGCTCAAAATATAGATGGTGGGTACTCGTTAGAACCGCCTCATCGAAGCGGTTCTAACGAGTACCCACAATCTATATTTTAAAGCAGAAATAAGAAAAATAAGGTTTTCCCCTGTAAACCCCAGTTATACTTTATAAAAGTGGGATTCAAGGGGGTCAAAAGTATATAGGTGTGTTTTCGTGATGACATAGGTTTGGCAACATCAATGAATTATGAAGAAAGTATGTACTTACTAGCTAATCTCGGGTCCGTAGTGCCCGTGTTGTACCAGCTGGTGCTGCTCCGAACCGCATCCCCGTAATAGTCCGTACCGTTACAGTACTGTGAGGGAAACGAGGGAGCGTGATGGCTGAGCTGAGGAACATAGTTATGGTAGGGATTCGTCACTGGTACTGACATCCCACTCATACTGTTCATACTTCCCATGCCCTGAGAGCCCGGGCTGCGGTAACTGTAGGCCCCGAGGGCTGGGATTGCTGCGTCCAGCGCCGTTTTCTTTAGATTAAAGTTAGCGATATTAGCGAGATCCTCAATTGGGTTTAAGATATCCGTCACTGAAAATGGTGTACTCTGATTAATCTTAGGACTGACGGACATTACTTTGCAACTATAATGTTACAGTCCTTTTGCCATCAGTTTCAAGTGTCACAAACTCTTGAATCACATGTACAGCCCACGAATCAATCTTTATTTCAAGTCTCTAAATATTCAATTTTATCATCTTAACGAATTACTGTCCTGCTATATTTCGCGCATGCGCTGTATGCGACAATGTCATGAAAAGAGAACGGTAGCTCCTCCCTCGTTAAACAGTAGGAGGTGACATATGTCCTCTTCACCAGACTTTTATAACGCACAATAAATGCTGATGTCGTTTAACAAGCATCCGATCGCATCCGGACCGCAGGGCAATAAAATCCTTTGAATTTCGACACCGTATGATCCCAGTCAAATTTGCTCATGAACAGATGACAGAAATATAATACGATATTAAATACCTGGCCAACATTTTATACCGGTTTAATACGCCAAAGATTAGAACTTAAGCAAATAATGGGAGGGGCTTCGTAAAAACCGTCTTTTAGCGATTTTTGTATACTTCCATATTTGTACATACATATGCAACCGCTGAATGCGTGGTACTTACATGTCACGCAGATGACCAACGTCTTCTTCTTCTTCTTCTTCTTCTTCTTCTTCTTCTTCTTCTTCTTCTTCTTCTTCTTCTTCACAGTTTTCATCACGTTAACTCCACTTTATTTAGAGATGTATGTATATACAGTGAAATTCCTATGTTAAGACCAACTTTGGAACTGTTCAAAAGTGGTCTTAAAGACCACTTTTGAACAGTTCCAAAGATGGTCCCTGAGCAAAGGATATTGTAGGCAGAAAGCACAAAAAAAATCAGTGTTTCTTTCAAAATAAGCTTTTTATAGCGAAATTAGTCCTAAAATATTTTAGGTGGTCTTAACAGCAGAATTTCACTTATATATATATATATATATATATATATATATATATATATATATATATATATATATATATATATATATATATATATAATTTTTTGTTCAATTTTAATATAGGTTGTTGGTCGATAGAACCGCCTCAACGATGTAGAAATTGGATCCCCGCCCATCGGGACTTGGAGATTTAGATTGGGCTGCATGGTGCTTCCACGCAGAGCTGAAACCGAGTACTGGTAAACCGCTTAGAGGGTCTAAGGCTGCCTATGCAAAGTAGTGCGGGTCGGACTGACCATGCATATGGTTTCATTGGGTGGCAGGGCTTGAGATGTCATTTCATCTCAATGTCGGGTAAAGTCCCACAAAATTGGAAACAACGACTCCAAAATGACCTAAATAATGTTCACGGGGACGTTAAACCTCAATTCAAACAAGCATACAAACGAAGAAGAAATACACGAAAAATATCATTTTTTTATTTAGAGAATTCTTTTTAAAGACAAGAAATAAAGCGTTTTCTCACATGGATCCGTTATCTAAAAGTCACCAAGTTATCAGCATTATATCTCATTATGCGATGTATAGGAGACCAAAAAAAATCCCACCAGCCCTGATATTTAAAGTATGAGCTTTTCCTTCAAACCCCACAAAAATAATATAATAATAATAATAATTATTATTATTATTATTATTGGACGGTGAAACACCATGCAAAAAAAAAAACTTGCGTGGCATTTTTCATTGTTGTCAAAGCTGACTTGATAAAAAACAAGAGCTGTCACTATAAGTGAGCAATTCCCCCGTGGGAGCCAATTTGAGGAAAGGGTCGTAAGTTCGTAACTCCTTCGAAAATGATAGTACCAACGTGAAAATTGTGTTATGCATCTCTTCACCTCACAAGGAGTGCATGTGCAAAGTTTCAGCTCAATCGTTGAAGAAATGTGGAAGTAGTTCGCATCACAAAAAAGTGCAGACTTACAAACGGACAGTGCAAAAACTATATGCCCTCCTACGCGGGCATAAAAATATATTTCATACTTTGTGTGTGTTCCAAACATAGATTATGTCTGTTTTTGGAGCTGCTTCATGGAAGCGGTTCTAATCAGTGAGTGCCCACAATTCTCTGTTTTGATGAAAACATAACACTTGTAATGCATACTTTTCCCAAAGTGGGGTTTTCCACTGTGTTTATAGTACACGAAACTGTCAGCGTGACGTAATTGAAACAAAAATCAAAATAGTATTGCTATTCTTAAATCTCATCTTATCGCAAAGCTTTCGAATTTTATATTTTAATAAAATAGCGAATTCCAATTCATAAATATTAAAACAAGGATGTGATTAGATTTTTGTTAATTTTAGGGGAAAGGATACATTTTAATGGGAACTGAGCAGCAACTAATTCAAAAATGCTGCTATTTCCTTAGACATGAGGGTCTACTCTTCAAAGAAAGAATTTGTCTATTCTTAAAGGAAAGAATTTGCTCCTATGGAGCAAATTCTTTCCTTTAAGAGTAGACCCCTTTTGCAGAGGGGCTGAATTTACAGGAAAGTGTACCCTTGTAAAAAAAGGTCGAAAACATACCAGATGTATCCTTTTTTCCCTAAAATATCTAAAACACTTGGCATCATTGGATGAAGGGTTGTTAGTCCAAGTAGCCGGTGAGTAGATTAAGAGTTTCGCTTCTCCAGATTTCTACTTCATAATTTCAAGGGGTATTACAATATCTAATATGGTTGAAAATTGTTGATTTCCCAAATAAGGACCCTCACAGATCAAGTGTCCATGCAGTAAGAATATACTTCAGAAAACTTCATACCCTAATTTCAACCAGTCTTCAAAGCTATTTTGGGTTATTTCAGTAGTTTGCATTTTGGTGACGTTAAAGCTTATACCTTTAGGGCCAGTTCCATTTTAACCGTCTTAACCCATTTCGTATGGAATCATTTGTTTTACATTAAGATTGAATCCATGTTGAATTTAGGGCGAGTCATTTTTCCGAAATTTATTTTAAAAATGGATGATTTCTTTTTTACATTTTTTTTTTTTGGCAACTGGTCACACGCCGGGTTCTGTGGTATCTGATCTGGGCCTGTACTGTTTGCCAGTTTTCCCGTTAGTATGTGATTTAAACTTCCGTTTACCAGTCATATGTGTATGGATTTCTTTCTATGAGAAGCGCAGAGAAAGTTCACTTACAAAACATCAGCAAAGTAAGGTAGTTCGCTACTTTGCTTAGATGAACAATTTTCATTTATTATTATTATTCTTATTATTATTATTATTATTATTATTATTATTATTATTATTATTATATGAGCCGCGGCCTACTGATCACGAAGTTTCTACCCTGTGAGCGTCAAACCCGACCCGACCGACTGGGAAAGCATTCGTAGTCTGTACATAGTTGTACACACACTTATGTGAGATGCCTTGTTAGAAACATTTTTGAGTGCTTTAATTGGCCCTGTTACCTAACAAATGAATACTCGTTCACCCGTGCATCGTATCGTAGACAATTCTTTATTAATCATAGAAACGGTTATTTTTCTTACACTGACACATACAAAAAAAAAACTTACACCGATATTTGGTGCTTGCTAGAACCGCCTCTTACAAGTACCCACAATCTATATAATGTATTCCCCTGTAAACACAAATTTTCTCTATATAAAGTGGGGTTTAGAGGGGTGTTTTTACACGGACTTGTCAGCATGATGCAGAGCGTCCACAACCTTAGTTTGAAGAAGAAATGAGAGAAATATCGAAAATCGACCACCGAGAAAAGTAAATTTTAAGCGCCATGGAATCTTTGCAAAAATCGCTACGTTGTCAGGCCCGTGAAATGAATTCCCCTGTAAACCACAATTTATATAGAGAAAACTGGCGGTACAAGGGTATACATTAATTTCCTTATTTTGTTTAAAAACATGTACAGGTTGTGGGTACTCGTTAGAACCGTCTCAATGAAACGGTTCTAACGATCACCAACAATCTATCTTTGAACCAGAAATAAGAGAAATGTAGCATCATTTTCATAAGAAAAATGTCATTTTTGTAGCCATAAAAGAAACCTTTACACTGCATGTATGTATTATCGTAATGCAATGAAGCCAGACAAATATCAATCCTATAGGATATAAACTCTATGTGAGATATTAATATCTTTCCTGTCAGCTATATATTTTCAATGAAATGTGATTTCTTTCATATTTCTGCTTTAAACATAGATTGTGTGTGCTCGTAAGAACCGCCTCAATACATTTACCCACAATCTCTGTTTTGAGCAAACATGAAGGGTATTATATGTATCATTGTAAATCCCACTTTTTTCTAAATAAACCGTTTTTTTAAAGGTGTTTATTACCGCGATGAAAGTCCCAGTTCTGAAGAAACCTTTCTTCTTTCTACGCCATCGCGGACTTTTTCGACAGGTGTACATTATATACACTCCAGACTTGCAGGGTAATTAGGTCAGGGCCTTGTTCTCCCTCGTTGCGCGTTGTTGCATTCACCCCTGCAAATGATGCCAGTGGAGCATGTTGGGACACCGAAATTTTATTACCGCTGCCGAGAATCGAACCGGGGGCCTCTAGCATCAGAGACAAGTGCACTTACCACTGAGTTACCAATGAAAATGTGTCAGGACTACAGCAGCAGGCTTTACCAGCACAGCAAAAGCCTGTTTATGCACGTTACATTGACCAAGCGTTCAAATTCATTACGATAACTCACCCGTACGATCTAATGCATTTTTCACATCTCCAAAATGGCAATTTTTCTGATGAAAACCCTTGATATTTTTCTTATAAATGCTCAAAACATAGGTTGTGTGTGCTCGTTAGAACCGCCTCATTGAGGCGGTTCTAACGAGTACCCACAACCTATGTCTTGGAGCAGAAATAATAAAAATAATGTATACCCCCGTAAACCCCAGTTTTCTCTATATAAAGTGGGGTTTAGGGGGGTCTTTATTTTACGGACTTGTTCACGTGATGAAACTGCGATGGGCAGACAGAAAAATATATCCTCTTTCTGGCTCTTTCTAGTTTCATAAAGAAAGAATGGAAAAGGAAAGAAAATGAAGGTTATTATTTTTGGAACTTTTAAAACATTTTATACAGTGATTCACCAAAAAATAACGAGATAAACTATTATTACATAACATTATTCTATACTACAAAACCATTCTGTCAATTACGTTAAGTACCCTTCTACTAACATGACAGTGATATAATATTTCAACGCAATGAAACATCTGTATTATTTCTGTATATGGCTCGTAGTGTGTTACACTGGAAGCTTATTTTTCCTCGGTTCTTTGACGTAATGATCTTTTCTTTCGCCACTTAGGTCTGGACAATAGATGATAATTCTACTAATGTAACAAAAAAGGTTTTATCCTGATTTTCAACACCTTATCTCTCATGTTGTGATAGGAATTCGGTAGCAAAGTAAGTCGTTAGAGAGGTGTTATTGTTGTATATAGATAGGTACCGTAGGTGTGAAAGTTGGTTTAGTGGTAATCAGATTGTCACACCTGAGCACGTGGATACGATATTCAGATACACAACTTTTTTTTTTTACTCTGTCTCATTTGTTGTATGTTTAACAAAAGTCTCTGCGGCGTTTGATATGAGTTTACACTGTTTGCCGGTGTTCTCTTTTGGTGACGCTAGGCTTATATCAAACATCAGTACGCTTATGAGATGCAATTTCTGCAATGGAAAGTTTCGCCATAACATCCGTGTGACATAGTGCACTCTTTCATTTCTCCCAAACGATAATATTTCTGATGAAAATAGTGATATTTTTTCTTATTTTGTGGTGCTCATTAGAACCGCCTCATTGAAGCGGTTCTAACGAGTACCCACAGCAGAAATAAGAAAAATAGTTTATACCTTTTCTCCATAAAATCGAGGTTTAGATGGGTGTTCATTACACGGACCTCATCACGAAAACACGCCTATATTATTTTGACCCCCCCCCCTTGAACCCCACTTTTATATAGTAAAACTGGGGTTTGCAGGGGTATGCATTATTTTTCTTATTTCTGCTCAAAAACATAGATTGATGGTACACGTGAGAACCGCCTCGTCGAGGCGGTTCTAACGAGTATCAACAATTTATGTTTTGAGCAGAAATAAGAAAAATATCGATATTTTTCATCTGAATATTTTCATTTTTTTGGTAGTACAATGTATTTGTATAGGCGTGTTTTCGTAATGAACGGCGGCATTTAATGACGTCACTCATGCTACTCGTAAAGTGATTTGGTGCAGATACATTTCCATTGCCTATATAGGCGCTCTGTGCTAGAATGGGTTTTATATAATATGAAATGGCAAATGTAACAATGTCAAATTCACGATTTTTAAGATTCCGGTGACAAATTACGAGTAATAATGAATGAGTCTACAGATAGCTAAATGAACTTAGACCCTTCAATATGCCTAAATTTTTGCTGAAAAAAAAAGAATGTATCTATTTTTTTTTTTTTTTTTGACAGGATTACTGCAGTTCCGTAAAAAGAAGGATATGTCCTCTGCACAAATAGACAGGTGTAAAAATCCGTAATTTGTGCAAATACAAGTCATACACAGCATGCTGTCATGGAACAATTCTTGTTTGATAATGATAAGTTTAAATAAGATTACTACTGTATGCCATTGTAATTCCTGTTTGTTCTTATTACGTAAGGTGCCGCAGCCAACAAGCTGCCACCAAGCAGCTAATTTTTAGCTCGCATGGACGAAATCCATGAAGAGCTAGTGCACTACCCCCGGCGTAGACGTCGACGTTGGCGTTGGTGTTGGCGTTATCGTCGGCGTTGGAGTAGGCGTCGGCGTCGGCGTCCGCATTTAGGTTAAAGTTTTATTAAGAGCTCATATTTTCCAAACATGACCTCAGTGTCAAGGTCACAGACTTTTTTTAATGTTAAAGTTTTCAACAGCTCATAGTTTTCAAACCATATGATGGATTTGGTTCATATTTGATATGATGATAGATATATGCCCAAAGCTTTATTCAGCTTTACCACACTAAAGCCCATAGCCTCAAGGTAAAGGTATTGGACTTAGAATTTTTTTATGTTAGATTTTTTTAACATGTTATATTTTCCAAACAATAGGAAGGATTTTGTTCATATTTGGAATGTTGATTTAACGGTCCAATCTACTATTCAGCAATATCATCACCCATGACCTCAAGGTCAAGGTCACAAACTTAGAATTTTTTATTTTTTTTTTAATGTTAAAGTTTTTAAGAGTTCATATTTTCCAAACCATTTGATGGATTTGGTTCATATTTGGTATGATAATAAGATAAGGTCCAAAGTTTTATTTAGTAATTCCCGTCCCTTGGCCATGACCTCAAGGTCAAGGTTATGGACTTAGAAAAAATTCATTTTAAAATTATTTTTGAGCTCATATTTTCCTAACTATGCGATGGATTTCGAACTTATTTGGAATGATGATAGATTTAGGCCCAAAGGTTCATTATGCAGTACCCCCAACTATATACCCATGGCCTCAAAGACACTTTCCCATAAGAGCAATGCTGTCTGAGGACAGCTCTTGTTATACCAGACCTGGGGCTATGATAGCAACAGATAAGGTAAGTATTATGAGATAAATGAAGGATAGTTTTCCGTATTTCTCCATATAAACCTATGTTGTGGATACGCATTAGAACCGCCTCGGCCAAGCGGTTCTAATGAATACCCGCAACGTAGGTTTTTATGGAGAATTGACAACTTGCCTTATCTGTCGCCGTGGCCATGATCGTGGTAAGCAGTCCTGTTCGTTTTGCAGCTGCTACAAAAACATATATTGTGGACAGTAGTAAGAAAGAAAACTCTACAATTTCGCGGCTCTAATGATCACCGACAGCCAGTGTTAGGTTTTTAAGACCACCATTGAACAGTTCAAAATGTGGTCTCTTTCTAGAAGACACTGAGTGCAGAAAACATAAGGAAGAACGACTGAAAACTTTCAAATATGCTTTCTAAAGGAGAATTATTCTTAATTTTAGGTGGTCTTGATAGTGGAATTCCACTGTATATTGAAAACTTTTACCACCTAAAATGAAAATTTACAGATAAAAATACTGATTTTTTTTTCAAATTTCTGCTCAAAACATGGAAACCTATCTTTTGAGAGGAAACATGAAACTGCGAGGCGGTTCTTACGAGTTCCCACAATCTGTGTTTTGAGCAGAAATATGACAAAATATTGTATACCCGTTTTAACTATATAAAATAGAGGTTTCAGGGGGTCAAAATTATATAGGCTTGTTTTCGTCATGTTACAGCTTGTTATATTTCTTGTTTGTTTGTTTGATTTAAGGTTTAACGTCCCCGTCAACACTGTAAAGGTCATTTTGGAGACGCTGCTTGCAATTTTGTGGGACTTTTACCGACATTGAGATGAAAAGACATCTCAAGCCCTGTCGCCTAATGAAACCAATAGAGTTTATATGCATGGACGGTCCGACTTGCACCCCTTGTCTGGGCAGGCTTAGATCCTCTAAGCGGACTACCAGTACTCGTGCGAGAGTCGGTTTCAGCTCTGCGTGGAAGCATCATGCAGCCCATCTATTTCTTCAAGCCTCGATGATGGGCGGGACCGTGTTATATTTCTTGTATATTAACTCTATGTCATGTACTGGCCTGAGTTGAAAGAAATATAGTTGATAGTAGTAGTAGTAGTGTTGTTCGACTCTTCTATGGAGGTATCCAGTGGCAAACTTGATCAGTCTGCATTCAAACAAAGCACCGATAAGAAACGCTTCTTGTTCAGTCATGGAAAAATGCATTCATCACGAAAACACACCTATAAAATTTTGACCCCCTTGAACCCCTCTTTTATATAGTAAAACTGGGGTTTACAGCGGTAAACCTCATTTTCCTTATTTCTGCTCTAAAATATAGATTGTAGGTACTCGTTAGAACCGCCTCACTAAAACATAGATTGTAGGTGTATACTCGTTAGAACCGCCTCACCGAGGCGGTTCTAACGAGTACCCACAATCTATATTTAAGAGCAGAAATAATAAGAAAAATATCACAATTTTTCATCTTAAAATTTTCATTTTTTCGGCGATAAAGATTACAATGTATTTGTATAGGCGTGTTTTAAAGAATTTTTAAGTGTGAAAAAAAAGTTGCTTATGGTACGGATTCTGTAAAAGACCATTTTTGAGATCCTGTCTGCATCGCACAAGATGGACATGTTATTCCCATCCTCCAAAACGAAAGGTTTTTGTGGACTGTCACTGTGGTTAGGATGGGAAAAACCTTCTAAATATATAAAGTGGTTTTCCATTCTTAACATGACCATTCTTTAAAATTGGTTTGCCATCTTATTCAGTGGGTTTTTACTGAATCACCCAACCACCCCGGCTCGATGTCTTAAGATATCAACAATGTTTGTATTGATAATTATGAAGCGTGGTACATGTATTTCCACTAAAACACAAATAGACTGGTCTCTGTCTTTGTTTCACAAGAACATATAATTCAATCGGTTCTGAAGAATTTCCGAGGCAAATCTTTGTTCAAAAAGGTACAATAATGCATGTCGGCCCTCGCCCATCGGGGCTTAAAGAAATAAATGGGCTGCATGATGCTTCCACGCAGAGCTGAAATCCGACCGCACACGAGTACTGGTAAACCGCTTAGAGGATCTAAGCCTGCCCAGGTAAAGCGGTGGGAGTCCGTGCTTATAAACCCTATTGCTTTCATTGGGCGACAGGACTTGAGATGTCATTTCATCTCAATGTCGGGTAAAAGTCCCACAACATTGGAAGCAACGTCTCTAAAATGACCTATACAGTGTTGACGGGGACGTTAAACTTCAAATCAAACAAACAAAACAAAGCATTAATGCATGTATTTAGAAAATAAAGCATAAAAAGATGTGTTGTTTGATCATTAACAGAATCATTTGCACTGACATATTGCACTAGGGATTTTATGTTCGAAATATTAGAAACAATTTGAAGAATCCAACTTGTTTGTTAAGTATGACAAACACAAAATGATAACAAATAAAATCATATTTGACAATCAAATTATATCAAAAAATATATTAACCCATATTGTACCAGCAACCCCAAAACGGGTACCCTGGCAAATAGTGTAGGCCCAGATCAGACGCCGCAGAACGCGGCGTCTGATCAGGGCCCCCACTGTTTGCTAAGCGTTCAGTCGTTTTCCAAATAAATTGTGAAGAAAACACAAACTGACACCCCTAAATTTTGAAATGGACTCCTGCTTTCTGTAAGGAGGAAGATTCCATTTGGTACAAAAAGCGTTAAACAAAACGAGGATATGTCTCCGCCACCGTGGGTAAAGACAAACAGACAGGTGTAAGAATCTGTAATTTATGTAAATACCAGCATGCTGTCATAGAATAATTCTTGCATGATAATGATAAATTCAAATACAGATTATTACTGTCTGCCATTGTTATTCCAGTTAGCTCTTATGACGTCAAAACGAAGACATCAAGTGTCTAAATTTAATAGCCACCCATGGCCGTTGACTCCTAAATATTAAGTTTCTCACTACTTTGGGTTCGAGCCGCGCTCGGGTCGAGTTCTGCAACGGAAGATCAGGCCAGTGTTTTCTCTGGTTACTCCCATTTGTCCACCTTTGACTAACGATAGGCTCGATATAGAAAGGACCCGTGGAATTATAATAATAATAATAATAATAGTAATTATTATTTATAAAAATAATCTGATTTTTTACCTTCAGCTCGGACCCATCAGTACTGATGCTGATGGGTCCGATCCTTCAGTTATCTGGGTCATAGTATGTCATGTACACACTTGTAGATCTTACTATTCATAGAGACAAAATAGGTTTGTTGGGATATACCTAATTTTCTTTATTCTGCTCAAAATCTTATTCGTAATGCGAAAACTAGCAAGAACTACACACAAACTTTAGTGACTTGAAAATCTTGGGGACGAAAAAAATGTTCGAGGTAGGAGCAGTTCGAGCAATTGAGAAAGTTACATGTTAGGAGTAATTTAAGAAATAATTAAAGGACACCTTTAATAAAGGTATGTTGTGTGTGTACTTATTAGAATCGCCTCATCGAGGCGATTCTAATGTGTATTTTCAACAACCTTATTAAATCATTCTTAAATAGCCCCCGCCCATAGGGGCTTGAAGAAATATATGGGCTGCATGATGCTTCCACGCAGGGCTGAATCCGGCCCGCACACTAGTACTGGTAAACCGCTTAGAGGATCTAAGCCTGTCCAGGAACCGCGGTGCGAGGCGGACCGTCCATGCTAATAAACCCTATTGGTTTCATTGGGCGACAGGGCTTGAGATGTCATTTCATCTCAATGTCAGGTAAAAGTCCCACAAAATTGGAAGCAGCGTCTCCAAAATGACCTTTACAGTGTTGACGGGGACGTTAAACCTCAAATCAAACAAAAAATAATTCTTAAACAGTTGTTATCCTCCATAGTATAGCGACTCAAGAACGCGTTAGGGGCATTAGATGGACGATTTTTGTGCTTTTGTTAGGCCAGTGTTAGAGTTTTTCTTTTCTTTTTGTTGTTGTTGTTTTACGGCCCTTTTAAGATTATTTTACATATATCAAGCCGATCGTTCATCAGAGGTGAGCAAAATTCGGAGTACCCAGAGAAAAACCACATGCCCTGCCCTTCCGTTGCAGAGCTTGGCGTCTCACATTTGACCCGACCCAGGCGGATCACACCGGTGAGGGACCTAATGATTAAGAGTCCACTTGAGGGGGGAGGGTTCAGTGTGTTAGAGTAGCGACATATTATGGGACAGCTGTAGTCAACGTAGAAACTGTACTTGTTTTGTCTGTTTTTTTGTTTGTTTGATTCGAGGTTTAACGTCCCCGTCAACACTGTAAAGGTCATTTTGGAGACGTTGCTTCCAATTTTGTGGGACTTTTACCCGACATTAAGATGAAATGACATCTCAACCCCTGTCGCCCAATGAAACCAATAGGGTTTATAAGCATGGACGGACCGACGCGCACCGCTTTGCCTGGGCAGGCTTAGATCCGCTAAGCGGTTTACCAGTACTCGTGTGCGGTCGGTTTCAGCTCTGCGTGGAAGCATCGTGCAGCCCATCTATTTCTTCAAGCCCCGATAGACGGGGGCGACGGGGTTCAGTGTGTTAGTGTAGCGACATAATATGGGACAGCTGTAGTCAACATAGAAAATGTACTTGTAAATCCCACTTTTCTCCATATAAAGTGGGATTTTAAAATGTTTTGATGTGATGTAGAGCGTGTATGAGGTAAAATATAAGCCAGCGCACGACAAAACCTGCAATAAGAAGCGTGCCACAAGCATCGCATTAAAAGGTTCGTGAAATGAGCACCCCCTTAAACGCCACTTTATATAGAGGAAACTAGGGTTTACAGGGGTATACGTTATTTTTCTTATTTCTGCTCCAAGGCATTGGTTGTGGGTACTCGTTAGAACCGCCTCAATGAGGCGGTTGTAACGAGCACCCCACAACCTATGTTTGGGTTATAAACAATAAAAATATACCAAATTTTCATCAGAAAAATAACAGTTTGGAGGATATGAAAGAATGAACCATGTCACACGGATGTATTATCGTTACGGCATGTGTAACAAGAATTGTCGCTTATCCCTCTTTTGATAGTCCACAGTCCATAACCCACACAGTCTATAAGCCAGCCACCAAAGAATGTCGGGTCAACGTCGGGGCGATAGCGATACGACGTCGCAACGTCGTATCGCTATCGGCCCGACGTTGGCCCGCTGTCAGGGAAGACTCGTGCGATCAATGAAGACTGGCCAGACTGTGTTCACAGGTATTCTAATGTGTGTGTTTTGCATTACTTTAACAAAAAGGGCAAATATAAATCGTACTTGATTTGGTGAAGACGGATATACCTCCGCCATTGTCGTAATGACAAACACAGATAGGTGTGAAAATCATGAAAATCCCAAATAAGCAAACATAAATATTTCAGTGAGAGGTGTCTGAAATCATATACAATACGATGTCATATTTTGCATTGCCATAATGAAAATTTCAAACATAAATATTGTAATAATGCATTGTTTTCCTTGTTTGTTCCTATCAAGTAAAGTGACTGGTCACTAAGCTGGCATCAACTTGTTAACCCTTGTGCTGCTGAATATTTAAATATGCCACACCCACCACTAAATATCAACCAATCATATTACTTGATGCAAATTATTGCGACAAATTCATAAACTGAATGACAAACAATGAAGATCCTGATCAGATGGCTTCTTCAGAAGCCATCTGATCTGGATCTGCATTGTTTGAAAGTAAAGACATATCCGGGTTCAGCAGGACAAGGGTTAAGTATTATCCGATAAATTTTTTCTCGAATTGCCTTGGCTCTACATGGGTATATCACACCACTACGATAAACCGATATGTTTCCTGGCTCAAAATTCCATTTTATATAAAATTTCAGGCCAAACAAACGTAAATAATGGGTGCTCATTAACAAGTTCCTAAATATGTTAAGTATATATATGACCTCCATTACGAATCAGTGTTAAATGTCCGGTGTTCATATGTAAGTCGTCATGAAGCACTCCTATATTTGAAGGCCCAGTAGAGAGTCGACGTGAAAGTTACCTCGAACAGGTAAAGTATCCCGGTGTATCCTTGTAATGACTTCAGCACCCGATTTCGTAAAATCATTCTTCGGTATACAAAGATAGGGTACAACATAAATGTAATACGACAGACTGCAATGTATGGTAGTTAACCCAATCACGGTTGGCAACTTTGCTTCCCTCTTTAATTGCACGCCGGTGGGCCAGGCCTCAGATTCTATGACGGTTCCAGCGTAAAGGCTTAGTGAGAATTAGAGAGAATTTAGTTTAATGTAATGTTGGTTGGTGCCAGATGCTTTGTCTCTGGCCAGCTCCATCGGACTCTAACTGTTGGTTTTCTTTTGCTCCGGCATTTCAGTGGTTTCTTGGTGTCGAGTCCTCACCGTTGTTTCATCTCTGTGGTTGTTTGATTTTTGTGTTTTCTGGATGAGTTAGGAGGCCTTCATGCGGACTGAACAAATTATTTGTCTAAATTGCGACGGAGGTAAGGGAGAGGATTGTGCCCCCCCCCCCCCGCCACCCCCCCCCCCCACACACCCTGTGGAATTCGTTTCACTGACCGTTCCTGGGCGGTTCTTCTTGTCTTTCAGTGTGTGTATCGCTTATATTTTTTTTGTTTTGGATAGCCAATTGGCCATTTTGTGTGAAAGTAACTGTCCTTTTGGCTTTCCGCTATTGGTGTTTCCATTCGGGTCTAGTTATTTCATGTTTGTATTTCTTTCCCTTGGAGTCTGGGTTAATTGCATCGATTCCTGTTCATTGCCTTCACTTCTATTTTCCTATAAAGAAAAAAGAAAACTTACGTACACTATAATGTTTGGGTAAAACGTTTAAGATTGAATCGAAATTCTGTTTGTTTGTTTGTTTGTTTGTTTGTTTGTGTTAAGGTTTTATGTTCCCATCAACACTATTCAGGTCATTTTGGAAACGTTGCTGTCAATTTTGTGTGACTTTTACCCAACATTGAGAATAACACCTTAAGCCCTGCCGCCAAAAGAAACTTCAAGGGTTTAAAAATCGGTCCGTCTCGCACCACTTTGCTTGTGCAGACTTGGACCTTCTAAGTGGTTTACCAGTACTCATGTTTGGTCGGTTTCAGGTCTTCATGGAAGCGCCGTGCAATCCAATGTATTTCTCCAAGCCCCAGCGGTCGTGAATTGCAAATAAACGAGTCTTACACTTACCCCCACTGATAAATAAAGGTGGTGATGCTATTTGGGCCCCCTCAAGCGATTTTGTTACTTATCGCCTATGCGAGCAGCGAAGGTTCAGGCGAGCCTTGCGCATCCGCGCAGTCTCGCCAGAACCTTCGCTGCTCGCTCATACAAGCAGTGAATCAAGAGGAACCTTCAGACAGAAAGCCATATCCCTGGCCCCTCTGAATGGCTGGGCATGCGCAGTTAAAATTTGTCATGACGGAATGCACGAAGACACAAATTCGTTTGGCGGGGCTCATTTTTGTCCGGGTGTTTATATATGTTTTGGCACAGACCACTGTGAATCCAACTTTTCCCTAAATAAAGAGGGGGCTACAAGGCAGAACCTTAAGCGGACTGGTTAACCCTTGTCCCGCTGAACACAAGAACTCCTACCATCGTAAACAGTCCATTACGATAACTCACCCGTAAGATATAGTGCTTTTTTCTCCAAAATGGCTACTTTTCTGATGTAAATCCTTGATATTTTTCTTATAAATTCTCATAATATAGGTTGTGTGTGCTCGTTAGAACCGCCTCATTGAGGCGGTTCTAACGAGTACCCACAACCTATGTCTTGGAGCAGAAATAAGAAAAATAATAAATACCCCCGTAAACCCCAGTTTTCTCTATATAAGTTGGGGTTTAGGGGGGTCTTCATTTCACGGACTTGTTCACGTGATGTCTTGATCAGATGGCTTCGAAGCCATCTGATCTGGATCTGCACTGTTTGCCATTCCGTTCGTGAATTTAAATGAATACATTGTATCAAGTATTTTGATTGCTTGATAGCAAGAAATGGGTTTGACAAAATAATATATTCAGTAGGACAAGGGTAAAGCGTGATGTTATGAAAATGATACTATAACAATAATAAGCAAAGAAGGATATGTCTCCGTCATCGTGTGCTATGTCAAATAATGATAGGTGTGAAAATTCGGATCAAATCCGCGGTAAGCAAATATTATACGTGAATGACAGGTCCCCGATATCTTACAGAAGGGTGTGATATTTTTACATTATGAAAATTTCAAATAAATATTTTGCTGCTTTTCACAATTTTACTATTTGTTCCTATGACGTGAGGTGATATAGTCAACAAGTTGGCATCTCATTGTCAAGTATTATCCGATTAAAATGTTGGCTTGACATAAAGATTTCACACCTGTACCATATAGTGCTTTCTTGTAATAAGAATACTTATTCACAATAGAACTCTCATATTAAGACCACCTTTCGGACTGTTCAAAAGTGGTCTTTAAGACCACTTTTGAACAGTCCCAAAGGTGGTGTCTTATTAGGAGGCACCGGGTATCGAAAACACAAAGAAAGAATAACTGAAACCTTCTCAATTAAGCTTTTAAAAGCACATTGCACGACTCGCAGAAAAAGCGACCGACTGAAGTCGGTTGATTTCTAAGAGTGCCCTAAAATCACCGTGTCATTCTGTCATTCGGTCATTCTGTCAGTCTGTCAGTCTGTAACCCGTTTGTGAAAATTGGTGATAGTGACTTAACCGCTTGGAATATTTAAACAATTTTTGGCATACTGATAGATATCAATGAGATCTAACCAATGGACTTGCGAAATATTACATTCCATTTAGTATAGCCTCGCCGAGGCGAAAAATGTGAAAATTTTCGGACTGCTTCTCCTCGGAAATCGTTTGGCCGATTGAAGTCAAATTTCATATGGAGCCTCTATGGGATGGGGAAACCAAAACTTGCTCATGGGGTCCAGGTCACATGACCGAAATGGCCGCCAAGCCATATATGGTAATAACCCTTCAAAAATAGTCTTCTCCAGAACCACTGGGCAGATTTCCACGGAACTTTATAAATAGCATCTGGGACGTAGGCCCATCACAAATTGCTAAAATGGTGACCCTGGGTTAACCTTGACCTTCTTTCTGCCTAGGTCAAACTTTGAAACATATGCTTTTGTATTGGAAAAGTGAGAATGCATTTTATCCTGCAAACGATTCAAAATACAGTACTAAAGTATAAGATATATTTTTCCTCCTTACGATAAGGCGCATTTATTGGGGGAACCGTTTTAGGTCCAGGTCACATGACCAAAATGGCCGCCATACCCATATATGGTAACACTCATAAAGCTAAAAGCATTCGGCGGGTCGTGCACTTCAGCTGAAGCATTGGTTTAGTCTTAGTTTTAGGTTGTCTTAATAGCGAAATTTTACTCTATTTATTTATATATTTATTTATTTATCAAAGTTAGCTTTGAAGAAGTTTTACCTTGTGACCCTCCGTGACTATATATATACAAAAGTACAATCAAAACATATTCACAAGATACAGATACATCTGACGTGCTCCAAACTTAAAATATGACGGAGTAAAATTCCATTTGTCATTATAAGGGGAGTCAGGCTTTTTTTATTTTTTCGTTTTTATTCTATTTTTGAAGGAAATTCTGCTAGCAAATAATCCAGGCCCTCAGGGCCTGCTCAGGGCCCGCACTGTTTGCCAAGGTACCCCTTTAGGGGTTTCCCGCATGCAAAGGGTTAAAGAAATAACTGAAGTATCTGTACCGGGACAATCATGCAAATACAAATGGTTTGCAGTGCAAGAACCAAATGACGGAACCATGCAATGTTCAAATGAGGCATTTGCTCAGGGCAGGTTCACTGAAGTAATGAATAAATCGAAAAGAGAAGTTGCCGTATGCAAAGAAAAAAAAATCTTGTCATGTGTTTGAATTCAAAATAACATGTACAGCCTTCGGGGTACCCGAGCTGTTCGAAACCGGGTCAGTCCGGGAATTCCGAAGGCAGAAAACGCCTGTATATGGAATTCAGAATCTAACAAAATTCTTTCAGTTTTCTTTCAGATGAAAAATAAATAATGACCTTCTCATTTACTACTCGGTAAATAATGGGGCGCGTTACAATCGCAATCGCATCATTGAAGTACAGTAAAGTTCCGCTATTAAGACCACCTAAAATTAAAACTAATTCTGCTTTAATAAGCTTATTACGAAGGGTGCAATTACGCTCTGTCTTCGTGTTTTCTGCATACAAAATCATATGGTCAGGGGCCACCTTTTAAGACCACTTTTGAACAGTCCCAAAGGTGGTCTTAATATAGGAATTTTACTACCTCCAAAAGAGCGTTTGTACAGAATCCAGGGTTTACAATCCAAAATGATTGCACTATTCCTGTCGCCGCGACATCAGAGTGACGTGAAAAGAGTGTCATTGGTGAGGACATTGGCGCACAGAGTAGACCCCGAGCAGACGCTACAGAATTTGGTGTCTTATCAGGGTTTACACAATTTACAATGAATACAGCAATTTAGAGTTAACCCTTATTCTGCTGTTCACGACAACCCCTAACTTTGCAAACAGTGCAGATCCAGATCAGATGGCGTCTGAAGAAACCCTCTGATCAGGATCTACACTGTGTGTAGTCCAGTTTGCGAAATGAACAAATATAGTATATTAAATAATTTGATTGGTTGATAATCAGCAATGGGAGTGGCTTAATTAATTTATGCAGCGGGATAAGGGTTAAACCAACGTGGCACTCAGTGCCACTTCCCAGCCAGAGACAATCTCAAACGACCAGCACTGTATGTCCTGAGATTTTTGAAAGCGAAGTTCTCAATACAGTTACATACAGTGGCATAATAACGCATACAAGTTAAACTGAGCACCCACTTGGCCTCCCGTAACAGACCTTGATCAGCGGCGGGCTCGAACCCAGAGACACGTAGAGACCAACACTCAATGCTCATTAAACCCAAGTGGGTTTTGGTGGTGCAAATTTGTAAATGTGTTGAAGTGAAAAACTGTCAAATAACATCATTTTGCCGGTGACTCAAGGTCCAAAGTATTTTAAACGGAGTAGTGGGTAAAATTCTTCCATGGCAGAAAAAAAACAACAACCAAAAAACATGTCCGGTTGCAAGTGAAAATAGACTGCCGTTGAAATTTTAGTACAGAAACACATGACATCGCCGTCCACATGACCATGCTACATGTAAGTTTTTTGCGGCATATCAATTTGATTCGACTTTGGACATTGAACACCATTATCAGTTCAGAGGAGTATATGCACATTCAGGAAAGACAATTCTTTCTAGAATATTTTGTCTCCCTTATCATAGGGTCTCCCCTCCTGAAAGAAAACACTTTCCTACCAAGGAACAAATTATTTCTATAAGAGTAGAGCCCAAATTTCGGAGGATTTGTCATCACGAAAACACGCCTATATAAATCTAACCCTTTGAACCCCACTTTTATTAAGTAACACTGGGGTTTACAGGGATAAACCTTGTTTTTCTTATTTCTGCTCTGAAATGTAGATTGTAGGTATTCGTTAGAACCGCCCCGATGAGGCGGTTCTAAAGTGGCCACAACCTATATTTTGAGCAGAAATAATAAAAATATCACAATTTTTCATCTGAAAATTTTCGTGTTTTTTTTTCGGTGGTGAAATTTACAATGTAATTGAATTGGCGCGCGTGTTTTCATAATGTGTACAAGAAATCCATAAGGAGTCCATTCGGAAAAAAATTGAGGAAAACATATCGGGTGTATTTTTCCCCCTAAAACTGAAGACCATTTTATGAAGCTGGCACCTTGTTAACAATACTTGACTCAACAAGTGGTCCGCTGTGACTGGGACTGACACAGTAAGAGGCTGATAGACCCACTCTTCACGCATCCTTGAACTAATTAAAAATCATAACATCACACCATGTTTGATAAGTACAGTAGCCAAAGGAAAATATTACGCACAAGAAAATCTTTCTCCGAGAACGGGGGTACCATTAAAGGCCGACGGTCGGGAGCAAATTCTTTTAGAGCAGCTCTGTAGACAAGCCTCGGCTTAGGAAGTCCCTCTGATATAAGAAGGGAATTTTTTAAACTGTATTCGGTGATTTAACTTATTGCAAATATATTTCAATGCGCAAATGCGTGATATACATGGTGAGGCATACGCCTAAATTTTTAGAACCTTTGCTGAAGTGTTCCATGTAGTTTTCTTATGCTGTTGAAAATCATCACGAAAACACGCCTATAAAATTTTGACCCCCTCGAACCCCACTTTTATATTGTAAAACTGGGGTTTGCAGGGGTGAACCTTATTTTTCTTATTTCTGCTCTAAAATATAGATTGTGGGTACTCGTTAGAACCGCCTCATCGAGGCGGTTCTAACGTGTACCTACAATGTATATTTTGAGCAGAAATAAGAAAAATATCACAGTTTTTCATCTTAAATGTTTCATTTTTTCGGCGATAAAGGTTGCAATGTATTTGTATAGGCGTGTTTTCGTAATGATGGCCCCGATTTTCGCTATCTACATGCATAATAATGACCATTTCATTATAATTCTACGAAACCATCATTATAAAAACACATTCATGCGAAATCATGTTGTCCTTATGGCTCTTAAAATGACATTTTTTTCTATTATGAAAATTTGTGAAAATTTGCTTATTCATGTTTTAGACATAGATTGCGATGAACTGGGCCAGAAATAATAAAAATAAAATGTATACCATCATAGACCCCAGTTTTCTCTATATAAATCGGGGTGTACAAGTATATTCATTTATCACGTATTTATTAACGTGATGCAGGGGGTTAGACTGGGAGATTTTAAGTCATATGTTATAGTAATATAGATGTAATGATTTTAGAGTTATTGTCCGGTTATTGTACGTGCCAGTACAATAATCTGTTTACTAGTCAAATATTGTCCGTTCGGACGCATTCAAAAGCATGATATGAGGTCCGTAGATTAACACCGCAGTCATGTTTATTTTCAGAATTTGGAACAAGAGGGAGTGGTTGTTAGTCTCTGAATTTGTTCGGTTTTATTGATGTCCGGTCAACAATATCCAGGTAATTTTGGAAACGTTGCTTCCGATTTTGTGGAACTTTTATACCCGAAATTGAGATGCAATGACATCTCAAGCGCTACCGCCCATAGAAATTGCTATGGTTTAAGCCTTTAACGTGTCACTTTTCCTGGGTAGGCTTAGACCTCCTAAACGATTACCAGTACTCAAAAGTTTTGTCGGTGTCAGCCCATACAGCCCAATCTATTTCTCCAAGCCACGATGGGCGAGGGCGCAACAAAGTAAAATAATATATCGTAAAACGTCAATAGCTCAAGTGCAGGTGGTTTTTAACCATCTATTACTGTTTCTTACTCGTTTATTTGTTTGATTTTGAGGTTTAACGTTCCCGTCAACACTATTTAGGTAATTTTGTAGACGTTGCTTTCAATTTTGTGGGATTTTTGTCCGATATTGACTACTCGATAGGGTTTATTTGCATGGTTTCAGCTCTGCTGCGTGGAAGCATCATGCAGCCCAATTTATTTCTCCAAGCCCCGATGGGGGGGGGGAGGGGGGGGAAGTGTGTGTGTGTGGGGGGGGGGTAGATTCTAATTCGTCTTTAGCATTACGAAAATACGCTTATTAAAATACATAGTAAATTTTACCGCCGAAAAAAATTAAGATGAAATATTGTGATATTTTTCTCACATCTGCTCAAAATACAGATTGTGGGTACACATTAGAACCGCCTCGTCGAGGCAGTTCTAACGAGTATCCACAATCTATATATGAGAGCAGAAATAAGAAAAAAAATGGGTACTCCTGTAAACCCCAGATTTACTAAATAAAAGTGAGTTTCAAAAGGGTCAGAATCATAGACGCGTGTTTTCGTGATGGTTCCTAAGAAATTCTTCTCAGATATCAATTAAAAAGGAGGGAAATTTGGGCTTTTTTATTTTTTGTCCTTTTATTATAAGTAAGTGGTAAGTATAAGTTGATCAGTTGCTTATCGGTGGCCCATCGGTGATATCGGTTGTAGACAGTTGTCTATCGGTATTTGTAAAATATTTTCACCGATCGAGAATTTTAAACATGTTTAAAAATCCCAATCGGTAATTTTTCACCGATAAAACTTATCTTTCCCCAATAGCAGTTGATAGGTGGTAAACAGGTGACCAATAGGTGATATCGGTGTTAAATACGTTGTCATCGGTTCACGCTAAAAAAAACTACCGATCAGTCACCGATGGCTCTGTGTAACTGGGGTGTAACAGGGTCAAAAAGTCCACGAAACAATGCAACTTCATCTAACATAAAATATTTTGACTAACCGCCAGTCAGGACTTGGAGAAAAAGATTGAGCTGCATGGTGCTTCCGCGCAGAGCTGAAACTTGGTAAACGGCTTAGAAGGGCTAAGCCTGCCCAAGCAAAGCGGTCCCTTAATCCCTGGCGGTTTCTTTTGGTTGACGTGTCATTTCATCTCACTGTCAGGTAAAAATCACATAATACCGGAAGCACCGTCTCCAAAATGCCCTAAATAGTATTGTCGGGACGTAAAACCTCAACACAAGAACACGTAATGACACCGCCCCACTCCACCCAGGTGTAAATGGGTAGCAGTGGTGTAAAAGCCACTGCCTCTCTCTCGCGCGCGCGTGAAAACACCCGGAATGAGTGTTCGAGAGCGATTCAATAAGCTTAAAGCTTTCATCGCAATCGAACTAAAATAAATTAGTATAAACTAAACTAACACAAGAACAACAGAGCACGCAATACTTTATTGGCCCTACTACCATAAAAGTGGCATTATGGCTATATATGTTACCATTAAAACAAGGCATCTACCGCTATTTTATGGCCAGCCATATTTGGCTTGGCGCTGAGACTTCACGTGAAATATTACAGCCTAATAAATAAGCCTGGTCACGAAAAAATCTGTTTCCGAAGGATGAAAACAGGTAATTCACAAATCTCTATGCTCAGCTACACAGACTAGTCAGAGTCTTGAAACTTTAGCTATAGAAACTAGAGGTATTGTACTATGCAAGCAGTGAGCACTAAGGGGCAGATCAGACTGCGCATCCTGGCCCCCGCCCATCGGGGCTTGAAGAAATATATGGGCTGCATGATACTTCCACGCAGAGCTGTATCCGACCGGCACACGAGTACTGGTATACCGCTTTGAGGATCTAAGCTTGCATGTCCAGGCAAAGCGGTGTGCGCGAGTTGGACTGTCCATGCTTATAAACCCTATTGGTTTCATTGGGTCATAGGGCTTGAGAAGTCATTTTATCTCAATGTCGGGTAAAAGTCCCACAAAATTGGAAGCAACGTCTCCAAAATGACCTTTACAGTGTTGACGGGGACGTTAAACCTCAAATCAAACAAACAGACTGCGCATCTGCGCAGGCTGACCTGCACCGTTGTTGTTCTCAAATGACAAAAACAATTTTTCTCACGACCCGACTTTAAGGGGAATGGGAACACCTGGCAGATGTTTCCGCCATTTTTCAAAGGGGGACAACTTTCGGGACTTCCTGTTCACTTTTCTATAAGCCCTGTCCCACTGAAAAAAAGGAGTCATCTCTTAAAGGAAAGAATTTGCTCCTCTGGAGAGACATGGGAGACAAAAATACTTTTGCAGGAGTTGCCTCCCCTGAAGGTGTACCCATTCCCCTTAATGTCTAATAAAATCTATATTACAGGAAATATGATGGTTTAAACTATAAATCACGATTGCAGAAATACGCTGAAATTAAGAAAAAGTTGAAATAAGCCCATTGCATGCAAAAAGTTTCCTCTTGCTAATACATTGGGTGCATTGTATTGTAATCCATATGTTGTTTTTATGGTGGGTTATGGGTTGGTTTTACGACCCTTTCAATATTATTTCACTTATATCGAGCCTATCGTTAATTGGGGGCGGGGTTGCGAAAACCCGAGTACCCGGAGAAAAACCACATGACCTTCCGCTGCAGACCTTGGCGTCTCACATGTGATCCGAGCCAGGCTCGAGCCCATAGCAGCGAGCGACTCAATGATAAAAGGTCATTTATCACGGAATTGAAATCCTTAAGAACTAAAGGCACATTGCTTCAGGAAAGTGAAATCTGAAAACCTTTTCAAATTATCTTTATCATTTTCTGATATATAGCAATTTGAAGTCTGAAAAATTTCAAATGAAGAGAACAGCTTCAAACTGCCTCATTAATATTCATAAAGTATTCTATGATGTCATAGTTAACTTGAAATTCTGATCTATATCTGGGGCCAGTTGTTCAAAGCATCGTTAGCTTAACGAGCTCGTTAGTGGTCATATTGTTAACTCTTCTAGCAGGTACAAAATCGTAAATTTTGGTATTTTTGCTGAAAAAATGTAAGCAAAAGCTGCTCACATTTTTTCAGCAAAAATTTCAGCATGTTTGCCATATTTAATGATCAAAGTTTTAACGATACGTTAACTAACGACGTCGTTAGTTTTAAACAACTGGCCCCTGGTGTTTTCTAGTCATCAGAAATTACTACGCCACCTGGTAATATTAGAAATTGATCTCAGTCAGATCATAAACAGTTTCTTCTAATTTCAAACCTAAGGTCTATAAATTAAAAATCAAATAATTTATTTAAATAATTTAATTTACAGATTACATATTTGTATGTAGATCAAATAACAAGGTAGGTTTATTCAAAAAAGCGTTTCTATCAACTTTCTAAAGAATTGATAAATGAACTGTTTGTTTTAAACAGTTTAAAAATTCATTTAAAACATAAATAACGCTTTTAATTCAGAAATAAAATTTCAAATTTACATCCAAATGAATTAATTAGATTCACAGCCATCAGTGACCATAAGAAAAATGTATAACAAAATCATAGAGATTTAAAATATGTCAGTTTTAAAGTTATTTCAAAAAGTTAAACTCCACTGTGATGTCACAAAATATTGCATTGTGGGTCTAAATCAACCAAAATTCAAGGGAGGTTACACTAAGAGGAAAATAGGTACACATCAGATATAAATGAGCATAACTTCGAAACGAATGGAAATTTTTCCATGCAGTTTTCAGTAAACTGGTCCTCTTCATGTATTCTTTCCGTATAATTAATACTAGAAATATGTAATTTTTTTCTTGATAACAGCGTTCTTACCCACTAGGCCACGGAGGCCCAATAAGCCATATTGAACTTCAGAAGTAAATTAAAAAGTATATAAAATTAATTGATTAAAATATATACATTTGTTTTTCATGAAATTAATAAATCTGACAAAGAAAATTATTAAAGAAGGCTATTGTAATATTTTCAAAATCAGCGCAGCCCGCACCAATCAATTCAAACAGGATTCATTCCGTATCTTTAAAAGGTAATATCCAAATGTCAGTTGGGATTACATGCGGAATGTTCCACTTCCAACAAAGTTTTGCAGGAAAGAAGTTCTGAATAGTTAGATCCTTCGGAAGCAAAGAATACACCAAATAAACGAAAATAGCAGACTCGGTTTTATTGAGTCTGTTCATGACCAGTACTGAAATGTGCTACACCGTCCACGCCCCCTAGCACCGGCTAAAGCAGAACTCTATTTTCAAAATGATTCTAAATGAACTCAATGATTCCGAACGACCAGAAAATATAATCTTCACTATGATGGATGTACGGGGAGACTTTTTACGGCCGCCACACGGCACAGCACCAGCTGCATTGAAGATAAATAAGTTCTGAATAGTTAGATCGTCCGGAAGCAAAGAATACACCAAATAAACGAAAATAGCAGACTCGGTTTTATTGAGTCTGTTCATGACCAGTACTGAAATGTGCTACACCGGCCACGCCCCCTAGCACCGGCTTAAGCAGAACTCTATTTTCAAAATGATTCTAAATGAACTCAATGAACCCAAAGGACCAGTCATTCGTAATTCTGTTCTTGAGTATGAAACGCAACAGATGAACGTGCTGATGGAAGCTGATCTAGAACTCAGTCGTAACAAACATTTTCATACAGATGTTCTGGAAGAAAAGGACCACCATTCCAGAACTACCAGTATTAAATGCATTACGTTAGACCCACAAAGAATAAGTTTGTTGCTATTGTAATTATCAACCAACTATCATATTCGTGATGTGTTTTATTATATATCATTTACCATTACATTCCAATCTTTAGTGTTTATGCAACAAGCCAAATCGATGGTGTAAACGAGAGAATGTTGAGCATAAAGCAATTAAAGAATGGAAACTTAGCATTCTGAAACTAGCGAAAAAAAAAAAAAAAAAACGCATTTCTTTCTGCTCTCAAAATACGAAATTATTACCTCCTAAACCTAAGACGTATTTACGTCACCTTAAACTAGGTATTCACTCCAGCTGATAAGGCCGCTAAAAATTCCGTCGTTGTTTGACGGCTCCACTATGTAAACACTCTTCAGCGAGAGCTTGTTGGCACTAAGGCCTATGAGCTGCAGCCTTTGGTTGTAGAGGAGGCTGTAGTTGATGCCCACATTTGTCATTCAGCCACCAAGTGGGCTCCGTCAAGCGATTTTGGTACTTATCGCCTATGCGAGCAGCAAAGGTTCAAGCGAGCCTGCGCATCCGCGCAGTCTCGCCAGAACCTTCGCTGCTCGCTCATACAAGCAGTGAATCAAGAGGAACCTTCAGACAAAAAGCCATATCCTTGGCCCCTCTGAATGGCTGGGCATGCGCAGTTAAAACTTGTCATGACGGAATGCTCGAAGATCCAAATTCGCTTGGCGGGGCTCAAGTATGCTTAATATGTGTTACAGAATTAAAAAGAACGGATAAATCAGAGCCCAATTTGTTCCCACAATATCACTAGGGAAGGAAGTGGAAACATGGAGTGACGGCAGTAAACAAAACGGACCACAGGTAAACCGAGTCAGCAGCCCTTTCCCAATCATGTGATGGCTCAGAATACCTAAATAGAAGTGAAGGCAATGATCAGGGATCGATACAATTAACCCACAGCTCCCATCAGAGACACCAAAGGGAAAGACGCATAAACATGAATCAACTTGACCCTAATTGAAACATCAATAGAGGAAAGCCAAAAGGAGAGTTACTTTCCTCCAAAACCATACACACACTCAAAGATAAACCACAACCAAAAATAAACTGCGACAGAAGAACCGCCTTGGAACGGTCAGTGAAACGAATTCCACTGGGGAGAGGGGAGGCTTAAATCTATTTTACGTGGCCACAATCTTCGACCTTGTTTCCGTCGCGATTTAAACAAATAATTTCTTCAGTCCGCAAACATAACTGAAAAGGAGCAATATACATAATGGAGGAAAGAATTAGAATCACCAACATGACACACATTAAACTGGAAGGACAAACGTAACTAAAATGAACACCCAAAAAGGGAGAAGAATCAGAATAATCAACGTAACAACATATATAATCAGGGAAAGAATCATAACCAACAACACAAAACATCACAGTAAAAACATTGCCTTCACTTCTATTTTGGAACGGTCAGCAAAAATTACTGGTATGTTAAAGTTGACTTTACGATATTGTTCCGAAAATTTAGGCTTGCCTTTAATTTTTCTTAATTTCTTGATAGTGTCGGCGATAAAACTTAGAAAGTGCTTACCGAAGGCCAAAACAAGCTTCCTACGATATATCGGTTACCTAAACTTCATAAAAGATAATGCAAAGCACGGTTTTATGCAAATTCAAGCTCTTGTTCCACCACAGAACTTTCTAAATTATTAACTTCATGTTTTATTGCCACCAAAAACATGTGATGAAATATTGCGACAAAGTCTTTGAAAGTTCATGGAAAAATATGCTTGCTCTATAAAAAATTCTAATGAAGTTTTACATAAATTGAAATCCAGACGTTTTCGTGCTTCTAGTCTGTCTACTTATAAGTTTCCACCCTTTACACTACACTTCCTCATAATCTTATAAAAGACAAACCATTTTTTTTTTTCATGATTCAAGCCCCTATGGAAAATCTTAACGATTTAACTGAATGGAAATTTCATAGGAAACATTCCCTCTATCTTGCATGTAATTTAAGAAATGCTTTTTCACTTCTGAAGAGCATAAAAATTATACTTTATGGCCATGTCAGAAAGCGTGTGAAGCTCTCGCCTTTCTACTTGAGCTTGGGCTTCCAGATATTTGGATGATTTATTAATTATTAACAATGCCTATTTCGATGGTTTGATCCCAGTACTTCAGTTAAATAAAATAAATTCTTCTGATACCGGGACCCCGTTTTTTTTTATTTACATCTATCTATTGTAGACGGGTTTGTTTCCTGCAAAATTTATCGCAGGATCGATCCCGGGCTTCTCCAGACTTTGGGATGAGTCTTTAAAAAGAGGTCCCGTCTCCGAATGAACTTAGCTGTTGGTGAGACGTTAAATTCAAACACTCACTCCTGCAAAATTTATGATTAGCGCGATGATTTTGATTTTGACATTGTTATTTTCCTTTCTTGGATGGTGATGTTCCTTGTGCGGCAACCTATGGCGTTTATATTTCGCAATTAATTCGATTTGCCAGAGTGTCTAGTCATGTAACGGACTTCAACACTCGTAATAAATTGTTAACTGCTAAACTTCTTAATTAGGGTTATCGGTATCATAAACTACGCAAAGTAGAAGTAAAACAAAGATCAGGAATTGATACAATTAACTTACTCCATCCATAAAAGACACCAAAGGGAAAGAAATACAAACATTAAGCGACCAGACCATAATGGAAACCTAAACAAAGGAAGGCCATATGGACAGTTACTTTCCCACAAAATGGTCATATGGCCATCCAAAATTAAAAGACACAAGTGAAACACACAGTAAGTAACAAACAACAACATAAATAAATCGCCACAGAAGAGCCTTTTCTAATTTTTTTAGACGTCGTTCCGATTTAATTTCAAAATTCAATGTTGGACTTAAATCTCTTCTGCAACCAAGGTCTAATCGGAACCCGAATTTTTATGGTGACTTAGTATATAAATCAGAAAAGTATATACTTGCAATGATTTCAGTACCCGATTTCGTAAAATCATTCTTCGATATGAAAAACATGGTTACGACATAAATTTTATACGACAGACTGCATACATAGTTGTTAACCCAATCACGGTTGATAACTTTGCTTCCATCTTTAATTTCACGTCCATAGGTCAGGCCTCAGATTCTATGACGGTTCCAGTATAAAGGCTTACTTATGTAATGTTGGTTGGTACCTGATGCTCTATCTCTGGCTGGGCTCATCGAAGTCTAACTGTTGGGGTTCTTTTGCTCCAGCATTTCAGTGGTTTGTTGCTGTCGAGTAATCACCGTTGTTTTATCTCTGTGGTTGTTTGATTTATGTGTTCTCGGAGATGTTGCATTGATGAGTCAGGAAGCCTTCATGCGGACTGAAAAATCATTCGTCTAAACCACGACGGAATCAAGGCGTGGATTGCGGCCGCGTAAAATCGATTCAAGCCCCCACCCCCACCACCACCAGTGAAATTCTTTTCATTGACCGTCCCAATGCGGTTCTTCTGTCGCGGCTTTTTTTTTTGTTTTGGTTTGTCTTTGAGTGTGTGGATTGCTTATATCTTTTTGTTTTGGATAGCCAATTGGCCTTTTTGAGGGAAAGCAACTGTGATTTTGGGTTTCCGTTATTGATGTTTCCATTAGGGTCTATATATTTAATGTTTGTGATTCTTTCCCTTTGGTGTCTCTGATGGGAGGCGTGGGTTAATTGTATCGATTCCTGATCATTGCCTTCACTTCTGTTTATCACTTGTAGACTTAAGCAGTTTTGTCCATTGTCTGTCCATTGTAATTTAATACTGTCATAATTTTGTATTTGATAGGAATTACATGTATTACTATTATTACATGTGTTTTCTAATACTAAGGCGGATATATTTGACCATTACCACAATGGATTCCTGGGTGGGACTCGAATCCGGAAGCGCTCGATCACAAGTCAAGAGTTTTACCGCTGCACCAATACGCTCGTATGCGATTGTATATGTAAGTCTGTATCAAACTTCCGTTTTCTGGCCTTATTGTCAAGAATTTGAGTTCCCATTCAGTGTACAATGTGTTTGTATCAATTTTAGCAGAAAGTTTAGTCCGAAATTGGACACACAAATGAGAGCTATAAAACAGCCGCTTCAGTGTTAAATGCAGGCGCAAATAAATGCATTAATGCATTTTCGTTTTCACTTTCATTTTATTTATTCATTTTTTTTTTTTTTTTTTCATTTTTCTTGTATTCGTTACCACCAACATCGAATGCAATAACAAAGACTCAGTTTGAACCTATTTACCCCGGTTTATGACAGAATCATTCAATAATCAAGCCTGTTGATCTTTTCTAATTAAAATTACTACATATAGCATTTTACATAGTCAAAAATAATCTCTTCGGTAAATACCAATTATATTTTATTCACAGATTTCTATCATCGCAAACCTAAAAGTTTCCTTAGATTTGCACCCTATAATTATTTGAATTCATTAATTGGGTGTTTGCTCACTATCGACGAATTTCTTTGACTGAGAAACCCGTGGCGTCTTTGGTGGTGAGGCGAAAGCCCATTCCTGTCAGGGTTAGTGCGCAATCAAAAATAACCTGATACCAGAAACAAAGCTTAAACAATCGGCACAGTCTGATATGACTGATCGCTATTGTTTTACTGGAATTTCTCAAGAGCAGTAGCTTGTTCATACAAATATTGAATGATTCGATCGATCTGATCAGAGTCATTGTCTGTTCACACGTGGGCATTTTAACGGTTTCACGATATCTAAGCTTAATAATGTGAGTTTTGAAACATTGATGCTTGATGTGCCCTAAATTGGTCCTTTGGCAAACGATATAGAGCCATATCAATCGCCCCAGAATGTGGCGTGTGATACAGCTCTTCCCTGCTTGCTTAAGAAATAGAAAATTTAGTAAAGTTTACATTAAATAAAATAACAAGATTTTTCTCCCAAAAACGCCATGGTAGAAGAGTTTATTTTGGCACTAATGGGTTACGCAAAGGTAAACGATACAAAAGGACTCTCTAATGAGTCGATACTAGTAGAAGATAGATAATCAAGTTTGTCAGTTTGAAAGAATACTCTACTCGGATATCATACCCATTCCGATTGCTTTCAAGAGCCCTTTAGTGTTTAATATACACTTTCCCTTGACCTTAAGAGAATTTAATAAATGATCAAAATCTGAATTTGGACCACGGGTCCCCCATGATGAAAAACAATGCGCGTCTTCACACTTCTTATTGAAACAGAGTACGAGTCTAACGCAAAAGACGATCTGTCCCCATGTTAATTGGTCCGGAGACTTCAAAGACTGAGAGATGAAAGTAAACTGGTTAGGTGGACTAGGTAATTGCTTCAGAAGGCGTGTGAGTTTTATAAGACAAGCAGATTACATTTCCAAAGCACTAAGAGGCACCCGACTATATCACATACAGCTATTGAAAAAAGGAAAAATGAAATTTCAATATTTGAATTCCATATGGTGTCATACTGTTATAGGCACCGTTTGTCTATTAGCTAATTGGTGTTACAAGGTACATACGCCGTTGAATGTCATCCCGTACAGTCTGGAAGCTAAGTTGGTCTTTATACCAAGAATGATATTGTCGGCTCTGTTTCATACCTGCTGTTTGTTACGGCGAGTTCGTAGTGTAAACCGCTATAACCACAAGTAGCGAAACAGCAATGTGCAAGAATCGAAGAGTACTGGAGGCTCTCGTTACCATGACATTGGCACGTTTTCGTAGAAAAATGTGCGATTTGCATTTTCTCAGAATATTTGACACTTGGCGCCTTATACTGAAAACTTCATTTGCAGAAAGAGCATTGGCTTAGTAGTTGTCCGTTTGTTTGAAAAGAACAAGCAAGAACATACCAAAGAAAAACCAGAGATCACCCCCACCAGTGACAACAAGAATAACGTTGACGAATATTGTTGACGAATCGTATCTCATTCGGTGCTCAAACATAGCAAATGTAATAAAGCTTCCAGCTTATTCTGCAGCAATGATACATGGACTGAAAAATGTTAGAAGTGTTGAATTCGACAAATTTTAATCATGTCGACAAGGCCTAAGAAAAGCAGAAACTTAGATAAAACTATGAAAACTAAGGACATTCCACTGATTGTCACATTCAAACGGAAGATGCTGTTTGGATGGTCCCCACGAAGAACTTCTGTACCACAAACCCAGCCAGCAAAGAATGCCGGGCCAACGTCGGGCCGATAGCGGTACGACGTGGTAACGTACGTTTGTGCTGGCAGGGAAGTAACGTTTTGAACAGAAAGAAAGACAATGCATGCCCTTGTTAACCGATCCGTTCTCCAAATAAGTAAGTTCTGAATAGCTGTATCCCTTGAAAGCAAAGAATACACCAAAAAAAAAAAAAAAAAAAAAAAAACGAAAATAGCAGACTCGGTTTTATTGAGTCTGTTCATGACCAGTACTGAAATATGCGACACCAGACACTCCCTCTAGCACTGGCTTAAGCAGAACTCTATTTTCAAAACGACCCCAAATGAACTCAATGATCCGAAAGGACCATAAAATATAATTTGCACTATGATGATGTTCGGGGAGTTTTTTTTTACGGCTGCCAAACGGCAAAACACAAGCTGCAGTGAAGATAAATTAGTTCTGAATAGCTGGATCCCTTGGAAGCAAAGAATACACCAAATAAACGAAACTAGCAGACTCGATTTTATTGAGCCCGTTCATGACCAGTATTGAAATGTGCAAGCACACCGGCCACGTCCTCTAGAACCGGCTTAACCCATTAGACTTTCGGATGAGTCTTTAAACCGAGGTCCCGTCTCCGTATGACCTTAGCTGTTGGTGGGACGTAAAACTAAAACTCACTCACTCACCAGAAACCTCAAAACGGGTACCCTGGCAAACAGCGTAATGGGACTTGTTAACGTTATTATCGATATCGTTGACCTGTAGACACTGTTGGCAACACGTTTAACTGATCCATATAGGGTTTAAGTAGGTGTTTATATACGAAAGTTTAACATTCTATGAAAAGTAAAAAAAAAAATCTGATTGTATAGATGTAGAGTCTAGAGTCCTCGGGACACTTTTCTTTTCATACCAAGAGCAGTATTTCTGAATAAAACCGAACAAAATCTTTGTCACATGTTGTCACAATCGATTTACATTGAAGGGCAAATATAAGACTGTTTATTAACTCAAAAACATTATTAAAACCAGTAAGAGATATAAAAGGGTTATCGAATTTCCTAAGAACAAAAATATTTTCCAACTTCTTGTAATGAATGGTGCCATCACAGACCTCTTGGAGAGGGTAAACACAACGCCAACATATACAGTAGGTCGGATCGAAGGAAAGAAGTAGAACAACTGGTAGATCAATACGACTTTGACAGAAAACGCTATAGACAATGTTATGATGTTTTAATCAAGTCATTTCGTATTGGCCAAGTTATAGGTCGGAGGTCTGCTGTATTGGCCCGAATCCGAAGGCAGAGGGTCAATACAGCTAACCGAGGACCTGTAACTTGGCCAAAACGGAATAACTTGATTAATGACAATTTTATTTACACAATTAAAAAAATGATTTTTGATTTTTGACCTCTGCCTAATATCACTTGACCTCAGGTTAATATTGGTTGACCTGTTGTTAATACGGGTGACCTCCGATCAATACAGGATAGTCATTTAATAATAATTCATATATGTGTCTCATTTTTGGGACATGGCAAGCGGTGTTAAAGCCAGATCAGACGCCACAGATACCAGGGGGGTCTGAAGGGGACTGTTCCAGTTTTGGATCTGGACAGGCTTATTGATGCCAACAGGAGTTCTTGTCACAATCACCAAAATACAGTGAAATGTCGCTGTTAAGACCAGTGAAAATTAAGGCAAACATATGTGAAACGTTTTAATTGTTCTATCTCCGTGTGTTTGTACCCATTGTCAGCCAGAAAGAGAGCATCTTTGAGAATTTCAAAAATGGTTCAAAAGTGGTCAAAAAAGGAATTATACTGTAATAACAAATAATGTGGCTCCTGATGAACCATATCATCTGGCTCTACACTTTTTATACAGAGATCAGTATTGGTCAGGGTTATTTCATGTACATATCTAACAATTAGCTTTGCAAGCAATGCGACCCAGTACGCTGTGCCAGAATCGGCATCTACATCTTGAAAATTTTCCAACGAAACACCACGACCCGTTCAACAAGAATTTCGAAAACTGACATGCAGTTATTAATTCAAATCGCGCGAACACTGAGAAAAAAAAATAGTCATGCCGACTAAGGAACCTAGTCAATATGATTGTCCAAAAAAGCACTATGCAAAATAGTCGATGTGACTAGGAAGACCTAGTCAAGCATTTTGACTAGAAAAAACTAGTCAACTTGACTAGCTTTACTTAGCCTAGTACATTTGACTAGCTTCATCTAGTCAAAGTTCACTAGTTTAAGCTAGTCATATGTACTAGCTTAATAGTCAAATGTACTGGTGTGACTGTCAAAAGTACTAGCAAGCATGGTCAGGATTACTAGATTCTTAGTACTGATTACTAGTTGCTTTAGTCGTAGATTACTAGATTCTTAGTACTGATTACTAGTTGCTTTAGTCGTAGATTACTAGATTCTTAGTACTGATTACTAGTTGCTTTAGTCGAAGATTACTAGATTGTTAGTACTGATTACTAGTTGCTTTAGTCGTAGTTCCTCTACAGATGACAAGGCAGGTAGTCACATTGATAAAAGGGCTAGTCACATTTACTAGGAAACCTGTACAGTCAAAACACATATGGAAAAACATGCTGTGTAAAGGCGCCTTTAGGAAGATAAGAGAAGAAATAAAAGAATATTTCTTACCTGCAGAGTTATATTTTCATATTGCAGAAAAGAAAATCCCCATTATTTATGCTTGGATTCACGGAAATGTCGACTTTAGAGCTTCTGGACGTATATTTGTATGTTGACATTGTTGTTGTTTATCTTGTAAGCATTATAACGCTGCTTATAACCACTAGGTGCTTAAGAAATAAACCTGCAGAGTTACAAACAATAAGAACAAAGTGCTCAAGGTGAGTACAACAACCCACTGTATGTTGGGTGACATAATATCAGAATCAACCCACTGTATGTTGGAGCATGTTCTCCTAAACGTTAAGATGGCGTCTGGAACGCTTCCTCTACACATTCTGCAAGCTGTCAATCAACATTCGGCGGGACAACTGTCTAGACACCCTAGTCATACTGACTAGAAAGGGTAGTCATACTGACCAGATGCCCTGTCAACGATTATTGATTTACGCTTACTAGAGAGACTAGTTAAATTGACTAAGAATGCTCAGTCAACCTACAGACGACTAGGTGACCCTCTGTGTTTACTAGGTAAATTAGTCGAATGTACTAGTTATTTTTTTCAGCGAAGATGAATCGAGTCCTAATAATAAACTGCCAACTTTTTTGCTTGGGTCCATCTTGGTTCGTCAGGAAATTATTTTATCATAATTTTATTTTCAGTTTTAAGAATGACCTCTTGTCGAAAGAAATATTATTCGTTACTGACTATATGGTGAGAAACCTGTTCACATGTCAACAACCGACTTCTCTGTATCCTTTATTATGTACCTCTCGCTGGCTAATTCAGCAGACGACAAAACGTTGATATTTTTCTTATTTTTCCAAGAAAACAGGACTCGACGTCTCCTTGTTTCATGGAATGCCAAATCCTGTTTTCTGGGAAAAATAAGAAAATATTTCAAAATGTCGTCTTCTGAAAAAAGATACCCAGCATTCAGTGCTTTAATATGGTATAACACACCCATACGCGATAACGCCGCTTTTCATGACTCTAAGCATTTGCGAAAGTTTTTTTAGTTCTGCTCCAAACACATATATTGTCGGTGTCCGTTAGAAACATTTCGTCGTTCTAAGGAATACCTACCAATATCTATTTTCTGTGGACAAAAATAAGAAAAAAATAATGTATACGCTTGAAAACCACACTTTTCTCGGTATAAAGTGGGATTTACAGGGGTATTCATAACATGGGCTTGTTAGCGTGATGTTTATAAGAAGCCCGCAATGTAGTGACATTCCCAATTGTGTTTTGGGGGAAAAGAAAGTCAGTAGTCAACGAAAAGATCTATATAACGAAAACAAAAAGTCATAAAAGTATGCTCATTAAAGCTATATTATGAACCTTTCTAGAATTATAAACGCCAGTAAGTTTCAACAAATCGAAGTATCAACAATCTTGAAAAAAAAAAATCACAAAATTGATTTTAAATCGTACTTGTTGTTTGAAATGATTGGATTTCTTGTTCAAAGTCTCTTATACTAAGAGAAATTGTGGGAAAGTATCATTGTAGAGTCAATATAGGCAGCTATAGAGGCTGTTGAAACGCCCGAGTATTTAACTTTCTCCTTGAAATAACAATGAGAAGTACACTTTGATCTTGTCAAACATTACTCTTCTCTGGCAGCTTACTTCATGATATAGGGCTTGTCGGTACGCAGAAAACAGACATAAGGCAAATGGGAACACCTTCAGGGGAGGCAACTCCTACAAAACTTTTTTTGTCTCTCATGTCAATAGGGGTCAACTCTTAAAGGAAAGAATTTGCTCCATATTGCTCCTAAGGAGCAAATTCTCTCCTTTAAGAGTTGACCCTTTTTCAGTGTGCAGAGCTTATAGAAAAGCAAACACGAAGCTCCAAAAGTTGTCTCCCTTTGAAAAATCTGCCAGGTGTTCCCATTCCCCTTAAGAGGTCATTTGCAACAATTGTTGTCGGCTTTGTTGTCTGCTGGTCACTTAAAAGTCATAGTAGAAAAGAGGGTTGAGTAGCACTCTGATCAGGGACCACAATGTTGGCATGTATTCAAAAATATGCAGAAAACGACATACACAGACGACATTTTTAAATACAGTTTCCCTTGGCATCTTTAGGTGCAATCCATATTTACGAGTATTTTGCTTGAAAACACAATCTATATGTTACGAACATGAGCAGAAATAAAGAGAGGGCCCCGCCCATCGTGGCTTGAAGAAATAGATGTGCTACATGATGCTTCCACCGTAGCTGAAACCGACCCGCACACGAGTACTCGGGTAAACCACTTAGAGGATCTAAGCCTGCCCAGGCAAAACGGTGCGAGTCGGCCTGTCCATGCTTATAAACCTTATTGGTTTCATTGGACGGCAGGACTTGAGATGTCATTTCATCTCAATGTCGGGTAAAAGTCCCACAAAATTGGAAGCAACTTCCCCAAAATGTCCTTTACAGTGTTGACGGGTACGTTAAACCTCAAATCAAACGAACAAGAGTAAAAAATACGCCATAACGTTATCGTGATGATTCCTGATGTTTTCTTCAATTTCGGTGCCAATCAAACAGATATTGATACCCAAATCCATTTCCACTTAATCTGTGACCAGATATGATTTGTTTATACATTAACTGGCTCAAGTCATGGAGGTGTCGAACTCACTGAGTGCTCTAAAGCTTCCACTTTACAAACAGCGGATTTAGAACGTCAAAATCTGAAGGGACGGGTTTAAATTTTGGTTCATACCCCTAGACAGTTTGGAGCTGATTGTCACAAATCGTGATTGAGACGATTAATAGTTTGAGTATTGATGAGCTAGTTCCGACCATCAAATTTGTGTTTTACTCTTTAACCCATTGTATGCAGGAAACCCCTAAAGGGGTACCTAGGCAAAAAGTGCAGGCCCAGCGGCGTCTGATCAGGGCCTGTACTCTTTACTAACAGAATTTCCCCCCAAAAATAGAATAAAAGCGAAATATAGACCTGATACCCCTTAAACGACAAATGGACTGGTCCTGCATATAGCAATGGAAGAGTCCACTAGCATACAATGGGTTTATAAGGGTTAAATGTTGATCAATCGTTGTTTCAGTTTGAAACAGATTACATCCATACACGTGTTTCACGGAGTTCAACAGTCGCAACAGACATTTCAAGAGTTTTAATTGGCTGTCGGAAACGAGGCTTCTTCAGTTGCTTCCGGCTGAAGTAGTTTTGGCGGCGCTCAAATTGAAATCGGTTGTTTACACAGTTTCTGTGAAGAGGCGATGCTAGGAACAATGTTGATACTGATGAGAGGGTATTTGCTCAGCTTCCAGAATGAATGTCTTTTTATCTCTTCTAATTGTTTCTAAAGATTAATTGTTTCTTGTCGCATAACAAAGACGTGAGCAAGTTGCATGGAAACTATTTCATGTTGGCGGCGACACGCAAAGTAGTTCTTTCGTGCCGTACATGCAAACAACGAATGCTTGAATGCAACACCATTGCGCAGTCTCAGTTCTTTCCGTTCACCAAACATAATAAACCGTTATTGAATTAGCATTGGTACATTTGGAAAAGCCATCCACATGTGGTGATGCATTTTAAGGCTCTAAAGGTAACTTTTTTTTCTGATGAAAATTTGAGATATGAGGCATTCTGGTACAAAGCACACAACCAAAGTAAGAAAAATAGTGTGCACCCTTTTAAACCCCTCTATATACGTACAAAGTCGGGGTTTAAAGGATGTTCATTACACGGACTAGTTAATACGATTCCTACATGATCGCAGTTGTCCGTCCATATGAATCAACCAGCATATTTCAACTGAGGTAATGGCCAAGTTTGACTGACTCAGTATATGAAGATAGATAGATAAACAACAGCAAGTGTAATGAGTATTGGTAGGTTCTTATTCCATTGTACGAGCTCCTACAACGTTAATCTCTGTTTACATCTTTTTACGACTGAGATAGGTTAAAGTGTTCCACTATCTGAAATTTGTCAAACAACTGGATTACATGTAGAACGAGTAATGGGATGTATGATAAGGTGGTGGCCGGTTGATGCTTGTGACATCGATAGCCTTAAACCATATACAACAATTAATAGCCTTTCCATTTTTACGGATATCTGGTTTGTTTCGCTGTACGTTTTACAGCATGCCCCTTTTGTGAAACTCTTAGCATATATGGGTACAGCATGCCCCTTTTGTGAAACTCTTAGCATATATGGGTTAACCTGCAGGAAATGACATGATCACTCATGATAGGCTTGTACTGAAAGATAAAGCCGAAACCCCGTGCGGATGTGCAGTAGTCGGCAATGATGTACTCCTCTTGAAAGTGGGAAAGCTAATCCTGGACATGTTCTAGAGGTAGCCCTTGTGTGCTTCAAGCGCTCGGTTACCGTTAAAACCAGTCCCAGACTACAACACGAATTGTCTCCCATCTTTATGCGGGTCAAAGGAAAGACTCAGTATGCTTTTCTTGGATTTATTTGTTGATTTATTTATTTATTTATTCACAGTTAATAGGTTGAGATTCTTGCTCGACAGCACATCAACCCTAGATATCCTTGATATATAGGCTTCAGCATCTGTGCATTGTAAACCTGTCTCCTGCCTTTTGAGTCATCGCACGAGAGAGAGAGAGAGAGAGAGAGAGAGAGAGAGAGAGAGAGAGAGAGAGGGTGTCCAGGTGCAGGTTGACATATGCATTTTCGCCAAATGGAATATTCCGCCATACCTGAAGCAGAAGAGTTTTATTTCTGTTAAAAATGACTTTTAACATGTGAATCGGACCTACATTGTTTGTCGGTGTCCCATTTTGGGGATTTCCGTATAAAATGGTTTAACCCTTTTTGTACCAAATGGAATCTTCCTCCTTATATATAGCAGGAGTTCATTTCAAAATTTAGGGGTGACAGGTTGCGTTTTTATCAAAATTGATTTGGAAAATGACTTAATTTTAAGAAACATTGGAGGCCCTGATCAGACGCCGCGTTCTGCCAGGGTACCCGTTTTGGGGTTTCTGCTACTGAGTGCGTTAAACTTTACGTAAGAGCCTATACGCAACTATGGCCGATAATTAATGGAACAAAGAAAATTTAAAATAGATAATGCTTGTTTCTCGTATATTTCTGATTTTCTTTGTTAGAATAATGTTGCGAATAAGAGATTGGAATATTATGCAGTTTAATCACGGTAAACTTTTTTTCACCTTATCTTCTTGTAGTGTTTGCATCAAATATTAAACTATGAGATACTCAAACGTCTACTCCGACCCTATAAAACAAAATCTAAAATCCCCCCTTACAAAACAGAGCAAAAATCAGAAATATAAACAGTCTGTAAATTTTTCAGCGACCTTTCAATGCGGAGTGTAAAGAAAGTCCACTCTATCTCGGCTTGGAGTTGATCTTAAGAGCAATTCAAGCTGGATTGAAACGCCCAAACGAACACTTACACGACATTTATAAATACTACTCGACTGTAACAATACTCGTTTGATGGGACGTGGTGATGGAAAAAATTAACTCTTTGCGTGCTGGGTATTTTTCATGCTCTTTTGTCGTCTGTGATTTTTTAAGTTTTTCCAGAAAAAAAAAAAAAAAAAACCTCTCCCAGGAATACCATCAGAATGTCAACCCGTATGGATCCAGATCAGGCCCGACGACGAGAAAGGCTGTCATTACGAAAACACTCCTAATACAAATACATTGTACACTTTATCGCCGAAAAAATTTTGTGATGAAAAAAAAAAGTGATTTTATCTTATTTCGGCTCAAAATATAGATTGAGGGTACACGTTAGAACCGCCTTACCGAGGCGGTTCTAACGAGTACCCACAATCTATGTTTTAGAGCAGAAATAAGAAACATAAGGTTTACCCCTGAAAACCACAGTTATAAAATTGGGATTGAAGGGGGTCAAAATTATATAGGTGTGTTTTCGTTATGAAGGACAAAAACAATAAAAGATGGCAGCCCACTAAAGACATGTATTTTATCCCTAATAATGCGCCAACCACGACTAACATATAGCATTTTCTTCTTCTTTTTTTTTCTTGAGAAATTCATCATCGCGAAATTATTCTGACACTTTTAGAAATTTCCAAAAGGATCAAGAGAAAAGAAATCTAAACTTTAACTCTTATCCTGCTGTTCGCGATAACCCTTTTCTTTGCAAACAGTGTAGATCCAGAAGCCAAACCCTTTCGACACTTTTAGATATCTTTAATAGTATTTGGGAAACTGGGGTCTGTTTTTTTCATATACAGAAAAAAAGTGGTGCTCACATTTTCTTATCTCTGCTTCAAAACAACAGAAAGAAGAAAAATATCACATAATTGTCATATGTCATGAAAGAAATCACTATATCACATGGGTGTGTATCCTCATGGGGCTGGTGTTCAGGTTAGAACAGGGTAGAAAAATATAGGTTAAATGTTGAAATTAAGGGGCAATAAATTAGGCGAAATTCGAAAATTTTCTGTATATGGCAGGGTATTGTTTGCTCCATAAAAATGTAACCACTCGAAGGACAATATTGTGAAGATAGTCTGTCGCCATATAAAAAAGAGTCATAATTTTGGTTGATAAACTGACTAAAATATTGCTTTAGAACCCTTTAAGTGCTCTTGAAGGCTATATATATGTCTGTTTTTGCGGCTTTAAAAGTGTCATAGAAAATATATAACGAACAGATTGTGGGTTATGTGATAAGAATGTAACTTTATGTCAAGACGATTATAAATATGGTTATATTGGGAAAGAAATACATCAGCTGTAACCAAGAGACTTGTACCTAAATTAGAAATGAAGTCGTGGAACAAAACATGTCTTCAAATGCCATAATTAAAAAAATATATCAAAGCACTGTTAGCACTGATGCGCCGAATGTTTTTAGTGTAGACTTGCAAAATGGTCCAGATCTTAGACTATTTCGTTTAACCTTAGAATACTTGCACTTTAAGCAAACAGTGCAGGCCGTCTGATCTGGGTCTACACTATTTGCCTCTAGCACAAAACTACTGACCCCACGTCGATAAAACTGTCGCTACTATATAAATAACCGATACCTGGATTTAGTAAAACTCAGTCATAGTCACGTTTTTTTTTTTTTGTTTGTTTTGTTTGTTTGATAACAGGTTTAACGTCCCCGTCAACACTGTAGAGGTCATTTTGGAGACGTCGCTTCCAATTCTGTGGGACTTTTACCCGACATTGACATCAAACGACATCTCAAGCCTGTCGCCCAATGAAACCAATAGGATTTATAAGCTTGGACTCACACCGTTTTGCCTGGGCAGGCTTAGATCCTCTAAGCACTTTACCAGTACTCGTGTGCGGTCGGTTTCAGCATCATGCAGCCTATCTATTTCTTCAAGTCCCGATAGGCGGGGGCCGTCATAGTCCCGTGAATATGAGTAACGTAAAAGTACTGTGTTAAATAACTTAGGCACGACTGACAAACAATCGACCCCAAAAAGCTCTGAAATTAAACATGGAAGGTTACCAGCTGAAAATGGAGAACAGATTTTGTTTCGATCAAACTTTATTTATGACTTGAAACTTGCTCCTGCAATTTTTGAGCTCGTTACTGAAGCGATTCAAACTACTAGAGGAAAAACAATCCAGAGCATCAGTCCTCTACATACCTATATACAGTAAAACTTCAATGACTCGAACACCGATGATGCTTTGGATTGTTTTTCCTCTAGTAGTTTGGTTGAAATAACAGTTTTATACTTCGATAAATTCCATGAGCAATTTCACACAGCGACAGGTAGTAATATAACGTGACGTCAAAGAGCACGTTTAGAACGCGCGCGTTACGACATTGTATATAAAGGAAATCAACAGCGTTCGATTTAAAGATGGAAAGCTATTGAAAAGGTAAATGTTAGAAGACAAATAAACTGAGTTTATAGACTTGACGTTTTGTTCGCTAAAGATGGCAGCTTCTAATTAAATAATCATTCCGCTGTGGCCGTTGATATATCCATTCTTACGCTTTCGAAATAATTCCTAAACAGATACCATTTGGTGGCATTTTGAATATTTTTATGACACAGTTGGAATAATAAGGAATGAATTATCATATTTGTGGATTTTTGGTGTCATCACGTGAACAAGTCCGTGAAATGAAGACACCCTAAACCCCACTTTATATAGAGAAAACTGGGGTTTACGGGGGTATACATTATTTTTCTTATTTCTTATCCAAGACATAGGTTGTGGGTACTCGTTAGAACCGCCTCGATGAGGCGGTTCTAACGAGCACCCACAACCTATGTTTGCAATATTTATAAGAAAATAATAATAGATTTTCATCCGAAAAGTAGTCATTTTGGAGATGTGAAAAATGCAATATGTCGCACGGGTGTGTTAGCGTAAGGTAGTTGACTATACGAAAACCGGAACAGAAAAAATACACTTTAGTACATTCACAAACATAGTAAATTATCTATCGGGCTGTTCAACAGTGGTCTTTAAGACCAAACAGTGGTCTTTAAGACCACATTTGATCAGTCCGAGATATGGTCTCTTAGAGTACACTGGATTCTGAAAAAACAAAGAAAGAAAAAGTGAAACTTTCAAATTTCTTTTTAAAAGAAAAAATTGTCTTAACTTTCGATGGTCTTACTAATGATAATGGAATTTTACTGTACTGCAATATCGTATCGATTATACAGGGCACATGTACATGTCTTGTTTGGTTATCGCCAAACTCTGATTAGAGATCTATTCGATTTTGAAAGGGCCGTAAACCCAAAACAAAATCATACAATTATTGTGGTAAATTACTAAAAAAAACTATTTTAATATTGATAAACGTATTTTCTTTTCTTTTCAGTGGAGCGGTATTTTTCCGTTTTTAAGCAAATTTATAGAAACATATACAACAATATCACGGTTTATACGGTCAGATAATACAGCCTCGTTATTTCCTATCTAATGAACTACTAATAATACAATTTCGACCATTGTTAGTGCTAAAAGTAATCCCCCAGTACAGGTGTTCATGTTTGCTAAGCCCTCACACCTGTAGTGTGGACAAAAAATACTTTAGCATGTTTTAAAAAAGGAATAATTCCTTTAAAAGTAAATCTTGTCACATAATGATCGAGCTACCGAATAAACGAAGCTAACGAAATGTTAAGCCGTGACACTAAACACCCGTATAAACTTTTTATACGCTTAATTTGTTTAAGTAGATTTAAATTTCACTTACATACTTCTGTATATTGTGTTTTCTGTCCTTACCTGGGCTTAATTTCTCGCATTAGCTAATGGTCACTTAATGTGAAATTAAGATTATGGAGAGTTGTTGAGAATGGTGTTATGTTTGTTATATTTTTCATCGATTTCACTTCAATATTTCCCCTGATTTAAATCAGTGAGAGGCTATGCTTCTAAGACATGTTGACATTATGATCATATAAAAACAAGACCTCTTCAGACGATCTTCAGCAGGGTTAAGATGATACTAGTGTACCTATCTCTCTATTAATGATTCTTCACAAAAACATTCAAAATAAAATATTGACGAACTTTGTATACAAAACCCGAGAAAGAAAATGCAATGTAATCATTACTGCACTCTACTGAACAAATTTGCACTTTCCCATCTCAGTTGCAAAAATGAGGTTTATTATTACACTCCGAACATAGAAATGAGATGGCTGTCACGGTGCGCGGGAAAGAGGACAAATAAATCACAGGTGTGTGTGTGTGTGGGGGGGGGGGGGGGGGGAGAGAAAAAAATCTATAAATATCATAAGAAGACGTAAAACAAAGATCAGTAAGTGTGTGCCATTGACCTTGAGCAGTGTTGTTGGTATGGGTGAATGAGACTTGGACCTGTATCTATCATCATTCCAATTATGAAGCGAATCCATAAATATGAGCCCTAAAATTTTAAAAGCATAATAAGACTAAGTCTGTGACCTTGACCTTGAGGTCAGGGTGGCGGTATATACAACTTTGGACCTGTAACTATCATCATACCAAATATGAAGCAAATCTATATGGTTTGGTGAGTATGAGCTCTTAATAAACTTCAAATAAAAAAATTCTTTGTCTGTGACCTTGACCTTTAGGGCACGTGCATGGGTGGGGGTACTGGACCAGTATCAATCATTATACCAAATTTAAACTTAATTCATCATACGATATTGAAAATATAAACTCTTAAAATAACTAATTAAAAATTTCTAAGTCCGCATGTTTATCAAGAATGGCATTTAAGAAATTTTTCTGCTGCATATACCAGTTGTTACCCCTGTGTATCATGTTCCCTGACAGCATTCGTGTCTGTTTTCACACTTCTAGAGTGGATCGGAAGAACGCAGTGCAAAAATCTATTCCCAGACTCGTGTTTTCCTCATACACCAATACATCACATTCTTTCATTTTGCATGGATAAATAGTAAGATGACAATAACATTTTGATTGTGACTTTTTCCGGTGACTTTTCCCTTGTCAAAACTTTGGCTTTATTTCCATGACTTTTTTTTTTCTGTGACATATGTTTTGTTAGTTCAGTGAGCTATAGCACAAACAAAAGTATCTTATCATGAGTGTAGCAAACTGAACTGGGATTTCATTTTTGTGGATTTTATTGATGTGTAAACTCCGGCGAATCACTCACAAACTTGGTTTCATTGTAAGTGATTTGCCGGAGTTTCATTACGATATTACACCCGTGTGAATGGCCCCCGCCAATAGGGGCTTGAAGAAATATATGGGCTGCATGATGCTTCCACGCAGAGCTGAATCCGGCCCGCACACTAATACAGGTAAACCGCTTAGAGGATCTAAGCCTGTCCAGGAACCGCGGTGCGAGGCGGACCGTCCATGCTAATAAACCCTATTGGTTTCATTGGGCGACAGGGCTTGAGATGTCATTTCATCTCAATGTCGGGTAAAAGTCCCACAAAATTGGAAGCAACGTCTCCAAAATGACCTATACAGTGTTGACGGGGACGTTAAACCTCAAATCAAACAAACAAATACACCCGTGTGACATAGTGCATTTTTCCATATCTCCAAATTGGTTACTTTTCCGATTAAAAGTAGTGATATTTTTCTTATTAACACTCCAAATATAGGTTGTGGGTGCTCGTTAGAACCGCCTCATCGAGTTTAGGGTTTAGAGGGTTATATAGGGTTTAGGGTTATATAGGGTTTAGAGGGGTGTTCATTTCATGGACCTGTTCACGTTATGTTATCTGTATAATCGATACGATATTGCAGAACAGTAAAATTCCGTTATCATTAGTAAAACCATCTTAAATTAAGACCAATTCTTCTTTTAGAAACAAATTTGAAAGTTTCACTTTTTCTTTCTTTGTCTTTTCAGAACCCAGTGTACTCGCATAAGAGACCATATCTCGGACTGATCAAATGTGGTCATAAAGACCACTGTTTGGTCTTAAAGACCACCGTTTAACAGTCCGATAGATATTTTACTATGTTTGTGAATGTACCAAAGTGTATTTTTTTCTGTTCCGGCTTTCGTATAGTCAACTACAGCATTTTTCACATCTCCAAAATGACTACTTTTCGGATGAAAATCCATGACGTTTTCTTATTTATACTGCAAACATAGATTGTGTGTACTCGTTAGAACCGCCTCATTGAGGCGGTTCTAACGAGTACCCACAACCTATGTCTTGGAGTAAAAATAAGAAAAATAATGTTTACCCACGAAGCCCCAGTTTTCTCTACACAAAGTGGGGTGTAATGGGGTGTTCATTTCACGGACTTGTTCACGCGATGACATTCCTGTCCTTCATGATGCTATCAGGGTTCCAATATACACAAAAAATTAAACAGATCTGGGACAAGTTGTTCAAACTATCGTTAGCTTATTAACGAAATTGTTAGTAGCCAAAATGCCCTAGTATTTGTAATATCTGATATACTGATAGTTTTGCTGAAAAGTGTGATTTTTTTTCTATCAAATACTCGCTTTTTCAGCAAAAATATATTCGTCGTCGTTTGATGGTTGCATAATATTAACGCTTTAAATCAGAAAATAAATGATACCAAGGCCTACGAACAGACTCAATTAGACGAAAAGTCAGTTGTTTATGGCCAAAGCAGCAATCTACCCATAAGGTTTTCTGTAAGAAATTGGTCTATTAAGAATTTTGGTGAGGTACAAAATAAATTAAAGTTGCGTCTAGTTTGTCTACATATGTTTTGTTGTTATTTTTTTTTCACTCTCTACACTACTTTACCTGGAAAAACTTACAAATTTGATTGAAAGTACTTTTCAACTTACCTTGCATGCAATGACAGACGTGTCTTCTTTACCTCAAACACAAATCTAAAAAGGTGTGAATTTATGGGATGCCGTTTTACCTATTTAATACAATTTCGAGATATCTATAATTTTATTTAAGATATCTATAAATCAAATTATAGATACCTATAAACCAAATTATAGATATTTATTATTAACATTATTGATATCTATGGTTATCAATATTTTTGATATCATAAAATGTAAGCAATATGTTATATATATTTCTTGATATCTATAAATGTGTTTTATGACATCCATTATTCCTTTGCATATATAGATATCTAAAAAATCGAATTATAGATATCATTTAAAAGGCTGAATTATAGATATCACAATTTTCAATAATGGATATCAGAAAATAGATTATGGATATCAATAAATGTAAACAGCTTAGAGGAGCTAAGCATGCCCAGGCAGAGCAGTGCGAGTCGGCCCGCCCATGCTTATAAACCCTATTGGTTTAATTGGGCGAAAGGGCTTGAGATGTCATTTCATCTCAATGTCGGGTAAAAGTCCCACAAAATTGGAAGCAACGTCTCCATAATGACCTTTACAGTGTTGACGGGGCCGTTAAACCTCAAATCAAATTAAAAAAAAATATTGATATCCTAAAATGTTCTTCAGTATTTGATATCTATATTTCGAATAATAGATATCTATAATAGGTATTAAAGATGTCCCTAAACATACTATGGATATCATAAAATAAATAATAGATAGCTAATATTATAGATATCTTTAAATCAAATTAGAAATATCTATAATTAACATTATTGAAATCTATAATTATCAGTATTTTGATAACATAAAATTCAATCAATGATATGTAATATATAATATGTAATAGATATCTAAATATCAAATTATATATATAATTTGAAAGGCTGAATTATAGATATCATAATTTTCAATTATGGATATCAGAAAATATATTATGGATATCAATAAATGTAATTATTGATAACCTTAAATGTTCTTCAGTATTTGATATCTTTATATCGAATAATAGATATCTATAATTGGAATTATAGATATCCCTTAACATATTATGAATATCATAAAATAAATAATAGATACCCAATATTATCTATAGATATCGAATAATATTTATTGATATCGTATTTTATTATAAATATCATTAGTTTTTAAAGATATATTGAAATTCGATTAAATATTAAAAACGGCACGTCATAAGTAAATTGTGATCTTGTCTAACTATGTGTGACGCTTCAGCATATCTTTTAAATAATATTTACATTAGATTTGGTACGAAGCGAAGGTATTCCAATGGGAACAAACTGAGCTCCCCTTGTAGCTGATTTAACTTTGTTTTGCTATGTACGAGATTTTATGATGTTCCTTTCTGGTCAGAATCAAGATGACATTATTGAAACCTTTTAACTCAACCTCAAGATATTTAGATGATCTTTTAAATATTGACAATCCTTACTTTGAAGGAATGGTTATTCAATTTTATCCGTCTAAAGCTAATAATAATTCTGATGTCAAAGCCCCATTCTTTGATTTGCATTTGAACAATACAAATGGTTTTGTTTCAACTAAAATTTATGATAAGCTCGATCATTTCGATCGCCGAATCTATGAATAAGTTTGAAATTCTAAATTTAAGGTTGGGTTGAATAGACTTTTGCTGCAGAGGGGTGCCACAGCCTAAGTTTTTTTGTGACTTTATAAATTAAGAGAAAAAAACGAAAGGCAAATCTCACTTTTCGGAACAATGTCAGAAAAATGTGTCAAAAAATGTTAGAAAAATTATCAAATGTTACAAGCGAACGGGTTTCAATATAAATGCTATGAAAAAGTCTGCATACATTGCGTTTGACCCCTATCAAGGTCAAATATTATGCTTCCACTTTAATTGCACGCCGGTGGGTCTGGGTTCAGACTGCATGGTGGTCCCATGGAGGTACTTTGAATTTTTCATGCTACATAGGCTGGCACGATTTTTTTGATAAAATTTTAGATTTTATTTTTATTATTATTGCTTTTAGGAAGAAAATGGTATCTATGTGGGTACAGGGCATTTGGCAGGTATTTTTGGGCTCACTCTAAAACTGACTATTTTTGGGACTATCCGAAATCTTTGATATTTTTATTTGTGTGTGTTTGTGTGCGTGTGGGGTGGGGTTGTTAGTCTTCTGTTTGAATAATGTTTTTTTTTCCTTGCTGCAAAACAATTCAATGGCTTTATAGTAATTACAAAGCTATACCGTAAGAAACTTTTTGATGCATTTTTGTGACCAATGCAAATATTAGACGGAAAAATAAGTAAAAACAATATTTTTGACAGAAAGCAAGCAAGTATAATTGGGAATATTTTGGGGTACGTTAAAACTTTCAGATATTTTTGGGGTACTGATGATATACTGGATATTTTTGGGGTACACTGTCAGGCTTGGTATTTTTTTGGTGTGTGTGTGTGTGTGTGTGTGTGGTGAGGGTTCGAACACTAGATGCTGGGTGCCAGACTATGAAGAATGTAAAATTCGGAGTCTCACACTGGGATGGTGGATCTGGCGTAAAGCTATTTATTAGTTGGTCGGAGCCGGAACTTCTATGTCTGTTGCTTGGCATACGGGGTTCAACTGTTGGTTTTCTTTTGCTCCAGTGTTCCAGTGGCGTTGGGTTAGCACCGGACATCTCAACGCGTTTTCCTGTCGAGTCCTCTCCTTGGGCCAACTTGGTTTTAATTGTGATATCTTTGGTACCCTATTTGATTCATTGGTGAGTTAGAAAACCTTCACGCGGACCGAACAAATACATGTTTGAACCACAGTGGAAGTGAGGGTGAGTGTTTGGATCCCGTATAGTATACTTAAATCCACTAGTATTTGTTACTGCCCCTTCCAAGTCGGTGCTTTCGCTGTGGTCCCTTCCTGTTTCATGCTTATAATGTTTGTGATTCTGATACTTTACACCATTATGTATGTTGTTCATGTAAGTTATGTTTGGATTACCCGAGTCTCCACCTGTTTGGGAAAGGGCTGATGAATTTACCAGCTATTTTATTTGGTGTCGTAGCTCCTGATTGTTTCTTCGTTTCCAATTTTCGATAGATCGCTTCGTACTGTCTTCGCCTCCTCTACTTAATCGCCTGTACATCATAAACATAACTGCTGCATTCTGGTTGTTTTATTGCAAGGCAGCAACTGTATCTGTTGTGGTGTTATAATCTTGATACTCGTAACTTGCACAGAAATGATTTCATCCATGTCCTGGTGAATGAATGTCATTTGACGTGTCACCAGTAACTATTCAGATTCTGACACATTCCATATTATTTTTTGATAGCAAAACGCTATTCGGTTGCAACCAGTCTCCAAAGAGTTGCCGAATGGACGCCGACCAGTCGTTGACAAATCACCGACTGCATGCAAAACTATCGCCGATTTGTTTGTCAAGAAAAAGTTGTTGCAGTAGTCGCAGAGGTCAGTCGCATAGCGGAACTGAGGCTTACATTGAAAAATTGAAATTTAAAATACTGAATCTGTAGTCCCTTTCTGTCAGTGAGCAAACTTTGTGTCACCATGATGTACAATGTACATGTATTGTTGTACCATTGCAGTAATCGGTCGAGGTAGAGTTTAGAAAAAAAGCATTTTCCTTTTGCTTGATCACCCAGTTTGACACAAATATGTCCAAACCAAAATTTCTGGTTGGTCCTGTTAAGGTTATGGGAAGATTTTTGACAGCCATATAGATCTTCTCTGGAGGTAGGAGATAATTAGCCAAGGTGAGATCCCCGGGGAGAAGATCACGATAATTGATATGCGATAGGGCTAAAACACCTGCCCAGGTGGACTTAACAAACCAATTACAGAAACTGACAGCTAGTCTGGTTGTGCTAGAGAGGAAAAAAAAAAAACACATACATAATATTGCATAATCTTTGTGGAATATGAAAGTTGAAAAAAAGATATTCGGCAAAGGTATGGAATTATTATTATTTCGTAAAAAGGCTTTTTCATTTAAGAATTGATTCCTGTTTTAAATAGTTTTGATATAAAAAAGTTGCCTCCTCTGAATAATTAATCCAATACTTTTACTTCTATTATTATTATCATTATTATTATGCCCCACCACACGATAGTGGTGGGATATTGTGATATACCTTCGAGTGCCCGTCCGTCCGTACTCACCACGTCCGTCCGTCCGTCCGAACCATTTCCGACCGATAACTTGAGTAATTTTTCGTGGATTTTTTTTTTATTTTCAAATTTTGCAAACACATTTATATCGGGACTGAGTGGTATGGGGCTGTTAATGGGCAAAATCCGTTAACATCTGACAGAGTCATGGCCATTAACACGTTTCCATTAAATGGGTTTTGGGCTCTTGTTCTTTACTTAATGGAATATATGGATCAAACTTCACAAATACATGAAACACTAAAGGAAGCTCGTTTGGGTTTGTTAACGGGCAAAATGCGTTGACATTTGACAGAGTTATGACCGTTAAAGGTGCATTATTGAGCTATCCGAAAAAATGCTTCCAAAAATAAAATACATATAGCCGGTATTTTTCTTTAAAACAATACAAATGAATGCATTTTATGCAAAAATGCGAACAATTATGATGACAGGTAAACGAGTTTGAGAGGGATTTATGGAAGCCCTGGAGGGACTTCTAACTTCACCACTTCTGACTTCTTACTTCCGACTTCTAACTTCCCACTTCTAACTTCCCACTTCTAACTTCCGACTTCTGACTTCCGACTTCTAACTTCTGACTTCTAACTTCCGACTTATTACTTCCGACTTCTAACTTCCGACTTCGAACTTCCGACTTCTAACTTCCGACTTCGAACTTCCGATTTCTAACTTCACCACTTCTAACTTCTAACTTCATGACTTCTAACTTCATGACTTCTTACTTTTAACTTCTAACTTCATGACTTCTTACTTCTAACTTCATGACTTCTTACTTCTAACTTCCGACTTCCCACTTCAAACTTGAAGTTAGTAAGAAGTCATGAAATTAGAGTTAGAAGTAGGAAGTTAGAAGTCGGAAGTTAGAAGTAGGAAGTTGGAAGTCAGAAGTCATGAAGTAAGAAGTAAGAAATCATGAAGTTGGAAGTAAGAACTCGGAAGTTAGAAGTTAGAAGTAAGAAGTTTGAAGTGGGAAGTCAGAAGTTAGAAGTCGGAAGTTAGAAGTAAGAAGTCATGAAGTTAGAAGTAAGAAATCATGAAGTTAGAAGTTAGAAGTCATGAAGTTAGAAGTCAGAAGTGGTGAAGTTAGAAGTCCCTCCAGGGCTTCCATAGGGATTCCCTAACCAGGTTTCGAACACTAGTTAGATCTATTTTTAGTTTCTGACAAAAATAGAATCTCCATACATGACGTTATGCGACGTTCATTTTTGGCCTTGTTTGCTTAGGCCATGCCTGAATCGGAAAAAATATGACGCTAAATACCATGCCATAAGTAACGACACTCAGAGACGATACTGTCGCCATGAATGTGTAAAGTGACAGATTTATTTTTAGAACAGAAATTCCGAACACATGTTCAGATCGAAGGGTAAACACGAATGAAAACGACCATTTTCACAAAGTTCTGAAGCTGTATTTGGCTCCAAAAGTGTGCACATGACAAAGGAGTATGCATTGAAGATAAAAACCAGAAAAAAATATTGAGACCCGATAGCCCAATAATGCACCTTTAACATTTTCCATTAAATGGTTTTTGGACTCTTTTTTTCCTTTACTTAGTGGAATATATGAATCAAACTTCACAGATATATAGACCACTAAAGATTGTTAATGATGGGGAAAACAGAGTTATGGCCGTTAACATTTTCGATTTAATGGTTTTTGGACTTCTTTTCTTTACTTAACGTCTGTGTGTGTGTGTGTGTGGGGGGGGGGGGTTCGAGGGTTTTGGGTGCGAAATTCATTTATTCATTTTCCACTTTCTCCTCTGTCCTGCACTTTTATCTCCTCTACTATCGCTTCTCTTTTCTCCCCTTCTCTGGTCTGGGAGACGAAACAAAATGGCCTACAAGGGTTGATGTGTTGTTTAACCCAAAACAATCAACCAATCTTTACATAACGGAATGTATGAATCAAACTTCACAGGTATATTGACCACTAAAGGGAGCATGTTTAGGATTGTAAATGGGCAATTAACATTTTCCATCAAATGGTTTTTGGACACTTTTTCTTTTACTTAATGGAATATATGGATAAAACTTCATAAATTTATAGACTACTAAAAGAAGCATGTTTAGGACTGTTATTGGGAAAAATGTGTTAAGATTTGACAGTTATTTGGTTCCCCCTTTAATTGCACGCCGGTGGGCCAGGCCTAAGATTCTATGACGGTTCCAGCGTAAAGGCTTACTTAGAATTAAAATTTAATTTTATGTAATGTAGGTTGGTACCCGGTGCTCTGTCTCTGGTCAGGCCCATCGGAGTCTGTTAGTTTTCTCTTGCTCCAGCATTTCAGTTATTTCTTGCTGTCGAGTCTTCAATGTTGTTTCATCTCTGTGGTTGTTTGATTTTTGTGTTCTCGGAGCTGTTGCACTAATGAGTTAGTAAGCCTTCATGCGGATCGAACAAATTTGTCTAAATGGAAGTAAGGGCGAGGATTACGACCGCGTACAATCGATCTAAGCCCCAGTGAAATACTTTTCACTGACCGTTCCAAGGCGGTTCTTCTGTCACGGTTTATTTTGTTATAACGATTTCGTCTTTGAATGTATGTATCGCTTGGATAGCCCATTGGCCATTTTGTGGGAAAGTAACTGTCTTTTTGGCTTTCCGCTAATGATGTCTCCATTAGGTCTAGTTATTTCATATTTGTGTTTCTTTCCCTTTGGTGTCTCTGATGGGAGGTATGGGTTAATTGTATCGATTCCTGATCATTGCCTTCACTTCTGTTATGGCCGTTAACAATTCCCATTGAATGTTTTTTTGACTCTTATTCTTTTGAAACTTCACAGATATATACGTAGAGCACTAAAAGAAGCATGTTTAGGATTCTTGATGGGCAAAAGGAAAATTTTAATATATGGATGAAACTTCACAGATATATACGTAGAGCACTAAAAGAAGCATGTTTAGGATTCTTGATGGGCAAAAATCGGTAACCCTTTGACAGAGTTAGTTATGGCCGTTAACTTGACCCATTGAAAGGTTTTGGACTTTTTTTTTCCTTTACAAAATGGAATATATGGATGCAACTTCAGATATATAGACCACTAAAGGAAGCATGTTTGGCATTGTTTATGGACAAAATGCGTTAACATTTGACAGAGTTATCGCTATTAATATTAAAATATATTTTCGACTCTTATTCCTTTACCTAATGGAATATATGGGTGAAACTTCGTAGATAAAACTAGAGCTGTCAGTGAAACTGACTAGGGCCCCGGCAGCGCTATCAGAAATTTGTGGACGGACAGACGGACGGACAGACAGACAGACGGACAGAGTGATTACTATAGGGCACCCACACTTTCAGTGCGGGGCCCTAATTAGATATATAGAACACTAGGAAGCACGTTTCGGATTGTTAATGGGCAAACTGCGTTAACATTTGACAGAGTTATGGCCGTTACCATTTTCCATTAAAAGTTTTTTTTTTACCCTTTTTTCTTTTATTTAATGGAATATATGTATCAAACTTCACAGATATATAGACCATCAAAAATGGTTAATGGGAAAAATGCGTTTCCATTTGACAGCGTTATGACCGTTAACATTTTCCATTAAATATGACCGTTAACATTTTCCATTAAATATGACCGTTAACATTTTCCATTAAATGTTTTTTGGACTTTTTTTCTTCACTTAACGTGTGTGTGTCTGTGTGTGTGTGTGTGTGGGGGGGGGGGTGTGAAGCATTCATTTGATTTTGGCATTAATTTTCCACGTTTCTCCTCTGTCCCTTACTTTCATCTCCGCTACTATCTCTTCTCCTTCTCCCCTTCTCTGGGAGATGACACAAAATGACAAACAGGGTTGATGTGTGGTTAAACCCAAAACAATCAATCTTTACTTTACGGAATATATGAATCAAACTACATAGACATATTATCCACAAAAGGAAGCATGTTTGGGATTGTTAATGGCTAAGCTATGTTAACATTTGACAGAGTTATGGCCATTAACATTTTCCATTAAATGGTTTTTGGATTCTTTTTCTCCTTTACTTAATAAAATATCATCACGTGAACATGTCCGTGGAATGAACACCCCCCTCAACCCCACTTTATATAGGGAAAACTGGGGTTTACGGGGGTATACATTATTTTTCTTATTTCTGCTCCAAGACATAGGTTGTGGGTACTCGTTAGAACCGCCTCAATGAGGCGGTTCTAACGAGTACCCACAACCTATGTTTGAAGTAAAAATAACAAGAATATCACAGATTTTCATCAGAAAATTAGCCAATTTGGAAGTGTGAAAAAATGCACTATGTCGCACGGGTGTGTTATCGTAATATATGGGTGGAACTTCACAAATATATAGACAACTAAACGAAGCGTTTTTGAGATTGTTAATGGGAAATTGAGTTAATATTTGCTTCCCTCTTTAACTGCACGCTGGTGGGTCAGGCATCAAATTCTATAACAGTTCCAGCATAAAGGATTACTTCGAATTAAATTTGATTTTATATAATGTTGGTTGGTACCTAATTAGTCTGTCTCTGGTCGGGCCCATCGGAGTCTAACTGTTGGTTTTCTTTTATTCAAGCATTTCAGTTCTTTCTTGCTGTCGAGTCCTCACCGTTGTTTCATCTCTGTGGTTGTTTGATTTTTGTGTTCTCAGAAATGTTAGGAAAATTATGAGTCAGGAAAACTTATTTTAACAGTTGTAGCAAAGACAATGACTTGTAGTTTGGTTGTTTTCCAGGGTATAAAGGGTGGTTGTTTCCATTTTCAAATTAGGTAACTGAAATGTAGGCACGGTGTATAAACGGTCACTAGTGGTATAAATGGTATCAGTCACTAGTGAAATGATACGATATCATTTCACTAGTGACTGATATCATTTGTATTTGTTTAAGAAATTCAATGGTTTCACTGCTAAGTACATATAAACAAGAGGGCCCAGATGGCCCTGGTTCGCTCACCTGTGTGTCACTGTCTCAAGTGCATTCTATTTTTAGCTCTTGTGGCCATCTTGTTCATCAGCAGAGTGATTTTAGCTTATTTGGTAGGGAGTAACCTAGGCAACATTCCTGGGAACTTTGAATCAAATTGGCCTTAGGGTTTAGGGGGAGTTTCCGTTTGAATCAAATTTACAATATTTTTCTATTTTTACCTTCAGTGGCCATTTTGTTCATCCGAGTGGGATTGTTTTAGCCTTTTTGGTAGAGGATAATCTAAGCAACATTGTCGCAAGGAACCTACATGCGAAATATGAAGGCTGTATCCCAAGTGCTTTAAAAGTTATGACAAAGTAGGTCAAAGGTCAAGGTCATGGGTCAAAAGTTTTGAATGGATGAGAAAACCTTGTCACAAGGAACATGCATGCCAAATATGAAGTTCTATCTCATATGGTTCAAAAGGTATGAGAAAGTAGGTCACAGGTCAAGGTCACAGGTCAAATGAGTGGGAAGCCCATGTCAGAAGGAACCTACATGCCAAATTTGAAGGCTCTATCTCAAACTGTTCAAAAGTTATGACAAAATAACCTACTGATCTACTTTTTGATTTGACATGACCCATATTTGAACTTAACTGAGATATTGTCCAGATGATCATTCTGAGCAAGTTTTATGATGATTTGACTGAAACTGTGGCCTCTTAGAGTGTTCAAAACGTTTTTCTATGATTTGACATGCTGACCTACCTTTTGACCCCACATAACCCATATTCAAACTTGACACAGATATTGTCAAGATGATCATTCTCAGCAAGTTTGATGATGATCGGACCAAAACTTGGGCCTCTAGTGTATTCACAAGGTTTTTCAACAATCTGACCTACATATTGACCAGACATGACCCATATTCGAAATTAACCAAGATATTGTCAAATGATCATTTTGAGCAAGTTTGATGATGATCAGACCAAAACTGTAGCCGCCAGTGTGTTCAGAGGGTTTTTCTATGATTTGACCTACTGACCTACTTTTTGACCCTACATGACCCATATTTGAACTTGCCTGTGATATTGTCAAGATGATCATTCTGGGCAAGTTTGATGATGATCGGACCAAAACTGTGGCCTCTAGTGTGTTCACAAGCTTTTTCTATGATTTGACCTACTGACCTACTTTTTGACCCGACATGACCCGTATTCAAACTTGACCTGGATATTGTCAAGACTATCATTCTGAGCAAGTTTAATGATGACCGGACCAAAACTGTGGCCTCTAGTGTGTTCACAAGGTTTTTCTCTGATTTGACCTACTGGCCTACTTTTTGACCCTACATGACCCATATTCGAACTTGCCCTAGAAATTGTCAAGATAATCATTTGGAGCAAGTTTCATGATGATCAGACAAAAACTGTGGCCTCTAGTGTATTTACAAGGTTTTTCTATGATTTGACCTACTGACCTACTTTGTGACCAGACATAACCCATATTCGAACTTGACCAGGATATTGTCAAAATGATCATTTTGGGCAAGTCTGATGATGATCGGACCAAAACTGTGGCCTCTAGTGTGTTCACAAGGTTTTTCTATGATTTGATCTACTGACCTACTTTTTGACCCGACATGACCCGTATTCAAACTTGACCGAGGTATTGTCAAGATGATCATTCTGGGCAGGTTTGATAATGATTGGACCAAAACTGCAGCCTCTAGTGAATTCACAAGGTTTTTCTATGATTTGACCTACTGACCTACTTTTTGACCCGGCATGACTCATATTCGAATGTGACCAAGATATTATCAAGATGATCATTCTGAGCAAGTTTGATGATGATTGGACATAAATTGTGGCCTCTAGTGTGTTCAGAAGGTTTTTCTATGATTTGACCTACTGACCTACTTTTTGACCCAACAACACCCATATTCGAACTTGACTGAAATATTGTCAAGATGATCATTCTGGGCAAGTTTGATGATGATCGGACCAAAACTGTGGCCTCCTGTGTCTTCACAAGGTTTTTTTTCTGATTTGACCTCCTGACCTACTTTTTGACCCGACATGACCCATATTCGAACTTGACCTAGATTTTGCGGTTGTACAAATTGTGTGTAAGTTTAGTTAAAATCAAATCATAAATGAAACATCTATCATGCAGACAAGACCAAACTAGGCAATTTTTGCCCTTTCAGGGGCCGTAACTCCGTAACACATGATGGGATATGGCTGGTTCAAGAAAGGAACCAAGATCTCATGGTGGTACAAGTTGTGTGCAAGTCTGGTTAAAATCAAATCATAAATGAGTATGCTATCGTGCAGACAAGACCAAAAAAGGCAATTTTTGCCCCTTAAGGGGCCGTAACTCAGTAACACAAGATGGGATATGGCTGGTTCAAGAAAGGAACCCAGATCTCATGGTGGTACAAGTTGTGTGCAAGTCTTGTTAAAATCAAATCATAAATGAAGATGCTATCATGCGAACAAGACAAAAATAGGCAATTTTATACCCTTTCAGGAGCCGTAACTCCATAACACATGATGGGATATGGCTGGTTCAAGAAAGGAACCTAGCTCTCATGGTGGTACAAGTTGTGTGCAAGTCTGGTTAAAATCAAATCATAAATGAAGATGCTATCGTGCGGACAAGAAATTGTTTACGCACGCACGGACGGGCGCACTGACGACGGACAAAATGTGATCACAAAAGCTCACCTTGTCACTACGTGACAGGTGAGCTAAAAACAGTTCTGCTGTTCCACATTTTTCCTTGAAAATAAGGCATGACATTTCTTTGCAAGGGATTGTTTAATTTCAGGGGAATGGGAACACCTGGCAGATTTATTTTTTTGCCATTTTTCAAAGGGAGACAACTTTCGGAATTTCCTGTTCGCTTATAGAAGAGAACAGGAAGTCCGGAAAGTTGTCTACCTTTGAAAAAAGTTCAGAAAAATCTGCCAGGTGTTCCCATATTCCTTTAAGAGTTCACCCCTATTGAAATGGTAGACTAAAATACTTTTGCAGGAGTTGCCTCCCCTGAAAGTGTTCCCATTCCCCTTAAAAGATATAAGTGAACAAAGTATAAGCCAAGTCATAAGAAAAGGAACTTATTGCATGTGTGACTAGCTGAGGGGTATGTGAGCCTGTGGATACATTATAACAACACACCCATATGACATTATTCTATCATATCTTTTTCTCCGATAAAAAATTGTGATATTTTTCTTATTGATACTCCAAACATAGGTTGTGGGTGCTCTTTAGATATGCCTCAATGAGATGGTTCTAATGAGTACCCATAACCTATTGGGTGCTCGTTAGAACAGCCTCATTGAGACAGTTCTAAAGAGTACCCACAATCCATTGGTTGTGGGTGCTCGCAACCTACAGGGACTGCCTCATTGAGGCAGTTCTAAAGAGTACCCACAATCCATAGGTTGTGGGTGCTCGTTTCTAATGAGCAATTTCGTTTCTCGTTTGAGCACAAATAAGAAAAATAATGTATACCCCCATACACTCCACTTTTTCTCTATATAAAGTGGGGTGTAGTGTGTGTGTGTGGGGGGGGGGGGTCTTCATTTCACAGAATTGTTAACCTGATGTGCACATAACCTTTGCTGCTTGTAGACATATAGACGAGACCTTGAGAAAGCTTTATGTAAAAATTCATGTATCTAGCTGTTTAAGTTGGTAGTGCAGGCTCATTTGAAGAACACAAATCATAAAATAATGGAGGCTATTATTCATGGGTTGGCTCATATACCATATTGACTCTTGATATTTGGACACCTCATCTCCTTACCAAAGTTGTTCTAAAATTTGAACAAATACGCCATATTCTGTGGCATCTCATCTGGGTCTACACGGCCTGTCTGTCAGAATATACATCTGGTAAATACAGTGATATAAGCCATTGATAAAAGGCTGAACATTTTAACCCATTTTGTACTGAATGGGAATCTTCCACCCTACACACAGCAGGAGCCCGTTTCAAAATTCAGGACCTCAGATTCAGTTATTTCTAGAAATTTATTTAAAAAATGAATGAAATTTCTGCAAATAGTGATGGCCCTAGTATGAAGCTACATTCAGTGGCATCTGATCTGGGTCTCTATTGTCTGCAAATGACCTGTTTGCCATGTTTGGGGGTTTTCTGTATAAAATGCGTTAAAAACAAAATACCCCACAACCTCTTTATAACACTATTATTGGGGTCCAAAGCAAAATCCGTCTTTGTTAGTAAACCTGTAAAAAAAAAAAACAGTAATGGTCATTTTTGTATAATAACTATACATCTTTAACCCATTGTATGTTAGTGGACTTATCCATTGTTATATGTTGGACATTTGTCATACAAGGGATGTCAGGCCTAATTTTTCATTTTTATTCTATTTTTGACAGAAAATTCTGTAAGCAAATAGTGCAGGCCCTGATCAGATGCCACATTCTGCGGTGTCTGATCTGGGCCTGCACTGTTTGCCAAGGCACCCCTTTAGGCGTTTCCCTGCATACAATGGGTTAAACTGTTATATCCAAAACTGTCTCATAATGAAATGTGTTATAAAGACGTTATGGTATATAACATTGGTATAAAGGTATTTTATCTGTATTTCAAACATGATTTGCAATTTGTAGGGATGATGCTTGATGGCATTCCAAACAAACTGAGAAACACCTGGCACCAAAAATAAATGTTCAACTCAACTCGCAAGCTGCCTGTATAATTTTTTATTATTCAATTTCCCTATTCTCTAAGTGTAAACAGTGCTATTATTGCAAAGGAAGATTTAATATTTGGAGTTGCACCTAGTGTGTAATTCACGAATTGAAAAAATATCTTCAGTTTCTGAAATATATTATTAATATTAAAAAAATCTAATGCCACACATGCAGAAATAACATCAAAAAACATCGTATGAATTAGCAATTTCCGTTCTTTTAACACAGTTATTGATATAATTTTAAATTCCGACAGCAAGCCTATCATTTACACCATTATTAAAATTTTCATTTATGCCAAATCACCAATCAGGGATATGTATTTGTTGTACTTTGAAGATTGATGTGGTATTTTGCACAGGCTAACATTTCAGCCATGCCATGAGAAATAGAGAATACCAGGTTTGTGTCTTTTGATAGCAAGTTTATCAGGCAAGGTTTCGAAACAATTGTAGAATCACGAGGCTTACTGCGCATTTCTACATGCATTCTCTAAGCAGAGCCTGATAATTTTGATATCAAATGAAACAAATTGGGTATTCTATTTTTCAGTTTATCTCCTTGTACACTTTTTAAACATGCAATTTACTATCAGTTATCGATTGTACTCAGTGGGTTCCAAGATTCCAGTGTGCAATAATCGGTCCATATATTTAGTATCATCTGACCATATTTTTTCCTGAAATTATGTCATGTAATTTTTCCAATAATAATAACATATTTTTGCTAGTTTTTTTTCAAGGACCGTCTGGTTCATTCCTAAAATTGTAATGTAAGGTTGATCTCATAAAGCTCACTTGTCCTGAAATAGCATATCTTTATCAAATCAAGGTGTTGCAATGCAATTAATATAGGCGATAACTGACAAAACCTGTTTTTGATGTGAAAAAACTATGTACATACTGCATTTTTTCACATTTCCAAAATGGCTACTTTTCCAATGAAAATCGGTGAAATTTTTATTATTTTTACTTCAAACACAGATTGCAGGTGCTCATAAGAGTATCCACAACATAGTTACTGGAGCAGATATAAGAGAAATGATGAATAACCCATAAACCCGAGTTCTCTATATAAAGTGGGGTTCATTTCACAGACTTGTTCACATTATGATATTAAGATAACACATCCATGTGAAATAAAGCATTCTTTCATATCCCGAAAATGCTTATTTTTCTGATGAAATTTTGTTATATATTTCTCATTTCTACTTAAAACATACGTTGTGGGTGCTCATTAGAACAGTCTGTTCTAATGAGTACCCACAACCTATCTTGGAGCAGAAATAAGAAAAATAATGTTTATTGTTGTAAATGGCAGTGTTCACTACTTGGGTAGTACAATACCTCAAGCTTCTAGTATAGAATTTCTAGACTCATGCTAGTCTGTGTAGATAAACTGGATGGTTCATGTCTTACCTAGTTGGAAACCCAGAAGACATGCTTTCTTATTACAGGGCCCATTTTACAACTGACAAAATGTAAAAGAAAACAGGGTCCATTTGTTCAAAGCATCATTAGATTAATGAGCTTGTTATTGTTCAAATTGTTAACTGTTCTGGCAAGTATAATACATGTATCTAAAATTTTATTTTTGCTGAAAAAAATGTGAGTAGCTTTTGCACATGCAAAAGCTACTCACATTTTTTTCAGCAAAAATATTAGTATATTTGCCATATTAAATGATCAAAGTTTTTTAATGATTCTTTAACTAACAACGTTTGTTAGTTTTGAACAACCAGACCTGGTTAGAATGTCTTTTAATTCTTCAACATTCTTTAAAATATTTAAGCTAAAACTGTTGCAGTATTGATACTGCTTAAATTTGCTAAACATCATAACTTAAAAACATATGTGTGGTTGTTCCTGGCAAGCTGTGACTAATTAATTTGTCATTAGTATTTAGCAATATTATTTAAGTACAAATGTGATGACTTTAGCGTACATTTGATCTATTAGCAGTTTCTAGGAGAATTACATAGGAAAGTGAAAGCCCTCAAATTTGACTTTGCTGTAGGTGGGGTATCTAATCTTGGTTAATGTATGCATCTCTTCCTTTTAGCAGTGTCAGCAATGATTCAATACCAATAAGAAAGAATAAAATGTATACAGGAAAAAACATGGTCAAAATGGTGTCATTTATGATTTGATAACTTTAGTCATTTTCAGTAAAACAAAATTTTAACCATTGTTTTTTCACCACAATTTTGAACACCTAAACCTCATTTTAACACTGTTCCTTATATCATGGTTTTGGATATAATTTAGTTTGATAATGATGAATCCTAAAAATGTATATAATATATAGAAAAATGACCAAAAATGGTAATTTTTCTATATACACATCTTTGTTTGAATATAACAGTTGTTTCACTAACAAGGTTTCTGCTTTGTATGTGGAGTAGAAAGAAATTAAAGTTTTCTAATGGAAGTAAATCAAGAACAGCAAAGTTTCTAGATTAATGAGAGGGTAGAAAATGTTGATTACACCACTTGAGCTCAGCGACATTAACAGGGGGTAGAGCTAGAGCAATTCAACCAGAAACTATTTTTTCTAGAGAATGAACACGTCAACATTTAATGACCACTTCACTGCGTAGTGAGACCACTTGCTGGCCAACTTGACCTCAGGTCAATCATGGCAAATATGGAAGGAGCTTATGGTCTCCCAGTTTAGAGAATATATTCTTCCACTTGGGCCATGAACATGCTCACAAAATGATTTTTAGTTTTATTCAGTTTGATTGTATTGAGGGTCTACACCCCCATTAACACTATTTAGATCATTTTGGAGACAATGCTTCCTATTTTGTGGGAGTTTTACCTGACCTTGAGGAGAAATGGCATCTCAAACTCTACTGCAAAAAGAAACCGCCAGTGTTAAAGGTGCGGTCCAACTCACACCACTTTTCCAGGGAGGCTTATACATTCTAAGCTGTTTACCAGTACTCAAGTTTGGACAGTATTCTTTCATAAATAAAGTGGATTGTGAACACAGCCCAGTTCATAACTCCAGATAAGGGGAATGAGTATGTGCTTAATTAAAGCATTATCCTTATTATTTCTTCATAAACACCCGTGTTGTGGGTGCTTGTTAGATCTGAAGAAGCCATCTGATCAGCTTCTACACTGTCATTCAGTTAGTGAATTTGAATGAAACATTATATCCAAGTACATGTGTATCTTGCTGGATCATAAAACAAATTTATTAAAATTTTAAGAGAATTACAGCAAGCCCTCAAGGTGTCTGGATTTTTAGGACTTTAATTTCTTATCTGGAGCTTTGCATCATTACAGAATCTACAGACTCAAACCCACCAGCATTTATAAGGATGAAATTTGTCAAGAAACAAGACATTCCAAACTGTCAAAACTGAACAATTTCTGTGGGGAAAACCAAACAAATCAAACATTATGAAAACACGCCTATACAAATGCATTGTAAACTTTACCGCCAAAAACAAAAATTTTAACCCTTGTTCTGCTGAGCCAAGACATGCCTTACCTTTCAAACAATGTAGATCCAGATCAGATGGAGAAGCCATCTGATCAGGATCTACATTGTTTGTCATTCAGATTATGAATTTGTTGCAATAATTTGCATCAAGTAATCTGATTGGTTGATAATTGGAAGTGGGCGAGGTAGATTAAAATATTTGGCAGGACAAGGGTTAAGATGAAAAATTGTGATATTTTTCTATTTCTGCTCAAAATATAGATTGGGAGAACTTGTTAGAGTACTCATAATCTATATTTTAGAGCAGAAATAATAAAAACAAGGTTTACCCCTGTAAACTCCAGTTTTACTATATAAAATTGGGATTCAAGGGGGTCCAAATTATATAGGTGTGTTTTCGTGATGGACACTGTGTACTGCTGGACACTAAGCAACAAATGCGTTATTATAACAGACCTGAGTAAAAAGTCAAGGTGAGAGCTCCGGTCATGATTATCACCTGTATTCACACCAGATTCCACCTCACCCTGGGTGATCCCCATTACCCAACTTCTTCAACTTTGTAAGAGCTGAAGGTAGCGAGAAATCTACCCTGTAATTATTAGCACTTGTTGTGCGAACTTTTCATTTCAATTTCACTACTCGAAAACTCCTACAATTTGAAAAGGTGCTTCAGTCCACAGGAGTGGCGTATGATTTACTCAGACACATATGATAATTTTTCCGCCATATTTATAAATGGGAGACAACTTTAATGACTTCCTGTTTGCCTTTCTGTAAACTGAGCCCAATGAAAAAAGGGTGTTTACTCTCTGATTAACCCTTTTTGTACCAAATGGAATCTTCCTCCTTATATATAGCAGGAGTCCATTTCAAAATTTAGGGGTGTCAGGCAGTGTTTTCTTCAAAATTTGTTTGGAAATTGGTTGAACTTTCGCAAACAGTGTAGGCTCTGATCAGACGCCGCATTCTGGTCCTGCATTGTTTGCCACTTACCTCTTTTAGGGTTTCCGGTACCAAATGGGTTAATAAATCTGCTTGGAGCGAATTTCTTCATCCAAGAGCAAATTCTTTCCATAAGAAAAAAAATCCAACTGATAATGGATACAAAAAACAAACACAAGTGCTGCTGTGAAAAAGTATCCATTCCTCTTTAAAAGGAAGCTGCTGAATTTTGTTTGATTTGAGGTTTAACGTCCCTGTCAACACTATACTAGATCATTTTGGAGATGTTGCTTCCAATTTTGTGGGACTTTTACCCGACATTGAGATGAAATGACATCTCAAGCCCTGTCGCCGGATGAAACCAATAGGGTTTATAAGCATGGACATTCCAACTCGCACTGTGGTTAACCAGTACTCGTGCGGTTGATTTCAGGCTGCTGCATTTAAAACATAGCAACAGATAAGGATAGTTTTTCTTATTTCTCTACATAAATCCGTGTTGTGAGTACTCATTAGAACTGCATTGCCAAGGTGGTTCTAATGAATACCCACAACATAGGTTTTTATGGAGAATTGACAAAAACTATCCTTCAATTATCACAAAATACTTACTTTATCTGTTGCTATCCTGGTAGGATTTCTATTTACAAGAGGGAGAACTTTTGGGACTTCCTGTTAGCTTTCGTATGACCACAGTGGGGTACGGGGTCAACTCTTGAAGGAAAGAATTTGCTCTTTAATTCTTTTCTTTCAGAGTAGACCTCTTTTAACATGGAAGACAAAAACATTTTAGGAACATTGCCACCACTGAAGTCTAAAAATTTGGATACGTTGAGGACTTACTACAATTGTCCTAATATCTTAACAAAGTTTTTTCACAATCCACCAAAAGGTACAGAGAGAATGGCAAACAGTGAAGACCCTGATCAGACTGCTCCAAGGAGCAGTCTGATATGGGTCTGTATTGTTTGCATAGGCCTATCTGTTCCAATACTGGGGTAATGGTCAAGTATGACTGACTCAATATATGAAGATAGAATACTTAGGATCATAATGTTATACAGGTAAGCATCTGCACAGAGATATATGGCCATATAAAGGATGAAAAAAGAAAGCACAAAATATGACACTGAATAATTTATTTCTTCTATTGTTTGTCATTATTTTTAAAAATTAACAGTTTCACTGTTTCCTGTTAAGCCAACAGTCTGGTCTGTACCATAGACGAAACAATAATCTGGATTTTTGCTGGACATAAAAGGTTAAGTTATGTACACCACAACCTCATTATAATGCGGTTCATTATAACACGGTATTGGATATAACACGGTTTCAAGATGGATCCCAAAAAAGTATAGATTATATAGAAAAATGACCATAAATGGTCATTTTTCTATATAATCTATACATTTTTATTTGGATATAACACAGTTGTTTAACTAACACTGTTTCTGCTTTGGACCCCATTAATAGTGTTATAAAGAGGTTGTGGTGTAGTAGGATCAGTCTCTATGTTTCAAGGGCAAATAATAATGTCCGACATATTTTCTGCCATTTTGCAAGGGAGACAATTTTCAATTTTGTAGTCCTGGCTCCAAGGTTACAAAACTTTTTGAGGATGAAATTGGTCCTGTTCATAATTTTTTTTTAAATGCCAACAAATTTATTAGCAGGACAAATAACATTCTCTGTCGATATCAGCAGGAACATTGCCTCATTTATAAATTATAAGCATTACATATTTCATGCTAAGTTGTGTTGAGCATGAAAAAAGTTTTATAAATTTGGGCCCCGATTCTGTTTGCTCTTCTGAAAACTTTGTCCTGGTGAAAAAGGGTCTATTCTAACAGCAAAGAATTTGCTCATGTGGAGCAAGTTCTGCCCTTAAAGTGTAAACCTTTACAGAAAAAGGAAAAAATACTTTCGAAAGATTTGTATCATGATCCATTAAGGAGTCCAAAAGGTGCAGACAGAACGGCAAACATTTGGAAGCAGTCTAATCTGGTCTGCACTGTTTGCTCAGCCATATTCACATTTTTTTTTCTGCAAAAATAACAAAATTTCAGATATTGCATTTGCCAGAAAAGTTAACAGCTTGACCACTAATGAGCTCCTTAAGCTAATGATGCTTTGAACAACTGGTCCCAGCAGTAAAATCTCATTAAGATAACACACCCATGTTACTAAGTGCATTCTCCATCACAACCTCTTTATAACACTTTTAATGGGGTCCAAACAGAATTTGTGTCAGTTAAACAAACATGTTATATCCAAACAAAAATGTATAGATTATATAGAAAAATGACCATTTATGGTCATTTTTCTATACAATATGTACATTTTTGCCATTTATGGTCATTTTTCTACATAATCTGTAGACTTTTGGCATCCATCTTGAAACCGTGTTATATCCAAAACCACGTTATAATGAACCGTGTTATAACAGGGTTGTGGTGTATCATAACTTTTCTGATGAAAATTTGATATTTTTCTTATTTATACTCCATAGGTTGTAGGTACTCGTTAAAACTTGTTCTAACAAGTACCCACAATCTATGTCTTGGAGCAGACATAAGAACTAGAGAAAGTGCCCAGTGGGGCACGTATACCCTCGGCCAGTGCCATCCCCTTATAGTGGAAATGACAATTTGTCTGTAGCATTGAACCTTTCCATATAACTTTTCCATTTAATCCACTGAGAATAACCATTGCATTTCAACAACAAGGAGTATAATGAAAACAGTTAACACAAAACTTAGACATAATCAAAATGCCTAAGTCTTAATTATTGACCCTAGCCCCACCCAGGGGCTTGACCCAGGAGCTTAGATATTCCATATGAAAGTTAATACTATAGCTATATTCTGTACCAAATAGGAAGAGAATCTAACATGAGGTTACAGAGATATGAGCAATCAAAAAGGTTTAACACAAAACTTTGGCCTAAAAGTTGACAAACGGGCAGACGGTCCACCCAGGACGGACAGTCCACCCAGGGACTTGAACCAGGGGCTTAGATATTCCATATAAAAGGTAATGTTATAGAGATACCATGTACCAAATGTGAAGAGAATCCAACATGTGGTGAAAAAGATAATGGCAATCAAAAAGGTTTAACACAAAAACTTGACGTAAAAGTAGATGAACAGACAGACGGACAGACAGACAGCCCACCCAGGGGCTTGACCCAGGGGCTTAGATATTCCATATGAAAGGTAATGCTATAGAGATATACTTTACCAAACATGAAGAGAATCTAACATGTGGTTACAGAGATATCAGCAATGAAAGAGGTTTAACACAGAACTTTGAAGTAAAAGTAAATGAACAGATGGACAGACAGCCCACCCAGGGGCTTAGATATTCCATATGAAAGGTAATGGTAAAGAGATATATTTTACCAAACATGAAGAGAATCTAACATGTGGTTACAGAGATATCAGCAATGAAAAAGGTTTAACACAAAACTTTGACGTACAAGTAGATGAACAGACAGACTGACAGCTGACAGACAGCCCACCCAGGGGCTTGACATAGGGGCTTAGATATTCCATATGAAAGGTAATGGTATAGAGATATACTTTACCAAACATGAAGAGAATCTACCATGTGGTTACAGAGCTATCAGCAATGAAAAAGGTTTAACACAAAACTTTGACGTAAAAGTAGATGAACAGACAGACGGACAGACAGCCCACCCAGGGGCTTGACCCAGGGGCTTAGATATTCCATATGAAAGGTAATGGTATAGAGATATACTTTACCAAACATGAAGAGAATCTAGCATGTGGTTACAGAGATATCAGCAATGAAAAAGGTTTAACACAGAACTTTGACGTAAAAGTAGATGCACAGACAGCCCACCCAGGGGCTTAGATATTCCATATGAAAGGTAATGCTATAGAGATATACTTTACCAAACATGAAGAGAATCTTAACGTGTGGTTACATAGATATCAGCAATGAAAAAGGTTTAACACAAAACTTTGACATAAAAGTAGATGAACAGACAGACGGACAGACAGCCCACCCAGGGGTTTGACCCAGGGGCTTAGATATTCCATATGAAAGGTAATGCTATAGAGATATCCTTTACCAAACATGAAGAGAATCTAACGTGGTTACAGAGATATGAGCTGTCAAAAAGGTTTAACGCAAAACTTTGACGTAAAGGTTGACGAACGGTGGGACGGACGGAAGTACGAAAGAACAAACGAACTAATGAATGAACAAACTAACGAAGGAACGAACAAATGGACGAACAGACAGAAAGACGAACACTATATACCCCCTGACATAGTTCGTATGCCGGGGGTATAATAATATTATGTATCCCCGCAAACCCCGTTTTCACTATGTAAAGTGTGGTTTAAAGGGGTGTTCATTGCACAGACTTGCTATTGTTTTCTCCATGTAAAGTGGGGTTTAAAGGGGTGTTCATTGAATGGACTTGTTATTGTGATGAGTGGACAATCAAAATGGGGTTAGACCGGCTGATGCTCAGAGATAAGCTGGTTGTAAGGACCAACAGATATTTGAGTAGAGAAATCCCTTATAAACTGAAATTCTTATAATGAAATTAAAATTGTTCAACAATAAAACATTGCTAATAAATAGGTCCCAATACAACTCCGTCTTATTTAATAACATCAGATTCATTGCTAGATAAAATGGTATCATCTAATTTACAATACTTCTGTTTCATCTTTTTTTTTCACAGAAAAATATTCTTTTTTTTTTCCAGTGTTTATAATTACTCACCACTGTTCTACTGGCAGTTACATATTTACAAGCATTTATATATTTCTCAGTTTTCATAGAGTACCAACTTGTCTGTATCTTAAAGGAAACAAGTGTTTTTCTTTAAAAATATGTTCTTTGGAACAGGATATATCCATAAAGCATAGACAGTATTGTTTTTTCTTTTACTTCTTTTTTAAGCTTGCGAAACTACATATTTTGAATAGAGAACACCTCTGGATGGAGCTGCAATTAGAAGTTTTCATATTTGTTAACCATTTCAAACACAAGGCATGGCTCTTAACCCTTGTTCTGCTGAGCCGGAATATGTCGTATCTTTCAAACAATGAAGATCCAGATCAGATGGCTTCTGAAGAAGCCATCTGATCAGGATCTTCATTGTTTGTCATTCAGCTCATAAATTTGTCGCAATAATTTGCATCAAGTAATCTGATTGGTTGATAATCAGTAGTGGGTGTGGTATATATAAATATTCAGCAGGTCAAGGGTTAAAACACAGCAGGTCTGTCAACTTCCATATTCTTTCTTCAGTTTCTCCACATTTTTGCCAGAGAAGTGTTTAACATTAGAACAGGTAGTTCACCAGTGATATCCTGGGTATAGGCACCAAATTCTTCATAAATAACAATTGTCACTTTCATTATCACCAGAAATTCATAATTTAAAACACTCAATCAGCGACACTGTTGAAGAACTTGGGCTGGAAGCAAGACATTGTTTCCCTGTATAGTCCTCACTGACCTCATCTAAATGCCTTCACCTTCGCTGCCTATAGTTAGGGGGTGGGGGAAAGCCTGATGACCCACCTCGAGACTGAAAAAGAAATGTAATCCCAGTTTATAGCTATGAAGCTGAAAATACAAATTTTACTGAAACTCAACATACATATACTCTTTAACCCTTCTTGTACCAAATGGAATCTTCTTCCTTATATATGGAAGAAGTACATTTCGAAATTTAGGGGTGTCAGGTCATGTCACTTAAAAATTTATTTGGAAAATAGCTAAACTTTGCAAATAGTGTAGGCCCTGATCAGATGCCACATTCTGCGGCGTCTGATCTGGGCTTGCACTGCTTGCCAGGGTACGGGTTTTGGGGGTTTCCGGCACAAAATGGGTTAATCCTTACCAGGCCATGCAAAACTGCATCTGAAAATGTCATCTGTTTATGTTGTCTGCTGCATACTCTTGCAATTTTTTAAAATACATTTTTGTTTACAGGTAAACCATATGGACCTCCTGGAGGAGCAGTCTGATCTGGGTCTACAATGTTTGCAAAAAAGACTTCTTAAAGTTACCAGCAGATGGCAAAGCAGACGACAATGGTTAATCTAATGGACTTATGCTGTTTGCTTCCATGTTTATAAAACTGATCTGAAGTACTTTTATTTCATACGTTTTTTTATTTGTTGGGATTTCACATCACAGATCATAAATGGGCAAGAATTCAAATCATTCTGAATTATTATTAATACCATTGTGTACAATTCTAACCAATCATCTGATTTTATAAAACCATAGAACTAAAACATCACTGATAAATTACTACATGTCCTTAAACATTTTTCTTCAAACAGACATGTCGGCCCTCGCCCATCGGGGCTTGAAGAAATATATGGGCTGCATGATGCTTCCATGCAGAGCTGAATCCGACCCGAACACGAGTACTGGTAAACAACTTAGAGGATCTAAGCCTGCCCAGGCAAAGCGGTGTGAGTGTTGACCGTCCATGCTTATAAACTCTATTGGTTTCATTGGGCGACAGGGCTTGAGAAGTCATTTCATCTCAATGTAGGGTAAAAGTCCCACAAAATTGGAAGCATCGTCTCCAAAATGACCTTTACAGTGTTGACGGGGACGTTAAACCTCAAAACAAACAGACATGCACACGAGCAAAGATGTAGGCCTGGGCCCAGGGGTAGACCAACAGGTTTGATACCAAAACCATTATTTTTTTATGTTTAACTGACCAGTCAACACCGATAATGGTCATGTCGAGTCAGTCAGTTAAATCCACCTACCATAAAAAGCCTCAAACTTTGAACACCTTAAGGATTCTTCTAAACTATTAACAAATTTGTTTCACGATCAAGCAAGGAATCCAAAAGGTGCAGACAGAATGGCAAACAGTGAAGACCCTGATCAGACTGCACTGTTTACTTAGGCCTGTCTGTCCCATATTTAGGACTTTTACAGTAATCATATTTACATGTATAGACCTCCTAAGCAGTTACTCTATAAAGTGCACGTCTTTTACCATAACTTACAACTGTCCTAGAACCAGTATACAGAGAAAATGGCTATAAAAAGTATTTCATGATAACTCAAAAAGACTGTTTGCCAGTCAAAGGATCAAAGCCATGACTACCACACATACATTGCATACAGACAAACACAGACACCCCATACACACTGGTAATAAACCCATGTTCAACTGCCATAAAATCCTAAAAATTGTGACATTTTGAGGACTTGCTGTAATTCTCCTAAAATTTTTACAAGTTTGTTTCACTATCCAGCAAGGCGTCCAAAAAGTGCAGACGGAATGACAAATGGTGTAGAGCCTGATCAGACTGTTCCTTCAGCAGTCTGATCTGGGTCTGCACTTTCTGATTAGGCCTGTCTGTCGCATTACTTAGGATCATTATGGAAAACAGAATCTCCCTCACTGTATTCTCTAGCATATGATCTCGGCCTGCGCTGTTTGTAATGTCAAGTTTTGAGGTTTACCCATCTAAAATAGGTGATAAATATCTGGGCCCAGTTGTTCAAAGCCTCATTAGCTTAACAAGCTCATTAGTGGTCAAATTGTTAACTGTTCTACCATTGAAGTTCATAATCTAAAATTTTGGTATTTTTGCTGAAATAATGTGAGTAGCTTTTGAATCTGCAAAAGCTGCTCACATTTTTCATCGAAAATATTAGCATATCTGCCATATTAAATGATAAAAGTTTTAAGGATATGTTAACTAGCAACATCGTTAGTAAGAACAACTGGCCCCTGAATATTTACATGAAACCTATGTCCTCAGCAAGTGTTCTGGGTCTTGTTCACTTACCCCACCACCATATCCATCTCTCTGATTCCTGTTGTAAGGGTTATTGTTGTTTCTATTGTAGTTTGATGATGATGATGATGATGTCTGGTATGAGCCTCCATACTGTGACTGACCATAGCTGTTGGAACCATAGCCACCTCCACCACCCTGGTAGCCACCCCCTCCACCTTGGTAGCCACCACCGCCACCACCACCACCCTGTAAAATCAAAACATTACAACAGCCTCATCAAAACAAAACCTCTTAGCAACAAAGGTTCAGATCAGTCTATGCATTCCCACCCCCTGTCTGATCAGCCCCCTTTGTGTTCACTGCTTGGATACTACACCTCTTGTTTCTATATCTTAAGGGGAATGGACACACCTTCAGGGAGGCAACTCCTTCAAAAGTATTTTTGTCTCCCATGTAAATAGGGGTCAACTCATAAAGGAAAGAATTTGCTCCTGAGGAGCAAATTCTTTCTTTTAAGAGTAGACCCCTTTTTGCATGGGACAGAAGTCCTGAAAGTTGTCTCCCTTTGAAAAATGGGAGACAAATCTGTCAGGTGTATCCATTCCCCTTAAACTTCTGAAGCCCACCCCACAACCCCAGTAGTGTCCCAAGGTCCTCATTCTTTTGCAGTGTCTTATTTGTAAATTGGCTTTGTGCAGTTGGTTCATGTTTCAATTTTTGTGTGTGCCTCCATGCCACTTTTTCTAGGTGACTTGAGATGGCTGCATTCTATGATTGTGGCCTTTCCTGACTAACCTTTTCTCACTAGTTTCTAGGTGTCTGACTGATGATCAGGAGGATGCGGGTTTGATACCTGCCAGGGTCAGCAACATTCTTTCATGGAAGTTGATCATGAAATCTTTTCTACGGTAATTCTCTCCTTTCCTCTGATTCAAGAAGGGCAGTTGTCAGTTTCTGGTGAAGGAATGTGCACTGTCCTGGTTAACCCCGTACATATAAGCCTGCTCAGGAAAAGTGTGGATAGGTAAACTGACCGGCTAAAAAATGACCTAAATTGTGTTGACTGGGCCATTAAACTCCAACACAAACAAACTTGTTTCTAGACTCTTGCTCAGTAGGCAAGCTTTTGTCTTACCCATCACAAAGCCCAAAGATAGATGTTCTTACAATGTGGCTCACATATCATCAAAAGAAGATAAGAACCGATACACCTGATATAGTTCTGCCGAGAAAGTCCCATCAAAGGCATGGTTTGATTGAAATCAGACTGCAGGATGCAGTTACTATTCAACAGTATTGATGATGGACAATGGTGATAGCGATACTGTAATCTTTGGAGCCTTCATCTGAGGTGAGCTAAAGGTAGAGACTGCCAATAACTAAAATGACAGAAGTTAGATGGTTTGCAAATATGTAAAGTTGGGACAGTTTGGTTTCATAGGGCTTCCATAGACTATTAACACATGCACTAATGATTAATATCTAAAGTGGAATAGCCTGAGAAAATCCACTTGAACTTCCATAGACATAACTTGGCTCTAAAACACCAAGCTAATATGTAGAAAATTATTCTCAGTAATTTATCTTTTGGTCATAAAACAAACCTGGCCATAAGCTCCTCCTCCACCCTGATTATATCTTCCATAACCACCAGACTGTGCTTGCATATTTCTTTGGTATGCATTTCCTTGACCCTGCATGTTGCCTTGCCAACCTAAATTTCCACCTAGGTTACCCGAACTCCTGAAATGAAAATGAATGCATGTATTGCCTTTATGATTTTTTTAGAATTTGGCTGGGTTCAATACTTGTACATGCTGGAAGAATTGTTAATCCTTTTTGTCATTTTGTATCATCAATCCATGTAGAATTGTCTTTGATTTTTTTCATGTTTGCCCTAAGTATTTGGATATGTTAGCGCCTTACCATAATTGTTCCAAAACTTGAAAAAGTATGGTTTACTACCTGACATTGTGCCTGTGGGCTGCTAGACGACTGGCAAACAGTGTAGACCCTGAAGAGATTCTGAACTCTTTGGCATCTTGTCTGGGTTTGCACTGTTTGCTCTCGCCTGTGTGTCCAGGTACTTGCAGTAAAAATGGAACTTTGATCTTTGTAAAATTTGTAAATAATTTGAGGGCCGCAAGGGAGATTAGTTATTGTTCTAATTGTGTTACCCTCTTGAAATACAAGACTTTATTATTATAAAATTACAAGGAATTAGAGGTCCAAATGTTAGTGTATGGCTACATAAATGAATTACAGAACTGTGGAAAAATACATTTTTTAATCAATGCTGAAATCCTTCATGAGTAAAACTGTTTTGCATTAGTGAAATTTCAGTGACTCGCACACTGATGCCTTATTCAATGATAGATTCCAACTAACTGGTTCTGGAGTCCAATAATGGATTTTTTCTGATACTCAGTTGCTCAAGATACCAAATACTTTGGGAAAGGTATAGCAGTCGCAGATAAGATTGACTAGGCGGAGCTTTTGTTCCTTCCTTAGGAATATTCCATTAACAAAAAGGTAAACCAAGTCACCCGATTGTGTGAATTCAACTGTAACACAAGTATAGCTGTGGTGTATAAGACCATTTTGTCCGCTAGTAGAAAGCGTGCGAAAGGCACTCCACCCAATCTTCGTGTGGTATCAGCGAATTTGACATATATTGACAACACCTGAATAGCTCCGCCTAGTCAATCTTATCTGCGACTACTATAAATCAAGTGTATTTGTTAGAATAAAATTATTGCAAACTATCCACCGCTTAGTACGAGGACTGTTCAAATATGAATGCAAGTAGAACGTTTTCTCATGCATAATGCGAAAATCTCCATGAAATAAATATCACAGCGTAGAAAAACATTTTACCTATACATTGATACAAAACCTGTTAAAATCCGTCCACTTTAGCCATGTATATCGTTCGATAAACACTGTCTAATCTTGTATACTAATACAAAACATGGTTGGAAGAAGGTCAGAGTATGCTGTGAAATACGGTCCTATATTAAGAATCGTATTCTTGGTATACCGTGCAAAGACATTTTTGGTGAAATATGTTCGGTTTATGGGCATAATGAAATGTCTTTTCCGACAGTTTTTCGTTGGTGTAAGAAATTCAGCTGTGGGCTAGGCTCAACAGAAGATGCACCACATGATCGTTGGCCGAAAAGAGCAACATCTGCCAAGATGGTTGCTAGAGTGAAAGAAATAGTTGCTACCGACGCACGATACACCACTAGGCAAATAGCTAGTATGGTTGGCATCTCATTAGGAGCAGCTCATACAATTCTGAAACGGGATTTGAAAATGAGAAAGATCTGTGCTAGATGGATTCCCCATCTGTTGGCAGATGAGCAGAAAAAGACACGCATTCAGTGCGCCAAGAAGTCGCTTAAAAAGTTTCCAAATTACAATGCACGGTCTTTTGCTAATGTCGTCACAGGTGACGAGACATGGGTTCACTTTTTTTAGCCAAAACGAAAGATTCAGAACAAAATATGGGCAACAAAGTATTGCAAAAGACCATGCATTGCAAAGCGGACCATGAGCGTCAAGAAGGTAATGCATGCCATATTCTTTTCAAATCAGGGGCCTGCTATTCAGGTTGCTGTGCCTAAAGGCAAATCTGTAAATGCGAAGTTTTACAAGAATAAAGTTCTTCGAAAATTGAAGAAATATTTCAAAGAACGAAGACCCGCAACTGGTTTGGACAATATCAGATTGCTACACGACAATGGGTCATCGCACAAGGCGTTCATTGTGCCAGACTATCTGAAGCCCCCCGTATTCCCCTGACTTTGCCCCGTGTGACTTTTTTTTGTTCCCGCGGCTGAAAAAATACCTTTCTGGTCGAAAATTTGTACAGCGCAAACACCTCGATTCTGCAATATTCCAGTGCCTTCATAGTATACCTCGAAAAGACTACCAAAATGCATTCAATGATTGGATCAGAAGACTGAAAGTTTGTATATCTGTTAAAGGGGAATACTTTGAGGGGACAAAATAAATTTTTCATCGAAATCTATCACGGAATCATTTTTATGTGCTTAGTAATATTTGAACAGTCCTCATAACACTATACATTAGCCATGAAAAACACACTGAGGAAAAAAATACTTCTGTCACTAGGTAATTTTGCATGTTCTTTTGTCGTATGTTTCTTTTCTTTTAAAAATGACTTTTTTTAATAACAATAGTCATCAATACAGGTCTCCCTGGCCTAATTGTTAAGAGCACCAACTCTTAATCATTAGATCTCTCAAGTCTGTGGTAAGTGCCTCACTCGGGCCACATGTGAGACACCAAGTTCTGCATGGGAAGGTCAGATGTTTTTTCTCGGGGCACTCCAGTTTTCACCCACCTTTGATTAACAATCAGCTTAAAATTAGTGAAATAATCTTAAAAGGGCCATAAAACCAAAACCAAAACAGAAAAGAGCTGTCATCTGCGCACTGGGAAAAGTGACTTTGAAGCCATTGCATAATAAATCTTTGGATCTATTTCTATCATCATACTAGGACTTTTGCGCTAAACTTTTATGTAATGTGGTTTTAAAAAATTTCTAAGTGGTTATTGCCCAAGGAAAATTGTCAGCTATGTGGGCTGCTGAGCCTGTAAAGGCTGGACACCTACAAACAACAAAAACAACATACCCAATAGGAACCAGATCCATGATAGGGTTTGGAAAATATGAGCTCTAGAAAAAACTTTAACATAACATTTCTAAGTCTATGAATAAAACTTTGAACCTATATCTATTATCATACCAATTATAAACCAAATCCATTGTATGGTTTGGAAACTATGAGCTCTTGTTATAAATTTCTAAGCCTTCTATGACTTCACAGTCAATGGCATGTGCTTGAGGTCATTAGCATGGGCAGGGTATTGCTGAATATAACTTTGGACATATCTTAGTCGTAATCATAATACCAAATATTACGATCTGGAAAATAAACAGCTCTTAACAACTTTAAAATAAGCATTTCTAAGTCTGTTACACTGATCTTGAGGTCATGGGGATGGGCAGGGGTATTGCTGAATAAAACTTTGGACCTATATTATCATCATACCAATATGAACCAAATCCATTATATGATTTGGAAAATATGAGCTCTTAAAAACTTAAACATAAAAATTTCCTAGTCCGTGACTTTGACCTTGAAGCCATAGGCATGGGCAAAGTATCGCTGAATAAAACTTAGGACCTATATCTATCATCATACCGCACACGAGTACTGGTAAAGCGCTTAGAGAATCTAAGCCTGCACAGGCAATGCGGTGCGAGACGATCCATCCATGCTTATAAACCCTATTGATTTCATTGGGCAGCAGGGCTTGAGATGTCATTTCATCTCAATGTCGGGTAAAAGTCCCACAAAATTGGAAGCAACGTCTCCAAAATGATCTTTATAGTGTTGACAGGGACGCTAAACCTCAAATCAAACAAACAAAACCAAATATGAACCAAATCCATCATTTGGTTTGGAAAATATGAGCTCCTGAAACAATGTAAATGTAATATGAGCTCTTAAAAAACTTGAACATAAAAAATTTCTTTCTAAGTCCAGAGCTCTAATGCAGATGCCAATGCCAACGGTAGTGAAATAGCTCCTCCTGGACTTCATCCAGGCGAGCTAAAATTCCTTAAGACCAACAGAGTGTCAAACAGTTTGGATCCAGATCAGGCCCCACATTTTGTAGGACCTAATCTAGGTCCACTTATCAGCAGGCAATAAATGAATAAGAGTTAACCCATAAAATGCTAATCACGACAATTGTTGTCTGCTTTGTCGTCTGCCAGTTACAATGTACTTTAAAACTCATTTTTGCAAACAGTGTGGACCCAGATCAGACTGCTCACACTGTTTGCCTGAATGCAAAAATATTTTTAAAAAATTTGCAGACAACATAAGCAGACAACATTTTCAGATGTAGATTTTCTCCGTGTTTTGAGGGTTTAATAATTTTTCACAAAAATTCATTTTATGTCTTTACAGATAGAGTCTGATATAGGTTGATGGCCAACACCAGAATCCAATAGACAACCAATTAACATTTAAAAAGGCTAGTATAACACCTGTAATTTGCCAATTAACTATGAACAGGTAATGATAGAATGCTGCTGTGCAGGAAACTACAGATCAGATGAAACTGAATTTACTCCCTCAAGTGTTGAATGAAGCAGACAACATTCCATTATTATCATTACTATTCAATGATAGGGTTTGACATCTGCAGGTACACGATTTACATGAAATACCAAGACACATCTCTGAATACTATTTGAAAATTTCATCAAATCTTTCCAAAGGGGGATTTTGCAAATCTTTAAGCTGGTAAAGTTTACATACATGGGTTTCAAATTAAATTCATTTCGTAATATTTTGCCAATGTAAGTTGAAATTACAATGGCAAAATCTTATGCAATGAATTTAATTTAGTTGTACAGTAAATTTCCTATATTAGCTCACTTTTGAGACTGTCAAAGAGTGGTCTACTTTTGGACAGGTCCGAAGACTGTCTCTTACTATAGGACTCTCGGAGTCACAGTTTGTTTTAGAGACGATTTAGTCTTAATTTTTTATGATGTCAGGTGTTTCGATGATGTCCGCTGTTTTGAATACATCAGCAATGTAGTCATATGATTGTATAAACTAGATGTATCTTCCTTTTGGAATATAAGCATCAGGTGAGTTGCAACAATTGGATACATGTATTTGAAATCAAGATTCTATGAAAATGAGTTTTGGATTTCCAATTTCGAGTTGCAGCAATTGAATACATGTATTTGAAATCAAGATTCTATGAAAATGAGTTTTGGATTTCCAATTTCACCAACTTATAAGCAGATATAACAACATACTCAAGTTTCACTAGTAGTCTCAGTTCTACGCCTGAAGGTTACCCCAGGTGAATTTCTGCCGACTAAAGCAGCCGCTATGTTACAATTATCACTAACTATACCACTTCATTCACGACCAAACAACAGAATTATCATGTTATTTTCACATGAATCTCCCTATTGACAAAGTTTTAATTGTTCAATATTTTGCCAATTTAAGCGTGTAGCCCAGACAAAATGCTGTATCGCTGCTCTGGAAGAAAATCGTATTAACTCATTAAATGTGTCAATTTTCTTTCTGTCCTCTGGCACTAACAATACAGGTGTGCTGAGCTACAATGACGGAGATATGCTTTCATAATAAATTAACTACTGTTCCAGAATTAACCCATATACTGTAATGATCCTAAGTATCGGCACAGACAGGCCTGACCTAGATCAGACTGTTCCTGAAGGAGTAGTCTGATCAGGGCCTAAATCGTTTGCCATTCCGTATGCACCTTTTGGACTCTTGGCAGGATCGTGATACACATCGTTAAATTTTAGGAGAATTACATCAAGTCCTCAAGCTCTCTGAATTTTTAGACTTTTTAACGGTATAATAAATAAAATTTTCTTTGGACATGTTTATTTCTAATTTTAGAGGTGTCCCATTTGTTTCATTTGCAGCAAGCTTTACGAAAATTTCCATAATTTCAGCAATTTTAGCCATAATAATGGACCATCCGTCTCATCTGGATCTACACTGCTGGCAAAGGCATACCTATATACAGGATTGAACTCATCAGTTTTGACATTGCCAATTCATAACATTTGTTGAAATGTTTTAGCAATTTTTGAAAAACTAGAAATGCATCCATAGGACACCGATGCACCTGCGTGAAAATATCTTGATGTTTTTTTTTTGTTTTTTTTTTTTGGTTTGGGTTTTACGGCCCTTTCAAGATTATTTCACTCATATCGAGCGGATCATTAATCAGAGGTGGGTGAAAACCGGAGTACCCAGAGAAAAACCACCTGACCTTCCGTTGCAGAACTTGGCGTCTCACATGTGACCCGAGCGAGGCTCGAACCACAGCGGTGAGAGACCTAATGATCAAGAGTCAGCGCTCTTAACCACTAGGCCACGGAGGCCCATTATCTTGATGTTAGTTTGTTTGTTTGTATTGGAGTATAACGGCCCAGTCAACACTATTATAGGTCATTTTTGAGCCGGTCAGTTTACCTATCCACACTTTTCCTGGGCAGGCTTATACATAAGCGGTTAACCAGTACAGTGCACATTCTTTTGCCAGAAACTGACAAATGCCCTTCTTGAATCAGCGGAAGGGAATGACCGTAGAAAAGATCTCCACCAAAGAATGTTGCCGACCCAGACAGGAATCGAACCCGCGTCCTCCTGATCAACAGTCAAGACGCACATCCGACTGAGCTACCGAGGCCGGCATCTTGATGCTAGTATTTGACCTTTGACCGCTAAGTATGACCTTGATGTTTCAGGTACTGATCTGGGTCTTGCATGCAACAAATTGTCTCATGATGGTTAACATTTCTGCCAAGTAATTTCCAAAACCATCCAGGAACAACAAAGATATTGAGCAGACACAAGAAAAAGGCACTTTTCTTTACCTTTGACCTCTAAGTATGACCTTGACCTTGGACATACCAACCTGAGTCTTGTGCATGACAAATATCTCATGATGGTGATATTTCTATCAAGTAATTTCCAAATCCATTCAGAATAACCAGACACAAGGAAAAGACATTTTTCTTTACCTTGACCTCTAAGTATGACCTTGACCTTGGAGGTACCAACGTGTGTCTTGGGCAAGACACATCTGCTCATGATAGTTAACATTTCTATCATGTAATTTCAAAATCCATCCAGAAATAAGAGTTATTGACTGTGTTTAAGTTTCTGACCCTATTTTTAACCTTTGACCTCTAAGTACGACCTTGACTTTGAAGGTACGGACCTAGGTTTTGCAAGACAGATCGTCTAATGATGGTTCACATTTCTGCCAAGTAATTTCAAAATCCATTCAGAAAAAAACAAGTTAATGACTGTGTTTATGTTTCAGACGGACTGATGGACGGACAATGCCCTTCCACCATTCTTTGAATGGCGGGGCATAAAAAAGTTATATACTCATCAAACTTGGTTAACCCTTATCTTGCTGAATATTCATTTAAGCCACACCCATTTTATGTCTATCAACCAATCAAATTACTTCATGTAATTTATTCCTTCAAATTCATAAGATGAATGTCAAACAGTGTAGATCCTGATCAGATGGCTTCTTCAGAAGCCATCTGATCTGGATCTACACTGTTTACAAAGATAGGGGTTGATGTGAACAGCAAGATAAGGATTAACATAATACATAAATGTAATGCGTAGACGTAGGCTTACTGAACTCCTGGAAATGCTAATCTCTTTTAAAAAGCAGTGAAAACTGTGGATTTTTTTAAACATGGAATCTGACCATAAATATGGAATTTGTCAATAACTTGGACATCATTTAATTCTTGACTTTCGTATTCAGGCTGCACTATTGAATGAAAATAGCTCAATGTTTAGTAGAGAAGAGACCATTTACTCAGCACTTATTTTTACATCATATCAGATTTATGTACTAAGTTACACACAATTCTGTGGAACTTTCTTCTGAACCTGTGTATACATTCAACATTGAAATAAATTGAAAACAAATGGCAAGCAAATCATCTTTTACTTTTAGTTTAACCCTTTTTGTAGCAAATGGAATGTTCCTCCTTATAAATAACATGAGTCCATTTCAAAATTTAGGGGTGTCAGGTTGTCCCCTGCGAAATTTGTTCTAGAACCAGCATAAAGTTCTTGAACTTTGATGAACCTTTAGAACTGTTCTTGAACTTACAGAATAATTCTTGAACTGTGGTTCTGGAACCCGAATCATTCTCAGACACTGGTTCTATTACTATGGGATCTTAGGAAGATTTATTCTAGAACTAAACCAGTTCTTGAACTGATCTGCAAGTTCTAGAACTGTTGCCCAACAATCAAATGGTTCTTGAACAGCTGTCACAAAATCACACGAAAGTGAAGAATAAAAATTCTACCACTGTTCTTGAACAGATTTGTGAGTTCTAGAACTGTTGTATTCATTTAAAAATGTTCTTGAACTGAGTTGCAAGTTCTAGAACTGTGAGCCAATATTTAACTGGTTCTTGAACAGTAACTGTTGTCAGAAAACACATTTAAATGAAAAAAAATAAAAATTCTAGAACAACACAGTTCTTGAACTGACTTTTGGGTTCCAGAAACAATAATTCAATCTTCAACATATGAGGTTAATAATTACCTGAGTGCATGGAAGCTCTGAAAGCTCTGGTTCTAGAATTGTACTAGTTCTTAAACAGTTCAAAATTTGTAAAAATTTCACAATAGGACATTAAAGCTATTTATAGACTCAGTGTCAATACCTGGAAATTTGATCTAGCCTCAACATGTCATGATGACCCACAAGCTATGATGCCATATTAGTCTAATGCAGTGCATTATGGGATTTAAAATTGGCTGCCAAAACAGAACAAAAAGAGCAGTGGTATTTGAAAATTGGATTTAAATTACTCTCAGTTGAGGAAAATAACACAATCTTTGCATTGTTGCTTTTGGATATATGATGATGCTACTTTTCTATTGGTTTGTAGCAAATTTTAGCACTACAGTCACACTTAACTGACTCTGAAATGCTGTTGACATCTTTTTTTTTTTGCTTACCAGAAGCACTAGCATACAACTCAAGACTGAAGATACAGTAGCAGACAAAATTTCCCTCCCTTTCTTTGTTATGATGAAAGATGCTTGGGACTAGAGATTTTAGTCTTTTACAATGCCTATAAGAATTTCAAGGTGCTCATAAATGCACAGGGTTTTGATGAATAAGAGGCAGCTAACACAATTTGAATTTAGCTGACATAAATAGGAAAGAATAAATGAAAATCTCACAAAAATCAGGGAAAAATATCTAATTTCAAAAGTACCATGCAACTTTGAATTTTACAGTCCTTTTCAAGAACGACATTGCCATTTTGAAAGTTGAGAAAAATAGTACATGTATAAACCTGTGTATGTCCTTTGACTGTAATTCTTTGTTGTTACATTAGTTTTTTTTATTGAAGAATAATAATTCTTTGGTGTCTGTGGTCTTTATTATCATGAAATGTCAAGCATAATTATTGGAACAGTTCAAAGTTTAGTTCTTGAATTAGTTCTTGAACTGTTCTTGAACTTTATTTGGCTGTTCTAGAACTAGAAGTTTAGACCTTCATAAAAATCTGGAATGAATTCCTGAAAACCATTTAAGGTTCAATTACTATTCTAGAACTAGTTCCAGAACTGTTCTTGAATGATTTCTTGAATTCCAAAACTAGGTTCAAGAATTGTTCAAGAACTATTCTTGATTTTCTTGACAAATTCTGGAATTGTTTCAGAACAAATTCTAGAAGGGCCATTTAATGTTCAAGAACAATTCTAGAACTAGTTCTAGAGTTGTTCCAGAATCATTTCTTGAATTCCTCATAGGGGCTGTTTTCTTCAAAATCTGTTTGGAAAATGGCTGAACTTTTTGCAATCAGTGAAGGCCCTGATCAGACGCCGCATTCTGCGGCGTCTGATTTGGGCCTGCACTGTTTGCCAACTACCCGTTTTGGGGTTTCTGGTACTAAATGGGTTAAAAAGGCATGCATCTTATTTGAAAAGTGCAAGAAATCATGGTATCAAATGCACAGATACCTTAAGACAATAATAACTCTGAAGTTGCCTGCTGTTCTCAAACCTTCTTGGCCAGCTTAAAAGCCTTTTAGTCAAACCTGAACCAGGATTTTAGATATTGCTCTGGAGTCAATGTTAACCCTGACCAGTAAAGGGAAATATAATAAGTATATTGTTACTGCTAACAACACCAAATATAATTGCTCTTCAGCTAAAGAAGAATAATTAAATATCTGGGCATTTGAAATGCATATATGGTAGTAAATATTCTGCGGTTTCGTATTAAAACAAAAATCTGCACTTTTTAAATACATTGATTCTTTTTTCATAAAACACTAGTTTAAACCACCTTTTTAAGATTATTTCACATGGATTGAGCTGATCTTCAACCAAAGGTGGCACCAGCCCCGATAGCTCAGTTGGTAGAGTGTCCGCTCCGGGGAATGGGAGGTCACAGGTTCGATCCCGGGCCCGACATACCAAAGTCGTTAAAAATGGTACTAGCTGCTCCTCGCTTGGTACTCAGATTTACGGGGTAGAGCTAGGACTGGTCGACCCAGTGTCAGGATAATGTGACTGGGTGTGGTATCATGTAATGTGTTTCGGACATGATACTTCAGTGAGGCAGCACTGTAAAAGTGGGCAGTGAGCTCCCTGTCGCAACCAGACACCGTCGTGATATGACTGAAAAATTGTTGAAAGCGACGTTAAACCCGAAGTCACACACACACACTCAACCAAAGGTGGGCAAATACCAGAGTACCCAGAGAAAAAACACCTGAAGTTTTGTTGCAGAACTTGGTTCCTCAGTCTTTCCACAAAATACATGTATTAAGGAACTTTCCTTCAACTTTACATCTACAAACATGAGTTTCAAGAATTTGCTGGTGCACAAGTTATTTACAAATTCAACATTTAATCCTTATCCGGCTGTTTATTAAATTTAGCCACAACCATTTCTGACTTTGAACCAATCAAATTATTTGATGTAATTTATTCCTACAAGGTCAAAAAGTGTAGATCCTGATCAGATCTACACTGTTTACAAAAGTAGGGGTTATCGTCATCAGCTGGATGAGGGTTAAAGTCAGATTCCATATTTAATGAATTCAGTTTACTATGAATTCTATCAACTTTCAGCATTAGTTTAACAACAAATTGTGGAAATTAATTAGATCAAATTACAATTAATAGAACAGTGAAAACTAACAGTATTAAGGGGACTGGATAGACCTAACATATTTTCTGCCATATTCCATAAAAGGGAGCCAACTTTTGGACTCCATATTTGCTTGTTTGTAAATTGAGACCGCCCCACTCAGTTCCTCTTAAAAAGGCATCTACTGTTAAAGGAAAGAATTCAACAGTAAAGCCATACAGAGAAGGGAGACAAAATATTTCAGAAATATTTGCCTCCCTTGAAGGTGTATCCAATCTCCTTTAACAAAGATAGTAACAGAATAAACAAATTTAAACAGATTTACATGAAAAAGTTTGAAGCACTTGGCATTTCTGGCTGCATCCTTCCACTGAAAATAATAGTTTAACCCATTTAGTACCGAAAACCCCAAAACGGGTAGTTGGCAAACAGTGCAGGCCCAGATCAGATGCCGCAGAACGCGGCATCTGATCAGGGCCTCCACTGTTTGCTAGAAGTTCAGTCATTTTCCAAATAAATTTTGAAGAAAACACAACCTAACACCCCTAAATTTTGAAAATAAACTCCTGCTATATATAAGGAGGAAGATTCCATTTGGTACAAAAAGGGTTAAAGGTGCATTATTGAGCTATCCGGAAAAAAGGCTTCCAAAAATAAAATACATATAGCCGGCATTTTTCTTTAAAACAATACAAATGAATGCATTTTATGCAAAAATGCGAACAATTATGATGACAGGTAAACGAGTTTGAGAGGGATTCCCTAACTAGGTTTCGAACACTAGTTAGATCTATGTTTAGTTTGTGACAAAAATAGAATCTCCATATATGACGTTATGCGACGTTCATTTTTGGCCTTGTTTGCTTAGGCCATGCCTGAATCGGAAAAAATATGACGCTGAATACCATGCCATAAGTAACGACACTCAGAGACGATACTGTCGCCATGAATGTGTAAAGTGACAGATTTATTTTTAGAACAGAAATTCCAAACACATGTTCAGAGCGAAGGGTAAACACGAATGAAAACGACCATTTTCACAAAGTTCTGAAGCTGTATTTGGCTCCAAAAGTGTACACATGACAAAGGAGTATGCATTGAAGTTAAAAACCAGAAAAAAAAAATTGAAACCTGGTAGCTCAATAATGCACCTTTAACAAGTGGACTAGCTGCTTACAATCAGTCATGACTAGAAAAATTTTCTAATATACATATTGAAGCCCAGCATTTCTTTACTACACTGTATTGGTTGTTGTAAGCTATTTCTTTTGATTTTGTTTATGTCTGAGTGGCTTTTTTTTATTTATTTATTTTTTAACTTGCTGAGATTTTGGGTCAACTGTTTGTGACAATGTAAATCAACCCAAAGTTAATTTATACTGCTGGTCATTCACTGCTGTCATCCCTGTGATAATCACTGACCAATTAAGTTAAACTGTGGACAAATTAAAGGTAATAGACAGAACACAATGAAAATAAAGAACCTGCAAGAACTGGAAAGTGTTTTTTATCATTGAACTGGTTAATCTATGTGCCTATAGAATCAAAAAAAAAGGACACTGGCAAAAAGGAATGCTGCAGAATGTGGCATTTGATCATGGTCTACATTGTTTGCTTTAAGGTGCATTATTGAGCTACCGGGTCTCCAAATTTTTTTTCTGCTTTTTATCTTCAATGCATACTCCTTTGTCATGTGTACACTTTTGGAGCCAAATACAGCTTCAGAACTTTGTGAAAATGGTCGTTTTCATTTGTGTTTACCCTTCGCTCCGAACATGTTTCGGAATTTCTGTTCTAAAAATAAATCTGTCACTTTACACATACATTGCAACAGTATCGTCTCTGAGTGTCGTTACTTATGGCATGGTATTCAGCTTCATATTTTTTTTCCAATTCAGGCATGGCCAAAGCAAACAAGGCCAAAAATGAATGTTGCATAACGTCATATATGGGGATTCTACTTTTGTCACGAACTAAAAATAGATCTAACTAGTGTTCGAAACCTAGTTAGGGAATCCCTCTCAAACTCTTTTACCTGTCATCATAATTGATCGCATTTTTGCATAAAATGCATTCATTTGTATTGTTTTAAAGAACCAGAAATTCAACTTCGGTGAAGTTGATGTCGCACCTGCTCCCCACCTGCCCCACACAAAAAAATAAAAGTTTATTTAAGGCAGAAGAAATGAATATAGGGCTTTGAAAAGAATCCATAGCCTATATATGTGAGGTAAAAAACTGACTAAGTTCACAATGTGGAAAAAGTGATAAAAATTGATCCCAAGATAAAGTCAAAACCACATGCACATCCTCATACCATAGGTAGAAACACACTCAAAGTTTTAAAATGATCAATATAAAACTGTAAGAGAAGTTGCGATGACAAGAGGTACCTGTTGTATATCAACTAAAGCTTAAAATTGGCTAAGTTCACAATGTGCAAAAGTGAAAAAAAAATATTCTGAGAATTATGTCGAAATCACATGCACAACCTCATACCATGGCGAAAGCACACGCAAAGTTTCAAAATGATCGGTATACAACTGCAAGAGGAGTTGCGATGACAAGAGGTACCTATCATATATCAATTGAAGGTTAAAAATGACTAAGTTCACAATGTGGAAAAAGTGAAAAAAAATGATCCGACGATAAAGTCCAAACCACATGCGCATCCTCATACCATAGCAAAAGCACACGCAAAGTTTCAAAATGATCGGTATAAAACTGCAAGAGGAGTTGCGATGACAAGAGGTACCTATCATATATCAATCAAAGGTTAAAAATGACTAAGTTCACAATGTGGAAAAAGTGACAAAAATTTATCCGAAGATAAAGTCCAAACCACATGCGCGTCCTCATAGCATGGCAAAATCACACACAAAGTTTCAAAATAATTGGTATGAAACTGTAGGAGGAGTTGCGATGACAAGAGGTACCTGTCGTATATCAAATGAAGCTTAAAAATGGCTAAGTTCATAATGTGCAAAAAGCGGAAAAAAATATTCTGAAAATTATGTCGAAACCACATGCACATCCTCATACCATGGTGAAAGCACATGCAAAGTTTCAAAATGATCGGTATAAAACTGCAAGAGGAGTTGCGATGACAAGAGGTACGTATCGCATACCTAAAAATGACTAAGTTCACGATATGGAAAAAGTGACAAAAATTGATTCGAAGATTAAGTCCAAACCACATGCGCATCCTCATACCATGGCGAAAGCACATGCAAAGTTTCCAAATGATCGGTCTAAAAGTGTAGGAGGAGTTACGATGACAAGACATCCAGTGTAAAATGTTGACGGACGGACGGACGGACGGACGGACGGACGAACGGACGGACGGACGAACGGACGGACGAACGGACGGACGGACGGACGGACGGAAACTTGCACGCCTATGTCTTCCTGCTAAAGCAGGTGCGACAAAAATACGGGCTATCTGTATTTTATTTTTGGAAGCATTTTTTCCAGATAGCTCAATAATGCACCTTTAAAGTACAAGAATTTAAAACTTTAAGTCCCTGTTAAGACCAATTTGTTCAGCCAACAGTCAGAGACAATTGGCAAAACATGCTGTCAATGCTTTGATTATTATTTTAACCTTGTCATGAAGAATCAAAGCACTAATGTTTGGTTTATTATGTCCCACCAACAACTAAGTTCATATGGAGATGGTGCCTTAATGGTTTAAATACTCATCTCAAGGTCTGGAGAAGCCCAGAATCACATCTACAACCCCTGGTTCATAAGTTGAGAAGCTTACCCTTGTCCTGCTGAGCCTGGATAATATGTCTTATCTTTCAAACAATGAAGATCCAGATCAGATGGCTTCTAAAGAAGCCATCTGATCAGGATCTACATTGTTTGTCATTCAGATTGTGAATTTGTTGCAATAATTTGCATCAAGTAATCTGATTGGCTGATAACCGGTAGTGGGTGTGGCAGATTGAAATATTCAGCAGGACAAGGGTTAACCACTATGCTACAGCGGCTTCTCCTTTTTTTGATTGGCATAACCCAATGTATGCTAGTGGACTCTTCCATTGCTGTATGTTGGACAAGTCCATTTGTCATATAAGTCCTATTTTTTCGTTTTTTATTACATTTTTGACGGACAATTCTGTTAGCAAATTGTGGTGGCCCTGATCAGACATCTGGGCCTGCACTGTTTGCCAAGGTAACCCCTTTTGGGGTTTCCCGCATGCAATGGGTTAAGAGTCTTGAAGTCATCAAAAGCACTATCAGACCAGAAATTCAACTTCGGTGAAGTTGATGTCCCACCTGCTCCCCACCTGCCCCACACAAAAAAATAAAAGTTTATTTAAGGCAGAAGAAATGAATATAGGGCTTTGAGAAGAATCCATAGCCTATATATGTGAGGTAAAAAACTGACTAAGTTCACAATGTGGAAAAAGTGATAAAAATTGATCCCAAGATAAAGTCAAAACCACATGCACATCCTCATACCATAGGTAAAAACACACACAAAGTTTTAAAATGATCAATATAAAACTGTAAGAGAAGTTGCGATGACAAGAGGTACCTATTGTATATCAACTAAAGCTTAAAATTGGCTAAGTTCACAATGTGCAAAAGTGAAAAAAAAATATTCGGAGAATTATGTCGAAATCACATGCACAACCTCATACCATGGCGAAAGCACACGCAAAGTTTCAAAATGATCGGTATAAACCTGCAAGAAGAGTTGCGATGACAAGAGGTACCTATCATATATCAATTGAAGGTTAAAAATGACTAAGTTCACAATGTGGAAAAAGTGAAAAAAAAATGATCCGACGATAAAGTCCAAACCACATGCGCATCCTCATACCATAGCGAAAGCACACGCAAAGTTTCAAAATGATCGGTATAAAACTGCAAGAGGAGTTGCGATGACAAGAGGTACCTATCATATATCAATCGAAGGTTAAAAATGACTAAGTTCACAATGTGGAAAAAGTGACAAAAATTTATCCGAAGATAAAGTCCAAACCACATGCGCATCCTCATAGCATGGCAAAATCACACACAAAGTTTCAAAATAATCGGTATGAAACTGTAGGAGGAGTTGCGATGACAAGAGGTACCTATCGTATATCAAATGAAGCTTAAAAATGGCTAAGTTCATAATGTGCAAAAAGCGGAAAAAAATATTCCGAAAATTATGTCGAAACCACATGCACATCCTCATACCATGGCGAAAGCACATGCAAAGTTTCAAAATGATCGGTATAAAACTGCAAGAGGAGTTGCGATGACAAGAGGTACGTATCGCATACCTAAAAATGACTAAGTTCACAATATGGAAAAAGTGACAAAAATTGATTCGAAGATTAAGTCCAAACCACATGCGCATCCTCATACCATGGCGAAAGCACATGCAAAGTTTGCAAATGATCTGTCTAAAAGTGTAGGAGGAGTTGCGATGACAAGACATCCAGTGTAAAATGTTGACGGACGGACGGACGGACGGACGGACGGACGAACGAACGGACGGACGGACGGACGGACGGAAACTTGCACGCCTATGTCTTCCTGCTAAAGCAGGTGCGACAATAATTCCACGGGTCACAAAATTCATGCAATGCCCAATCAAAATCAGTTAATTTTACAGTTATTTCTAAAGAAAGAGGACCATGATCAGCAGATACTATAAATGAAATATTTTCACGCAGGTCACAAGGTCAAATATGGGCAATTTCTGTATTCAAATGGAACTGGTGGATGAGATATTGCATGTGTCAACAGACTACCAGGTTTTAGGTGTACCTACCCCTGGCCCTGCTGGAAGCGACTATAACCCCCTGATGAATACCCTTGACCGCCACCTGAAAAATAGAAGAAAGGAATGTGTAGTGTCATGCATAATGAGTCTTTAGTGTATCTGCTATTTATCTTTCCAACCATGCAGACTAATACGGTAAAAATCCTAAAAATTCGATCACCTTGAGGTCATGCTGTAATTCTCCTAAAATTTTAACAAAATTGTTACATTATCCAGCAAGGAGTCCTAAAGGTGCAAACAGAATGGCAAACAGTGTAGACCCTGATCAGACTGCTCCATCAGGAGCAGTCTGATCTGGGTCTGCACTGTTTGCTTATACTTAGGATCATTATGGTACAATCATACCTGTGCAATCAGTACAGATCCAGGTGAGATGGCTCATAAACGAGCTGAGCCATTTCATTAGCATCTCCACTACTTGCCAACATTAACCCATAAAATGCCAATCTCGACAATTGTTGTCTGCCGGTTACTTTAAAAGTCATTTTTGCGAATGGTGTGGACCCAGATCAGACTGCTTCTCTTGGTCACACTGTTTGCCTGTGTGCAATAATATTTTTAAAAAGTGATTCATCATATGACATAAACAGACCACATTTTCAGATGCAGTTTTTCTCAGCATCTTAAAATTACTAAACTCAATACAAGGGACAAAAGAGTCCACTTCAATAACCCTGGGATGAAAGGGCTGACACCCAAACCTATTCATCATGAAAACACGCCTATATAATTTTGACCCCCTTGAACCCCACTATTAAAGTGTAAAACTGGGGTTCCCGGGGGCATACCTTATTTTTCTTATTTCTTCTCTAAAATATAGATTGTGGGTGCGAGTGCCCATAGTCCTTATTTTGAGCAGAAATAAGAAAAATATCACAATTTTTCATCATAAAGTTTTCATTTTTTCGGCGATAAAGGTGGCAATGTATTTGTATAGGCGTGTTTGCGTAATGAACATTACTGATGGGTTGAGTGTCTCTGAGTGTAGGCTGGGCTGGTCACGAATAAGGAGTTTTCCCTTAAATTCCAGTAATGTTTGTTTTGTTTGACTTGAGGCTGAATGTCACCGTCAATAGTATATAGGTCATTTCGGAGACCTTGCTTCCAATTTGTGGGACTCTCATGCATGGACTTTCACCACTTTGCCTCGGCAGGCTTAGACCCTCCAAGCAGTTTACCAGTATTCATGTGGTGTCAGCTTCAGCATTGCGTGGAAGCCTCATGCAGCCCAATCTATTTCTTTGTGCCCCGATGAACCCCTGTGCTGTAAATAATGCAAACAGAAAACTGATCTGAGCCAGTTTAGGCGACCTAATCAAACCAGATATTGTCTGTTCTAGAATTTCCACAATGATCACACATGACTCAATCTCTGGTCTTTATTGTTTATAGCTGGCACTTATTTTTTGGTTGACTGTTTTCTTTTTTTTTTGTTTGGTTTCAAGATTATTTCACTTATTTCAAGCTGGGCAAAAACCGAAGTACCCAGAGACAATCTACCTGACCTTCCTTTGAGAAAGCATCATGCAGCCCATCTATGGGCAGGGGCAAAAAACAGGTGATGACGCATTGAATTTCTCCCCTTATAATTACATGTACCATGAATATGTCAAAACTTTTACACAACATTAATATCCAATGCCAAGCTTCAAAGCCAAATGACCAGTTGGCATTCAGAGTTTTGTGTACCCTGAATTATTTTGTGCAGTGAGCAGGTCAGATTTCCTACTCATTTAAGGTGAGCATGAAAAAATGTTGTATAACCTTGGGGCCAGGCTGGCCTGAACCTTCAGTGTGTCCCCTATGTCATTAGTATCCTTGTGTGGATTGGCTAAAAAAATGCAGTATACAGTGAGATTGTCTGAAATTAGGACTTAACATTCTTTTTTAAAACATATTAAAAAAGTGTCTGAAATAAGGACTTAACATTCTTTTTAAAACATATTTAAAAGGTTTCAATTCTTCTAAAATTCTTTGTAATCTTCACTTGTAAAGACCAGTTTTAAAGACTCCCAAATGCAGTTTTGATATAGGAATTTGACCGTAGTTTGTTGCAAAGAACTGGGTAAAATGAGACAGTACAACCATTTACAAAAATGTCCATTGATGTTTTGTGTGTGATTAAAATTTCACAGTCATTAGTGACCTTGTTATGATGTCCTAATCTGTTTGGAGTGGCTTGTAAATTGAAAGGTGTTAAAAGGTGGACTCTGTGGTCAGTTAACCGTACAAAACGTCCACTTAACAATGTGTCAACCAACCACAGAGCTACACTGTCATCCATTGTCCGAAGGATTTAAACCATTTGATAGCAGCTTTATTTTTGTAACATTTATTGTTGCAGTTATCCCTGTAGTTTTATCAGTTCTCCAAGTGGATTTAGCTTGAAAAATGATCTCTGCTGACCAGCTGTTAATGAGATAATTTAGGTTCTTCAATGTTAATTTTATCAATGAAACAATTTTTTTGGCTTTGTCTACCTGCCTTCTCCCTCGCCTATCAGGGCTTGGAGAAATAGATTGGGCTGCATGATGCTTCCACACAGAGATGAAACCGACTGCGCACATGAGCACTGATGAACTGCTTAGAAGGTCTAAGCCTGCCCGGGCAAAGTGGTGCTTGCCGGACCATCCCTGCATATTAAACCTTTTGGTTTCATTGGGCGGCAGGGCTTGAGATGTCATTTCATCTCAGTGTCAGGTGTGTGTGTGTGAATTCGGGTTTAACGTCGCTTTCAACAATTTTTCAGTCATATCACGACGGTGTCTGGTTGTGACAGGGAGCTCAATGATCACTTTTATAGTGCTGCCTCACTGAAGTATCATGTCCCAGACACATTACATGATACCACACCCAGTCACATTATCCTGACACTGGGTCGACCAGTCCTAGCTCTACCCCGTAAATCTGGTTGCGACTGGGAGCTCAATGCTCACTTTTATAGTGCTGCCTCACTGAAGTATCATGTCCCAGACACATTACATGATACCACACTCAGTCACATTATCCTGACACTGGGTCGACCAGTCCTAGCTCTACCCCGTAAATCTGAGTGCCAAGCGAGGAGCAGCTAGTACCATTTTTAACGACTTTGGTATGTCGCGGCCCGGGAACGGACCCGTGACCTCCCGTTCCCCGGAGCGGACACTCTACCAACTGAGCTATCGGGGCCGGTAAACCTCTTTATATCACTGTTGGTAATGGTTATAACACAGTTTTGAAGATGGATCATGAAAATGAATAGATTATATAGAAAATGATCATAAATGGTCATTTTTTATATAATCTATACACTTTTTATCAGATATAACACAGCTAGCTAGTTTTTTGTTTGTTTGAGTTAATTTTTTATGTTCCCTTCAACACTATTTAGGTCTTTTTAGAGACATTGCTTCCATTTTTGTGGGAGTTTTACCAGACAACGAGATGAAATGACATCTCATGCCCTACCAAGCATAGAAGCATAGATGAGCGGTCTGATTCGCATCACTTTTTCTGGGCACGCTTAGACCTAAGGGGTTTACCAGTATTCAAGTTCTGTCGGTTTCAGCTCTGCGTGGAAGCACCGTGCAGCCCATCTATTTCTCCAAGGGCGAGAGATAGCTAGTTGTTTAACACAGTTTCTACTTTGGACCCCAACTATAGGGTGAGGTGTGTCTGTTAGGTGGCAATGAGACATTATGCTCCCCTGACTGCCACTGAACAATGAGGGACCCTACAAGAAGTTGAGAACCACTGTTGGAGGGTAAATCCTCTTGAAGTTGTTAACTTATATAATGGCGTATGCCATATTACCCCTGTATATATCATTATCTGACACCTGGAGAGATGACACCTGGGTGCAGTAGTTTAACACTAACCAAAGTATTCAGTTAACATTAGTGTTATGTTATAAAAAAAAGAACTTTAACCCATTTCAGACTGAAAATCCCTAAATGGGCACAGTGGCAAACAGTGCAGGCCCAGATCAGATGCCACAGAACGCGCCGTCTGATCAGGGCCTACACTGTTTGCTTAATTTCAGCCATTTTCCAAATAAATTTTTTGGCAGCAAAATTACCAATGTATTATATTTTGCACTTGAAAGAATATTTACCCTAAAGATGTCCAGAAAAATGACATCTGAAAAATTAATGTTGTCTGATTTTGCTGTCTGCCCCATTTCTTCCAAACTTTTCAAAACAATTTTTGCATTCATGCAAGCAGTGTGGACTCAGATCAGACTGCTCCAAGAGGAACAGTCTGATCTGGTTCCATATTGTTGGCAACAATGACTTTTAAAGTAACCAGCTGGCATATTAAGGATTAACCCTTGTCCTGCTAATCCCGGATATGCCTTATCTTTGGAACAATGTAGATCCAGATCAGATGGCTTCTGATGAAGCCATCTGATCAGGATCTACATTGTTTGCCATTCAGAATGTGAATTTGTTGCAATAATTTGCATCAAGTAATCTGATTGGTTGATAATCGATAGTGGGTGTGGCATATATGAATATTCAGCAGGACAAGGGTTAACAATGCTTTGAAAACAACTGTGGCCTGGTAGTATTATCGAGACTCACAAGCGTAAGTTTAACCCATTGCATACTTGTGGATTCTTCCATTGCTATATGATGGACAAGTCCATTTGTCATATAAGGCGTGGTGGGCTTATTTTTTTGTTCTTATTCTTTTTTTACAGAAAATTCTGTTAACAAATAGTGCAGGCCATGGTCAGATGCCACATTCTGCAGCATCTGATCTGCGCCTGCCCTGTTTGCCAAGGTACTTTAAGGGGAATGGGAACACCTGGCATATCTTTCCGCCATTTTACAAAGGGAGACAACTTTCGGGACTTCCTGTTCACTTTTCTATAAGCCCTGTCCCACTGAAAAAGGGGTAAACTCTTAAAGGAAAGAATTTGCTCCTCTGGAGCAAATTCTTTTCTTTAAGAGTTGACCCCTATTGACATGAGAGACAAAAATACTTTTGCAGGAGTTGCCTCCCCTGAAGGTGTACCCATTCTCCTTAAGGGTTTCTGCCTGCAATGGGTTAATGTAGATATGTCGTCATCAACATCACCAGATTTTTTATTAACATTGAGGTACAGGGGCAACATCCACATAAGTGGGCCCCCTTCCAAGTAGTTGGATTACTGCACACATGGCAGATCTCACACCAGATCTCTTGTCTATCATGAGGGTTGCTTTTCATCCACCTGTACCGGCCCCGATAGCTCAGTTGGTAGTGTCCGCTCCTGGGAACGGGAGGTCACGGGTTCGATCCTGGGCCGCGACATACCAAAGTCGTTAAAAATGGTACTAGCTGCTCCTCGCTTGGCACCCAGATTTACAGAGTAGAGCTAGGACTGGTCGACCCAGTGTCAGGATAATGTGACTGGGTGTGGTATCATGTAATGTGTCTTGGACATGATACTTCAGTGAGGCAGCATTATAAAAGTGAGCATTGAGCTCCCTGTCGCAACCAGACACCGTCGTGATATGACTGAAAAATTGTTGAAAGTGACGGTAAATCTGAATTCACACACACACATCCACCTGTATGTCACAGACTGTCTTGACTGCACCATTAGAGCAAATCCACATTTTCATACCAGCAGAGCCTTCACTCCTTTTGGATGAAGATACATGTATGTGCTTGGAATATTATTAAACTGATACAATTTTTTTCTTCATGTCTTACAAAATGGCTGAATTTCGAATAGATGCAAATGATATCTGTGCTATGAGGTAGGTTGCCACCTCTATTTCATAATGATTACAATTATAGCAGTTTTCAATTGACCACACTATAACAGGGCAACAGGTTAATCAGATCTGTTTCCGCCCAGATTATACCTCTCTGCTGGGGAGTGTGAATCCTGTCATTAACCAATCATTACAACTGCACTAACATAACAACAGCACCCACACTAGGGGGCACAACTATCCCCTCATTAACCAATCATTATAGTGTTAAAATGATACACATGATTTACAGAAACATCAAGAGAAAACATGACTATGAAAGGGACCCACCAAGACCCAGGTCTGAATGCTCCCTAAGCATCACTCATATGTAACCACGGCCCGAGTCTTCATTTTCATTTTTTGAGTTTAATTAAACAAGCCCAAAAACTGTTTCAAGGGAATAAACTGCAAAACCCAGAATTTAGGCCTCACACGTTTCAACATGACAAGACCCATTAGTGACAGCAAATCTTCTACTTTGTTGCAAGCAGCTGTCTTCCTGCCTCATCCATTGTATCACTGTCATAATTATGGGGTACCAGTGAAGATGCTAACAAAATACACATTTTTTCAATCAAAGATGACTAACAAAATGAAATGAAAAGAACACAATTACACAGTGGGAATTTATCAAACTGCGTATTTTCTAACTACAAACTAACAACAAAGTTAAATACTCAAATACCTTGATTAACCCTTTTTTTACCAAATGGAATCTTCCTCCTTATATAAAGCAGAAGTCCATTTCAAAATTTAGGGGTGTCAGGTTGTGTTTTCATCAAAATTTCAGCCCCCGCCCATCGGGGCTTGTAGAAATATATGGGCTGCATGAAGCTTCCACGCAGAGCTGAAACCGACCCGCACACGAGTACTGGTAAACCGCTTAGAGAATCTAAGCCTGCCCAGGCAAAGCGGTGCGAGTCGGCCCGTCCATGCTTATAAACTCTATTGGTTTCATTGGGAGGCAGGGCTTGAGAAGTCATTTCATCTCAATGTCGGGTAAAAAACCCACAAAATTGGAAGCAACGTCTCCAAAATGACCTTTACAGTGTTGACGTGGACATTAAACCTCAAATCAAACAAACAAGCAAATCATCAAAATTAAAAAAATTTATTTGGAAAATGAGTGAACTTTTAGCAAACAGTGGAGGCCCTGATCAGATGCCGCGTTCTGCGGCATCTGATCTGGACCTGCACTGTTTGCCAACTACCCTTTTTTGGGGTTTCCGGTACAAAAATTCTTCCTATATTTATTTGAATTTTTGCATGTATCAATTCAAACTAATTACAACACTATAATTCTAATTCTCCATCATCATGTACATTTCGAGCAATTTGATTAATTGAATTGACAGTTTTATACTTCGATGAAATCTCAGAACTATTTCACACAGGGATAGATAGTAATGTAATGTGACGTCAAAGAGCACGTTTAGAACCCACGCATTATGTCATTATATATGAAATCATGATGTCAACAGATGGTAAACAATTGAAAACGTAAACGTTAGAAGAAAAATACACAGAATTTAAAGACTTTACAGTTTTTAACCATTGTCCTGCTGAGCTCGGATATGCCTTATTTTCCAAACAATGAAGATCCAGATCAGATGGCTTCTGACGAAGCCATCAGATCAGGATCTACATTGTTTGCCATTCAGGTTGTGAATTTGTTGCAATAATTTGCATCAAGTAATCTGATTGGTTTATAATCAGTAGTGGGTGTGGCATATATGAATATTTAGCAGGACAAGGGTTAATTTCAAAGGATAATTTCTAATTGTATAATCATTCTGCCGTAGCCATTGATAAGTTCATTCTGTTGCTTTGAAAAAATTCCTGAAAAGATTCCATTTTGGTGGCATTTTTTAACCCTTATCTTGCTGAATATTCATTTAAGCCACACCCATTTCTGTCTATCAACCAATCGAATTATTTGATGTAATTTATTGCTACAAATTCATAAACTGAATGCCAAACAGTGTAGATCCTGATCAGATGGCTTCTTCAGAAGCCATCTGATCTGGATCTACACTGTTTGCAAAGATAGGGGTTGACGTGAACAGCAAGATAAGGGTTAACATTTGATGACAAAGTTGGAATTATAGGAATGAATTTTTTTTGGGGGGGGGGGAGGGGGGGCTTTCAATAATTTGATTTGCAAGAAGTCATGTAACTGACTTCAACCCTCGTAATAAATTGTCAACTGCTTAACTTCTTAATCAGGGTTATTGCTCTATCATAAACTACGAGAAACCTTTTCTAAGTTTTATAGACGTCATTCTGATTTACTTTTAAAATTCAATGTTGGACTTAACCTCTTCTGCAACAAGGCCTATCAGAACCTGAATGACATAATGACAGTATATAAATTCAGAAAAATATATGCTTGCAATGATTTCAGTACCCAATTTAGTAAAATCATGCTTTGATACAAAAAGATTGGGTACAACATAAATGCTATACGGCAGACTGCATGCATGGTAATTAACCCAATTATGGTTGATAACTTTGCTTCCCTCTTTAATTGCAGCCCGGCAGGTCAGGCCTCAGATGCTATGATGGCTCCAGTGTCAAGGCTTACTTAAATTTTTAGGTAATGTTGTTGGTACCTGATGCTCTGTCTCTGGTCAGGCCCTACAGAGTCTAACTGTTGGTTTTCTTTTGCATCAGCATTCTAGTTATTTCATGCTGTTGAGTCCTCATTGTTGTTTCATCTTGGTAGTCGTTTGTTTTTAATGATCTCGGAGATGTAGCACTGATGAGTTCAACTAAGAAAGCCCTCATGTAGATGCCTAAACGGTGACAGAACCAAGGGTGAGGATTGTGGCTAGTAAAATCGATTTTAAGCCTCCCACCACCCCCAGTGAAATAATTTAACCAAGGTGGTTTTTCTGTCGATGTTTATTTTAGTTATAGTTTGTCTTTGCATCAATGTATTGCTTGTATCGTTTTATTTTGGATAGCCGTTTGGCTATTTTGTGGGACAGTAGCTGTCCTTTTGGCTTTCCAGTTGTGATGTTTTCATTAGGGTTTATTTATTTCATGTTCATGTTTCTTTCCCTTTGGTGTCTCTGATGGGAGGTGTTGGGTAATTGTATCGATTCCTGATCATTGCCTTCACTTATATTTTTATAAAAGGACATTACTTTATTGAATCCTTACAGTTGTTTTTATCGGTGTACAGCCCCATATAAAAGGGTCCAGTTGCATGACCCTTACTGACAAGTTTTCAGCAGAGTCACTTCCCTTGAAAGTGTACTCATTCCACTTAAAGGGGACAAGTTTTGTACAAAACATACCATATTAAAGATGCAAGTCGTGCAAAAACATCTGTCAAAATCATTTTCCTCAAAAACCTGCTAACTGAAGGAAATTAAGGGAAACCATAATTGCTTATTTGACTGGACTAATTTGTTGTCGGAAGGATAAAAAGGAGTGATTTGGTGAGACTGACAGACATTGTGAATGTGGCGATCAGCTATGAATATTGTATGGGATTTCTCAATACAAAAGCAATTCAATTATGGTTTCATTTCATTGAATATTGCAGAAAGATTGACATTAATTGGAAGGTCGAGAATTCTGAGAATGAACTGCAAATCAGGGTCTAGAGAAGAAAAGGGATCACACACTAAACAGTAAATTGCTTTTGTAGAATTTCTTACAGCCATTATAACATAAAGCACATAATGAGCCTTCAATAAACTGTCTTCAAGACATCTGGAAATAAAACCAGAGAAATTTCTTATTTCACATTTCTAAGTACAGATAAGATGGCTCATATTAAATATGCCATCTGGAGAGCTTCAATTTATATATACCAGGAAGCCATTTCAAAATTTTGGAGTATTAGGTTGAGATACTTATAGAATTTATTTAGAAAATTGCTGAACTTTTTCCAAACATCGGAAGCAGCTTCCTATAGCATCTGATCTGGGCATCTGGATGTTCATAGACAGAATTGTGCTTTCACACATTAAAAAGAGATCGGAGTCAGCTTTCTTGAATATGTTCTGTAAAAAGGTTATCCTTTGGAAGCAAAGAATACACAGCAGAACTGAAAAGTATGGAGTGTATTTCTGGGCCAGACTAGATAGTTTTGGCCTATTAGGACTCATCATTGACCCTCAAATACATGTATTTTCAAAACACCACAGTGGAATCAGTGATCCCAATCAATAACTCATTTTAGACAAGAACTGTCTTATTCGGACATTGCTGAGCGTGGAAGCATCATGCAGCCCATATATTTCTTCAAGCCCCGATGGGCGGGGGCCTAATTCCAAGGGTAAAGGAGATATGGAACGAACACAAAAGTTTCAAACTCTTGACCTTCAAATGTGACCTTGACCTTGAGTCGGCATGGTTCATTTATGAGTTCTGCACATCAGCTCACTGAAACGAATAATTGACCAAAGTTTAATGAAAATCCTTCCAAGGGTAAAGGAGATATGGAACAGACACAAAATTCAAAGTTTCAAACATGACCTTCAACTGTGACCTTGACCTTGAGTCTTCATGGTTTATTTATGGGTTCAGCACATCAGCTCACTGAGACGAATAATTGATCAAAGTTTAATGAAAATCTATCAAAGGGTTCAGGAGATATGGAGCGGACAAGAAAGCGTTATGGACAGACAGATGGACGGACATTCCTTCGAGACGTACATTCTGGGGTTCCCCATTTTAACCCCATAATGAAGCATTGTACAGCAACTAACCCCACAATCACACAAATTTTAACCCCATAACACCAAAATTTACGGAATATACCTCATTAAGTATCAATCGTACAGAACATAAACCCCATTATGTATCGGACAGATGGAAGGACAGATGGACGGACAGACGAAGGCCATTCCTACTTCGCGGCAGGGAATTAAATATTGGTAGTAAATTTGAACAAGTATGGTAAGGAGTTGAAGTATCTCAATATTCAGGGTAAATATTGTACTTACCTCGGTCTCTTGTCATATTAAAGAACTGCTGACATAGGCTATCACATTCAGGCATACATCTTCAGCAAAACTTATCAACCCATTAATGAGAGAATTTATTGGGACAAAATCGCTTGAGAGAATAACGTCTTTATTAAAATCAAGAGTGAAGTATTGACCAAGACTGCTTCATTAAGTCTCAGATCCTTCTCTAAACCAAGCCTCGTCAAATTCATTTCGAGATAGCCAAGAGCCATGCTAATGACTCTTACATCAATTTGAGCCAGCGCACGACAAAATCTACAATAAGGCATATGCGACCAGCTAAGACTCAGATCAGCCTGTGCATCCGCATAGTCTGATCAGAGTCTTTGCTGTTCGCAAGCCTCTGGGCTATTCAAAGTGCAACAAGAGAATGCTCCGACCAGCCTGAACTGATGAGTCGGCTAAACTGAGTCTTCGACCATAGCATGGGTCTTATTGTAGGTTTTGTCATGCGCCGGCTCATTTTATTTTCCACTGGACGGCAAGAGAAGACGATAACATGTCAAAGAGTGATTCTCACTGGCATAACAGGCCTGCTAACAACCATTACAGGTAGAGGAAAGTGTCTCGAAGTACCCCATTACTTTTCTTTCCTAACTATTGGTCAATACTCAGAGACACTTATAGTACTTCTAGGTGAAACTTACAACACTCCAGGACTCTTCTCTTGCAGTATAGGCCAGTAGCTCACAAGGCATTAATCATGGACCAGTGAAAAAAGGTAACACCCCAATCTTTTATAACACTATTGCTGGGGTCCAAAGCAGTGTTATCGAAATAAAACAATACACCTTTTGCCTGGGCAAGCTCAGTATTCTCTGTGGTCAGTGAGTATAATGGTGCAGTGATCCTCAGCCCAAGGAGGGTGGGGAAGACTTTAGAAAATATTTTACCCTTCTCTTGCTGAATATTCAGTTTAGCCACACCCATTTCTGACTTTGAACCAATCAGATTACTTGATATAATTTATTCATACAAATTCATAAACTGAATGTCAAACTGTGTAGATCCTGATCAGATGGCTTCTTTAGAAGCCATCTGATCTGGATCTACACTGTTTGCAAAGAGCAGGGTTGTCGTGAACAGCAGGATAAGAGTTTATGATGAGTCTCCACAAATTAACTTATTCAGACCGTGCAGGAAAAACCCATGACCACCTTAAGCCCTGCAGTCAGGGCCTATAACTTTGGGAAAGTGGCTGCACCTGCATTTCAATCTCCACTTCACAGCGGGCATAAAAACAAATTCATTAACCGTTGTCCTGCTGAGCCAGGATATGCTTTATTTTTTAAACAATGTAGATCCAGATCAGATGGCTTCTGAAGAAGCCATCTGATCAGGATCTTCATTGTTTGCCATTCAGTTTATGCATTTGTTGCAATAATTTGCATCAAGTAATCTGATTGGCTGATAATCAGTTGTGGGTGTGACATATTTAAATATTCAGCAGAACAAGGGTTAATATGAAAAGTAGTTGTTACTGCTTTGATAGCAAAGGAATAACACCAAAGAACATGAGACACATTAAAATCTTCATTTTCTGAGCCTTCAACAATAATGAAATAAAACAATACTTAATATCAGAAGATATTTGCCCATCCGAGTTATACAGCAAATGGATGAAATTTGTGCAAACAGTGAAACAGTGGGGTTTACGGTTTAATATTTTGGCATGACAATCATATAGAAAAGTATGTTGCTTGAACCTTGGATATATACCCAGTCAAAAAAGTAACTATATCAAGTTCCGGGTAAATTCTAGTATCTATCCGGAAGCCATTCAGCTAAAAAGGGCTGTAAATATATGATTCGGACGTTTAGCTGCAAAATGCATAAATTTGCATTTGCCCATACAATTCTACTCAAGAGTTGTCTTCCAATATGTGCCTAGAAGTGTTTTGCAAGGAATTTAACATTGTGCATGCGCAGATTATCATTATTTGTCTGAGATGAAAAATCATATCCATTGAACATCGAAACTCACTTTACACTTACAATATCTCATGATATTGCACTACAATCAAGACATTATATGTGAAATTCTCAGATTATCTCCCTTTCAATTAAAAATATAGCAATATTCAAACTGTTGTTATTTCTATACCTGCCATTCAATTTTTGCAATTTCTTTAGAAAGCTCTGTTGCCACCATTGCTGTTGACAATGATGGGAAATAATGTCGAAAATTCATGCAGCATGTAGCACCGCAAATTGCAATTTTCTATGGAGTTTCAATTGAAAACAACAATTTGCACACACCTTCAAAGAATTCGAGGCCTATACGTAATCGTCTGTTTCTTTAGCAAACTGAGCTTTTAAGTTCCCCATCTTTTGTGAATAGATACGCAGGGTATCTAATGAAAGGTTACACATATCAATTTTTAGAAATCTTGTGCTAAGTGTATTTTTTTAATGTATTGAATTTTGGCGTTTGTAATGATTCATTCTGCGAAATTGTCACAGTGACCCCTTGGGTGTTTAAAACAATTGCCCAGGCTGGCGAGTTTACATAAACAAAAACAGTTTGAGTTTTTGCATGGAGAAATGACTCATCTAACCAAAGCAAAACAAATTTTGTGAATTTTTCATTTGTAGTTACTATGGTAACAGAAGCAATCTTATGTATAGGAACTTTTTTGACTGAGTATATAATAAATCACAATGCCCAAAAGGGGCATAATATGTAAAACATAAAGATGGAATTATTTATTCAGGTCATCCTCACTGTAGACACAAACTATAATCATCTTCCTTGCATATACATCCCACATTTCGAGAAACCATGTTCGTTACACAATAATGTTATATCCAAACAAAAATGTATTATACAGAAAAATTACTCATTCTTGGGATCCAGCTTAAAACAATGTTACAAGTATATCCAAAACCATGCTATAGAAGAAGTTGTGATGTATTTGACAGTTTTGAAAAATAGTGAAAAAGGCTCAAAATCTTGGTAGATCCTTAAAAAGAACATTTCTATTTCAGAGAAAAGACTCACTGTTGGCCTAAAGGAGTTGAGAATTAGACTGGTTATGATGTATTACAATATAAGACAGACAGTTATGACGATATGAAGAGGACAGAGAACCACTCTAGAACTATTACAAATACTGACAGAAGAACTCTTCACAATGTCATAATGACTGGACTGATCCCTACAGTTTGATGGTACTAGAACTGACTAACTCTATCTAGTCCCTCCTCGACACCTTCCTGAGTTTCTCATGAACCCTTCAGATCCAACAATATTTTGTTAGCCTCTCATGTCAATGATATTAGCACTGGAATATGAGATGATGATGCTACTCGCCTCTACAAATGTTTTCCAACCAGAACAAGAGATATGATGCTTCAAGTCAACTGAAGAGGTTCAAAAACCTTTCAAGACAGCAAAGAAGACTTGAGTTAAATACTCAAACTGCGACAAGTTCATACACTTGCTTATATTCTCTATATGATATCAGATAAATAAATTATTGTAAATGTCATACAATAAGTGATGTCCAAGCATTGTCTCTGAGTCTATTATTGGTCCTGAACTTGGATTTATATCTTCAAATTCTATACTTTAAACCCTTATCCTGCTGAATATTCAATTTAGCCGCACCCATTTCTGACTTTGAACCAATCAGATTACTTGATGTAATTTATTCTTACCAATCCATAAACTGAATGTCAAACAGTGTAGATCCTGTCTACACTGTTTCCAAAGATAGGGGTTGTCTTGAACAGCAGGATAAGAAATAAGCAAATAGTATAGACCCTGATTAGATGCTGTATCTGATCTGGGTCTACACTGTGTGTATAGACCTTGATGAGATGACACATTGGGGCATCTGATCTGGGTCATTACAAATACCAATATCCTATATTGGAATCCTAGACTTTATGGGTTTTATCAATTAAATAATTTGTTTGTTTTTGTTTGATTTGAGGTTTAACGTCCCCGTCAACACTGTAAAGGTCATTTTGGAGACGTTGCTTCCAATTTTGTGGGACTTTTACCTGACACTGAGATGAAATGACATCTCAAGCCGTGTCGCCCAATGAAACCAATAGGGTTTATAAGCATGGACGGTCCGAGTCGTGCGCTCCGCTTTGCCTGGGCAGGCTTAGATCCTCTAAGCGGTTTACCAGTACTCATGTGCGGGTCGGATTCAGCTCTGTGTGGAAGCATCATGCAGCCCATATATTTCTTTAAGCCTCGATGGGGGGGGGTGGGGGGGGGGGCGGAATCAAATAATGAAAAACACTTTCCGATACTTGTAGGACCTTTGTTTTCACTGAAATCTGTTTATTTTTAATATGTGCACAATTTACATTTATTGGTAAGTGGTAGTCACATGGACATCGGCACTATAACTGCACTTGCATTTACAGTAAAATTCCGCTATTAAGACCACCTAAAATTAAGACTAAATCTGTTTTTGAAAGCTTACTGAGAAGGTTTCAGTTATTCTTTCTTTTTGTTTTCTACACCCAGCATCTCCGAATGAAAGACTATCTTTGGGACTGTTCAAAAGTGGTCTTAAAGACCACTTTTGAACAGTCCAAAAGGTGGTCTTAATATCAGAATTTTACTATATATAACTTTGGTTTGAAGGATAAGCAATCAACCCAATTATAACAAGAGGGCCATGATGGCCCCGGATCGCTCACCTGATCCATATTGTGCAAAAGAAATGGTAGGTTAAATATAAGGTAGAATTGAGAGTTTGAGCAATTTTGGTTGACAATGACACAAGGATCATGTGAAATTATTTCAAAATCAGTCTGGCTGTTTAGGAGTAGAAGTCATTTAAAGGCTTTTATATTTTTTATCTCTGGTGGCCATCATATGCAATGGAACAAAAGTAATTTTGTAAGAGGGTCACCCATGCAACAATGTTGAGAAATTATTTCTAAATCCATCTAACGGTTTAGGAGAAGTCATTGAAAGTTTTTTTTGTTTTGTTTTTGAGCAATTTGGGTAGAGGGTCACTCAAGAAACATTCTTGTGAAATTTTTTCAAAGTCCATCCACTGGTAAAGGAGTAGAAGTTGTTTAAAAGATTTTCTATTTTAAGCTCTTGTGGCCATCATGTTCATCAAAGCAGAATGGTTTGAGCAATTTTGGAAGAGGGTCAATCAAGAAACATTTGTGAAACTAGAGCTGTCAGAGGATCTGACTATAGCCCCGCTTCAGCGCTGTCAGAGAAGAAAGTTATTTAAGCTGCAGAGAAAACAGTTATGAACAAGAAATAACTGTTGAAAATTTTACATTATCTGGAAAAACTCTAAGAGTTGTGAGCCCTTGTCCCTCATTTCAATGAGCATGATACATTACCAGAATGTCCATGTTTATACTAAATTTCATCTTCCATTTTCAATGTTCAAAGGGTAATAACTCCTAAAGTAGGCAAATCAGAGTCAGGGTTCCTGCGCTCTGCACATTGTCTCATGGTGCTTTACACTTGTGTGAAGTGTCATGAAAATATCTCAAATGGTTTGTGAGTTATGGAGCCGACACAGTCAAAATTGCCTTTTTAAATGTTCAAAGGGCAATAACTCCTAAAGTAGGCAAACCAGAGTTATGGTTCCTGCACTCTGCACATCATCTCAAGGTGCTTTTCATTTATTTGAAGTTTCATGAAAATATCAGAAACGGTTATGGAGCGGACATAGTTAAAATTGCCATTTTTTAATATTCAAAAGCCTATAACTGAAAAAGTAGACAATCCAGAGTTTGGGTTCCTGCGCTCTGCACACGTAATATGGTGCTTTACATTTGTGTGAAGTTTCATAAAATTATCTCAAACGGTTTTTGAGTTATCGAGCAAAGACGGCTAAAATTGATATTTTTCAATATTCAAAGGGAAATAACTCAAAAATTAGGCAATCCAGAGTTATGGTTCCTGCACTCTGCACACCACCTCATGGTGTTTAATGTTTGTGTGAAGTTTCATGAAAATATGTGAATGGGTTTTAAAGTTATGGAGCGGACACGAAAATTGTTAACAGACACAGACAGACACACAGAAAATACGAAAACCAGAGTTATGGTTCTTGCGCTCTGCACATTGTCTCATAGTGCTTAACATTTGTGTGAAGTTTCATGAAATTATCTCAAACGGTTTTCGAGTTATGAAGCGGACAATGTTAAAATTGCCATTTTTCAATGTTCAAAGGGCAATAACTCCAAAAATAAGCAATGCAGAGTTATGGTTCCTGCGCTCTGCACATCGTCTCATAGTGCTTAACATTTGTGTGAAGTTTTCTAAAAATATCTCAAACGGTTTTCGAGTTATGAAGCGGACACAATTAAAATTGCCATTTTTCAATGTTCAAAGGGCAATAACTCCAAAAGTAGGCAATCCACAGTTATAATTCCTTCGCTCTGCACATTGTCTTATGGTGTTTAACATTTGTGTGAAGTTTCATGAAAATATGTTAAGCAGATACAAAGTTATGGAGCCAACACAAATTAACGGAATCACGGAATTACGGAATTACGGAAAATGTTCAAAGGGCAATAACTCCAAAAGTAGGCAATCCACAGTTATAATTCCTTCGCTCTGCACATTGTCTTATGGTGTTTAACATTTGTGTGAAGTTTCATGAAAATATGTTAAGCAGATACAAAGTTATGGAGCCAACACAAATTAACGGAATCACGGAATGACAGAAGGACATGGCAAATCCAATATAGCCCCACTTTTTCAAAGCGGGGCTATAATTATTTCAAAATCCATCCACTGGTTAAGATGGAGGCGTTGTTTAAAGCTTTTCTATTTTTAGCTCTGGTGACCATCTTGTTCATCTGAGCAGAACAGTTTGAGCAATTTTGGTAAAGGGTCACTCAAGGAACAATTTCATGTGAAATATAATTTCAAAATCCGTCCACTGATGAAGGATAAGTCATTTGAAGGATTTCTATTTTAAGCTTTGGCAGGCCAAGTTGTTCATCAGAATGGAAGGCAATGAGCAATTTTGCTAGAGGGTCACCCAAGGAACATTCCTGTAAACTTCTTTCAAAATCCATCCACTGGTTAAGGAGGAGAGGTTGTTAAAAGATTTAAGCTAAGGATTCATTGCACTGAAATTGTTGTTATGACGAGTTTGTCGTTCAACGAATGTCGGTATAAAGAGGATTGACTGTACCACTCAATTAACTCATTTTGTATTGAACGGAACCCCTTTTTACTTACGTTTCAAAATTTTGGGATGTAATATTCAGCTAATTTCAGAAATTTATTTAGGGAATGCCAACTTTCTGCAAACAATGAAGGCTCTGATCAGACACCACATTCTGCGGTGACTCCTCTGAGCCCGCACTGTTTGCCAACGACATGTTTTGGAGTTTTCCAAATAATGCTATTACCTTTGCCAGTTAAATTGATATGCTAAATGAATAATTTTTAAACAAATGTAATCAAAGAATTACATTAAAGCATTATTCTTTTGCTTGGTTTATTTTAAAGACAACTGATCCAACAATAAAACTTCATCAATCCAATTAGTGGGGATAAGGGTATTTACATTAAAGATGCGACTAAGAAACTATTTAGATAAGCAATCTATTCAACTACCCCACTGTGTCCTTCTATTACAACATCAGTACTATTGATGATGAAGGGCCCTCACTGCGTGTCAAGAATTCGACACCTTCTGTTACAAACTAGCCTTATCAATGACAACACACTAATAGTTCCAAGTAACCAAACGTTCAGTAAGATTAGAATGGCAGCTGAGAACCATCTTTTTCTATCTTGAGAAACTGAAGAGCTCCTTGGCCTACCTCCACACACAGAAGAGCTCCTTCAGTCTGGATCACTGCCATACTAATTAATTGTGAACGTGCCAATCCATCTGCCCTGTAAATAACCATTCTTATAATGATCAGGCTTTTAAACTTTAAGAGCTCCGTGAAGAAGAAGGAAAAAGAAATAATACTATAAAGGCACACTTTGAAACTTTAGATATCAAATTACTTCCCGACCATTAAAATGAACTAAAGAAGAGACTAATTAAAGGCCATTTTGGGCTAAAAGCTGATGAAATATTGCAAAGCATACAAGGTACGCACATAACACTTTAAAATGTTGTGTATTAGTTACATCATAGCTTTGCGTATGCCACCATCTGATTCTGATCATGCTTAATGAGAGGGATTCTTAAACTTGTGTTGTATCCCAACAATTTTTATCCCACTGAAGACAACAACACCTACCTTTGAAAACAGTATAGATCCAGATCAGATGGCTTCTACAGAAGCCATCTGATCAGGATCTACACTGTTTTTCATGAAGTTTGTGAAATGAACAACTACATTATACAAAGTAATTTGATTGGTGAATATGGGTGTGGCTAAAATAATTTCTTCAGCAGGTAAGAGTTAAGTAACTATACTCAAGATGAATGGGCTCCCGGGCGTGTGGCAGTATAGGAAGATAGATAGATCAAAGTATGAAACAAGATTTGAGAGAAATCTAACAGCTTGTATAATTATAATTTAATCATCTTCTGATTACTGAGTGAGTGAGTGTTTGAGTTTTACGTCTCACCAACAGCTAAGGTCATACAGAGACGGGACCTTGGTTTAAAGACTCATCCGAAAGTCTGGAGAAGCCCTGGATCGATCCTGCGATCCCTGGTTTATAAGGCGAGTAGCATAACCACTACACCAGGGAGGCTTCAATCTGATTACTGAATATCAACATTTATTTACATGAATGGAGGTGAATAAAATTTTTAATTTTATTTATACTTTATTTCAGCTTGTTACCCAGGAAACTGTTTAATTAGATAAATATATCCAAAGTAGAAGTAAAACAAAGATCAGGAATCGATACAATTAACTTACTCCACCCATCAAAGACACCAAAGCTGTTTTGGTGCCATTCAATTGAGCAACTTTTATGTAAATATTGATGCTTAAATGTGCGCAGAGGACCCTAAATAAAATGGCTGTATTTGTTTCCTGACATTCTGCAATTACCAAGAATTTGCTGCTATAGAGGATCCCAATTAGGAGTAGTATAATATAATGTTATTAATCAAGTAATTTTGTATTGGCCCAGGTACAGGTCCGAGGTCTGCTGAATTGGCCCCGAGACCGAAGGCCGAGGGTTAATGCAGCTGACCGAGGACCTGTACCTGGGTCAAACGAAATTACTTGATTAATGACAATTTTATTAATAACATGATTATTGATTTTTTTTTTACCTCACTTGACTACAACTAATATTGGTTGACCTGGTGTCAATACAGGATAGTCAATTAATAATAGGTAATAAAGGACATGCATTTCCTGAATTTCTTCAAGGAACATAGTTATTTTCTCCAAGAAATACATTTTTGAATACATCACCTGAACAAGCCCATGAAATAAACACCCCCTAAGCCCCATATATATAGAAAACTGGGGTAGATGGAAGTATACATTATTTTTCGTATTTCCAAGACATGGGTTGTGGGTACTCATTAGAACGGGCTCAATGGGGCAGTTCTAACGATCACCCACAACCTATGTTTGTAGTATAAATAAGGAAAATATCACAGATTTTTGTCAGCAAAATAGCCATTTTTGAGATGTGAAAAAAATGCACTTTGTCGCAGGGGTGTGTTATATTAATATATACATTAATGTGTCTCATTTTGAATTCATCAAGTATTTTTGCTGAGTTCTGTTTTTCGAAGTGACAGCTTGTTAATACTCAAAATGTTAACTGTACAATATCTGATAAACATATTTTTGATGAAAAAATGTGAGAAGCTTTTGCAAAAGCAACTCGCATTTCTTCATCAACAATATTAGCATTAAATGTTCAATGTTTTAACAATATTTTATCTAACAACATCCTAAGTTCATTTTGAACAACCGGCTAAAGAGTTACTAACGGACTGGACAAAAACAGACAGATTTTCAATATTGCTCCATAAAACCAAAATTTTGCTATTGACAATTTAAGCTAAAGCTCTTGATTGATGAATAAATAGCAATGCAAAGAGAAGGTATTAACATCACGCACTTTAAATCTCCCTACCCTACAGCAACAGTGACGATGTTTTGGACACTTATCTGACATAAGAACGGGATCGGTTTACACATTTAATCGCTACGTTATTGATTAGAGACAAATTAATACGATCCGATCAATCAGGCGGACAGATATAAACAGACAATCAATTTCATTCTAATAGTCATCATTGTTATTTTGATAGTTGGTCCTTAATTTCAGATAATTCTGAAAGTACCAAAAGTACTCAAAATACGCAGATACAATGAGATATAGATTTAATAGGGTTATCAACTCTTAGAGCACCTCAGAAATTTTTACATCAGAGGGCAATTTTATTTGAACCCACGGCTCCTGGTCTATGAGGCAAAGAGCTTAATAAAGCTTTTTTTTTTAGCAACAGCAAATGGCATTAAATATTTTTCGTTGTCCTGCTGAACATAACAACCTCTATCTTTGAAAATAGTGTAGATCATGATCAGATGCTTCTGTAATCAGGATCTACACTGTTTGTAATTCAGTTTGCTAATCTGAATTGAAGTATTTGATTAGTTGATAGTCAGAAATGGGTATGGCAAAATAAATTTATTCAGCAAGAAAATGGCTAAGGGAAAGGATTTATGTATACTAAAATATGTTCCATACTGATCCTAAGTATTGGGACAGATAGGCCTAAGCAAACAGTGACGTCCCTGATCAGACTGCTCCTGATCTGGGTATACATAGTTTGCCATTCTGTCTGCACCTTTTGCACTCCTTGCTGGACCTTGAAATAAATTTGTTAAATTTTTAGGAGAATTACAGCAAGTCCTCAAGGTGTCTGAATTATTAGGATTTTTGTTAGTATATGAGCCACTTTTTTGCCATTTGCATTATTAAACAACAAAGGTGCAGATCAGACTGCACAATCACAGTGCACTCAGCACCGTAGTTTAGGCTGCCTGAATAGAACAATACCTGCTGGCCTTGGAAGCCTAGCTTAATGCATGTCTGACTTGTGATCAGGAGGTTGCAGGTTTGATACTAGCTGGTGTCGGCATTGTTCTTTTGTAGAGATTGATCATGAAACCATTCCCTTCTGCTGATTCAAGAGGGGCAATTGTCAGTTTCTGGCAAAAAATATGCACTGAACCCGTTATCCCCTTCTGAATAAGCCTGCCTTGGAAGTGTGGTAAAGTAAACTGACAGGCTTGATATGACCTAAATAATGTTGACTGGCCCATAAAACTTAGAAACAACCAAACTAACAAACAAAAGAACAATTCCTCCAGTTTCAATAGTTAAAGTTTTAAGACTTTTTCTAGTTTGTGCCTCACTTGGGCCCAGTTGTTCAAACCTAACAATATCAATAGTTAATCCTTAATATTGCAAATATGCTAATATTTTTTTTCTGAAAAAGTGAGAGTGCAAATGCAAAAGCTACTCTCATTTTTCAAACAAAAAATACCAAAGTGCTAAATATTGTACTTGCTACAACTGTTAACAATCTGGGGCCAGTTGTTCAAAGCATCGTTAGCTTAACGAGCTTTTAGTGGTCATATTGTTAACTTCTCTAGCAAGTACAATATTGAAAATTTTGGTATTTTTGCTGAAAATATGTGAGCAGCTTTTGCATCCGCAAAAGCTGCTCACATTTTTTCAGCAAAAATTTCAGCATATTTGCCATATTTAATGATCAAAGATTTAACGATACATTAACTAAGGACATCGTTAGTTTTGAACAACTGGGCCCTGACTACTAACAAGCTCGTTAACCTAATGATGCTTTGAACAACTGGGCCTTGGTAAAAAAAAAACAAAGAAAGATTTTCTTGTGACAGGGCTCATATAATAAAACTAAAGATGCTCAGAAATACTAAGCTTCAAAACCTTGATCTTCTTTTCACCAGAATACATACGAGGGACTGTGGCCGGGTGGTTAAGAGCCCTTACTCTTAAATCTTAGGTCTACCACTGCTGTGCGTTCTAGTTAAGCTCAGGTCACATTCAAGATGCCAAATTCTAGAGCAGATGGTCAGGTGGTTTTTCTGCGGGTTTCTCACACCCCTCTGATTAACAATCAGCTTGATATAAGATATAAGTGGAATTATCTTAAAAGGACCGTAATACCAAAATCAAAAATCAATTTAGTTGTTCAAAGACTCATTTGCATAATGAACTCGTTAGTGGTCAAAATGTAAGCTGTTCCAGATATCAATAATACTGTGGAATTTTTGCTGAAAAAAAATATTAGTTCATTTGTCATATTTAATAACCAAAGTTTTAATGATATGTTAACTGACAACATCTTTAGTTTTGAACAACTGGCCCCAGTAAAGTCCATAAGCTACTTGTAAAGATCCATGCCATTCATAAATAAAGGTGAATGAAACAGACTGATGTGTAATCATCATGTACAAAAATAACTCCCAATCAGGATTACCTATCAGTACTCCGACATAGTCATCCTTACAAACATAAGGGGCAGTCTGATAATATTGTCTCAAAAATCTCTCCAAATCTGTTGATACTACTGTCAAGGATAAGGTCGCGTGTGCCTCAGATTAAAGGTGCCTCATCCAATGAAAATGTGTCTATTGACATATGCCCAGCAGAGACTCTGATCAGACTGTGCATTTGCACAGTCTGATCAGAGACTCTGCTGGGCACTATACGGGTGGCTATTAACCTAGATCTTCTTCATACAGACATTGAGTGGGAACCCAGGCAGATTTGAATCTTTACTGACTGCACATGTCTGAAAACATATTTTCAACCTTGATGTAATCTTATCGAAAGTCTAGAAATTCAGCCGTATCCACTTGCAATGGCAGACAACTAACCACAATGACATGTAGGGGACTTTACATGTAAAGGCCTATCAAAACCATCCAATGACACTATGCATATAACATGGTTCATTATAACATGGATTTGGATTAAATAAGAAATGAATTTTATTTTTCTGCTGTTCATGAAAGTATGAAGCAGTGGGTCATGTGCAAAGTAAATGAACCCCAAAGGGGTTCATGAAAACTTTGCTAGCGACCCTTTGTCGTTCATACTTTCATGAAAAGCAGAAAAATAAAGTTTATTTTTCACATTTACAATGAAACCAACTCGCTCCTCTTTGTCTGGGAAGGCTTAGATCCTCTCAGTGGTTTACCAGTACTCATGCGCGGTCGGTTTCAGCTCTTGCAGCCCATCTATTTCTTCAAGCCCCAATGGGTGGGGGCCCCTTGTTTTATGGTAAAGTGCACAGTACAGTGTCTGTTATTGATGCATGTGGATGTGATACACCAAGGTTATTTGCAAATAAAGTTACTTGCATCCAAACATGTATAACATCTATCAATATGTTGAACATGTCTATAAGTGAAGGCCGAACACCCCTCTTGTCAGCCAGATACTTGCTACAAGCGACATATTACAAGGGTCAAGCTAACCAAAGACAATCTGAAGTGGCAGTCAAGATTATATTGAAGACATATAACTCATTCTAGTGGTTTTTATCATTTCATACAAATCCATATTGTCGCCACAGCTTCTGCAAATTCATGCCAACAGTCAATCGCGGTAGCTCAGTCAAATGCATGTCTGGTGATCAGGAGGTCGTGGGTTTGATACCTGCCAGGTCGGCAACATTCTTTCGTAGAGACTGATCATGAAGTCTGTGATGTAATGTGCACAGTACTAGTTCCCATATTTACCTTATATATTCGGACAGACAGGGCTGAGCAAATAGTGCAGACCCAGATGGGACGCCACAGAATGCACTACACTGTTTGCCACTTATCCAGCTATTTTTAGGCTCAACATTGGGTATTAACCCTTTTTGTACCAAATGAAATCTTACTCCTAATGTATACCAGAAGTCCATTTCAAAATTAAGGGGTGTCAGGTTGTTTTTTCCTTCAAATGGCTTAACTTTTCGCAAACGCTGTAGACCCTTATCAGACGCCTCATTCTGCAGCGTCTGATCAGGGCCTGCACTGCTTACCTTGGTACCCATTTTGGGGTTTCCGATACTAAATGGGTTAAATTGTACTTGTTCAAATTTTAGAGCAAGTACGGTAAGGAATTTAGGTGTCCGGATACTTAGGGTTAATAAGGTAACTGCTTTTGTATAAGCCTGCACTTGAAAAGTGTGCAGTTCAGTGCTGACTGGACTAACAAGAGGGCCATGATGGCCCTGGATCACTCACCTGATCCATATTGTACAAATGGAATTGAAGATAATATATGGTAGAGTAAAGGGTTTGAGTAATTTTGGTTGACACAAGGAGGTTTTTATAATTTTAGCCATCTTGTTCATCCAAGCACAATGGGTTGAGCAATTTTGAAAGCTTTTTTCCATTATGAGTCTATGGGAGCAAAGGGGCCCAGGGGCATGGCCCCTTGAGAACCCAGGGGCATGATTGGAAGGAATTATGTAGGTGACCACTTGCCGTTACTACATGCTAAATATATAAGCTCTGGGCCCTGTGGTTTCAGAGAAGAAGATTTTTGAAGCTTTTTCCATTATGAGTCTTTGGGAGCGAAGGGGCCCCGGGGCGGGCCCATTTGGAAACCAGGGGCATGATTGGCAGGAATTATGTAGGTAACCACTTGCCGTTGCTACATGCTAAATATCTAAGCTCTGGGCCCTGTGGTTTCAGAGAAGAAGATTTTTGAACTTTTTTTTTCCATTATGAGTTTATAGGAGCTAAGGGGTCCCAGGGTGTGGCCAATTTGGACCAAAGGGCATTATTGGCAGGAATTATGTAGGTCACAACTTGCAGATGCTACATGCTAAATATCTATGCTCTGGGCCCTGTGGTTTCAGAGAAGATTTTTGAAGCTTTTTCCATTAGAGTCTAGGGGAGCGAAGAGGCCCCGGGGCGTGGCCCATTTGGATCCCTGGGGCATGATTGGCAGGATTTATGTAGGTGACCACTTGCCCTTGCTACATGCTAAATATCTCAGCTCTGGGCCCTGTGGTTTCAGAGAAGATTTTTGAAGCTTTTTTTTCCATTATAAGTCTATAGGAGCTAAGGGGCCCCGGGGCGTGGCCCGTTTGGACCCCGGGGGCATGATTGGCAGGAATTATGTAGGTGACCACTTGCCGTTGCTACATGCTAAATATCTAAGCTTTAGGCCCTGTGGTTTCAGAGAAGAAGATTATTGAAGCTTTTTCCCATTATGAGTCTATGGGAGCGAAGGGGCGCAGGGGCATTGCCCATTTGGAACCCAGGGGCATGATTAGCAAGAATTATGTAGGGGACTACTTGCCCTTGCTTCATGCTAAATATCTAAGCTCTGGGTCCTGTGGTTTCAGAGAAGAAGATTTTTGAAGCTTTTTTCCATTATGAGTCTATGGGAGCGAAGGGGCCCCGGGGCGTGGCCCATTTGGAACCCAGGGGCATGATTGGCAGGAATTATGTAGGTGACCACTTGCCGTTGCTATATTCTTAATATCTAAGCTCTTGGCCCTGTGGTTTCAGAGAAGAAGATTTTTGAAGCTTTTTTCCATTATGAGTCTATGGGAGCGAAGGGGCTCCGTGGCGTGGCCCATTTGGAACCCAGGGGCATGATTGGCAAGGAATTATGTAGGGGACTACTTGCCCTTGCTACATGCTAAATATCTAAGCTCTGGGTCCTGTGGTTTCAGAGAAGAAGATTTTTGAAGCTTTTTTTCCATTATGAGTCTATGGGAGCGAAGGGGCCCCGGGGTGTGGCCTATTTGGAACCCAGGGGCTTGATTGGCAGGAATTATGTAGGTGACCACTTGCCATTGCTACATTCTTAATATCTAAGCTCTGGGCCCTGTGGTTTCAGATAAGATTTTTGAAGCTTTTTTCCATTATGAGTCTATGGGAGCGAAGGGGCTCCGTGGCGTGGCCCATTTGGAACCCGGAATTATGTAGGTGACCACTTGCCCTTGCTACATGCTAAATATCTAAGCTCTGGGCCGTGTGGTTTCAGAGAAGATTTTTGAACTTTTTTTTTTCCATTATGAGTCTATAGGTGCTAGGGGTTCCCAGGGTGTGGCCAATTTGGACCCAAGGGGCATGACTGGCAGGAATTATGTACGTGACCACTTGCAGTTGCTACATGCTAAATATCTAAGCTCTGAGCCCTGTGATTTCAGAGAAGAAGATTTTTGAAGCTTTTTTCATTACGAGTCTATGGAAGCAAAGGGGCCCTGGGGCGTGGCCCATTTTGATCCCAGGGGCATGATTGGCAAGTTATATGTAGGTGACCACTTGCCCTTGCTACATGCCAAATATCTCAGCTCTGGGCCCTGTGGTTTCAGAGAATAAGCTTTTTGAAGCTTTTTTCCCATTATAAGTCTTTAGGATAGTGGCCCCGGGGCGTGGACCATTTGGATTCCCAGGGGCATGATTGGTAGGAATTATGTAGGTGACCACTTGCCCTTGCTACATGCTAAATATCTAAGCTCTGGGCCCTGAGGTTTCAGAGAAGAAGATTTTTGTAGCTTTTTTCCATTATGAGTCTATGGGGGCGAAGGGGGCCGGGGCATGGCCCATTTGGAATCCAGGGGCATGATTGGCAGGAATTATGTAGGTGACCACTTGCCCTTGCTACATACTAAATATATATAAGCTCTGGGCCCTGTGGTTTCAGAGAAGAAGATTTTTGAAGCTTTTTTTCCATTATGAGTCAATGGGAGCATGGAGCCTGGGGCTGACCCATTTGGAACCCAGGGGCATAATTGGCAGGAATTATGTAGGTGACCACTTGCCCTTGCTACATGCTAAATATCTAAGCTCTGGGCCCTGTGGTTTCAGAGAAGAAGATTTTTGAAGCTTTTTCCAATATGAGTCTATAGGAGCTAAGGGGCCCCAGGGCGTGGTCAGTTTGGACCCCAGGGGCATGATTGGCAAGAATTATGCAAGTGACCACTTGCCGTTACTACATGCTAAATATATAAGCTCTGAGCCCTGTGGTTTCAGAGAAGAAGATTTTGAAGCTTTTTTCCATTATGAGTCTATGGGGGCGAAGGGGCCCCGGGGCGTGGCCCATTTGGAACCCAGGGGCATGTTTGGCAGGAATTATGTAGGTGACCACTTGCCGTTGCTGCATGCTAAATATCTAAGCTCTGCCAGGGCCCTGTGGTTTCAGAGAAGATTTTTGAATTTTTTTTTTCCATTATGAGTCTATAGGAGCTAAGGGGCCCCAGGGTGTGGCCAATTTGGACCCCAGGGGCATGATTGGCAGGATTTATGCAGGTGACCACCTGCCCTTGCTACATGCTAAATATCTAAGCTCTGGGCCCGAAGAAGATTTTTAAAAATTTTCCCATTATAAGTCTATGGGAACTATATGTTGCCATGGCAACCAGAATTCCAATCTGATCAGCCCAAAAACCTTATGCAGCCTTTCCCCCTACCTAATGATGCTTCACATGAAATTTGATCAAGATTGGCTGCGGGGTATTAGAGATATACTTATTTGAAATTGTTTACGGACAGACGCACGCACCCACGACGGACAACGGACAAAAAGTGATCCAAAAAGCTCACCTCATCACTATGTGACAGGTGAGCTAAAAACAAACACGCATCATCATTATTTAAGCCCTGTCATAAGAAAACTTGTCTTTGGGGTTTCTGATCGGGGCCCAGTTGTTCAAAGCATCTTTAGTTTAACGAGCTCGTTAATGGTGAAATTGTAAACTGTTCTAGCAAGTACACCATCTAATTTAGTGGTATTTTTGCTGACAAAAATGAGAGCAGCTTTTGCAAATTCAAAAGATGCTCTCATTTTTGTCAGCAAAAATATTAGTATATTTGCCATATTAAATGATCAAAGTTTTAATAGTATGTTAACTAACGATGCTGTTAGTTTTGACCAACTGGCCCTAGGTAAGACACAAACCTGTCTTCTTAGCTACACAGACAAGCATGAGTCTTGAACAGTTTAGATATAGAATGTAGAGGAAATCTACCTTAAGAGGAATGGGAACACCTGGTAGATTTTTTCCGCCATTTTTCAAAGTGAGACAACTTTTGGGACTTCCCGTTCACTTTTCTATAAGCCATGTCCCACTGAAAAAGGGGTCTACTCTTAAAGGAAAGAATTTGCTCCTCAGAAAGAAATTCTTTCCTTTAAGAGTTGACCCCTATTGACATGGGAGACATAAATACAGGAGTTGCCTCCCCTGAAGGTGTTCCCATTCCCCTTCAGTGCATTTTTTAAAGTTTAACTGACTTATCTGCCCTCTCTACTTCAATCACTAATTCCATAATCCCTGAAGATTTAGGTAACTGTCAAAAATTTCTCCATTAAGATAATACACCCATTTTGTAATAATGCTTTTTTTTGCGCTTCTTAATATATTTTTGTAATGAAAATATATTTCCTCCATAAAGTGGGGTTTACATTGGTGGTCATAACAATGCCCAGGCAAAGTGGAGCAAGTCAGACCATCCATGCATATAAACCATATTGGTTTCATTTGGTGGCAGGGCTTGAGATGCCATTTAATCTCAATGTCAGGTACAGTCCCATAAAATTGAAAGCAACGTCTCCAGAATGAACTAAACAGTGTTGACGGAGACAATACACCTCAATTCAAACAAACAAATAAAACAGACTTGTCAACATGATGCAAAACTAGAAATGTGTCCAGACGACACAGATGCCCCCGCCAAGGGCCCCGCCTCACCCCGAAAATCCATGTTGCAACAAAATTTTCTAAGTGTGTGACCTTGTCATCAGGAACATTTGTGAGAAGTTATATTGAAATTGGTGAAAAAATTTAAGCGCTAGAGCAATGAAAAAGTTTTTCCAAAAATAGCCACAGTGACCTTGACCTTGAGGCCATGACCTTGAAAGTTGAACTTGCTCGAGGTAATTTTATAAGGAACATTTGTGTGAAGTTATATTGAAATTGGTGAAGAAATGTAGGCACTCGAGCGATGACAAAGTTTTTCTAAAAATAGCCACATTGACCTTGAGGTCATGACCTTGAAAGTCAAACCCGCTCGAAATATTGTCATAAGAAACATTTGTGTGAAGTTATATTGAAATCAGTGAAGAAATATTGATGCTAGAGCTATGTTGTGCGAGGGGATAATTAAATTTTTTTAAATCTGTGACCTTGACCATGAGCTCATGGGCATGGGTGGGGGTATCGCTGAATAAAATGGACAGGTATCCAACATCATACCAAATATAAACTCAAATCCATCGCACGATTTGGAAATCAACTCTTAAAATATCTAATTAAAAATTTCTAAGTCTGTGACCTTGACCTTGAAGCCATAGGCAAGAGTGGGGGTATTGCCAAATAAACATTTGGACCTGTAGCTATCATCATAGCATACATAAGCCAAATCCATAGTATAGTTTGGAAAATTTGAGCTCTTTAAAATCTTTCACATTAAAATTGTCTATGTCTGTGACCTTGACCTTGAGGTCATAGGCATGGGTGGGGGTATTGCTGAATAAAACATTGTACCTATATCTATCATCATATGAACCAAGCCATCATAAAAGTTCAGGTTCTACTAGGTACAAATACCTTAACTGGAGTCTTTAACATGGAAAATTTCTAAGTCCATGACCTTGACCTTGAGGCCATGGGCATGGGTGGGGGTATCGCTGAATAAAACTTTGGACCTATATCTATAATCATACCAAATGTGAACCAATTCCATCACATGGTTTGGAAAATATGAGTTCTAAATGTTCAAGTCTACCTGTTACAAAAACCTTAACCTGAGTCTTTAACATTGAAAATTTCTAAGTCTGTGACCTTGACCTTGAGGTCACAAGCATAGTTGGGGGTATTGCTTAATAAAACTTTGGACCTATATCTATCATCATACCAAATATGAACCAGTTCCATCAAATGGTTAGGAAAATATGAGTTGTAAAAGTTCAGGCTCTACCTGTTACAAAAACTTTAACCTGAGGTTACAGGATCACGTACGTACGTACGTACGTACACACACACGTACAGATGGATGTACACATGTACGCACGTACGGAAAACCGAAAAACTATATGCCCCCGGCATCATATGATGCGGGGGCATAAAAACACTTTATAATACTAATCATTGTAATAGAGTTTTGAATATAATATAGTTTAACCATTATCCTACTGTTTACGACAACCCCTACCTTTGCAAACAGTGTAGATCCAGATCAGATGGCTTCTTTAGAAGCCATCTGATCAGGATCTACACTGTTTGATATTCAGTTTGTGAATTTGCAGGATTAAATTATGTCGAGTAGTCTGATAGGTTAAAAGACAGAAATTTGTGTGGCTAAATTAATTATTCAGCGGGATAAGGGTTAATGATGGATCCCAAAACATATAGATTATATAGAAAAAGGACCATAAATGATTGTTTAATGCTTAGCACTCTGGCTAAAAATTTCAGCAGAAGAAATTTTAAAATATTTCTTTTATTTTTCTCAGAAAACAGTTTTTGACATTCCATGCAAATTGTCTCCATTCCATGCAAGTTGTCTCCAATCATTCCATGCAAATTGTCTCCATTGGAGACAATTTGCATGAAATTTCAAAACCTGTTTTCAGGGAAGAGTAAGACAAATGTCATCAATTTGTTGTCTGCTTAATCAGCAGGTTAACTTACATGGTTTCCGATTTGTACCACAACAACAGTGATACAAAGATGTGTACCATGTTAAAAAGTTGTGTAGCAATAAATCCAATTCTTACTTTAACGCTGTGCATGCTGGGTATTTTTGTTTTAGGCAGATGACATATTGAAATATTTTTATCGTTTTTCTGTTTTCTTGGAAAAACAAGAACAATATCAATTTGTTGCCAGCTGAATAAGCCGAGAGAGTGGTAAAGGTTAAATGTTAACCCTTCTCTTGCTGAATATTCAGTTTAGCCACACCCATTTCTGAATTTGAACCAATCAAATTACTTGATGTAATTTATTCCTACAAATCCATTAATTGAATGTCAAACAGTGTAGATCCTGATCAGATGGCTTCTGAAGAAGCCATCTGATCTGGATTTACACTGTTTCCAAATATAGGGGTTGTTGTGAACAGCAAGAAAAGGGTTAAGAACACATTACATATGGACAAGAGCTATCATCAGACAGCATAGCTGACCTGGAAAGGTGTCCTAGTGTGTGACATTGAGGTCATGAACAGGGGTGGACCTATTGGTGAATGAAAACGACAACTTTGGAAACATATTAATCACCATGCCAATGTTAACCATTGGAAAATAAAATAAATACTGTAAGTTTCTAAAGTCATGAGCTGGGTTTGGGAGTGGAGGGTACTACTACAACTATATCTATCATTAAACTAAATACAGTAAAATTCCGCTATTAAGACCACCTAAAATTAAGACTAATTCTGCTAAAAAAAGCATATTTAGTAGGTTTCAGTTCTTCTTTCTTTGTGTTTCCTGCATACAGTGTCCTCTGGTCAGAGACCACCTTTGGGACTGTTCAAAAGTGGTCTTAAAGACCACTTTTGAACAGTCCCAAAGGTGGTCTTAATTTAGGAATTTTACTGTTTAAACTTAATTCAATGATATGAGCTCTTAACAACTTGGCAAGGTCATGGCCACTGTGTTTTGGGATAGCAAGGGGGTTCTGTTGGTGTACTATTTAGCTCATGGCCAGACTATTGTGGGGACTATTATGCTAATATTTTGGACCGACTGCGTGCAGCTGTAGTACAGAAAAGGTGTGACCAAATTACAAAAGGTGTGCTGTTGCAACAAAACAATGCTAGAGTCCATACTTGCAAAATTTCTATGGATGCAATGAAGCGGAATGGTTTCAAACCCTTACCCACCCACCACCCCCCCCCCTCCCCTATTTTCCTGATCTGGCCCCCAGTGATTACTGTTTGTTTCCAAATTTGAAGAAAGAATTGCATGGACGTCATTTCCGGTCAGATGAAGAGCTTAAAGCAGTGGTTGGAGCGTGAACTGACTCTAAACAAAAATGGACTTTCAGCGTTGGAACATCTTTGGAGGAAGTGCTTATTGTTGCAGGGTGACTTTGTGGAAAAAGAAGAAGCAGTCAAGCGTGACTCTAAGTAGGTACGGCCAGATACTTAATGAACGGCCCTCGAATTATCAAATGACACTAATAAATTTCATAACTAAAACTTATCATGAAAATTATCTTGGCAGCTTTTTGGCTACATTTAGTGTCTAACTCTGACTATATCAAAGATTTATGAATGACAGAAGTAGACTTAAAACACTCTTGGATTGCGAAATCAAGATCACAATATGTTCAAATTTCACCTGAGACTGACATAAGTAATGATATAATTATTTGGTAGTAGTTTGTTGTCTAAAAGAGGGTGCTTGGACAATGACCACAATAATTAAATCAAGATAGCATATATCTATGAGTATATATCTATACTATCTATTTTTGGCATCTAGAACAACACAGAACATGAACTTATGTTAAACCAACTTTTATTGAAAGGAATCATGGGTCCCTGCCCATCAGGGCTTGAAGAAATAGATAGGCTGCATGATGCTTCCACGCAGAGCTAAAATCCGACCGCACACGAGTACTGGTAAACAGCTTAGAGGACCTAAGCCTGCCCAAGTAAAGTGGTGCGTGTCGGACCGTCCATGCTTATGAACCCTACTGGTTTCATTGGGCGACAGGGCTTGAGATGACATTCTATCTCAATGTCGGGTAAAAGTCCTACAAAACTGGAAGCAGCATCTCCAAAATGACCTATACAGTGTTGACGGGGATGTTAAACCTCAAAACCAAAAACAAAAATAATGAAAGGAATCTTCCACCTTACATATTGCTTTATATATAGCAAAAGTCTATTTCAAAAGTTAGGCGTGTTATAATAAGACCACCTTTGGGACTGTTCAAAAGTGGTCCTTGTGACCACTTTTGAACAGTCCCAAAGGTGGTCTCTTTCTAGAAGACACCAAGTGAAGAAAACACTGGAAGAATGACTAAAATCTTTTAAATATGCTTTCTCAAGGAGAATTAGTCTTAATTTTAGGTGGTCTTAATAGCGGCATTTCATTGTAAGTAGAAAATGGCTGAACATTTTTGCTGCGTTCTGCATTTCTGATCTGGCCCTGCACTGTTTGCCAATGTCACGTATCAATGTTTCCTGTATGAAATGGATTAAGGTCACTGAATAGTGTCCCATATCATGCGGTCCTCGTTCACTAGAAGCAATACCATAAAAGTAAAAAAATTTGAACAGCTTGAGAACTTGCTGTAATTCTCATAAAATTTTACCAAATTTGATTCACAATCCTGTGGGTCCAAATAGTGCAAATGGAATGACAAACAGTGAAGACCCTGATCAGACTGCTTCAGGAGCAGTCTGATCTGGGTCTTGAAGGAGCAGTCTGATCAGGGTCTTCTCTTTTGCTCAGGCCTGTCTGTCCCAATTCATAGGATCATTACTTTAAATTTCTTCACTGGATCTTAGTTAGAAGCTTCTGCAAGTCTTACGCAATGTATGAAAACAGTGAGGTTCAAGTCAGAAGGTGCATTCTTGTCTAAATAGCTTTCAAAATTTGCATATGTTAACCTACAGAACTTCATAGTTATTTCTGACTTTCTATATTTTTTATAAGCAAATGTTTCTGTAAAGAAGGTTTATAAATTCTTGAAAAATAAAATGTGCACTTTTTGGGTTGACTTTTAGTCAATCTATCCAAAATCACTAAATGAATCTGAATCCTGCTGCAAATGTCCACATGGTTATCACTAGCGGCACAAACAACATTTGTATGAAATCAATGTAACGGTTATTTATAACAATTCTATTGTGTAAAGAAGGTTACTTGTAAACATGTACAGTCAACCCTCTTTATACCGACATTTGATATAATGAAAAAACTTGTTATAACGACAATTCCAATGGAACAAATCCTTAGCTCAAGATGAGATACATTCATGGAGACATTCAAATATTTTGTAATTATTTTATCATACAATGTTGTTATTAAGCAGTAGATAACGTCGTGTAATAAAAATCGTATGACCACACGTGAAATAAAACTTTGGTGGGATTAGGTAACGTCATGACGACGTCCATGTCAACAATGTAATTTCTGTAAATTCAAAGGCAATCAAATGGAATTTCAAGTGGTCATATGATAAACAGAATCTTACATGAGTGGTCATTTCATATGAGATTTATGAAACTCGCTGAAGGCTCGTTTCATAAATATCATATGAAACAACAACTCGTGTAAGATCCTCTATATTACTCAAAGAAACAAATGCTGTGGATATTTGTTAGAATCGCCTTGGTGAGGCGATTATAACAAATGTCCACAGCATTTGTTCATCAGCATTTGTTTCTTGGAGTTATTAAGGGGAAAAAATCCTTTATTACCTATCATAGTTGGGATTCTTTATAGTGGCAAATTTGCTATAGCGGCAGATTGTAAGGGAACAAATAATGTCATTATAGCGAGGGTCCTCTGTGTTGGGATTGTGATTGTACACTGGTAAACAGTGAAGACCAAGATCAGACACCCCAGAATGAGGCATCTGATCAGCATCCACAGAGTTTGCTTAAAGCACAGGAAGTTAACCGTTAAAGAAAACAGTCTAAGTCTCTATTCAGGGCCATTTCCTGCCTACACCAGAGGACAACTGATCAACCAGTGCTGTCAGTGATTTGATTTTATTGTCAGTTAACCCATTGTATACTAGTGGACTCTTCCATAGCTATATATTGGACAAGTCCATTTGTCATACTGGGGGTGTCAGGCCTATTTTTTTGTTTTTATTCTATTTTTGACTGAAAATTCTGTTAGTAGATAGCGCTGGCCCTGATCGATCTGGGCCTGCACTGTTTGCCAAGGTAACCCTTTTACAATGCATTAAGCGTGCCTACTGATTTAAATGTTTTGTGCATATAAGCTAAGTCTTACAAGTCTTAATGCTCACTAACAAATGTATGGATGCAAAAATACTGGAAAGTTTAAAATTTTGTTTTGTACTTTTCATATCAAATGCATGGTTTGGCAAACACATATGTCAATTCCAAATACTTTATCTGGTCATGTACTGAAAGTGAAATTCTGCAAGCCTGTTCATGATATACCATGCATGCAACCTTAACCCTTCAACTACTACATTAGCCCCCACCACTTGGCTTGAAGAAATAGATGGGCTGCATGATGCTTCCATGCAGAGCTGAAACTGACCCGCACACAAGTATTGGTAAACCGCTCAGAGGATCTAAGCCTGGCCAGGCAATGGGGTGCGAGTCGGCCCGTCCATGCTTATAAACCTTGTTGGTTTCATTGGGCGGCAGGGCTTGAGATGTCATGTCATCTCAATGTCGGGTAAAAGTCCCACAAAATTGGAAGCAACTTTTCTCCAAAATGACCTTTACAGTGTTGACGGGGATGTTAAACTTCAAATCAAACAAACAAATCAACTACTACATAAAATCCTGGAGGAGACGACAATCTTAATTTTTAAAATAATTTTTCATAGTAAATAAGGCCTGACATCACATGTGAATCATCTGCTTGGCAGACAACTCACATGTGATGTCAGGCCTTCTTTTCACGGAAAAATACACCTTGAAATGTTGTCTGTTATTCGTGATTAGCAGTCGAAGGGTTAATTTGGCCAAAATCTTAATTATTTTCTAATTTTCTAATCTGAAAATGAGGTAAAGATCAGCATAATCTAAATCTTTTTATAGATCATATTTGTTTTCATGAAGCATAACTAAACTAGAGCTGCCGCCTAACGGGCGCCAATTATACCCCCGCATGCGTTGTCAGACAAATTTTTACAAGTATTTGACCTTGAGGAAGGTCAACGTAAAGGTCAAGGTCAGGTTTGTGTATATCAATCTTAAGTACTAGTGGCAAGGTGTGTGGTGTGTGAATATTAAAGAAATCGGTCAAAGAATAAGGAAGTTATGAGCAATGTTAAAGTTTTTTGTAACGGACCGACGACGACAGACGACATCGACGACAGACGACAAGCTGACTCCTATATACCCCCTTCAAACTTCGTTTGCGGGGGTATAAGAATGGGTCAGACACATCTCACTGCATTCCACAGTCTTGAAATCCTTCATGTGGACTCAACAAATTATTTGTCTAAAACTGCGACAGAACCAAGAACGAGGATTAATTGTAGCCATGTAAAATCGATTTAACCATCCGCCCCGTCCCCCCCCCCCCCCCCCCCCCCCCTAGTAAAAACCTATTACTGACTGTTCCAATGTGGTTCTTCTACCGTGGTTTATTATAATAATAGTTTTTCTTTTCTTGTATGTATTGCTAATATCTTATTATTTTAGATAGCCATTTGGCCATTTTGTGGGAAAGTAACTCCTTTTAGCTTTCCGCCTCTGACATTTTCAGTATAGTGATGTTAATTTATGTTTGTGTTCCTTTCCCTGTGATGTCTTGGACGGGAGTGTGAGGTAATTTTGTCACTTCCTGAACATTGCATTCCCTTCTATTTTACAATCGACCAAATTGCTTGGGATTGTCTGTCCCAATACTTAGGATCATTACAATACTAAATACAAGGACCCAGTTGTTTAAAGCATTGCTAGCTTAACAAGCTAGTTATGATCAAACTGTTAACTGTTTTAGCAAGTACAATGTCTAATACTCTGGTATTTTGCTGAAAAAATGTGAGAAGCTACTTGCATATTTCAGCAAAACTATAAGCACATCTGCCAAATCATATTTTCAAGATATTACAATATGTCAACTAATAACATTGTTAGTTTTGAACAACTGTACTCAGAACTACATCACTCTTGGACAAGTGATGAAACTTGTCAGAATAAAGGATGAGAGGTTAAATGAACCATGAATTATGGGCTAAGTTCAGATGTCAGAGGCAGAAAAAATATTTAAAACCCAACTGAGCTAACTTATGAGCCTTGTTATGTAAAATGAGATTACCACAACAAAATTACTATATTATGACCAACTTTGGGGCTGTTCAAAAGTGGTCCTTAAGCAGGTGCGACAAAAAACTGGAACATTTAAGGGGAGTGGATACATCTTCTGGGGAGGTAACTCCTGCAAAAGTATTTTTGTCTCCCATGTCAATAGGGATCAACTCTTATTTCTATTCCAAGACATGACAGGTTGTGGGTGCTCGTCAGAACCACTTCAATGAGGCGGTCCTAATGAGCACCTACAACCTATGTTTGGAGCATTTATTAAGTAAAAATTCACATTTTTTTTGTCAAAAAAATAACCATTTTGGAGATATGAAAGAAAGCATTATGCCATCTGGATAAGTTATAGTAACTTGCTGAAAGAGCAGATTTATGCAGGCAGATTTATGAATTCAAAGTAGACATGTGAAGACACAGTTCTGTTAGCTACAACCCATACTATACAGCTACATGGCAAAACTTAGCTTTCACCACAAAGGTAACTAACTAGAGAAACTTACCCATTCCTTGGTTCCCTTCGTTTCCTCCACTGTAACCTAGACCACTTCTGAAAACAAAGAAAAATAATAAATTTATCACGAATTCAGATTATTCCTAAACTGGCCCAGCAGACACACGTCGCTAAGGCAACGTCAAATCAACGTCGGTCCTGACGTTCCACCAATGTTGATGTGACGTTACATAATCGGCATGACGTCGCACCAACGTTCTTGTGACATCCTAATTACGTCATGTGCCTGCTGGGGGAACCCTAATTGTGCAAGACTTGCTATTACCAATAGTCAGCCACAACAAGGAGAACTTTGTCTTTAGCCATGTGCACGGCAAAGACTCATATCAGGCCATATGGTCTAATCACACATCACTGAGCACTGTATGCATGCTGCTGTTTGAGTGGATACAGATAACCCTCTTTTTACCGACATGTGTTGTAACAACAAAACTCGTTACAATGACAATTTCAAAGGAATGAATCCCTGGAATCGAGGCTTAGCCTTGGCTCTAATCAGAGCAGGCATCCTTTGCGTTGGAAATGCCTAAATTGTATGTCTATTCTCATGGAAGATTCTTGTAACCTGATACTAGAAGAAACAAATGTTATCGATATTTGTTAGTATCGCCTCTGTGATGTGATCGCCTCTTTGGGGTGATTCTTACAAATGTCTACAACATTTGTTTCTTGAAGTAATTTACTGTAAAAAAGGGAAAAACGCCCTTTATTACTACCATACACGTTATTGGGATTCTTTATAATGGCAAATTCATTATAAAACGGCAAAATGATAGGGAACAAATACTGTTATTATAATGAGCATCCTCTGCATATAGGCTGATCTGAGTCTTTGTTGAGTGCAAAGTTCATTTTAATTTGTTGCAGCTCAGTCATTTTTTTTTAATATGCTCCTTCAAGCTTTTATGGGCTATGGGCAAACCTGATGTAATTTCTGTTATTTATAATGCAAGGGAGACAAATTTCCTTTACTCCTGTTGGCTTTCCTCCTCAATGTACTACTCTTAATGAAAAAGTTGTCTACTCTTAAAGGAAAGAATTTGCTCCTTAGGAGCAAATTCTTTCCGTTAAGTATAGACCACTGAGGCGCAAATGTTGTTCCTTTAAAGTGTAGACCCCTGAGGAACAAAGTAGGCCACTCAGGAGCAAATTCTTTCATTTATGAGTTAACTCAAGTTGACAAGGAGACAATTGTTTTGAAAGAGTGATGTAATCCCAAGTTGTATCCACTCTCCTTAAAATTAAAATGTAACACTGCTCCAGGTGGCAGGATGACAAGGTGAAAGGGAAACAACTGCTCTTAAACATATACATACAGACTTAATAGTTATCTCTATTTGTTAACGAAATTCAAACAACATCAATTAGCAGGGACCTTTCTATCTATGCAAAAAGTCATCCCTAGGCTTAGTGTTGGGACTAGGTCTCTCTCCCTTGAGGTTTCCTTTTAACACCTTTATCATGTACAGAAACAGTGTAACTTCTGTTGAGCCACATTGAAACAGTCATATGTGTAAGCTTGCTTCACAAAGTGACACATCCAAATTAGGCTATTGTGTAGAGGACCCTTGTTAGTTTGTTGATTTGAGGTTTAATGTCCCCGTCAACACTGTATAGGTCATTTTGGAGACGTTGCTTCCAATTTTGTGGGACTTTTACCCAACATTGAGATGAAATGACATCTCAAGACCTGTCGCCCAAAGAAACAAAGAGGGTTTATAAGCATTGACGGTCCAACTTGCACCACTTTACCTGGGAAGGCTTAGATCCTCTAAGCGGTTTACCAGTAGTTGTGTGTGGTCGGTTTCAGCTCTGTGTGGAAGCAACATGCAGCCCATTTATTTCTTCAAGCCCCAATGGGCAGGGGCCGAGGACTATTGTTAGAACGACACAGATATATCCTTTTTTGAAAACAGTATAGGTCCAGATCAGCTGGCTTCTAAGAAGCCAGCTGATCTGGACCTACACAGTTTTCCAATCTGCTATTAAATCTGTGGTAAAAATTGAAATCATGCAACACAAATGGCTAAAAATTGGGGAGGAGTGTAGCATAATTAAACATTCAGCACGGTGAGGGATAAACATTTTGATACTGTGCATCTTTTATATGTCTTTAAAGCGAAGCTGCATGCAAGATGGTCAAGACAGAACAACAGAAAATGCTAAATATGAGCCAATGTGCGTGTGTGAGTGTAAAGTTTTTCGTCCCACCAACAAATAAGGTCATATAAAGATGGGACCTCAGTTTAAGGCTTCATCTGAAAGTCTGGAGAAGTACGGAATCGATCCCATGAACCCTGGTTTGCGAGGTGAGTAGCTTACCCACTACACGACAGAGGCTTCTAACTGAGCCAATATACAAGGAAACCTATAGTAAGACTTTTGAAACCAGCAAAGCCTCTGATCAGCCTGAGCACTCTACAGTCTGGTCAAACTGATCAGTCTTCGCTTTTGGCTTGAGCTTTCTATAACATCTGGGCTGATCAAAGAGCAACAATCAAGACACTGGCCAGACTGGGTGGATATGCAAGCTGATCTGAGTCTTCGTTTGGTCACTATAGGTTTGTAGGTTTTTGTGGTGCCTATTTTTAAGTGATTATGAGTTTAATAAGTTCATATAAAATTGGTTAACATCCATTAATAACTGAACAATGTACTAGCATCTATGCACCTATCAACCCTGGAGAATTTACTGTTTTGAAAACTGCATATCTAATTTCTTAACCCACTGTATACTAGTGGACCCTTCCATTGCAATATGTTGGACGTGCATTTGTCATACAAGGGGTGTCAGGCCTATTTTGTCATTGTTATTTGATGGAAAATTCTGTGAGCAAATAGTGCAGGCCCTGATCAGACACCACATTCTGCGGCGTCTGATATTGGCCTGCACTGTTTGCCAATGTACGCCTTTAGGGGTTTCCCACGTACAATGGGTTAATCATGAGTCACAATTTTGTGCCCAAATCACCTGGGTGGGTTTTAGAATTAGCACATGCTTTCTTCTAACCCTTATCCAGCTGAATTAGTTAAGCAACATCCATTTCTGACTATTAACAAATCAAATGACTTGTTGTAATGCATTGAGAAGCCTCCGTGGTGTAGTGGTTACGCTACTCGCCTTGTAAACCAGGGATCGCAGGATTGATCCCGGGCTTCTCCAGACTTTCGGATGAGTCTTTAAACCGAGGTCCCGTCTACGTATGACCTAAGCTGTTGGTGGGACGTAAAACTCAAACACTCACTCACTCACTGATATAATGCATTCATTCAAATTGCAAACTGAATGTCAAACAGTGTAGATCCTGAAAAGAAGGCATTCGATCTGGCTCTAGACTGTTTGTAAAGATAGGGGCTGTCTATTTAGTGGGGTAAGGGTAAAGGTTCCATACTTAAGACCCCACCCCTATCTCGAAGTCTTCTGTCAAATTCCTAAGGTTGGGATTATTTTGATGTATAATCCCGTGGGTATCCCTAGACCACCCACCCATCCTCTGGGGCAAAACAATGACAGGTACATTAGTAGATTATTTGGATGTCTAATACCTTGGGTACCTGCCCTCCCAACACCCTCTGGGACAAAACAATGATAGATGCATAAGTAGATTATTTGGATTACCAAAACCTAGGGTTTATCCCCAAACCGCAGCCCCCCACCCACAACCAATATACACTCTCAGGCAAACCTCCCCTGCCCCACACCAACCGAATGATGATAAGTCCTACAAAGTAACAATTTTAATTCTGTTAAATTGAATGTCAAGATCAGAAGGCTTCTTAAGAAGCTCGAAGCCTTCTGCCATCTGATCTTATCTTCATTGTTGGCAAAGCTAGAGCAGACCTTGGTTCAGCAGGACAAGAGTTAAAACTAGGGGTGTAACGATGCATCGATAGTTCGACTGCCTCGATAGCAATGCATCGATAGTACTTTGGACTATCGATAGCTATCGCCGATAGTTCACTCAACTATCGATAGTTTCGATTGTTTTTGTATTTTTCTTGAATATACTTTGAAAATATACCTGTACTGTTGTGTAATTACGCAAGTATTTTTGCTTAGGAAATCCATTCAGCTGTAATCAGGACAGACTGATAAGCCTTCACATATGTGCATGATGATCTGAGTCTTCGCTGGTCGCACATGTGTATCATATTGTTTTGCCATGTGGTGAATTTCTCGCGGCGATGAATTTCTCGCCGTCATTTTTGCACGTGCAGTTGAGGCAGTCAGAAATTTTCCCGCGTTTTTCAATAACAAAACGTCAATGATAGTTTGATCACGCGTTTGTTGCATGCAACTTTTTGAAAACATGACAGTGAAACCTGTGCAAAATGTGAAGGCTCAGATCAGCCTGCGCAGTCATCTATAAATGTTTGCTGTTTTTACTATCCTTGCGTAGTATAACTTCTGGAACAAACGTCATTTCCCTGTTCAGTTTCGAAGACATTTGCAAGATGCACAAGCTGATCTTTTGTATGAAGAAATGTTTGTTTTTGCTGTGTGCTGACGTATTCATATAGGTAAATAAATGCGTAATAAATGACGGTATAATGCAGTTTAACTTGTTGTATATGTGACTCTTTTTGCGCATAAGGACCAGACTATTAAACCGCACTTTTGTGGTCTCATTAGAAATGCATTTCTCGAAAAATGCACAGAATGTGCATGCGAGTACATGATAGACTCAGATAAGTCGGCAAGTATGCACAAATGCATCACTGATGATGTCATCAGTCGGCTGGCCTGACCGATTGGGATTGAATTCTTGGGGGAATATTTAAGCAGACAAAGTTTTATTTTCCTGTCGTGATCCTGTAGGGGGAAAAAAATTGTAGCGCGAGGCCTTAGGTCTCCGTCTATCAAGTACTTTCTTAAGGTGATTCTGGACGTTTTGATGGTGGACACTGGACAACCTGGGACAAATTGGCGTTTTTATTTTTCGTGGGTCTTTCTGATTCTATTTTTGGTTGTCTTTGTATTATAAAAGAGGGATATTCCAGAAAAAATAACATGTCAAAACGGCCAAATTTCATTACATGAAAACTTTGTTTTATTATTGCTGCTTGTCTTAGCTGTCTTTTGTGCAAGGACTAAATGTCCACAGAGTCAAAGAGCCTAGGTTAAGCCCTGTACATATTGCTAAATGAAAAAACCGACTTGATAATTGCTATACTTCTATTTTGATAGTCTAGCTTTTGATGCTAACTTCAAATAAAAAATATGTAAGTTCAAGTTTTAATGCAGTTTGTTAGATTCATGTCGTCCTTAAAGAGGTGCTAAAATAGCGTGCTGTGATTACATACTATGTAATAATCGGGTTACCTAATTAACTGAATCCACAGATTAATTTAACACAGGCAGCAAACATAAAAGAATCGAAGAACGATCAGCATGTGTCAGTTTTCACAAGAAGAAAATCTCAAACACTGCAAAGGTATTAAAGCTATGATAACCATCACTTACAGGCATATATACTGAAAGCAGCAAACTATTTTTAGGCGGTGGTGGGGATATATATAAAGAGCCGTCTCCCCATGATGTTTTTTCTGGAATAGCCCCGAGGGAATGAATGCTGATATTGAAACACACAATAAACATACAATTTTAGGCCATTGGAATTTTCCTAACTCGTTCTGTCACTCTTAGCCATTTTATGTGAGTGATATAACATCTATGAATCATTTGTAAGTGTTCCCGATAGTATCACGATAGTATCGTGATAGTATGCCACGATAGTGATAGTATCGTGATAGTAGTTTCCACGATAGCAATACTATCACGATAGTCAAAATTGGCATCGATAGTCAGCCCTAGTTAAAACCAGAGGTTCTGCTAAACTGCTAATGTAAGAAAAACATACATGTAGAAATCATAAATTAACTGAACAAACTCGGTCAGAAAACTGTATGACAGAGAAAATAGAACATCAAATGAACAAAACAAAATTAACAAGAACAACAATGGAAGGAACATGGCCAGAGGGGGAGAAGTCAAACTCATACTAAATGTAGTTAACTGTCGTTATTTAAGGGACTGGAATTTTTGGTCTTAGGTAACAGTAGTCCAAGATACAAGAGGGCTCAGAGGGCCCTGATTCGCTCACCTGAATGCTACTGTCTCAAGGACATTCTATTTTTAGCTCTGGTGGCCATCTTGTTCCTCAGAGAGGAAAGATCTTAGCTATTTTGGTAGGGTGTCACCTTGGCAACATTCCTGTGAAGTTTCAATCAAACTGACCCAAGGGTTTAGGATGAGTTTGCATTTGAAGAAAAAATTACAATGTTATTTTCTATTTTTAACTCTGGCAGCCATATTGTTCATCGGAGCAGGATCATTTTAGCTATTTTGGTAGAGGGTCATCTAAGCAACATTCCTATGAGGTTTGAATAAAATTGGCCCAAGGGTACAGGAGGAGTTGTCGTTTGAAGATTTTTCTATTTTTAGCTCTGGTGGCCATCTTGTTCAACAGAGCAGAATGATTCTAGCTATTTTGGTAGGGAGTCACCTATGTAACAGTCCTGTGAAGTTTAAAATCAAATTGGCCCAAGGGTTAAGGAGGAGTTTGCATTTGAAGCAAATTTACGAAGTCTTTCTATTTTTAGCTATGGCAGCCATTTTGTTATCAGAGCAGAACTGTTTTAGCTATTTTGGTAGAGGGTCACCTAAGCAACATTCCTATGAAGTTTGAACGAAATTGGCCCAAGGGTACAGGAGGAGTTGTAATTTATAGATTTTTCTATTTTTAGCTCTGGTGGCCATCTTGTTTGTCAGAGTGGAACAATTTTAGCTATTTTAGTAGGGAATCACCTGGACAACATTCCTGTGAAGTTTGAATCAAATTTGCCCAAGGGTTTAGGAGGAGTTTGCGTTTGAAGCAAATTTACGATGTTTTTCTATTTTTAGCTCTGGTGGCCATATTGTTCATCAGAACAGAACGATTTTAGTAGAGGGTCATGTAAGCATCATTCCTATGAAGATTGAATGGAATTGGCTCTGAGGTTTGGGAGGAGTAGTCATTTGAAGATTTTTCTATTTTTAGCTCCAGTGGCCATCTTGTTCATCGGAGCAGAACAATTTTAGCTATTTTGGTAGAGAGAGTCACCTAGGCAACTTTCCTGTGAAGTTTGAATGAAATTGGCCAAGGGGTTTGGGAGGCGCAGTTGTTTAAAGTTTTTTCTATTTTTAGCTCTGGTGGCCATCATGTTCATCAGAGTAGAACCATTTTAGCTATTTTGGTAGAGAGCCACCTAAGCAACATTCCTGTGAAGTTTAATGAAATTGGCTCAAGGGTTTAGGAGTTGTCTTTTAAAGCAACTGTTGACGACGGACAATGGACATTGACCGATCACAATAGCTCACCATGAGCACTTCGTGCTCAGGTGAGCTAAAAATGAGTGGACATCTAAGAATCTAGCAGGACTAAGAATATTATTATACTAAATACTTAATATTTTTGTATAGGAAGTAACAGCTTTATAGTGAAAATGGAAGTAACAGCTTTTAGTGAAAATGAAACAGTCAAAGTGTGTGTGTTTGTGTGTTTTGAGTTTTACATCCCATGAACAATAAAGGTCATTTGGAGATGAGGCCTCAGTATAAAGACTCATCCAAAAGTCTGAACACACAACCCCTGGTTTGTGAGGCAAGTAGCTTAACCACTACACCACAGAGGCGTCTTTCATATGGCAAAGTTCTACATAATGTGCATAATTATTTTTTAAGCTGCCAAAAAATAGACTAGGGTTAATCTGTTGAAGGGTTTGAATTATGAGGTTTTACATTAACATCAATTTAATCCACCAAAGGGTTTGGAAAATATGATCTTTAAACATCAACAGAAAATTGTAAAATTTTGTTAAAATGAACACCTCTGCCAATGCCAGAGTTAGTGCAAGAGCTCCCTGAATTTTTGTGCTGGTGAGCTAAAGTGAGTTAAATAGCGATAGAAAGGAGGTTATCATGCGATATATTATAATGAGCAACAATAACAGGGTTAGCAGGCAATAACATGAGGGTTAGCAAGCAACAATTAGACTATCATGCAGTTTCAAATGCTAGCAAACAATAAAATATTAGTAAGCAATAAAAAGCAAGTTTAGTACATAGGAAGCAGCATTAACCTTTACCTCCATAAATGATCATGAATTAATTTCAAATCTTTCTCTCTACATACAAGTACATGTGTAATGAGTTAACAAGGTTTGTTATGTTCATGAAAACATTACGATAACACATGTGTGAGGCAAAGTGCAGTTTTTCATATCTCAAAAACAGACATTTTTTCTGATGAAATTTTGTGATATTTTTCTTATTTTTGCTCCCAACAGGTTGATGGTGCTCATTAGAACCACATCACAGAGGCAGTTTTAACGATTACTCCCAATCTATACTTTGAGCAGAAATAAGGAAAAAATAACATATACCCCTGTAAACCCCTGTTTTACTATATAAAAGTGGGGTTTGAGGGGGTCAGATCTATATAGGCATGTTTTTGTGATGATATGTTACAACACCGATGAAAGAAGCCTCCGTGGTGCAGTGGTTACACTACTCGCCTTGTAAACCAGGGATCGCAGGATCGATCCCGGGCTTCTCCAGACATTCGGATGAGTCTTTAAACCGAGGTCCCGTCTCCGTATGACCTTAGCTGTTGGGGGGACGTAAAACTCAAAAGACTCAAACAACACCGATGATGGTAACTACTGTTAGCAATAAACACGGTCCAACATCAATGGCTTGTATACCTTTCAGAGGATGGAAAATTGTTCACACTATGATAACACACCCATGCGACACAGTGCATTTTTCACATCTCCAAAATTGATACGTTTCTGTCGAAAAATCTATGATTTATTTTCTTATTTTTACTTCAAACATAGGTTGATGATGCTCACTAGAACTGCCTCATAGAGGCGGTTCTAATAAGTACCCACAACCTACTATGTGGTTGGTGCTCATTAGAAATGCCTCATTGAGATGGCTCTAATGAGTACCCTCAACCTATGTCTTGGAGCAGAAATGAGGAAAATAATGTATACCCCAGTAAACCCAAGTTTTCTCTATATAACGTGTGGTTTAGGGGTGGGGAGTTCATTTCATGGACTTGTCCATGTGATGAAGACAGGTGTTGTTTAAGCCAATGAGGGTTCTTTATAGCATTATGTCTTGAGGCATTATGGGGATAATGTAGGAATAGCTTAATCTTCTATAAAATAAATGTATGTTGTGTGGTGTGTACTCATTAGAATGCCTTGTCGAGGCCATTCTAATGAGTACACACAACAAACATTTTCTGGCAATTCTATCTTCTATAAAATAAATGTTTGTTGTGTGTACTCATTAGAATCACCTCGTGGAGGTGATTCTAATGAGTACACACAACAAACATTTTCTGGATAAAATAAAATCTTCCTTAACCCTTTGTATACTAGTGGACTCTTGCCTTGCTATATCTTGGACAAATTTTTGACAAAAAATACTGTTAGCAAATAGTGCAGACCCTGATCAGATGCCGCAATTCCCTTCTGCAATGGGTTAATTATCCCTTAATATTTCTTAACAGCAGATATGGGAACAATTCCCTAGGGGCTGAAGGGTGAGTTCTAACTAGCCATGGTAAACAAGCCATTGGTATTTGAGCCATTGAAGTTTCACTGTATACTGTTAGTCATGCTAAGTGCGTGTGGGCATCCATCAGTTAAGTGATTATGACATGAGCTGTCTGTGATTTGTGTTATAAGAACAGGTCTCATAATGTACATTGGCCATCATGAGTAGCAAAGTTGGCAGTGCCAACTTTGCTACTCACGATGGCCAATGTACATTATGAGCAGGCAGAGATGCACACACTGATCCAAGTCTTTGCTGTGTACACACTTTCACTTTGCTGTGGTCAGCAAGATAGTGTCTTCTGTGTATGTAGCAGATTTTATCTTCGATTAAACCCTTTCACCCCTGAGTTTCAGAAATGAGAGCTTCCATCTTTGACTTTGGACATGTACATTCCATTAAACAGGGGGTTTAGTCAAGAATCATAAACAGGATGGAAAGCAGTGTGGATCCTGATGAGATCTCTTATTATGAGCCATCTCATCAGGATCTACACTGTTTGCATAGGTAACTGTATCAGTCTAAAGGGTTGAAGCTTTGTCAGGAAATGCATTTACCTGCCATGACCACCTCTATTCTTTACAAGGGAGACAACCCTTAACCTGCTGAATATTTTAATTAGCCACACCCATTTCTGACTAGCTGCTAATCAGATTACATCGCATAATGTTTTCGTTTAAATTCATAAACTGAATGACAAACAGTGTAGATCCTGATCAGATGACTTCCAAAGAAGCCATCTGATCTGGATCTACACTGTTTGCAAAGTTAGGGGTTGTGGTGAACAGCAGGATAAGGCTTAAATGATTCTTGTTTGCTTTCCTGCAAACTGAAGCCCTCCAAAATAGGGTCTATCTTAATAGAAAGTATTTTCTCCTAACGAGAAAATTCTTCAATCTTAGCAATAAGGCAGACAAAACTGAAACAAAAATGTCCCTGACAGAGTTACCACCCCTGAAGGCATGTCTGTTCCGCCTTGACATGGTTATAAAGACTGCAAAATTTCAGTCAAATAAACCAAACAACTGTCTCCATACAACTTTTATACTTACACTGGTGTTTAAAATGTCCCATAATGGCTAACACAGTGTCATGAAATTCATTAATCCATGTATGACCAAAGGTTCTTCCATCTGACAGCTTAGGACTGGGTCCATTTCCAATTATTTTACAAAAATGCCTGTACCTTGAGCAAACAGCGTAGACCCTGATCAGATGCCACAAAATGTGGGATCTGATCAGGGTCGTCACTGTTTGCAAATGTCCCAAAATGGGTTGCTGGGACACATGCATTGAACACATGCATGACCTCTGATTTCATGGTTAAATGTGAAATAAATGAAGACAGTGCACTAACCTAACCATCCTGTTCGCTGGTCCCGTATCTTTCTTTCCCCTGTACCCACTGCCAGGTGTGAACCCTAATTGGGGTCGGAACTGCTGACCTGGGAACTTCCTGTCAAAGTCTCCAGGCTTCAATACTCTATCTGGGAATCTGTAAATAAACATGTCTCATGATTTCTCTGTATGTTCTATGGCCTAGTCAACATTATTAAGGTCATGTTGAGCTATTCCGTTAACATCAAGTGGTTGATCAGGTCTTGGTGCACATTATTTTGCCAGTAATTGACAACTGTGGTTTTTTTTTTTTTTGAGTCAGCAGAAGTCACAGAACAGCTGACAAGCAGGCAATCTCGGCACAGAATGGCTGACGGTCAATCACCATGAAAAAATGTTGCTTGATCGGGGATGGAAGCCACAAGTTCCTGCTCACCAGTCAATTGCCCATCTGTCTTAGTAACCAGGTTATGGTTGTTTATCATTGGTCATTTCTTACACTTTGCACAACACACTGGTGTTGTAAAAACAGTACCACCTACATAGCAACAGATAATGTAAGTATTTTCTGATAACTTAACCCTTGTTCTTCTGAATATTCATATATGCCACACCCACTACCGATTATCAACCAATCAGATTACTTGATGCAAATTATTGCAACAAATTCATAAACTGAATGACAAACAATGTAGATCCTGATCAGATGGCTTCGTCAGAAGCCATCTGATCTGGATCTTCATTGTTTGGAAAATAAGGCATATCCGGGCTCAGCAGGACAAGGGTTAAGGACAGTTTTCCTTATTTCTCCCTATAAACCTATCTTGTTGGTATTCAATAGGCAGTTCTAATGAAAACCCACAATATAGGATTTTATGGAGAATTGACAAAAGCTACCCTTGTTGCTTTGCCAACTGGGTTGGGCCAAGGGAAAGGTGTCTTAGAAAATGTATGCTGAGTGAAGACTGATATTAGCAGTCAGAATGCAACCTTCCTTCACAGCATGAAGCAGCTTTGTGTCAATGACCATCCAAATAATGCACAGTGAAGTCTCTGATTAGACTACATGTAAGCTTTTGATTGGACAGCACAACAGAAAAGATTTTCTACATACCCCATGAGCAAAAATATATTACCCTATCACGCTTGACTTTACTGAATTGCGATGGCCCCCATCTTGGATTCACTGTTCAGTTGATAAGAAATAAAGCAAAATAATTTCATGTGTACCACAACAAAATAGAAACTTTTAATTGTTTTTCATTCATTCAGTACTCCTTTCATTGTTTTCTGTTATAAAACTCTCATGCTAACAGAAGGTAACAATTTTCCCACTGATCATCGTGATCAACATAGTGCATGCAAAAGGGTGCATTTGATGACAACACATGTAAACATGAGCCACTCATGACGTCCCCTACAAAAGAAGTCGCCAAAAAGCTTTCCAGTATAACAAATTTGTTATTTTGATTCTTGATGAGGAGCATGGGATCATATTCCCCACCTGAAAGCAATATTTACCCTCCCCTAAGGGCTCGGGCAAATGTGCAAATACACATTATCACTTGATGTTGCTCCAATGTCACAACACCAGATAAGGAAAAATAATAGGGTAAATTTTCTTATGTCTCCCTATAAACATATGTTGTGGGTAATTTTTAGATGTGTTTGTTTAAAATTGAGGTTTAACATCCCCATCAACACTATTTAGGTCATTTTGTAGACATTGCTTCCAATTTTGTGGGACTTTTTCCTGACATTAATATGATATGACATCTCAAGCCCTGAATCCCCTCAATAAGGTGATTCTAACAAGTACCCACAATGTTATGTTTTTAACAAGAAATAAGGAAATTTATCACTAAATTCTCCTTGTTACACCTCCCTATCTGGAACAATGTAATGTGATTTGAAAGAAACAATACTTACTTAGCTCCTTTCAGTACCTTGGCCATGAATAAATGGCTGGGGTCAAACTGAGGATCTTCGAACTGCACACTGAAATGGTGAAATCATTTTTAACAATTGTCCCGCTGAACCAGGATATGCTTTACCTTTGCAAACAATGAAGATCCAGATCAGATTAAGCCATCTGATCAGAATCTTCAGTGTTTGTCATTCAGTTTCAATTTAAACTAGAGAAAGCGACCAGTGGGTCACGTATACCCCCCCCCCCCCCCGCCAGCCCCACCCTCTGATACATCTTTTGAGCTTGTATGTAATATGAATGAAGAAGTCAAGAAGCTAAAAGAATCTATAAATGTGCTTGTAAAAGCTAAACCAAACATAAAATTTCTAAATGGACCATGGGAGTGAGGGCATCAAAGTTACTGAAGGGGTGGGGGCATCAAAGTTACTGAAGCAGCAGGGTGGGGTATGCATCAATGAAATCTTTGGAGTGGTATGCAAACTCCATGCAAGTAACAATTGAATTTGTCTTAGAGTTTAGAATATATAGGTTTCTATAAACTTTGTCATAAAATTTTAACCAAATGTAAAATTTCTAAGTCCGTGACCTTGAGGTCAAGGTCACCTTGGGTGGGGAAGGGATATACATAACGAAACCTTTGGACTGGTATGCAACATTGATGCAAGTATCAACTGAATTTGTCTTAGAGTTTAGAACATACAGGCATCTATAAACTTTGTCATAAAACTTTAACCAAATGTAAAATTTCTAAGTCTGTGACCTTGACCTCAAGGTCAGTGTGGGGGGTGGGACATGCATCAATGAAATCTTTAGACCAGTATGTAACTTCAGTGTAAGTATCAACTAAATCTATCAAACGGTTCAGAAGATACAATCTCCTAGAAACTTTGACGCAAAACTTTAACCTAAATGTTAATGGACGGACAGACGGACGGAAGGACAGACAGACAGACAAACGTTCTAACATGTCAGGTTTAAGGGCTATTTCTTTTGTTATTTTCTTTTGTTTGGATTAGGGGCTAACCTCCTAAACCTTTTATTTACGGAATAAATCTATTATTTACCAATCATTTTCTATCATTTTCTATTGTTGTCCAATCTGGACACTAGCCCCGAAACCTGACATGTTCGCCCGGAAAGATGGACACACGCACGGACAGACGGACGGAGGAACGAACGGCAGGATGAAAACATTATACCCCCATAGCATACTTCGTATGCTGGGGGCATAATGAATATATTCATTATATCAAGTAATGTGATTGGTTGAAAGTCAGAAATGGGTGTGACTAAATTAATTTATTCAGTAGGAAAAGGAATAATAAGAGAAATGGATACATTTTCAAGGGAAGAAACTCTTATCAAAATTAAATAACTGGCATGGTCAACATGGGTTGTAATCTAAAGGTAAATGTGTTCCTGTGGAATTGATACACCTTCAGGGGAGGCAATTCTTTCAAAAATATGTTTGTCTCCCCTCTTATTAGGTGTCTATGCTTTAAGAAAGTGTTTGCTCCAGAGGTGGAAATTATTTCCTTTAAGAGTAGACCCTATACCAGAGGGGTTTAGTTCAGGAGGTCCTGGAAGTTGTCCCCGTCATAAAAATTGGCAGAAAATGTACTGAGGTTATCCACTCCCTTTAAGTACTAAGCAAATTTATTAATGTTTTTGCAGAAAAAAATGTGAGCAGCTTTATTTGCAAAAGTTGCTCACATTTTTTTTCAGCAAAAATACCACTGTTTTTATGTATTTGGCTTACCAGAACAGTTCAGATTTTGACCAATAAACAGGCTAGTTAAGCTAACAATGCTCTGAACAACTGGGCCCAGTCTGATTACACACAAAAGTGGGAACACTTTTTTTTTTGGTTTTGGTTTTACGGCCCTTTCAAGATTATTTCACTCATATCGAGCCAATCGTTAATCAAAGGTTGGCAAAAACTGGAGTGCCTGGAGAAAAACCACCTGACTTTCCATTACAGGACTTGGCATGTGACCCGAGCCAGTCTCAAACCCACAGCGGTGAGAGACCTAACGATGAAGAGTCAGCGCTCTTATCCACTAGGCCACGGAGGCCCGTTAAAAGTTGGAGCATGCATCAAAGATTCAATGATTCAAACACCAATGTCTCATTTACCATGGCTGATTGGGTTGTGGGATCGATTCCAGGCTTCTCCAGACTTACAGATGAGTATTTAAACCAAGGTCCTGTCTCTGTATGACCTTAGCTGTTGGTGGGATGTAAAACTCAAAGCACATAAACCATAGCTGATTCAAACTAATTCTTGATTCTCTAATAATTTTTCCAATAGCTCTAGCCGGCCTCGGTAACTCAGTCAGATGTGCATCTGACTGGTGATCAGGAGGACGCAGGTTCAGTACCTGCCAAGGTCGGCAACATTCTTTCGTGGAGATCGATCATGAAATCTTTTCTACGGTCATTCTCTCCCTTCTGCTGATTCAAGAAGGGCAGTTGTCAGTTTCTGGGGAAAGAATGTGCACTGTACTGGTTAACCGCTTACGTATGAGCCTGCCAAGGCAAAGTGTGGATAGGTAAACTGACCGGCTCAAAAATGACCTAAAATAGTGTTGACTAGGCCATAAAACTCCAATACAAACAAACAAAACCAATAGCTCTAGATAAGAAATATTTAGGGAGATTTGTTCTTTATGTTAAGGGTTGTGGGTTCATTCCGGGCTTCTCCAGACTTTCGCATTCATCTTTAAACCAAAATTCGGTCTTCATATGACCATAGATGTTGGTGGGATGTAAAGCTCAAAACACACACACCATGGCTGATGCAATTTATTCTTAAACCTCTAAGGAATTAAGGGATTTTTTTTAAATGAAAAGGTATTTTGTGTGTGTTCTCATTGCTTTGTTTGAATTGAGTTTTACATCCCTGTCAACACTGTTGAGGTTTTTTGGCAACTTTGCTTCCAATTTTATGGGACTTTTCCTGACACTGAGATGAAGTGACATCTCCATTGAGATGAAATGATATCTCAAGCTATACTGCCTTAACAAACCAATAGGCTCTATATGCAGGGATGTAGCAACTGGCACCATTTTGCCTGTGCAAGCTTAGACCTTCTAAGTGATTTACCAATGCTTATGTGTGGTCGTGGAAGCAATATGTAGCCCCATCTATTTCTCGATCCCCGATGGGCGGGGGCCTATGTTCTCATTGCTACCACCTCAATACTTGATTTTTACAAAAGTTGGAAAGGGTATCCTTTAATTATTCACATGCATCCTGAAAAAGTATTATGATTAACCCTCAGTGGCTTAAACTAATTTCAACAATTTTGAAAGTGTTTGTGCCATAAACCCATCTGGGTCTGTACTATTTGCCAATGACCCTTGGGTCATTGGCAAATAGAGCAGGCCCAGATCCAATGCCACAGTATGAATACCTGTGATACCTCCCTCATCAGGAGGGAGACTCCCTCATTTTGATGCTAATTTTTGCCCAATTTATGCTAAATTTTAGTTCAATTTTGGAGTCTCCCTTATTTGAACTGAGAATTTCCCTACATATCCTTTACAACTCCCTCATCACAATGGCACATCTCCCTCATACAGTTTAAAAAATTATCACAGGTATGAGTATGCAGCATCTGATCAGGGCCTACACAATTTGCAAACAGTTAAGCCATTTTCTAAATAAATTTCTGAAAAATCAAGCTGACATCCCTAGATACAGACAGGGCCTCCAACTCTATTCAATACAAAAAAGATTAAAGTAGACTGTATAATCAAGAAATCTGTGGAAGGCAATATCACACTTTTAAGAAATGGAACAGAAAGTCAAGACGGCTTTATGGCTGAAGCAAATGTTGCCAAGAAGTATTACTATCACACAATGGCCCCCGCCCATCGGGGCTTGAAGAAATAGATGGGCTGCATGATGCTTCCACGCAGAGCTGAAAACAACCGCACACGAGGATCTTAGAGGATCTAAGCTTGCCCAGGCTAAGTGGTGCGAGTCGGACCGTCCATGCTTATAAACCCTATTCATTTCATGGGGGGCATGGCTTGAGATGTCATTTCATCTCAATGTCAGGTAAAAGTCCCACAAAATTGGAAGCAGCATCTCTAAATGACCTATACAGTGTTGACGGGGACGTTAACCCTCAAATCAAACAAGCAAAAACTATCACACAAATGAACAGATTCAAAACCTGATTAATAAGACTGAAGCAGACAAAACATAATGTGTCCTTATCACATTTGCGAACAATAATCACTGAAATTTCAATTCTGGATGTACTGGGGCTAGATCTTGTTTCTTAACCCATTTTGAACCAGAAACCCCAAAATGGGTACCCTGGCAAACAGTGCAAGCCCAGATCAGACGCCGCAAAATGCGGCATCTGATCAGGGCCTACATTGTTTGCAAAAGTTCAGCCTTTTTCCAAAATTTTTCCAAATTTCGAAGAAAACACAACCCGAAACCCCTAAATTTTGAAATGGATATGTGTTTCATATAAGAGGGAAGATTCCATTTGGTAGAAAAAGGGTTAACAAAGATGGCTATGCAGACAGACAGACAGAGAGAGAGACAGACTTGTACTTACCTGATAACATGGTTATCTGGTATATCATGTAACTGTGGCACTGGACTTTTCACTGTTCTGAAATATGAAAATATGGGTCATTTTAGAATAATTCCAAAAAGTGGAATTCAGGTATATGGGGTTGTCACTGTTTAATCCTTATCCTGCTGCACCTCCATAAACCCTACCTTTGCAAACAGTGTAGATCCTGTTCAGATGGCTTCTACAGAAGCCATCTGATCAGGATCTACACTGTTTGTTATTCAGTTTGGAAATGTGAATGAATAGATTATTTCAAGCAATTTGACTGGCTGATAGTTAGGAATGGGTGTGACAAATTAATTTATTCAGCAGGATAAGGGGTCAAAAGAAGAGAAACTGCCACAAACTTTTGATACTTTTGGCAGCATCTTTACTGATATTCTTGGATTGATTGTTTATCAACTAATACTGAAAAGGCTTCCAACCTGCTATTGTCCATCCAGGTAATAGTTATTTATAGCAGTGGTATTCTTGTTGCCATGACATCAGAGTGCAGTGTAAAGGGGTTTATCTGTAAAACATGTACTGAAATCATATGCCGGGACCCTGCTAAATAGTGTAATACCAGATCAGACACAACAGGATGCAGAGTCTGATCTGACAGGGTATTCAATGATTACTTAATACTCACTGTTTGTTTACAATACAAGGATTCAAGCATTGAACAAAACAGTCCCAGTTCCCTTCAAGGCCAATTTTGCCCCAAGAGATAATCGACCCTCCAGTGCACTCTGTGCTTTCATTACGATAACACACTCGTGCAACATAGTGCATTTTTCACATCTCCAAAATGGCTACTTTTCTGATGAAAATCCTTGAAATTTTTGTTTCAAATGTTCAAAACATAGGTTGAGGGAGCTCGTTAGAACCGCCTCATTGAGGCGGTTCTAACGAGTACCCACAACCTATGTCTTGGAGCAGAAATTAGAAAAATAATGTATACCTCCATAAACCCCAGTTTTCTCTATATAAAGTGGGGTTTATGGGGGTCTTCAATTGTTAACATGATGTTGATTTATCTTCTATTGGCAAGTAACACAATACATCATAAAATAACTAGCCTGTTTTAGCTCACACTCTGTATTTATGGAAGAGCTTTCAAGCAAAATAACAAGATTGATACGTGTAACCAGTGACAACGCAGGTCAGCCTACAAACATGAATATTCACTGGTCTACGTGTGCCCTATGTAGACAGAAGCTATATTCAACTTTGAAAACCCCTGTATATATAATTTGTGCTGCTGTTTATCATCTTTTTATTAAAAACAAGAGCTGTCACTATAGGTGACCAATGTGGATGTTTTTTGCTGAAATAAAAAATGTGAGTACCGTAAGAATCCTAAAAAGGACTTATTAATGTAATTTTCCTAAAATTTTAACAAATTGGTTTTGCAATCCAGCAAGGAGTCCAAAAAGTGAAGACGGAATGGCAAACAGTGTAGACCCTGATCAGACTGCAGGAGCAGTCTGATCTGGGTCAACACTGTTTGCTTAGGCCTGTCTGTCCCAATACTAAAGATCATTACGGTAGCTTTTGCAATAGCTACTCACAATTTTTCAGCAAAACTATTAGTGTATTTGCCATATTAAAGGTTCTAAGTTTTAACATGTCAACTGAAGCCACAGATGTCTTTGCTAAACCGGGTCCTCCAGTATAAACTTACTCTCCTGTCAGGGTAACAAATTCATCAGCCCACACTTTTCCTGCCATCCCCTCTGTTGACGCTGGGTTCACATCTAACCTCTGGAAAACATATTTAGCCACATTACATAAATCATTCCATTTATTACAAAAAGTTCAAAACTGAACATTGACCCTGATGAAAAAGAATCTAAACCTTCTCTTGCTGAATATTCAGTTAAGCCACACCCATTTCTGACTTTGAACCAATCAGATTACTTGATGTAATTTATTCCTACAAATTCATAAACTGAATGTCAAACAGTGTTGATCCTGATCAGATGGCTTCTCCATCTGATCTGGATCTACACTGTTTCCAAAGATAGGGGTTGTCGTGAACAGCAGAATAAGAGCTAATATGATGTTCTGTGTAGATGGGCATTTCCAATCAGAGGGATGACCGTGCCGAGTGGAACCGAGGTGTAGTGGCCTCGGTTCTGCTCATCCCTGGTGTTGGAAACACCCATCTACAACAGATCCTGATGAAAGATTCTTATATTCTTGCACACCAGATAAGAAAATCATGGTTTTAGCCTGGGAAAGAAATTTGCTTCTTACCCTGATGAAAAAGAACAAGATGTTCTGTGTAGATGGGCATTTCCAATCCGAGGGATGACCATGCCGAGTGGAACCGAGGTGAAGTAGCCTCGGTTCTGCTAATCCCTCATCATCATGTTCGAAACACCCATGTACAACAGATCCTTATGTAAGTTTCTTATATTCTTGCACATCAGATAAAGAAATCATGGTTTTAGCCTGGGAAAGAAATTCTCTTTTTACCCTGATGAAAAAGAATCTAACCCTTCTCTAGCTGAATATTCAGTTAAGCCACACCCATTTCTGACTCTGAACCAATCAGATTACTTGATGTAATTTATTCCTACAAATTCATAAATTGAATGTCAAACAGTGTAGATCCTGATCAGATGGCTTCTTCAGAAGCCATCTGATTTGGATCTACACTGTTTCCAAAGATAGGGGTTGTTGTCAACAGCAGGATAAGAGCTAATATGATGTTCTGTGTAGATGGGCATTTCCAATCCAAGGGATAACCATGCCGAGTGGAACTGAGGTGTAGTAGCCTCAGTTCTGCTCATCCCTCGTGTTGGAAACACCTATCTACAACAGATCCTGATGTAAGTTTCTTATATTCTTGCACATCAGATAAGGAAATCATGGTTTTAGCCTGGGAAAGAAATTCTCTTTTTACCCTGATGAAAAATAGTCTAATATGATGTTCTGTGTAGATGCGCATTTCCAATCCAAGGGATAACCATGCCCAGTGGAACTGAGGTGTAGTAGCCTCAGTTCTGATCATCCCTCGTGTTGGAAACACCCATCTACAACAGATCCTGATGTAAGTTTCTTATATTCTTGCACACCAGATAAGGATATCTGTGGTTTTAGCCAGTGATAGAAATTCTATCCTTACCCTGATGTTCTTACCCAGGCAAACTACGTAAGTAAAGTGCACGAAAAATAAAATGCTAAATTAACCCTTTTTGCACCAACTGGAATCTTCCTCCTTATATATATTAGGAGTCCATTTCAAAATTTAGGGGTGTCAGGTTGTGTTTTCTTCAAAATTGATTTGGAAAATGGCTTAACTTTTTGCAAACAGTGTAGACCCTGATCAGACGCCGCGTTCTGCGGCATCTGATCTGGCCCTGCACTGTTTGCCAGGGTACCCGTTTTGGGGTTTCTGGTACTAAATGGGTTAAGTAAAATGAAAATTTTTCGGAGGTGTTAAACAAGAAAAAGTAATATGGTGTTCTGTTGTAGATGAGCGTGGCCAACCCCTGGGATGACCGAGCTGCGCCGAAACCTCGGCATAGCCTCAGTTCCATTCAGCACAGTCATCCCTGGGGTTGGAAACGCCCATCTGCAATACTCTTTCAAAAATATTTTTCTCCTTATAAACTGTGTTACATTTTATATTTTTTACAGCTGGTTTTACGGTCTTTATGTCCATATCAAGAATATTTCGTTTCACATGAATTTTAAGCCAAACATCCACCTAATGTCAACCGAATTTAGAGTAATCAAAGAAAAAAATCACCAAACGCTTCCCCATTCAACTGACCTGATTTGAGTTTCTGTCCTCATATATGGCCTCTAAGAATGCATGAGCCTTGTTACTGCTGTGCACAAACAATCTGTCATTGCCTCGGGTATTACGTTTCTCTGAAATATACATTTATTCCATGAAAACTACCACAAAAATACTGTATAAGGTGACAAAACTACAGTTTAAAATAGTTAAGAAATGAACTTTTTAAAATGGTCATCAAGTATGATTAACATTGGGTCAGGAGCAAAGTAACTCATTACAAAAACATGCCTATACAAATACATTGTAAACTTTATTGCCGAAAAAGTGAACATTTTAGGACAAAAAATTGTGATATTTTTCTTATTTCTACTCATAATATAGATTGTGGGTACTCGTTAGAACCGCCTCATCGAGGCGGTTCTAACGAGTACTAACAATCTTTATTTTAGAGCAGAAATAAAAAAAATAAGGTTTACCCTGGCAAACCCCAGTTTTACTATGTAAAAGTGGGGTTCAAGGGGGTCAAAATTATATAGGCGTGTTTTCGTGATGTGAACCCAAAGAGCTTCATGTAAACAATGCTCATGACCCAATGTTGTTCATACTTCAATGAATATTAACCAATTTTGTACTGGAAAACCCAAATGGGGTAACTGGCAAGCAGTGGAGGCCAGAGTATTTGATAAGTGTCGTATAAATACGACTCTAAAATCGAGCAAATATGCCTAGAATAAACAAAAGGTCGTATCAAATATAACCATCAAGTTGGCGATACGCCAAGGTTGTACCATTGCGGACGTATCGGCAATGAAAGAAAAGTGCTGCCTGACAAAAAGCAATCGAAATCGAGGTAATTTTCGGTGCATCATAGTCTTAAACAAAAACTGCTCCAATGTTCAAGAACACTTGGAAATTAATCCATTCATGGATGATGGCATTAGTTTTAATTAGGCTAATATTCTTCAACCTTACCTTTTGATGCTCATATATTGAATACTGATCCGCTTACCTTTAATCAGCCTCAAGTTATGACAACTATCAACATGATTAGGAAACAGATTATTGATGCTTGATTACATAACGGTATTTATTATCAAACGGAAAGCCACCTGCATTATTAACTTTAATAACTTGATCAGATGACAACGCCTGAAGCATGAACAGTAACTTTATGACAAGCGTACCTAAAAATACGATTCTGAATATTGTTAGGCAGCCACATTGACTCCTGCGGAAAATTGTCATCTACGAGAAAAAATTGGGTTCGACAGACCTACAGATTCACATTGTCATATACATGTAGTTAGGAATTAAATATCAAAACAGACGCGCAAACGAAAAAAAGTTAAAGCCCACTTTTTGTTTTTGTGGCGAACCTGACAAACATGGAATCAACAATTTTATCCGGAAAAACGCAAGAAAGAAAAACAAAAGCATGGGAAATTTCTGGTGGCTATTTCTCCCAAATCGCACAGATTCACGCTGAAAATTTGACTGACTTGTACTGAAATGGATTAACCTGTATTTTGTGGAAAAACAAGACCAAAATAGAAGCAACAACAACTGGGCTAACAGGAAAGTTATAATTAATGTAACAGTGACTATATATCTGACGAGGCAGCGTTAGCGCCAGCTATTTCTGCTTAGCGTCCGTGACTCATTATTTCGCGTCCTTGGGACATTGGCGAAAACTCTTAACTGGAGGCTTAAAAACCTTGTTTATTGCCGTTTTCCGACACGTGTATGTTGGCGCCTTAGATTATTGCATCATGGTGGTTTATTTTTTACAAGATTCAAGTATATATTAAACGAAAAATATTACTTCTGTCCCACCTGACACACTGGAAAACAAACTGTAAATGGACTGGCGAATTGGGTATTAATAAAGTTTGTCGCGGCATGCTATGATTGCACATCTCAGTTTTTATGTCTGGTTTTCACTGGATTACCAGTATGTATTCATAGTTTGATGCAGCGCATAATTACATCACCAGCAAATGATATTATAATTGAAAAAGTTAAAATTTATTTAAATTTTTATGAAAATAAACCAAACAAATAAATAAAACAGTGTTCATACTTTTATCATTCCGACATATTTTTTTTTTCTCGCAACATTGTCGTCAATGCACGTCTGAGATAGAACCACTGCTGCACAGACTCATCTCTTTGTCCGCCATGTTCCGTATACATTTAACCAAAATTATATTTATTGATTCCCAATTAGCAGGATTAACATGTAATACTTCGGTTATTACTCATATATCTTATTGTAAATTACAGGTGGCCAGCATGCAGTGCATGCATATTTACTGCTATCTATCAAATAGCCGATTAAATTAACACCCTGTCTCGTCGGCTTCTTTGAACATTAAGCAGAATTACTGGCAGCACATCATAAAAGAACGCAAACACAGCAACAAGGACAGACTTATTAGCTTTCAGAGATGCGCTGGCTGATCTGAGTCTTCACTGGTTGCACGTTTTATTGTAGTTTTGCTGAATTTCCCGCCTTTTACCAGTCACATGCAGTTGCTACAATCAGTGTAAATTTCCCGCCATTTAACATGTAGCACATAAGGCCACTGCATGCAACTTGAATAAGATAGAAAATTGGGAACAAAGAACATGGGTTTGAAAACGTTTTGATAACAATATGATCTGTGTGACGGCTGAAGACTCCATCCAGCCTGCACAGTCTGATCAAAACAAGCCTTCAATGGTGTCTGGGATATTCAAAGAACACATGCGGAGAATACGACCACATTGGCTAGATTTACAGGCTGATCTGACACTCCCTTAGGAGAAAAAGTATTTTTTCATTTTGCTGTCCGCCAGCTTATTCACATGAAAATGTATACCGGTATGTTATCATGATAGAATATGTGTTTTAAGTCTTTTCCATGTCTGACATTAATATAAGTGCACTTAGCAGCCATCCTGTAATGACAGATGAAGATACGACACTGATTTTGATTTTAGAAGTACCGATACTCTCAAAGAATCACAGGATACGTCTTAGTCTGTGGTTGAAGGAGAAACAGTACTCCTCGGGCAAAAGCTTATCAATAACACTGGGAGGCCCAGATCAGATGCAGCAGACACGGCATCTGATCAGGGCCTTCACTGTTTGCAAACAGTTTAGCCATTTTATAAATAAATACTGAAATAACCAAGCTGACATCCCAAAGTTTTGAAATAGACTTGTGCTATATATAAGGTGGAAGATTCCATTTGGTACAAAGTGGGTTAAATAAAGTACTTTTATTATTTACATTTATATTATTTTCAATCCATTATTTGATGAAAAAATCTGGTTTAACCCTTATCTTGCTGAATATTTAAATATGCCACACCCACTACCGATTATCAACACCCACTACCGATTATCAACCAATCAGATTGCTTGATGTAATTTATTGCTACAAATTCATAAACTGAATGCCAAAAAGTGTATCTACACTGTTTGCAAAGATAGGGGTTGTCGTGAACAGCAAGAGAAGGGTTAATGGCTCAGAATGAAACTAGAGCTGTCAGAGGATCTGACTATAGCCCCGCTTCAGCGCTGTCAGAGAAGAAAGTTATTTAAGCTGCAGAGAAAACAGTTATGAGCAAGAAATAACTGTTGAAAATTTTACATTATCTGGAAAAACTCTAAGAGTTGTGAGCCCTTGTCCCTCATTTCAATGAGCATGATACATTACCAGAATGTCTATGTTTATACTAAATTTCATCTTCCATTTTTCAATGTTCAAAGGGTAATAACTCCTAAAGTAGGCAAATCAGAGTCAGGGTTCCTGCGCTCTGCACATTGTCTCATGGTGCTTTACACTTGTGTGAAGTGTCATGAAAATATCTCAAATGGTTTGTGAGTTATGGAGCCGACACAGTCAAAATTGCCTTTTTAAATGTTCAAAGGGCAATAACTCCTAAAGTAGGCAAACCAGAGTTATGGTTCCTGCACTCTGCACATCATCTCAAGGTGCTTTTCATTTATTTGAAGTTTCATGAAAATATCAGAAACGGTTATGGAGCGGACATAGTTAAAATTGCCATTTTTTAATATTCAAAAGCCTATAACTGAAAAAGTAGACAATCCAGAGTTTGGGTTCCTGCGCTCTGCACACGTAATATGGTGCTTTACATTTGTGTGAAGTTTCATAAAATTATCTCAAACGGTTTTTGAGTTATCGAGCAAAGACGGCTAAAATTGATATTTTTCAATATTCAAAGGGAAATAACTCAAAAATTAGGCAATCCAGAGTTATGGTTCCTGCACTCTGCACACCATCTCATGGTGTTTAATGTTTGTGTGAAGTTTCATGAAAATATGTGAATGGGTTTTAAAGTTATGGAGCGGACACGAAAATTGTTAACAGACACAGACAGACACACAGAAAATACGAAAACCAGAGTTATGGTTCTTGCGCTCTGCACATTGTCTCATAGTGCTTAACATTTGTGTGAAGTTTCATGAAATTATCTCAAACGGTTTTCGAGTTATGAAGCGGACACTGTTAAAATTGCCATTTTTCAATGTTCAAAGGGCAATAACTCCAAAAATAAGCAATGCAGAGTTATGGTTCCTGCGCTCTGCACATCGTCTCATAGTGCTTAACATTTGTGTGAAGTTTCCTAAAAATATCTCAAACGGTTTTCGAGTTATGAAGCGGACACAATTAAAATTGCCATTTTTCAATGTTCAAAGGGCAATAACTCCAAAAGTAGGCAATCCACAGTTATAATTCCTTCGCTCTGCACATTGTCTTATGGTGTTTAACATTTGTGTGAAGTTTCATGAATATATGTTAAGCAGATACAAAGTTATGGAGCCAACACAAATTAACGGAATCACGGAATTACGGAATTACGGAAAATGTTCAAAGGGCAATAACTCCAAAAGTAGGCAATCCACAGTTATAATTCCTTCGCTCTGCACATTGTCTTATGGTGTTTAACATTTGTGTGAAGTTTCATGAAAATATGTTAAGCAGATACAAAGTTATGGAGCCAACACAAATTAACGGAATCACGGAATGACAGAAGGACATGGCAAATCCAATATAGCCCCACTTTTTCAAAGCGGGGCTATAACAAGAAAACAAATGCATGTACATGTATCCTATTAACAGCGGAACACCTTCGCTGACATCATAACATCACCATCATCCAATCATACTGGAGAGAACCATGGTTTATTTTCATGTCACTTAACCTTTTTTTTGTTCCAGATGGAATCTTCCTTCTTATATATAGCAGGAGTCCATTTCAAAATTTAGGGGTGTCAGGTTAGGTTTTCATCAACATTTATTTGGAAAATGATTGAACTTTTAGCAAACAGTGGAAGCCCTGATCAGATGCCACATTCTGTGGTGCTGAAACGTGGCATCTGATCTGGGCCTACACTGTTTGCCAGGGTACCCGTTTTGGGGTATCCGGTACAAAATGGGTTAATCATCATGCAACATTGTCAGTCAATGTATTCATTGAAGCATAAACAACATTGGAGAGCAAATTCTTTCCTTTAACCCTTTTTGTACCAAATGGAATCTTCCTCCTTATATATAGCAAGAGTCCATTTCAAAATTTAGGGGTGTCAGGTTGTGTTTTCTTCAAAATTGATTAGGAAAATGGCTGAACGTTTTGCATACAGTGTAGGCCCTGATCAGACGCCGCGTTCTGTGGCGTCTGATCTGGGCCTGCACTGTTTGCCAGGCTACCCGTTTTGGGGTATCTGGTACTAAATGGGTTTAGAGTAGACCCATATTTTGGAAGCTTTCATTTATAGGAAAGTGAAGGGGTACCCAACAATTATCACCCTTGTACAAAAAATAGTATATGTCAGGTGTATGTACATATTAACCCTTCTCTTGCTGAATATTCAGTTTAGCCACACCCATTTCTGACTTTGAACCAATCAGATAACTTGATGTAATTTGTTCCTACAAATTCCTAAATTGAATGTCAAACAGTGTAGATCCTGAGCCAGAAGCCATCTGATCTGTCTCTACGCTGTTTCCAAAGATAGGGGTTGTCGTGAACAGCATGATACGAGTTAACAACCAATATGTAGCTCGAACATAGGGAAGTAGACAGATACATCTTTTTATTTAGTCTGGACTACTGTTCTAAACAGAAAGCTCATCATAAGCCATATCATCCAAAAAAACATAAAACCCAATGAGAAAGATCGTCATAAGCCATATCATCTGGCACTACACTTTTTGCAAATGTCTCTGTCTATCGATAGGGATAAAGGAGTTAAATTTAAAGGCAAATGCATAACACTAACAAGTCCGTGAAATGAACACCCCCTTACACCCCACTTTGTATAGAGAAAACTGGGGTTTACGGGGGTAAACATTATTTTTCTTATTTTTACTCCAAAACATAGGTTGTGGGTACTCATTAGAACCGCCTCAATGAGGCGGTTCTAACTAGCACCCATAACCTATGTTTGCAGTATGAATAACGAAAATATCATGGCTTTTCATCCGAAAAGTAGCCATTTTGGAGATGTGAAAAAATGCACTATGTCGCACGGGTGTGTTATGGTAATGGTATATTGTTAACATACTTTCTGCAGCTGTGAGATCTGGATATACCATGTCCAGAGCCTTCCATAATCTTTTCTCATCAACAAATGGTAACAATGCCACACCTGAAATGAAAGACATACAGTGAAATTCCGCTATTAAGACCACCTAAAATTCTGCTTTTAAAACCTTATTCTGAAGGGTGCACTTTATATTTCTTTATGTTTTCTGGCCACAGTGTCCTCTGGTCAGGGACCACCTTTTGGACTGTTCAAAAGTGGTCTTTAAGACCACTTTTGAACAGTCCCAAAAGTGGTCTTAATAGAGGAATTTTACTGTACATGTATTCAGGTTCAAGTAGGACACATATACAATTAGTCTGTAAATAAACATGCATGTATAGACTATTTAAACAAAGAAAAGGCATAGGTGTAGTGTGTTCATATCCACTCCTAAATGAAACTTTCTTTCTTTACAATATCACGGATTGTCTCATAAACCAGGGGTCGTGGGTTCTATCATGGACTTATTAAGACCTTCGGAAGAGTCTTTAAACTGAGGTCCCTTCTCCGTATGACTTAAGCTGTTGGTGGGCAGTAAAACTCAAACACACACACACACACACAGTATCACTGTCATGCATAAATAAAAGCCATCATGCTTATGAAGGTCAGTATGCAAAGTCCCACATATACACTTTACACAGGAAACTACCTTTGAACTGAATAACGAACAACTCTGAACAAAGGTCATAAAATCAAACACCCAATACTGACCTTTGTAGACAGGTAATATACAATGGTCAAGGCACAGAACTATGTGTACCATACTTCCCGTATATATTCGGACAGACCAGCCTGAGCAAACTGTTTGAACCCAGTTGAGATGCCTGAATCGTTTATGATGCCTGTATAAACAAACTAAAGATGGATCAATTTCTAAGGTTGGTTTTTGGAAATTAGCAGTCTAGAGGTCATACGAAGTCAGTCAGTTCACCAAGCCATACTTTTCCTTGGTAGGCTTAAACCAATGTGATTAACCAATACAGTGCTTGTTCTTTCACCACAAACTGCCATCCTTTTATCAATGAAAGGTAGAGAATGACGGCAGAAAATATCTTACAATCTCCACAATGACTGTTGCAGGGATTGAACTCTTAACCACCTGGGGCCAGCTGTTCAAAGTGTTGTTAGCTTAACGAGCTCGTTAGTGGTTGAGCTGTTAACTGTTCTACTAGTACAATATCAGATTCCCTAGTAATTTTGTTGCAAAAATGTGAGTAGCTTTTGCAAATGCAAAAGCTACTCACATTTTTGCAGCAAAAATATTAGCATATTTGCCATATTAAATGATCAATTTTTCAGGAATTCATTAGCTAACAACATCATAAGTCTTGAACAACTGACCCCTGATCACCAATCGGATGAGCATCCAACTGAGCCATCTAAAGAGTTTCCTTACCTTGCCAAGCATATTTCTTTCCATTCAAATCTATTTTAAAATCTGTTGGATAGAAATCTATGATGGGAGATTCCTGAAAATAATACAGACACATGTAGTACAGCTTACTATAGTTAAATGTAACTTTTGGACAATTCCCTTCAATTTAACCCTTGACCTGCTGAATATTTATTATGCCACACCCACTACTGATTATCAACCAATCAGATTTCTCGATGCATATTATTGCAACAAATTCATGAGCTGAATGACAAACAATGTAGATCCTGATCAGATGGGTTCAAAGCCATCTGACCTGGATCTTCAATGTTTGGAAAATAAGACATATCTGGGCTCAGCAGGACAAGGGTTAATGTGAGACATTAGTATCTGCTGGAGACATCTTGTCAATGAATTCTATCAAGTGTCCCTCAACAGAAGAGTTAGAAAAATGTTCTGAAATATCACCAAGTACATCTTTCAAAAAGCTTTTTAATGACATTTTTGCAAGAGACAACTTTAATGCATTTCAGTCTGCTTTCCTGTTGAAGTCCTACAGGCAGCACTGCCCTTAGCTGCCAAAATTTCTAAGGTAATCAAGGGCATGTAACTCTTCTATTAATAGTCTGATCAAAGTCCTCTGGCTTTTATACACATGCCCAAACTGGATAGCATGCATTTTCAAACAATGATCTTGAAAATATGGGAGGAGCAGTGTAAAGTGTGACAGTCATACAGATGTATGTCCTGACACGGCAAAAACTCACTTCAGGGGGGCATTAATATTCTGAGTCTGTGACCTTGACCTCAAACTTTAGCTTAGTATTTGTCTTCATGACAAATATGAAATGATTCTGGTTTGTGGCTATTTAGATGTAAGTATCTGTAAAACCTCAATGTAGAAAAGGACGTTGACACCACTGTTGACACTGGGGTGACTTTGTAACTTAAGTCATTTGAATAACTAAAATACTAAATGATCCTCGGAGCTCTACCCAGCTTTCAACTTGGTAAGCAATACTAAACCAATGAACTGCCTCTCATTTGCTTTACACACTGAGAAATGGCCCCTTTTGTACTGATTGGAATCTTCCATCTTATATATAGCACAAGTCCATTTAAAAATTTTTGGGTGTCATCTTGTTTTTTTCTTCAAAATTCATTTGGAAAATGGCTGAACTTTTTGCAAACAGTATAGGCCCTAATGTGTGGCATCTGATATGGATCTGCACTGTTTGCCAAATGCCTTTTTCGAGATTTCCGGTACACAATGGGTTAAGTTGCAATACTTACAGGATCAGTCATAAGATCTTGCCAGGTTGGTGGCACATGTTGTTTACTGCCTGCAGGAAACACTCCCATCAACTGTTCCAATGGTTTAAACTGGAAATATAATAAAAGTAATGTTGCTAACTCTCTGTAAAGACAACTGTATGCACACATATCAGTAAATATCAAAGTTCATAAGAAGACAGAAATAATGCACATTTACATGAAGATTTAACCCCTGTGATGGTATCTGTGAAATTTGATGATCAAGATTGGCCAACTGGTCTTGGAGATATTCTTTGGTGAAAATGTGGTTGACAGATGGGTGGATGGATGAACATATAGACTAACAGACACAGGAAGGACAACAGAAACTTGCTACACCATAACCTCACACTTGCTCAGGTGAGCCAAAAACTACTAGTTCTTAGAATTTGGGTTAACCAAAGCCTCAAGGGACAGATAGAAGAAATACAGTCGAACTTCAGTGGCTCGAACACCTTGGGACCTCGAATATCTGTTCGAGACAGGGGTAGTTCGAGCCACTGAGGTTACTGTCAGGAGTAATAACGAGATACTTCTAGACATCTTTTCGGTGCTCTATAATGAACATGTATGCTGTGTGTACTCATTAGAATCGCCTCATCGAGGCGATTCTAATGAGTACACACAGCATACGTTTGCAAGATAAAAGACTAAAATCTCCTTAATTATATCCAATATTTCTTATGCAGAGGATTTCGCTAGGGGCTCAAGAATGGGTTCGACACATCCATGGTAAATAGCCATCGGTGTTCGAGCCATCGAAGTTCTACTGTATTATTAGATATATATATATGTTTTTGCATTTAACCCTTTCAACCCTGTAGACTGGTACAGATACCTAGGCAAACAGTCTGGATGAGAAGCTGCATAACAAGCTACGAGTATCTCATCTGGATCTACCACCCAAAGAAACAGCCTGGGTTTAAGGGACGGTTCGACCCTCACCTTTCCTGGGCAGGCCTAGACCTTCTAAGCAGTTTACCAGGGGCCAGTTGTTTAAAACTAACGATGTTGTTAGTTAACGTATCGTTAAATCTTTGATCATTTAATATGGCAAATATGCTAATATTTTTGCTGAAAAAATGTGAGCAGCTTTTGCGAATGCAAAAGCTGCTCACATTTTTTCAGCAAAAATACCAAAATTTTGAATATTAAACTTGCTAGAACACTTAACAATATGACCACTAACGAGCTCATTAAGCTAACGATGCTTTGAACAACCGGCCCCAGTACTCAAAGTTCAGTCAGTTTCAGCTTTGCACAGGCACCAAGCAGCCCAATCTGGCAATACCAGTTGAGTACAGATAGAATGACCTTCTCCAATTTTCTGATACCAAGAATTTGTTGGGAGTACTTAGACAATGCAAATGCATACCTCTGATGTATGTTGCAAGATAATTCTACTCAAAATCCTATTGTCTACCAATATTAACCCTTCTCTTGCTGAATATTCAGTTTAGCCACACTCATTTCTGACTTTGAGCCAATCAGATTACTTGATGTAATTTAGTCCTACAAATTCATAATCTGAATGTCAAACTGAAACAGTGTAGATCCTGATAAGAAGCCATCTGATCTGGATCTACACTGTTTGCAAAGGAAAGGGTTGTCGTTGTCGTGAACAGCAGGATAAGAGTTAATATAATGCAGAATAAAATACAAAATATTCCAAAATTACACAAAGTGTTGCCCTTCACTTACACTACTCCTATACATGTAAAAGCAACAATGTGTCATGCAGCATACATTCATACTTACAGGCTCAGTGTTTTTCTCAAAGGCATTAGAGAGTTCAGCAATATTTACAAAGTCTGAGGCAAAAGGAGCGTAGTGATACGGAAAATACCACTTCCATGATGCACAACCCTGTAATAAAAGAGAAGAATCTTAGCAAATGAATTCAAACAAATAGAACTGCTAAAGTGTATTGTGTTCCAATTCTCTGTATTATGTCAACAACATCCACATTCATAGACCAAATTTCTGAAGTAACGACAGCATGACAGCCTGATCGTGGGCCGATCTCACAAAAGATCAACAACGAGGCCTGATTTTTATTGAAGTGTTGAATTTTCTCTAACTTTCTACAATAATATGTTTCATTTGGGATTCTGTTATTTCACTAGCATTGTTTACTTTGAAGCAGATATGCATTCAGAGGTAGGCTCTTTAGAGTAAGGTTTCAGACTTAAGCTTAACCTTTTCGTCTGAATCGTCTTTCTTCAATAGCTTGTTATATATTAAATAAATGATAAAAGGAATGTCATTTTTGGAGCTAAATGTTACGTAAAAGAATTGATCTCTGTGACACAGTCTGCCTTTGATGTGGGAAAAATTAAATTGGCCCTTGAAATTGGCCCTTGATGAACAACAAGATTGACCAACTGGGGAGTGTAATATGAAAGAAATATTCTGCATGGTGAGGATTAAGATTGACAAGAGCAAATCATTAAGAAAACATACCTATACAAATACATTGCCACCTTTATCGCCGAAAAAATGAAAAATTTAAGATGAAAAATTGGGATATTTTTCTTATTTCTGCTCAAAATATAGATTGTGGGCACTCGTTAGAACCGCCTCATCGAGGCGGTTCTAACGAGTACCCACAATCTATATTTTAGAGCAGAAATAAGAAAAATAAGGTTTACTCCTGTAAACCCCAGTTTTACTATATAAAAGTTGGGTTCAAGGGGGTCAAAATTATACAGGCATGTTTACGTGATGTCAATCAAAAACTTTGTTTACAATGTTCTTACAGTATAGGATATTTGGACTTGTTGATTTCAGCCTGGTAAACAAACCAAAAAACCAAATCTGGTTTTGGTTTGTGTGGCAGAAAAATTCTTCATTATAGGGAGATGCTGTCTGATTCAGTGCTGTTATTTATTGGAGAAAGAAAAAAGGTTTGACTTGTTATATGAAAATATGCATTTCACATTCATGTTGGATGTACAATAATAATGAAAGGAAAACTGTATATGACATCTTAATCAGCAGCATGGATATTATCTTGTGAACCAAATACAAACTGGGGGACACATAGTTATTACATAAACAATTATAATTCAAACTATGTTCAGATTAGTGGCTTGGGATAACCAATGAGGGTGGAAAAATTCTTCATTATAGGGAGAGGCTGTCTGATTCAGTGGGCGGGTAAATGTGTTTATACCAATTACCTAGCGGAGCCGTAAAAAATGACAAAGCATTATGTGTATAGACCGTAAAGCTTTGCGGAGTGGTGTACCTTGGCGGCTATCATGTGTACACACTGATACTTTGCTTGTGAACATATTAAGCTGTTCAGCGAGCAATAGGGTGCTTTGCGGTGGTCAGTCACATGATGTATCAGACAGCACTTTGTACGGATGGGTTTTTCCAGCGAACAATCTGCAACCATTTGCCAGTAAAAAAATTATTGGAAGTTGTGTCATCAAAATAACAATCATAAAGATGAGCATATAGATATATACATTTATTTGTTTAGTTAAATAAATCAGGAAGATTTATAGTATCTACTGCATTGTTTCATTGTGTTTAATTATATCCATCTTGAAATAATTACATCTTTCTAGGCTGTTACTCATAGTAGCAGAGGCCAGTTGTTCAACATATCTTTAGCTTAAGTAGCTTGTTAGTGGTCAAACTGCTAACTGTTCTAGCAAGTACAATATCTGATAAAGTGTTATTTTTGCTGTAAAAGTAAAAAACAAGAAAAACGCCAAATGACATTATGGACGGGTTTTTCAGGGTTAACCAAAAGGTTTAACGATCTGTTGACTAACAATGTCATTAGTTTTGAACAACTGGTCCCTGTTATGAAAAGGAATTGAGAATAATTTTTGGATAATGTATCTTATTTCTAATTATTATGTTGTGGGTACTTGACAGAATCTCTTTAGAGACAATTCTAACAAGTACCCACAACACTTGTATGTTTCTAACAAGAAATGAGGAAAATCATCCTTAATTGAGCCCCGCCAAGCGAATTTATGTCTTCGAGCATTCCGTCATCAACAATTTTAACTGCGCATGCCCAGGCATTCAGAGGGGCCAGGGATATGGCTTTCTGTCTGAAGGTTCCTCTTGATTCACTGCTTGTATGAGCGAGCAGCGAAGGTTCTGGCGAGACTGCGCGGATGCGCAGGCTCGCCTGAACCTTCGCTGCTCGCATAGGCGATAAGTACCAAAATCGCTTGACGGGGCCCAATTATCCTTGTTATTCCTCCTTATCTGGAGCTATGGTTACTGTCATAATGCTTCAAATCTAAATTTGTGCCCCGCCCATCCAGGCTTTGAGAAATAGGTTGGGCTGCATGATACTTCTGTGCAGAGCTGAAATGAACTGAACTAGAGTACTGGTAAATCTGTCTGCCCAGGAAAAGTGGTGCAAATCTAACCACTCCTTAAATCCTAGCTTCCTATGGGCAGTAGGGTTTGAGATGTCATTTCATCTCAATGTCGGGTAAAAAACCCACAAAAGCCGAAGGAAGATCTCCAAAATGACCTAAATTGTGGTGACAGGGATGTAAAACCTAAATTAAAACAAACAAACAAATCTAAAATTACCATATTTACCATATGTATTCGGACAGACACATCTGAGCAAACAGTGCAGACCGAGATGAGATGCCGCAGAATGCGGCATCTCATCAGGGTCTTCACTGTTTGTCACTCATTCAGCTATTTTTTAATACAAGATTGGGTAGTAATTTGTACTTGTCAAATTTTAGAACAAGTATGGTAAGGAGCTGAGGTGTTTGAATACTTAGGGTAAATATGGTACAGCTTCATTATACCTGATAGTAATATCTGAGAACCCAGCATAATCCTCTAACATAATGCCTGGCCTGCAATACAATACATCAGAAGAATTAGTGAGCAGCATTTTCAATATGAAAAATCAGGTTTCGGTTGGAAACCAGTAAGTGTATGTAAAACTAGATCTGACTGCTATGCCCTTGCTTTAGCCCAATCTACTGAAACGGGGATCAAACATGTGACTTTCTTCTTTATCATATGACGTCGTGTCTGAGAGTGTAATAACGCCATATATTATTTTCGATAATCCACTAGTGGATTAAATATGCAAATTAACTAGATACGTTCTGTAACGTTACATAAACGACGTACTTAACGGCGTCACGTTTACTAATGGCGGAATATTGACATTTTTGTAAACAATCGTGAATAAAATGAGTTTTAAATGTCATATGATAAATAGAATCTTGCATTCGTGCTCATGTATTATTGAATTTATTAAACTCGTTGAGGAAAAGGGATAAAATGCTCGGCAAAGCCTCGTATTTTATCCCTTTTCCTCAACTCGTTTAATAAATTCAATTGTATTATTGAATTTATTAAACTCGTTGAGGAAAAGGGATAAAATGCTCGGCAAAGCCTCGCATTTTATCCCTTTTCCTCAACTCATTTAATAAATTCAATAATACTAAACACTCATAGATCCTCTATATGTTAACTGGAATTTTCAAGGTGTTCATTCCACAGACTTGATTCCTTGATGATATGGCATCATCTCTCTGTCTGTCAAAAGTACTCCTCATGGGACCATGCACTTGCCAAACAGAAAGTAATGTCTGTATGCAACACCTTGATTTACTGACAATGAATGTATGTTTGAACAACTATTGCACAACTGTGTGCAAGACCATGATATATTGACAATGAATACATGTTTGAACAAATATTGGAACTGCTGTGTAACACTGTTATAACAAGATTCTGGATACAGCACAGTTCAGAGATGAATAAAAAAATGTATAGATTATATAGAACAAGAATTCCGCCGAAGGCTATGTCGCGCCTGTGGGGGCGCAAAGTCACCCAACCATGATATGTAGGTCAAGGTCAAACATAGATGCTTGCACAAAAGTTTCCATTCTTAAATGCAAGCTTGTACTAAGTATCATTAAGCTCTAATAATTCTTGAGAAATGAACTTAACCATTAGGGTGAACGCTAGGGTGGTCGCAATATTTTACAATGTGGTTGAACCATGAAATGTAGGTCAAGGTCAAATATGGATGCTTGCATTTAAGTTGCCATCCACAGATACAAGTTTGTACCAAGTATCATTAATGTAGCTCTTATAGTTCTTGAGAAAAAAACTTGACCATTAGGGTGAACGCTAGGGTGGTCGCAATATTTTACAAAGTCAGTGAACCATGAAATATAGGTCAAGGTCAAATATGGATGATTGCATTGAAGTTACCATACTCAGATATAAGTTTGTACCACATACCATTAATAAAGCTCTTATAGTTCTTGAGAAATAAACTTGACCATTAGGGTGAACGCTAGGGTGGTCGCAATATTTTACAATGTGCAAAGTCAGTGAACCATGAAATGTAGGTCAAGGTCAAATATGGATGCTTGCATGTAAGTTGTCATCCCCAGATACAAGTTTGTACCAAGTATCATTAATGAAGCTCTTATAGTTCTTGAGAAATAAACTTGAACCTCAGGTGAACACTAGAGTGGTCTCAATATTTTACAAAGTCAGTGAACCATGAAATGTAGGTCAAGGTCAAATATGGATGCTTGCATGTAAGTTGTCATCCCCAGATACAAGTTTGTACCAAGTATCATTAATGAAGCTCTTATAGTTCTTGAGAAATAAACTTGAACCTCAGGTGAACACTAGAGTGGTCGCAATATTTTACAAAGTCAGTGAACCATGAAATGTAGGTCAAGGTCAAATATGGATGCTTGCATGTAAGTTGTCATCCCCAGATACTAGTTTGTACCAAGTATCATTAATGAAGCTCTTATAGTTCTTGAGAAATAAACTTGAACCTCAGGGTGAACGCTAGGGTGATCACAATATTTTACAAAGTCAGTGAACCATGAAATGTAGGTCAAGGTCAAATATGGATGCTTGCATTAAGTTGTCATCCCCAGCTACAAGTTTGTACCAAGTATCATTAATGAAGCTCTTATAGTTCTTGAGAAATAAACTTGAACCTCAGGGTGAACACTAGGGTGGTCGCAAATGTTGACGCCTTGACAAACAGACGAACGAACAGAAAACCATGCGCCTATATCGCGCCATGCTAATAGCAGGCGCGACAAAAATGACAATGACCATAAATGATCATTTTTCTATATGATCGGAACATTTTACAAAACATATTAGTTCCACTCTTTTACAATGTAAACACATGCCTTGGGCATTATCGATAAGCAAACAACAGCGCGACGATTTCCATTTGTTTGTTTGTTTGATTTGAGGTTTAACGTCCCCGTCAACACTGTAAAGGTCATTTTGGAGACGTTGCTTCCAATTTTGCGGGACTTTTACCCGAGATTGAGATGAAATGACATCTGAAGCCCTGCCGCCCAATGAAACCAATAGGGTTTATTAGCATGGGCGGTCCTGCCTCACACCGCGGTTCCTTGACAGGCTTAGATCCAATAAGCGGTTTACCGGTACTAGTGTGCGGGCCGGATTCAGCTCTGCGTGGAAGCATCATGCAGCCCATATATTTCTTCAAGCCCCTATGGGCGGGGGCGACGATTTCCATTTAAGTAAAGAGATGTTTTATTCAGTTATTCCTGTGGGTTCTTAATTCGAACTATACAGTTTAGTGTTGCCTAACAAGTGTAGTGTACTTCAAATCATTTGAAGACAGAAGTGACCTTTTAATATGAGAAATAGGTCTTTAAAATTAGCTGCTCTGTGAAAAGAGATTTTTGAGTAGAATGCCAACATGGGCACCAAATTATATGCTGGCGACTGCTATCTTTCTTACAGATGATGGCCCCCCCCCCATAGGGGCTTGAATAAATATATGGGCTGCATGATGCTTCTACGCAGAGCTGAATCCGGCCCGCACACTAGTACTGGTAAACCGCTTAGAGGATCTAAGCCTGTCCAGGAACTGCAGTGCGAGGCGGACTGTCCATGCTAATAAACCGCATTGGTTTCATTGAGCGACAGGGCTTGAGATGTCATTTCATCTCAATGTCGGGTAAAAGTCCCACAAAATTGGAAGCAACGTCTCCAAAATGACCTTTACAGTGTTGACGGGGACATTAAACCTCAAATCAAACATATCTTACAGATGAACTAAGAAAGAGCTTGTTGTACCTACCACTTGGTGCCTAAAGGCGATGTCATCAGTATCAACATCAAACTTGTTCTTATAGTATCTGTCTTTCCAACCATCCTCCCACAGCCTGTGGAGTACATACTTTGTTAGAATATCAGTCAATGAATAACACACATTTCCTCAAAGAATACAGCTGGGGCCAGTTGTTCAAAACTAACGACGTCGTTAGCTAACATATCGTTGAAACTTTGATCATTCAATATGGTGAAAATACTAATATTTTTGCTGAAAAAATGTGAGCAGCTTTTGCAGATGCAAAAGCTGCTCACATTTTTTCAGCAAAAATACCAAAATTTACAATATTGTACTTGCTAGAAGAGTAAACAATATGACCACTAATGAGCTCGTTTAGCTAACGATGCTTTGAACTACTGGGCCCAGATCTTTAATGGCTTAACACTTTTGGGACCATGAAAATGTTCAAGATAGGGGTATTTTGAGCCACTGAGGCATCACGAAAACACGCCTATATAATTCTGACCCCCTCGAACCCCACTTTTATACAGTAAAACTGGGGTTTGCAGGGGTAAACTGTATTTTTCTTATTTCTGCTCCAAAATATAGATTGTGGGTACTCATTAGAACCGCCTCGCCGATCTATATTTTGAGCAGAAATAAGAAAAATTTCAGAATATTTCATCTAAAAATTTCAATTTTTCGGCGATAAAGGTAACAATGTATTTGTATAGGCATGTTTTCTTAATGCCAGGTCAGCCTTGGGGAATATCTTTTTGATTTTCTTTCAAATGGTTTGCTGTGTGTACTCAGTAGAATCACCCCATCAAGGCAATTGTAATGAGTATACACAACTTACACTTTAAAGATAAGAAAAAAATGTCTGGAGCATGTTGATACAGTCGAACTTCAATGGCTGGAACACCTTTGGGACCTCCAAAATCTGTTCGAGACAGGGGTAGTTCGAGCCACTGAGGTTACTGTCAGGAGGGATAATGATATACTTTTAGACATCTTTTCAGTGTTCTATAATGAAAATGTATGTTGTGTGTACTCATTAGAATCGCCTCATCAAGGCGATTCTAATGAGTACACACAGCACACATTTGCAAGATAAAAGACTAAAATCTCCTTAATTATCCCCCACTATTTCTTATGTAGAGAATTTCGCTAGGGGCTCTAGAATGAGTTCGACACATCCATGGTAAACGAGCCATCAGTGTTCAAGCCATCGAAGTTCTACTGTATGTGCATTTATGGGATTTTTTTTCTGCTAGAAACTCAAGAATGAGTTCAAAACAACCATGGCCCAGAGAATCTAATCCGATCTAATTTGATTTTAATTGTTGTTACAGCCTCAACTCATACCTTCGATTATGAACCCTGGTAGATTATACACAGCAATAGGTCTATAATCAATGTCTGACAAGGAAGTCAGGGAGTAGACTCTTTGGCTCAGTGTAACAGCATTGACGCCTAAGCTTCATTCCCTTCTTACCGCATGTACCACGTGTACCACATGTCATAAGATAGGAGCTCATCTTGCATCAGACTTTATTTAGCCAAAAATGGCTTTGCATCAACACAGTTGATGAATTCCTTGAAGTGGGAAAGCTCATAGGTTTATAACCAATCTCTGACAAGTGTGCCAGGGAGTAAACTCTTAGACTTCGTGGTTATGGCATCTTTCAACTGAGCAGCCAAGGTGTGAAACCAACCACACTAAGGGATTGTTTCAGCTCTTCTTCACTCCACTGGACACAGACTTGCTCACTTGTATAACTGTAAATGTGGTTAAATAAGAACAACACAAAAGAACATACTTGACATTATCTTCAGGTTCTGGATCACTCTCCACTTCATCTTCATGTGGTCTCTTCTGCCCACGAGACTGAAACAGTTTTATTATTAGTTCACAATAGTGCCTCAGCAAACAGTTTGTTTGTTTGATTTGAGGTTTAACATCCCTGTCAACACTGTATAGGTCATATTTGAGACGTTGCTTCCAATTCTGTGGGACTTTTACCCATCATTGAGATGAGTGAGAGAGTGAGAGTTTGGGTTTTACGTCCCACCAACAGCTAAGGTCATACTGAGACGGGACCTCAGTTTAAAGACTCATCTGAAAGTCTGAAGAAGCCCGAGATCGATCCTCCGATCCCTGGTTTACAAGGCGAGTAGCGTAACCACTGCACCACGGAGGCTTCTATCATTGAGATGAAATGACATCTCAAGCCTGTGTCACCCAATGAAATCAATAGGGTTAATAAGCATGGACGGTCCGACTCGCACCCCTTTACCTGGGCAGGCTTAGATCCTGTAATAGGTTTACCAGTACTCGTGTGCGGTCAGTTTCTGCTCTGCGTGGAAGCATCACTCAGCAAACAGTATATGTTCAAAACTAACGATTTTGATAGTTAATATGTTGTTAAAAGTTTAATCACTTGATATGGCAAATATGCTTATATTTTTGCTGAAAAAATGTGAGTAGTTTTTGCAAATGCAAAAGCTACTCACATTTTGTCAGCAAAAATACCAGTCTGTTATATACTGTACTTGCTAGCACAGTGAACAATTTGACCACTTATGAGCCCGTTAAGATAACAATGTTTTGAACAACTCAGAACAGGGCTCAGTTGTGCGAAGCTAACGAAGGTGTTAGTTAATGTAAGGTTACAAGTATAATGAAACTTTGATGGCTCAAACACCAGTGGCGCTTTAACCACAGCTGTTTCCAACTCGTTCTCGACTCTCTTTGTTTGTTTTTGTTTGGTTTGAGGTTTAACATCCCCGTCAACACTGTATAGGTCATGTTGGAGACGTTGCTTCCAATTTTGTGAGACTTTTACCCGACATTGAGATGAAATGACATCTCAAGCCCTGTGTCACCCAATGAAACTAATAGGGTTTATAAGCATGGATGGTCCAACTCGCACCGCTTTACCTGGGCAGGCTTAGATCCTCTAAGTGGTTTACCAGTACTCGTGTAAGGTCGGTTTCAGTTCTGCGTGGAAGCATCACTCAGCAAACAGCATATGTTCAAAACTAACGATTTTGATATTTAATATATTGTTAAAAGTTTATAATAAATCAATATGGCAAATATGCTTATATTTTTGCTGAAAAAATGTGAGTAGCTTTTGCAAAGGCAAAAGCTACTCACATTTTTTCAGCATAAATACCAGAGTATGAGATACTGTAGTTGCTAGCACAGTGAACAATTTGACCACTAACAAGCTCGTAAAGATAACAATGCTTTGAACAGCACAGACCAGGGCCTAGTTGTTCAAAGCTAATGTGAGGTTATAGGTATAAAGAAACTTCGAAAGCTCAAACACCAATGGCACTCTAATCACACCTGTTTCCAACTCAATCTGGGACCTTGGAAAAATATCCCAAAACTGCAGATATTAACAATTTTTTTTCAGCAAAACTACCATTTTTTTAGATACTGGACTTGGTCAAGCATTTTACTTTCTGTCACTGAATGAGGTTGTTAACCCTTGTCCTGCTGAGCCCGGATATGCCTTACCTTTCAAACAATGTAGATCCAGATCAGGTGGCTTCTGAAGAAGCCATCTGATCAGGATCTACATTGTTTGCCATTCAGATTACGAATTTGTTGCAATAATTTGCATCAAGTAATCTGATTAGTTGATTATCAGTAGTGGGTGTTGCATATTTAAATATTCAGCAGGACAAGGGTTAAGCTACTAGCTCTTGGAACATATGGGCTCAGGCTGCTCTGATCAATGTGCTTGTCCTTCCACCAGCATACTTCAGGCAGTTAACTAGCTAGTCAAATCAGCTTGAAAACAGGGTTGTTTAATGTAAATGATTAAGATAATCAAATATTCAAGATATGCAGATCAGGACAATATCTGATATTTACATTTCCAGTGTAAAGTCTAATGTAAACCTGTAGAAAACAATTGCGTTCATACTTCCATGAACGCATCGAATCACATGATTTTCAGTGACGTTAAGTGACATCATTCTAAACCATTGTTCTCTACGGGGGTTGATGACGTCAATGCTGCTCCGCTCTTTGTAGAAAAACAGCGTGTAAATGTTTTGCAGCTTTAAAAGTTTGCCCTACAAGCATTTTTTCGCCCAGTGATGAGGGGCAAATAATGTAAATATAAAAAATAAACTTAATTTTTCTGCTTTTCATGAAAGTATGAACGACAGTGGGTCATTAGTAAAGTTTACATGAACCCAAGGGGTTCATTTACTTTGCACGTCACCCACTGCGTTCATACTTCCATGAACTGCAGAAAAATAAATTTCATTTCTTAATTGAACAATGTGAGTTCAAGCCTCAAGTATTAAGCCTCTTCAAACTTTTCCCAGCAAAAAAAAACAAAGTATCAGATTTTGTAAAGGCTTGAAGTTATGAACAGTTAACATGTTTACCACTAACACGCTTGTTAGGCTATAAACAATGCTTTGACAACTTGGCTCTAATGTATACAGATAAAAACAAATCTGAGAAAAAATAACTACAAAAAACACTTAATATTACATCTTGGTCACCACGTTTCATCATAGATTTGAGAGCTTGAGCCGAGTCAAGGTTTGATAGATTCCTGTCTGTGGCCGAGCTGGAGAAGTTCTGTCTTCTCATGTTAGCTGCCTCTTGACGTAGGTTTGTCATGGCTCCAGGCCTGTTACCACCACCAAGAGCTGTCGGGGAGAACATTCCTCCGGGTATATATCTTGGCTTGTCATTAAACTGAAAGAATAAATTATATTGTTATATACAAAAATCTAGTAAATAATAACACGTCATTAAAAAAATGATATGATTAAGTGTAATAATACAGTAATGATGATGATGATGATTTCGTGTTTAATGACGCGTAAAATAATACAGTAAAACTTTGCTATTAAGACCACCAAAAACTGAGGCTAATTCTGCTATAAAAAGTTTCTTTATAAAGTTTCAGTTATTCTTTCTTTGTGTGTTCTGCATATAGTGTCATCTGGTCAGAGGACCACCTTTGGGACTGTTCAAAAGTGGTCTTTAAGACCACTTTTGAACAGTCCCAAAGGTGGTCTTAATATAGGAATTTTACTGTACATGGTTGTCATGATGCCATCCATAACCTTTTAATTTCTACTCATATTCTTTAACTTCCTTGGCAATAAAATGCAATCTTAAATCATTATATGATAAACAGAATCTCACACTCATGGTCATTTCATACGAAATTTATGAAACAAACTTTTATGTTATAAAAGCACTGACCTCTAAACTTTGCGGCCCCCACCCATAGGGGCTTGAAGAAATTTATGGGCTGCATGATGCTTCCACGCAGAGCTGAATCCGGCCCGTACACTAGTACTGGTAAAACGCTTAGCGGATCTAAGCCTGTCCAGGAACCACTGTGCGAGGCGGACCGTCCATGCTAATAAACCCTATTGGTTTCATTGGGTGACAGGGCTTGAGATGTCATTTCATCTCAATGTCGGGTAAAAGTCGCACAAAATTGGAAGCAACATCTCCAAAATGACCTTTACAGTGTTGTCGGGGACGTTAAACCTCAAATCAACCAACCAACCTCTAAACTTTGAAAGCTGTGGTATAAAAGTACAGTATTATTTTTCATTACATCCTGAAGGAAATGTTTTAGAAGAAAGAGTAGTCTTGCAATGTTTGCCTTTCTGCAGGAACTTTTCTGATATTGTTTGTGAGTAACATCAGTTTTGTAGCATAATTACAGCTTATGGTAAAATATTCTGAATATTTACAGTAATTATAGCACACTACAACATCCTGGTGGATTCAAAGTAAAATTCACGTAAAATTAACAAGTTAAATTGCATTTTGTTCCCAACTCCATGGAGAAATAGATTTGGCGCCATGGTGCTTCCATGCAGCTGAAACCGACTGCACATGAGTAGTGGCAAACCGCTTCCAGGGTCTAAGCCAGCCCAGGCAAAGTGGTGCGAAGCGGACCATCCATGCACATAAACCCAATTGGTTTCTTTGGGTGGCAGGCTTCAGATGTCATTACATCTCGAACGTCGGGTAAAAGTCGCACAAAACTGGAAGCAATATATCCAAAATGACCTAAAGAGTGTTGACAGGGACATAAAACCTCCAATCAAAAAAGTTAAACAACATTTTATCCTTCTTTTCTAAAGTGGACTCTTCCACCTTTGAATCTGGACATATGCATTATATTACCAAGATGACAAAACAGTGTAGATCCTGTTGAGATAGCTCATTATGTCAAGTTATCTGTCCTGGTTTTCAGGGTTATATAAATATAAACAAGCAAATTCGTTGAATTGATATCCCCCGCCGAATGGGTTTTTCGTGTAGAATGGCAAGAAAATATATCTGGCCAAAATTGAGGATGGTTCTAAGAAGCAAACTAGAGACAATGAGGAAGGGCCCCGCTGAACATTTACTCGCTGGATGAGAGGCTGTACCCTGACCTACTGACCTAATTATCAGTAGAGATTAACTTGTCTGTCAAAGTTGAGGTTTATTTACCTGTTATGTGGTTTCAAGGATACCAAAATAAAATTCGCGAATATTAAAAAAACCCGATATAATCACCGAATAGACAAAATTCCTCAATTTCAATCATTTAAGGGGAAATAACTCTGGATAAAAAAGTCAATCCAGGTAAATCCGAAAAAAAAATTGCGCGTGCATCACGGCAGCATAATAATACATATTTATTTCAAGTTTCATTTTATTCCATGCAATAGTTGCTGAGAAGCGGTTCCAGACAAAGTGAGATGACGAAAAATCCAGAATTTTAATCATTTAAGGGGCCATAACTCTGGGTGTAAATAGTCAATCCGAAAAAAATTTGTGCGTGCATCACCACAGCATAATAATACATATTTATTTCAAGTTTCATATAATTCCATGCAATAGTTGCTGAGAAACAGTTCCCGACAAAAAAGTAAGACGACGAAAAATCCAGGATTACAATCATTTAAGGGGCCATAACTCTGGATGTAAAAAGTAAATCCGGAAAAAAAATGCGCGTGCATCACCACAGCATAATAATACATATTTATTTCAAGTTTCATTTAATTCCATGCAATAGTTGCTGAGAAACGGTTCCGGACAAAGTGAGACGACGAAAAATCCAGAATTTCGATCATTTAAGGGGCCATAACTCTGGATGTAAAAAGTCAATCCAGAAAAAAATTGCGCGTGCATCACCGCAGCATAATAATACATATTTATTTCACGTTTCATTTAATTCCATGCAATAGTTGCTGAGAAACAGTTCCGGACAAAGTGAGATGACGAAAAAATCCAGAATTTCAATCATTTAAGGGGCCATAACTCTGGATGTAAAAAGTCAATCCGAGAAAAAAATTGCGCGTGCATCACTGCAGCATAATAGTACATATTTATTTCAATTTTCATTTAATTCCATGCAATAGTTGCTGAGAAACAGTTCCGGACAAAGTGAGACGACGAAAAATCCAGAATTTCAATCATTCAAGGGGTCATAACTCTGGATGTAAAAAGTCAATCCAAAAAAAAATTGCGCGTGCATCACCACAGCATAATAATACATATTTATTTCAAGTTTCATTAAATTCCATGCAATAGTTGCTGAGAAACGGTTCCGGACAGAAAAGTGTGACGGATGGACGGAAGGACGGACGTACGGAAGGACGGACAACACCAAAACTATATCCCTCCGCCTTCGGCGGGGGATAACAACCATGTAAGATCATTTAACTATCTAATCTGTACAATTTGTTGTTTGCAGATCCCTCTCTATACTTAAAGAACCATAGGAATTTCTATAGCAGACATTTCTTAATTTTTAATGTAATGTCAAGCCTTATTTTCTCTAAAAATCAGACAGAAAAAAATATTTAAAATAATGTCTGCATATGCCATGATTGGCAGTTTGTTGGTTAACCCTGCTGAACATGACAACCCCTACCTTTGCAAACAGTTTGTGAACTGAACAAATACATTATATCAAGTTAAGTGAGTGAGTGTTTGAGCTTTACGTCTCACCAACAGCTAAGGTCATACGGAGACGGGACCTCGGTTTAAAGACACATTCGAAAGTCTGGAGAAGCCCGGGATCAAGACCCAGGTTTACAAGGCGAGTAGCATAACCACTACACCACAGAGGCTTCTATCAAGTACAGTGAAATTCCGCTATTAAGTCACCTAAAATTAAGACTAATTTTGCTTTAAAAAGCTTATTTAGAAAGGTGCAGTTATTCTTTCTTCGCATTTCCTGCACACCATGTCCTCTGGTCAGGGACCACCTTTGAGACTGTTCAAAAGTGGTCTTTTAGACCACTTTTGAACAGTCCCAAAGGTGGTCTTTATATAGGAATTTTACTGTAATTCCATTGCTTGACAGTCAGAAATGGGTATGTCTGAATTAATTTATTCAGCAGGACAAAGATAAACTGACTTACAATGAACAGTGTTACAAGGCGTGTAGAGTGTGTAGTAGCATAACTTACCCTCCTCATTCTCTTCTTCTTCTCCTTGTCTCTCCGTCGGAACTCTAACTGAAAATATCAATAATACATATTCATCTTATGTCAGAGTGAAAGTGATCTTGGAGGTGTGAGATTAAACCTTAAACAGAAATGAAACAGGTGGCATTTTCAAATATCTTATATTATTTTCAAGGAATTTAAGCTTTAAATTTCATGTAACTCATCAGCTTGCAGGCAACTCATATGAATGTTAAGTATGTTCTATGAAAGTGTTATCCTTTGGAAGCAAGGAATACAACACAGACTTAAAAGTATGGTCTGTACAAGTTTTTCTGGACCAGGCTAGCTGGTTTTGGCCAATAAGGCCTCATTAGTGACCCTCAAATATTTCTGAAATTCCACAATGGAATCACTGATGCCAAAGGACAAGAAACTATAAACTACACTATGATAAAGGGCAGACTTTTTACGGGCACCACACATTCCCTTAACAACATAAGCCTTATTATCTGCAACAACCAACTGTCTACCCCAACCCTTAGACCACAAATCAAGACATTTGCAGGTGTCATTTTCATTTTTTTCTTCTTATATTCAGAGAAAATTAGGCTTGTGATAGTAACTGATTACATGGCCCCCGTCAAGAGATTTTTGTACTTATCGCCTATGCGAGCAGCGAAGGTTCAGGTGAGCCTGCGCATCCGCGCAGTCTCGCCAGAACCTTCGCTGCTCGCTCATACAAGCAGTGAATATAGAGGAACCTTCAGACAGAAAGCCATATCCCTGGCCCCTCTGAATGGCTGGGCATGCGCAGTTAAAATTTGTCATGACGGAATGCTCGAAGACACCAATTCGCTTGGAGGGGCTCACATGTGAATTGTCTACCTGGCAGATGATTATGTCGAACCTCTTTTTGCCAGAAAATAGTTTAAAGGTGCATTATTGAGCTATCGGGCTTCAAAAATGAAAAGCGTGTTTTTCGGTTTTATTTCTTCTATTCATGTAGCTTTGTCATTTGTAATCTTCTGAAACCAAATACCACTTCAGAACTTTGTGAAAATCGTCGTTTTCATTTTTGTTTATTTGTTGTTGTTGGGAATTCCAATCTAAAAATATTCCTGTCACGTGACAAAAAGCCGGGCAACATCACTGCGGAGAACAATAAGATGGCGACCTCCGGTTCATCTGAGGAAAGTAGAATTTTTAGTCCAAATTACAAGTATTTGACTTTCAACGGCACTGACACAATACTATCATGCATGTTAATCTGTTATCAAATGCTAACGCATCAATTTACAGGCAAGAAGATAATTTTGCCGTCAATATCTAAGGATGAATTTCTGAATCGATGAGAATTGACATGGGGTCGTTTCAAAGATTCACAAAAACCGCATACATGTGAGAGTACATGTATGATGTGGGTATTTGTTAGAATTAGACGATACTAGCAATAACCTTTTGATTTGTTTGATTTGAGGGTTAACGTCCCAATTAACACTGTTTAACGTCCCCATCAACACTGTATAAGTAATTTTGGAGACCTAGCTTACAATTTTGTGGGACTTTTATATACCCGACATTGAGATGAAATGAGATCTCATTCCCTGTCGCTTACGGGCCTTCGTGGCCTAGTGGTTAAGAGCGCTGACTCTTGATCATTAGGTCTCTCACCGCTGTGGTTCAATCTCGCTCGGGTCATATGTGAGACGCCAAGTTCTGCAACGGAAGGTCAGATGGTTTTTCTCCGGGTACTCCGGTTTTCGCCCACCTCTGATTAACGATCGGCTCGATATGAGTGAAATAATCTTGAAAGGGCCGTAAAACCAAAACCAAAAAAAAAAAAAAAAAAATCCCTGTCGCCCAATGAAACCAATAGGGTTTATATGAATGGGCGGCCCGACTCGCACCGCTTTGCCTGGGCAGGCTTGGATCCTTTAGGCGGTTTACCAATACTCCTAAGCGGTCCGTTTAAGCTCTGCCTGGCACCATCATGCAGCCCACATATTTCTTCAAGCCCCGCCATGGGAGCCGAGCAAGAACTTTTTAATACCGAAACAAAAGAGAAACACTATCCATATTCCCACCGCCCATCGGGGCTTGAAGAAATATATGGGCTGCATAATGCTTCCACGCAGAGCTGTAACTGAGCCGCAAACGAGTACTGGTAAACAGCTTAGAGGATCTAAGCCTGGGCAAGCAAAGCGATGCGAGTCCGTCCATTTGTTTCACTGGGCGACAGGGCTTGAGAAGTCATTTCATCTCAATGTCTGGTAAAAGTCCCACAAAATTGTTATCAACGTCTCCAAAATGACCTTTACAGTGTTGAAGGGGACGTTAAACCTCAAACCAAACAAACAGACGTGCACCAGGACCTTTCTACTCACTTATACTGGGATCGGCCACATTTTACCATTACTTGCAGATTTACAGCACACATCAATCTTGCAATTACGTAGAGGTCTTAACCTGCACAGCACCGGCCTCGTTAGCTCAGTCGGATGCGCGTCTGACTGGTGATCATGGGGAAGCAGGTTCGATACCTGCCGGGGTCGGCAATATTCTTTCGCGGGGATTGATCATGAAATCTTTTCTACGGTCATTCTCTCCATTCCGCTGGCTCAAGAAGGGCAGTTGTCAGTTTCTGGCGAAAGAATGTGCACTCTCCTGGTTACCTCTTACGTATAAGCCTGCCCAGGAAAAGTAAACTGACAGGCTCAAAAACGGCCTTAATAGTGTTGACTTGGCCGTAAACCCCAAAACAAACAAACAGTTAACCTGCATAGGGGATGACTCTCCCTGAACAGGGCGCCTCCAGTTTGTTTGTTTGATTTGAGGTTTAACATCCCCGTCAGCACTTTTAAGGTCATTTTGGAGACGTTGCTTCCAATTTTGTGGGACTTTTACCCGACATTGAGATGAAATGACATCTCAAGCCCTGTCGCCCAATGAAACCCATAGGGTTTATTAGCATGGGCGGTCCGCCTCGCACCGCGGTTCCTGGACAGGCTTAGATCCTCTAAGCGGTTTACCAGTACTAGTGTGCGGGCCGGATTCAGCTCTGCGTGGAAGCATCATGCAGCCCATATATTTCTTCAAGCCCCTATGGGCGGGGGCCGGTGCCTCCAGTTAAACGTTCCGATCCAAAGGGCGGTGCGCATTTTGACATTCATCGCTGTAAATGGTGTTCAGCCACCGAAATAATCATCGCCGGGTTGAACCGAGGGCCTCTGGCATCTGAGTCAATTGCACTAACCACTCTGGGCTTAACCACTGAGCTGTCACGCTCAGTTTATTACATAAACTCCAGGTTTGCAGGATGAAACTCTGCACAGTAATCGGCTCTTTCGCTGTACATTTTGTCGTTCTCCCTGCTCGGGGGGGGAATCATGTGAGTACCAGCTGATAGCAAGCCGGCGGAATGAACAACAGACAGCGCATAAATGTCATCCTACTGGATTTCAGTATGGCCTTTCACGAGGTTCCTGCTGATGGATACCAGAAAGACGTAATTGATGATTTCTTCGTCTGCGCCCCTTACTTCTGGTGTTCCACAGAGTACAGTGCACGGCACTCTCCTCTTCCTCATATACATCAACGACTTGCCACCATGCGTCTCCCCTGTTCGCTGATCACTGCCTGTTGTACCGAGTTGCTGTCGCTCAAGAGGACTTTAATCATTTACAAGCATGGGAGAGAGACTGGTAGATGCGTTTTCACCCAGACAAGACTTAGTCTGAGTACATCAGAATCGGCAACAAAAGCAAGATAATGGAGTCATCATACAACATCCATTGCCAGAAGTAAAGCAAAAAACCTGGCTATAGACAGTACACTGGTGTGAAATAGTCACACTGACATGCTTAGACTAGCTTCTAGTCCGATATCATATTTTAAAGTTAATAAGTAATATTCTTCTACCCCTTATTTGATCTTGGGAAGATATACTCTGACTAAAATGCCAGTTTGCCTTATCAGTTGGTGTTCGGTAAGGGGTACAGAAAGGCAATAAACATTTCATGACTGTAGCTGTAATCAATCATTTACCAAGGATCTTGCGAGGTAAAATTCGCATTGTACTAGACCTTGGTGTCTGAGACAAGATTAAAGTCTAACAAGGTTTCATATTTGATAAAAACACACATGAAGGTTGGTAATTGGTTAATATGACATCAAGGTCTAGTAGCTAGACTATGACATGCTATCTACGACAGACAGCCAGACAGTTGCTTTCCTATCCTACGCAGGAATCTCTCTGCATGCCCAAAGGACATCAAGGCAACAGCATACAAGTCACTAGTTAGACCTAAACTAGAATATGCTGCCACCCCCTGGGACCCCTACAAACAAACTAGTCCTGTTCAATCGCAATCTTCCGCTCACATCGTCTATCTTACTGATCATATGCATATTGGAAATGAAAAAGGGAGGTTGGTAAAACCTAGTATTCCTTGAATTTCTCGAATCAAGGTCTGCTTTAATTAAGGAAATTTAGTAATCCCGGATTGTTTTGTTATTGACGAAGAGCTCTGTGTGAATGATCCATGTCCCTGTCTTGAGATAGATATAAGAGCTTTATTTGTTTAACCGTCATTCATGAAGGCTTACAAAAGTATTTAGGCTGATGAAATAATTATATTTATATATATTCTTTACGCTTTATTCGCTATCTATCTATCTATCTATCTATCTATCTATCTATCTATCTATGTATCAAAATGTTAAACAATATGTCTACATGTGCAATTTATTAAAGTAAAGACTCATGTGGACAACTTTCAGATGGTTAGAAAAGTAGTTGTGTATAAGTATGAAACGTCCGCTTTATAATGCAGTTTTCTTTCAAAAAACAAAATACAGAGGAGTACGGCAACTTGGATTTTTCAAGTACGGCAACTTGGATTTTTTTAAGTACGGCAACTTGGAAAAAAAAATGCTGAATTAACTGTACGGTTACTTGCGTCACAAAATTGCAAATTTGGAAACTACTGACACCATTTTGACATCGTTTGGAAGGAAAGGCCGTGGTTATTATCATGTTTGGTTTCATCACATAGGGATCGATTATAATGCTAGTGCTGATCGTAAATCAATCTATTTTTGCATGAAACAGATGGAGATGTGAAATCTACACCAGGGCCATATTTTCTTTTGAGAATTCTTTGTCGTTGCTTTCGCTTTGTTTCATTACTGAAAATACTTTGGAAGAAAGTCTGTCCCCTATTGGTCTATTCAACGGAAGGAACTTTCCTTTCGTGATGGGAAGTTTTTCTTCTTTTTTTTTCTTTTTTTTTGTTGTTTTTGTTTACGAAATAAAGTTTGTTTTTCAGTGAGCTGAAATAGTTTCTACTTCGTTCTTGTGAAACTTACAACTAGAATAGACGTTAGTTTATGCTTTGAGAAGTGTTTATTCCTTTGACGAGAGTTTATTCAAACGAAGGTCCTGTAATATGCATACCATACTCCAGTTATTTAAGATTATGAGTGAGGCCATTATTATTATTATTATTTTTTTTTTTTTTGCATTACGAAAACATGCCTATTCAAATAAATTGAACATATTTCCACTAAAAAAATGAAAATGTTCAGATAAAAGATTCTGCTATTTTTCATAATTCAGCTCAAAACATAGATTTTGGGTACTCGTTGGAACCGTCTCGACCAGGCGGTTTCTGACGAGTACAAAAGATCTATGTTTTGGGCAGAAATGCGAAAAATAATGTACACCCCTACAAACCCCATTCTACTGGATAAAAGTGGAGTTTAAGAGGGTCAAAATTGCATATGCATGTTTTCATGATGGTCTTCTGTTTTTTTTTTTTGTTGTTTTTTTTTTTCGAAATCGCCCACGTGCACACATGTTGCAATTTTTATCTTGTATATTCTAACCATTTCACATTTGTATGGTTTAGTAACGCCACAGACAACAAAAAGCTACTTTAAAGAAGGTGATTTAAGGTTCCTCAATACAGTTATTTCACTACATTTGAGGTACTGAAAAAATCATATTTGCAAATAGTTACCCAAACAGATTTTTCATCAAATGGTAGTCCATGTAAATGTAAGAATACGAAAGCAAAATATTTTTATTGGAAAGTCACCATGTTAGTAATTTATTGCATTTTTCCATGGTTTTGCAAAAATGATATCTTAATCCACAGAACAAAAATGTGTAAAATACTATCATAGAATTGTGGCTAAAGGTTGCCTTTAGGCACTGCAAGAGTGGACTTTCAAGTAAAATACCTAAATAGTACTGAAAATTAATGATTCCTCCCCCACCCCAAAAAATGGAATTATTTCACCTGGTACTATTTTTAAATTCAGTGTATGGTAGCCAAAAATGACCAGTTCTACCAAGTTGGCAGTAAGATCACTGATTGGGTTGAGGTGTTGCAATCTCTTGCATTTAGCTTGTAAAATGATTGACATTCTTTGGTGCTTTTAGTATTTCATTTTATATATTTCATTCATGCAATTTATAACAATTTATGAATCACTGCACCAAAGTTTCACTGTATTATTGATTGTGTTTACTGGGTGGGTGATTTGATACTGGAATAAAATCCAAAACCAAAAAAAAAAAAAAAAAAAGATAAAAAGAGTTTATCCCCATATTTGAACTGAAAGAATGAAAGCAGCCTGTTCAGCACCAGGATTTTTGTCCAAAAGGCTTCTGATCACTTCCAATAACTGCTATGTTATAGCAGTGATTTTTACCCATTGATTTGTTACATCAGAATCAGAATTGTTACTGGTGACACGTCAAATGACATTCATACACCAGGACCTGTGATATGGGAAGTTAGTCCCTAGCTCTAACCAAAGATGTAAACTTAGCTACACAATCATCAGCACCTTCCGCCGTCGAAATAATAGAATCCGGAAGGGCATTCCAATCTCTAATGGTTCGGGGGAAGAACGATTTTTTATAAATATCCGTTCTTGCAGTAAGGGTATGAAACGTCATTGAATGGTGCTTTCTACAGTGCCTAGCCGGGGGAACAAGGTCATCTGTTGGAATGCTGGCAGCACCCTTTAGACCTTTGTATAAGAGTATGAGCCTACTGTCTCTTCTGCTTTTCTTGAGAGACTCCCATCTTAATTTTCCTAGAATTCCAGTCATGCTCCAAGTTTCAAAGCAGTAATTTCCAGTTACAAATCTAGCCGCTCTATTCTGAACTTTTGCAATTTCTTCATTTAGGACCACTCCGCTTGGGTCCCAGATGCAACTACCATATTCCAAGATTGGGCGAACAAGTCCCCTGTATGCTGTCTCTTTCACATCCTGGGGACACTGATGAAGATTTCGCCTCAGGAATCCAAGAGTTCTATTCGCCTTTGTACACATATTGCTAATGTGTGTATTCCATCTCAAATCGTGAGTGATTGTCACACCAAGGTATTTAATGGAATTCACATTTTCGAGGACCGTTCCCTCTAAAGTGTAAGAAGCCTCAACTTTATTAGATCTCTTCCTTGTTATCTGCATAATATTGCATTTAACTGGCTGAAATCTCATGCCCCATTTTCGGGCCCAACATCCTAATCTATCTATGTCAGCCTGAAGTTTCAGTGAGTCATCTGTATCTCTAATTTTCCGGTAACAAACACAGTCATCTGCGAAAAGTCTTATTTCTGAGTCAATGTCAGAGGAAATATCATTGATGTACAGGGAGAACAATAGAGGTCCAAGAACAGTCCCTTGTGGGACTCCAGACAAAACTGGCACCCATACTGAAGATTCACCATTAACAACAACACGCTGTTTTCTGTTCACATGAGTCACCATAAACAAATAATTGATGTTTGGACATATTTATCTAATCCAATTAATGATCTGTTGTGTCACCTACTTACCATTGTGCGGGTTGGTAAAATTTCATAGAAGTCCAATGCTTTTAATATGTTTTGCTGAAAGAAGGTAAAAAAGAAATCTACCTTTTTCAACTTGTTTACTTGTGAACAGGGGTGAACAACACAAACAGGACAATGTTACACGTAGAAACTAGTTCAGAAATGAAGGCATACTATTCATGAATTAACGAACAAATTATGTTAGAAAGTACGTGAAATTAGGCGCAAGACAGTTTCAAATATGAATATTATGTTTTAAATTTAAAGCAATGGTGTACTATTGTTTTTTTTTGGGGGGGGGGGGGGATTAGTTCCAAGGCGTATGAATACGTTTTTGCATTTGGCAAGATGGAAATCTCTTCAATTTGACAGCTACACTAATTTATCAGTGATGACAGGCTTCCAAGATAGGCGATTTCATTATGGTATACGCAGGAAGAAGGCTACATAGCTGACTTTTCAAGGTATTTTCATTGATGATGGAGAAAATCAAATGTGGAAGGCATAATTGATGAAATCTCAGCATTTCAGATTTACCGCAAGAAAAGGAGATGATGGCGCCCATCGAGAATAAACATGTCAAAAAAATCTGGTTTTCAATTCAGGTAGCCTTTTTGATAGAAAGCTTTGTCCGAGTCGTTAGTATTTGAATTGAACTATTGATCTGCAGCTATTTTAGTAACTTTTAAAAAGTCTATAAAGCGGTTTCCTTTTTTTCCTGGTAAAAGTGAAAAATACAGAATTTCATTTATTTTCAAAGGCACAGGGGTGTTGCTAATGCAAGAAAGTACTTGCTGTAATAACCGTTTATACCTCCAAACCTTTTTCTTGTGGGACATGGATTTTTAAACAGAAATCAGGATTATACTTTGGGGAAAATCAACTTGCAAATCTTTCATCTATATTTTTCTTGTGCAAATGTATTGAGGAAACTTAAGATGTCCTGAGATAAAAGTACTTTCATAAATTTCTTTTCCGTCCACAAAAAGTTACTTTCGCTGTAATAAAAAAGGCAGCTAAACTAATTTTCATCCTAGTTGTAATCTAAAACTGTTAGTTTAACACTTAAATACCAGCATTTTAAACAAGAAGTGCAGATCTGGTAAAACGCAGCATTATGCCGCCTTTCTATGTTTGGATTCCATGTCCCAGTGAGATTCTATGATGGGGCGGTCTATGTCCCTCTGGAGGGTGACCGAATAATCAGGGAGAATTATGGTCAGGTACACCCCAGTGTCACCAGCAAATAGGCGAACCCGGGACCACACATTGTCGGGTAGGTCGTTAAGGTATAATAACAATAATATTGTGCCTAGAACTGATCCTTGTGGTACACCTGAAGTAACTGGAACCTCATCTGAGTACTCACATTCAAGTGCAACTGTCTGACTTCTTTCAATCAGAAAAGACTTTATTCACTGGATAGTTAATCCATGTACCAGTAGGTTGCGAAGAAGCTTCATGTGATTCACCTAGCCAAAGGTCATGCTAAACCCAAGATAAGATCTATTTGTTGACCATTTAATCATGATCTGGTAAGGTCATAAACAAGCAGAATCACATGAGTGTCACAAGATCTGCGCTCCCAGGCTGTTGAGTATTTTGTGATCATAAGGTATGTCCAAACCAAACCAAATTAGTTTCAACCTACAAAAATCCATTTTTTGAAGGATTTTCTGCTTGTCGGAATTTTGTAAACCTGTCCCCGTAGAAAACCTAAAGCAAATTCTTATATGCCCATTATGACATAAAGACCACATTGGTAATGGGAAATTGTTTTTAAGAAATAGGTGCGATATGGGCATAAGAGCAATTTACGATCTTACTAGTGAGGAAGTGGTATTTTATAGTTTTGAACAGTTAAAGGCGAAATATGATATAAGGGCCACATGTTTAGACTACCACCATGTTGTAAATAGTATTTCTCAAGTATGAAAAGATCAAATTCACATGAATCGTGTATTTGCTGTTAAATTTAAACAAAATGTAGTTTGTAACATATACTTTCAAGACTTGATTAGTTCAAAGAAAGGGCGTAGACTATTTATGATATTTTGGTTAGAGTAAACGAATACATTACACAAACAAAATGGCAAACGGAGATAGGAGATAAAGTGGGAAAAGAGCATTAAAGACATTTCTCGAGACAAAACTACGCGACTTTCAATACAAAATCAATAATAAAAATTTAGCAACACATTCATTTCTATTTAAAATTAATAAAATCAGGGTTATAGTTACTGTAATGAACAACCAGAAAAAATCCATTATTTATTTCTTAGATGCCCAAAAGTAAGAACGTTTTAGACTGAACTTTAATCATGGTTGACCACAAATGTATATCCAGAAATATCGCTAGAGGATCGTAAAATACTATTTTCACACGGTGGTAAAGCAGAAGTGGTCAATTACATATCTCTCTCTCTCTCTCTCTCTCTCTCTCTCTCTCTCTCTCTCTCTCTCTCTCTCTCTCTGTTTTAGCAAAATATTGTATATACGAAAACAAATTTGTTTCTATGAATAAAGTGCTTAGCGAGAGATACATTTCACTCATAAACAACATGTTAGATAAATTCTTTAAGATTAAAGCCCCTCTCTCGCCCAGCCCAGTGGAATTCGTTTCACTGACTGCTCCAAGGCGGTTCTTCTGTCGCTGTTTATTTTTGTTATGGTTTGTCTTTGAGTGTTTGTATCACTTATTTTATTTTGTTTTGGATATCGAATTGGCCATTTTGTGGAAAAGTAACTGTCCTATTGGCTTTCCGCTATTGATGTTTCCATTAGGGTCTGTTGTTTCATGTTTGTGTTTCTTTGGTGGGAGCTGTGGGTAAATTGTATTGATTCCTGATCATTGCCTACACTTCTATGTTCTACATATAACTACTTTTACCCAAACACTGATGATTCATGAGGCCTATTCCGACTTTATGTTTATGTTTGTGTCAGGGTTCTGTTTTCCGTCGACTATCTGCCACACATATAGTGCAGTAGACGTGTACCATTAGCTATAAAAGGCACATCTTGCAGAAAATACATGTACATTGTTACTACAGTTTGTTTTCTGCTCTCCCATGAAAGAATTTTATTATTATTTTTTTTTTTTTTCAAATTGATTATCATCGTCTATTAGCCATTACGATGTTACACCCGTATGACTTTGTGCATTCTTTCATATCTTAACAATATTTACTTTTCTGGTGAAAAATTGTGATAGTTTTCTCATTTATGCTTCAAACATGGCTGTTGGTGCTCGTTGGAACTGCCGCAGTGAAGTGGTTCTATCGAGTACCCACGGCGTATGTCTTGGAGCAGGAATGAGAAAAATATTGTATACCCAGTCAGACGCGCATCCGACTGAGGTACTGAGGCCGACGATTATCATACGAGATATTTTGGCCAGCAATAATCGAGTGTATGTAAACGTAAAGTGCAGATAACTCCATGTCAACAGACATACAACGTCTAAACAACGTCGTGTCAACGTCAATGCAACATCACTGCGATGCATTGACGCTGACGCAGCAAATTGTATACCCAGTTACAAAATATTGTAACCCCCAGTTCTCTCTATAAAGTTGGGTTTAAAGGGGCGTTCATTGCACGGACCTGTTATCGTAATGAATCGTCTTATTATTAACATTGCTAGAGATACTCGCCTACCAGTCGAGGAAGACAGAAGACCAACTTCTATCGTACATGTTGTCTAAACTGAAAAGCACTCACACAACCTTTCAATAATTCCCTGTCCCCTTTTTGTACTTTCTCTCATCTACTTACTTCTAAAATATGTTCTAGAAAGAGTTGTCCTTTGGAAACAAGGAATACAAAAAACAAAACTGTAAACTAGATCGCGCAGTCGATGGCGCGCCATCGCAAATCCCCACGTTTTGACCTCTTCCAGGGACCCCTGGGGGCTGGTCCAAAAATTAATGTGCTCTTGCAGAAGCAATTCATGTATGTAACTCACACACCAAATTTGGTTGAATTCCAATGAACGGTGTAGGAGGAGATAGCCGGACAGACGGACGGACGGACGAACGGAGGCGATAACAATATCCCCACTTTTCTTGGGAAAACGTGGGGATAAATATGGAGTGTACATGTTTTCTGGACCAGACTAGCTAGTTTTGCCCAATTAGGCCTCATCAGTGACCCTCAAAAATTTCAAAATTCACCACTGGAAGGGCAAGAAAATATAAACTACACTATGATGTTGGGCAGGGAGACTTTTTACGACCTCCACACATTCCCAGACACCAGCTATAGTGACGTTAAATATGTTCTAGAAATGGTTATCCTTTGGAGTGAGTGAGTGAGTGTTTGAGTTTTACGTCCCACCAACAGCTAAGGCCATACTGAGACGGGACCTAGGTTTAAAAGACTCATCCGAAAGTGTGTATCCTTTGGAAGCAAGGAATGCACCACAAAACTGGAACATATGGAGTGTACATGTTTTCTGGGCCAGAATAGCTAGTTTCGGCCAATAAGGCCTCATCAGTGACCCTCAAACCTTTTCAAAGCTTTCCAAAATGTCTGCACAAGAATTTCAGAGAAAATAAGTTCAGTTAATATGGCATTAGGATAACACATCCGTGGGATATAGTAAATTTCTCAAACCTTAAAAAAGGCATCTTTTTCTGCTGAAGATTTGTGATATTTTTCTTATTTATACTCCAAACATAGGTTTTGGATGCTCGTTAGAACCACCTCATTGAGGCGGTTCTAACGAGTACCCACAGCCTATGTCTTGGAGCATAACTAAGGAAATTAATGTTATTCCCCGTAAACCCCAGTTTTCTTTATATAAAATGGGGTTTAGTGGGGTCTTAATTTCACGGACTTGTTCACGTGATGGGAAGTGGTTTTAGGTTCTAGCTTTACGTAATAACGCCAAATTAGGTCATTACCTGCCGTCCGTATTTTTTTTTTTTTTTTGGTTTTGGTTTTACGGCCCTTTCAAGATTATTTCACCCGTATCGAGCGATCTTTAATCAGAGATGGGCGAAAACCAGAGTACCCGGAGAAAAACCACCTTACCTTCCGTTGCAGAACTTGGCGTCTCACATATGACCCGAGCGAGACTCGAACCACAGCGGTGAGAGACCTAATGATCAAGAGTCAGCACTCTTAACCACTAGGCCACGGAGGCCCGTTACCGTCGGTATGATCATTTTCCACATTAATCTGGTACTTTTGAGTAACAAGTTCCGGAGCCGATGCTACACGCTATGTCAATTTCGTTGTTGCATCGACTTTGCTGCGTCAGCGTCAATGCATCGTTGTTTAGACGTTGTATGTCTGTTGACTTGGACGTTGTTTAGACGTTGTATGTCTGTTGACATGGAGTTATCTGCACTTTACATTTATATACACTTGATTATTGCTGGCCAAAATATCTTGTATGATAATCATCGGCCTCAGTACCTCGGTCGGATGAACGTCTGACTGGTGATCAGAAAGGCGGGTCGGCAACATTCTTTCGTGGAGATAGACGATGAAATATTTTCCACGGCCATCCTCTACCACTGGGCATCCGCTGATTAAAGAAGGGCAGTTGTCAGTGGCGAAAGAGTGTGCACTGTACTGGTTAACTGCTGATGCCTCGGTCACAAATTCGGCGTACCCCGGCCGAGCTATACTATACGTTGTGGTCGGCCGAGCGGTCCAAGCCGAGAAATGGGTGTCTGGCTCCGTTTTGGCAAAAAGTATGCCGTGTGGGGCCTAGAGAGACATCCGCCGGGAATCGGGCGGTGTCAGCCTAAGTTTTGCGGGGAAGCATCGGCGTATACACCGGGCAGAAATAGGCCGGTGCACTGCAGGTTACCGACCGTATACCCGGCGATTGTTACTAGTCCCCGAGCATCGGTCGATGTTCCGCAGATGTCCGCCAAGTTCCCGGCCGCCGGACAAGGGACGGGTTTACCCCAGCCGGGAATTGTCCAGTTGTTCAGGGGTATATAAACTGCATCCTCTCCTGCCTATACAACAAATGGGTCAGCTCTGTTGGTGGGTGAACATCCTTTTTTCTTGACGTCGAGGAAAACTTTCGAAGAAAAGCGGAACAAGATGCCTCTTATCCCACCACTGCACCTACCGTCACCCCAGGAAAGGATCCGGAGGTTACAGGAGTGGCTGCTTAGGGCTCGGCACCATGCCAATGTGGTCTTTGCAACCTTGTGTGCGGGAGAAGAACTGCTACCGCTGATGGTGGATGAAGCAATGCGTGTACCGTCCTTTGCATGGGCAGTTATGAAACGTTTATGTACAATGCTCCCTACTGGTCTACTAGAAACTGGCACCCATCGGAGATCGGGCCCTTATATAGTCGAGCGTCAATCAGCGATCGAGCGGCGCCAGTCGAAACCGGGATTCGTCCAGCGGATTCCGCTTGATCATCTGTCGGGCCTCGGCCGATTACTGCCCGATTATCTGATTGGTCGGGGTCCGCTTTACGACTACCGGATGCCAGCCGATGCCATCGACGTCGGTACGAGCTCTGCTCGACTTTTATCGATGTGCCACCGACCTAGAAGTCGATGAGTTTTCGGGGAGAACTTTAACTACGAGTTAAAATTTAACCGGGCCCCTCCCGACCACCACCGACGCCCCAACATCCGGCGGGACGCCGACCGGACTCCAGCCCAATCTCACCCCATCGCAGTCCCCGAGTAGTCGGGCGGGGATCGAATAGTGATTTGTGACCGTGGCTTTACGTATAAGCCTGCCCAGGAAAAGTGTGGACAGGTAAACTGACCGGCTCAAAAATGACATAAAATAGTGTTGACTGGGCCGTTAGTCCAATACAAAACTAAACTGAGGTAGGGGTCTTTAACTTTAATGGAATACACCCAGTCAGCGTAGAATGTCGGTCAAGCGTCGGCCCGACAATATATACATAGAATATTTATTTTCTGTCTTATACCGTTAACAAATAACATTAGCCCTGTATGGCTTTTACTTCTACAAAAAAACAGTGTAGAATAAAACCATTTTTTGGTGCTGTTTGGGCAGGATCAAGATTTTCACCTTACATCCTCATTCGAAGGATGGAACAGGTCAAGGCATTCATCTCTGCAACTAAGTTTGACAACGCTGCCAGAGAGAGAGAGAGAGAGAGAGAGAGAGAGAGAGAGAGAGAGAGAGAATGGACAATATGTAGGCCACGATAAGAAAGCAATGAGCAACATGTAGGCCACGGAGAGAGAGAGAGAGAGAGAGAGAGAGAGAGAGAGAGAGACTAATGAGCAACATGAAGGCCAGAGAGAGAGAGAGACAAATGAGCAACATGAAGGCCACAGAGAGAGAGAGAGAGAGAGAGAGAGAGAGAGAGAGTAAATCGCCTTAACGGTGCGTCTGACCGAGAGCGATACGACATGGCCACGTCGTATCGCTGTCTGCCCGATGTTGACCCACTGTTTCAACATGTAGCCCATAATGAGTGAGAGAAAAAAACTTAGCAACATGTTGGCCATAGCACTTTCAGAGAGAGAGAGAAAGAGAGCACTGGGGAACGTGTACGCCATGGCATGCTGAGAGAGAGAGAGCAAGAGAGAGAGAGAGAGAGAGAGAGAGAGAGAGAATGGCAGAATTTCACTCTATTTTACATTGGAATTCGCAAAAAAAGTTTAAAAGAATTTCACTATACTACCATTTCTGTCACAACAATTGTGTGTAACGATGTTGAGATGACCCCTGCATACCTTTCTAGGTATTTACCGCATGACGTCATTATTCACGCGCGTTGTAGTTTTGTTGCGAAATTAAAAATAGACTAACTGTGTTCGTAGCATAGTTAGGAAAACCTTCTCATAAAACTTAACCTGTGATCATAATTGTTCGCAATATTACATAAAACTCATTCATTTGTATTATTTAAACAAAAAATACCCGATATATGTAAAAAAAAAATTAAGCACTTTTTTTCGGACAGCTCAATAATGCACCTTTAAAAAAAAATAAAATTGTCCTCTGCTCTGAAAATTTATAAGGTGGTTATAATCCGCATTCCAAATTTGAATCATCTGCCAGCCACATTTTATGTGAATGGTCTATCAGCAGACAATTCACATCAAATGTTGAGTCTTCTTCTCCCTCAATGAAAAGTAGAAGTAAAACAAAGATCAGGAATTGATACAATTAACTTACTCCATCCATAAAAGACACCAAAGGGAAAGAAATACAAACATTAAGCGACCAGACCATAATGGAAACCTAAACAAAGGAAGGCCATACGGACAGTTACTTTCCCACAAAATGGCCATATGGCCATCCAAAATTAAAAGACACAAGTGATACACACAGTAAGTAACAAACAACAACATAAATAAATCGCCACAGAAGAGCCGCCTTGGAACGGTCAGTGGAAGATTTCCACCGGGGGGCTTAAATCAACCTGAAAATGTTGTCAGCCATGTAGTGCTTGGCACTCTAACAAATGCAGACAAAGAACATGATTGTTTGTTCTGGAGTTTAATGGCACAGTCAACACTATTTTAGGTCATTTTTGAGCCGTTCAGTTTACCTATCCACACTTTTCCTGGGCAGACTTATACATTTTGTTTAATTTGAGGTTTAACATCCCTGTCAACACAGTATAGGTCATTTTGGAGACATTACTTCCAATTTTGTGGGATTTTTACCTGACATTGAGATGAAATGACATCTCAAAACCTGATGCCCAATGAAACTAATAGGGTTTATAAGCATGGACGGGCAGGGTTATGCTTAAACCATATGTTGTGGGTACTTCGGGTTAATATAAGCATTGATGGGTCCAAGTATAAGCATTGCATCAATGCATTCACAAGGGGGAAACCAGTCCATTTAAGTACATATCTATCTTTAGCTTATTTGGATACTCAATTTTGTAGGAATTTAAAAGACAACAAAACACATGAGAAATCTTTTATAATCGCTATACTTCAACAAGCTCCATTACTTTCATAACAAATTTTAAAAACTGAAGCTGTGCATATAAGTGCTATTATAATGTTATTAAACTCCGTTCAGAAAATCTGAATCATCGATTTTTCGTTTCTTCCTTTTAATACTCATTTTAGCCCATACATCACTATGGGAAAGTTTTAGACCTGACCCTCCGCCGACTTCTCCAACAGGTCATATGCCTCTGCGACAGTCAGGGAAGGCTGTGATTATTTGGAGAAAATTGCAAAACAAAGAAATGAGACGACAGACTAAGTCCATTTGACGATGATTGTCAGGTAAAATAATAAATATTCAAATCCATGTGATGCACTTTATAAATAGATATGCAGTTACTACACACCTTACATTAGAATGGCTAGATAGAGGCTCACTAGGAACGGGGAGCCACTAGTGCGATGTGCTGTCAACAGTTGTCAAAAAGAAATATACCGATTTCGGATGTGGTGTCACAGCTAATGATTTTCCATGAAGTGATCGTGCAAATAAAACATAGACGCCCTTGTAATTTACAAGAGCAGTAACCACTTCTATATATGGTTTAAAAGGGTGTGTCGAACCTGTCAGAATGTCTTAGTCTGTGGAAGAAAATTTAGATTTTGCACTTTTCTCCAAATAATCACAGACCTTCCTGGCTATCGCAGAGGCATACGACTTGCTGGAGAAATCGGCGGAGGGTGAGGTCTAAAACTTTCCCATAGTGATGTATGGGCTAAAATAAGTATTAAACGCGAGAATCGAAAAAATCGATGATTCAGATTTTCTGAACGGAGTTTAATCAAGTAATTTCGTATTGGCCCAGTTACAGGTCCAAGGTCTGCTGTATTGGCACGAGGCCGAAGGCCGAGGCCAATACAGCTGACCGAGGACCTGTAACTGGGCCAATACGAAATTACTTGATTAATGACAATTTTATTAAGTGACGCAATTAAAAACATGATTTATGATTTTTGAATATTGGTTGACCTTGTGTAATATAGGATAATCAATTTATAAAGACCAGTAAAATAGTGGATAATTTTGGAAAGTTTAAGCTCCTGTGGGTACTTGGTAAAATCACCTGAGCAGGGAATTTTAGCAAGTTACCACAAAACACATGCATGCATATCAGCAAATATTGCTCCAAATGATCTTCTATCAATCCTTCATAACGTAAGCTATTACCTCTGTTTGTCTTCTCTTCTTAAATATTTCATCTTCCACCTCTCCCAACTCTGAAATTATCAGTGAAATCATTATGCTAACATGTGCATTTCTATCATGGCCGTAAAAATGGACTTTCTTTTTTATAAATGTATGATATAGTTCTTAGTTCTGCTTCAAGCACAATTTGTCGGGTTTCATTAGAATTGCCTCAATGTTTCCACAATCAGAGATGTCGTTTGAAAGTGTTGACGTCACATGACAGATGTCATAGGACGACGGACAACTGCCTATCCTATAAGCTCCCTGGGAGCCTTCAGCTCTGGTGAGCTAAAACCTCTTCCTTCTTCTATTATTATAATCCAGTTATCCTGCTGATTACCAAAACTCTTACCTTTGCAATCAGTGTAGATCCAGATCAGATAGCTTCTGAAGAAGCCATGTGATCAGGGTCTACATTATTTTTTCAATTTTCGAATTCAAATGAATTTTTTATATCATTCAGTTTTCCAATCAAAAATATCAAGTAACTTGATTGGTTGACAGGCAGAAATGGATGTGGCTTAATTAATCTATTCAGCAGGATAAGGGTCAACACTCTTGCACTTTTATTTTGACTAGCTAAAAACTTCCTTCTTCCATTATTATAATCCATTTAAGATTGGAAATCAATAAAAGGCTCACTGGCAAAAAATGCAGGCCCAGATCATATTCTGTGTTTCGCAGCATTTTATCAAGGCATTCACTTTTGAAAAAAAAATAAATAAATTCTTTAAATAACTCAACCTGACACCCATTAAGTTTGTTTGTTTGTTTGTATTGGAGTTTAATGGCCCAGTCAACACTATTTAGGTCATTTTTTGAGCCGGTCAGTTTACCTATCAACACTTTCCTGGGCAGGCTTATACATATTAAAGCGGTTAACCAGTACAGTGCACATTCTTTCGCCAGAAACCCCATTAAGTTTAAAATGTATAAAGAGAGTTCATTCAAGCTATAAGGGTTAAAGAAATTTAATTGGCAGTGGAAAAATAATGCTCAATGCTGGAGTTTTAAGTCCCTGACAACACTATTTAGGTCAAGCCAGTTAGATTACCTAATCACCTTTTTCCTGAGCAATCTAATATGTAAGCTGTTAACAAATGTAGGACACATTTTTTCGTCAGAATTCTTGAATCAGCTTAAGGGAGATCAGTCTCCATAATGTTCCAAGCAGGGATGAACCTACAACCTCTTTGGGCCAGTTTTTCAAAACTAATGACATTGGTAGTTAATCTATTGTTAAAACTTTGACATTTAATATGGCAAATATGCTAATATATTTGCTGAAAAAAATATGAGCAGCTTTTGCAGATGCAGAAGCTGCTCACATTTTTTCAGCAAAAATGCCACTGTATTAGACATTGTACTTGCTAGAACAGTTAACAATTTGACCACTAATGAGCTTGTTAAGCTTATGATGTTTTGAACAACTGGTTACTGAAGACCGAGACTGGAATTCAACAGTTAGCAAATCAGATCTTCTTTTATGTTCCTTTAGACTATTTACTCACGAAACTCACTGGCAGTATTTACATTCTTGAGTAGTAATACAAGATTGTGAAACAGGTCAAATGTTTCACTCACTTACCTTGCATGATTAACTGTACTCTTTCTAGTGCCACTACACCACTGTCTGTGAGATAGCCCTACAAATATAACAAGACATAGAAACAATTATGGTTGGTAGATTAAGGTAATTGATACCTGACCCTTATCCTGCTGTTCATGACAACCCCTACCTTTGCAAACAGTATAGATCCAGATCAGATGGCTTCTTCAGAAGCCATCTGATCTGGATCTACACTGTTTGTCGTTCACTTTGCAAATTTAAATGACTATAATATATCAAGTAATTTGATTGGTTGATAGTCAGAAATGGATGTGGCAAAATTAAATACTCAGCAGGATAAGTGTTAAAGATTCTCCATTAAAAACCTATGTTATGAGTATTCATTAGAACCACCTCTGTGAGGCAGTTCAAATGAATACCCATAGTATAGATTTATATCCTTCAGCTATCACCTAATACCCCACCTGATCTGTTGCTATGGCTAGGCAGTCTCTAATTGCACCCTCCTCAATATTTTAAATTATAATGGACTGTTCTGTTAACCCTTTGTATACTAATGAGCTCTTCCATTGTTACATGCTGGACAAGTCCATCTGTCATTAAAGGGCTGTATGGTCTATTTTTTCTTTTTATTCTGTTGTTGACATAAAATTCTGTTAGCAGTGTAGACACTGATCAGATGCCGCAATATGACATGTCTGACATGGGTCTGGACTGTTTTCCTATGTTCCTTCTGCAGGTTTTGAATGGTTTAACACATTCTACACGGGAAACTCTGATAAAACACTGTTTACTAAACAGTGCAGCCCCAAATCAGTTGCATCAGCTAGTTTTTAAAATACATATGTAAATGTCTAAAACAACAAAACCTGGATTTTACTCCTGCCATATGTAAGGTATAAGATTCCATTCAGTAAGAAATGGGTATGTAAGTTGTAAGACGCATTCAGGAATTCAAATCTGCCTTCATGTGAGACAAGTTTGACATAAAGAATGACAATATCAGTCCAGATGGAACAGATCTGACATACAAACCATTAATAAGAGAGATATACTCAATACTGGGGCAACATACCTAGGCAATATAATATGCTCCCAGTCAATCAGCATTGAAACCACCTTCTTCATGGGACGGATGTTAGTCAGTGGTTTGAATTCTGATAATGTAATGGGTGGCCAAAATAACGGACACATTTTTCACAGATATTTATTCCACACACAAGGGGGTCAGTTATTCAAAACTAACAAATTTTTGTTCATTCAATATGGCAAATATGCTAACATTTTTTTCAGCAAAAATATTTGTTTACTTTCTACAACAGTTAACACTTTCACCACTAACGAGTTTGTTAAGCTAGTGATGGTTTGAACAATTGGCCCCAGTACTGTAAGCAATGAGTCTATGTACTTATAGGAACAAGGTAGAAGTTATGAAAATTCAGGCAGCATGGTCATGAAATCTGATTATTTACACAAGTCATTTTTGATGACCACTGATGGGAGATTCACTGCTAGATACAAGCTCCAGTTTTAACTCAGTGCTGTGGGTATTATATCTGCCTATAGGTGATACCATATCATTTATTCAAACAGTTGAAACAAACCACTATAACAACGCTTCATGCATTATCCTTTCCATTCAAAAAGCACCTCTTTTGCATGTATAAACATCAACTAAGTAATATTAGAGATAAGTGCTTCAGGTGTTTATTTAACAAATTCTATCACTGTTAAGAGGCTAATAAATTGAATTCTCTGATAAAATTGGATCCTTCTGAGAAGAGGGTTCTAGTACTTTGTTCCCTATATTATTAATTGATTATCCAATATTACACAAGGTCAACCAATATTCAAAAATCATAAATCATGTTTTTAATCGCGTCAATTAATAAAATTGTCATTAATCAAGTAATTTCGTATTGGCCCAGTTACAGGTCCTCGGTCAGCTGTATTGGCCTCGGCCTTCGGCCTCATGCCAATACAGCAGACCTCGGACCTGTACCTGGGCCAATACAAAATTACTTGATTAATAACATTATAGTATATGTGCTGTGCAATGGTATAGAGATCAAAAGTTCCTTCTGCAACAAGAAAGAGTGATAACAGATGAAGCGTTACAAGGGAATCAACAACAGATTGTATCTGACCGCATAAGTTTGCAACTTACCCCAGTTCTTCTGACAGTATTTTTATAAATTCTGATCAGTCTGTCTATTGCACCTTCCCTGTAATAAACAATACACAAACATGTAACAACTGAAAAGCCAGTTGACATGATTACTACTGTTGTATTTTGTTTTCAAGAAATCACATGAGAAATGACGGTATCGAGCCAGCTGAAACAGATTCATGCTCTGCATGCTGGGTATTTTTTCACAGCAGACGACATTTTGAAGTATTTTCCTTATTTTCCCAGAAAGTCACTACAAACTATTTTAACGATATGTTGACTAGCAGTAACTTGCTTGTAACAAGTTTAATGGTCCAGTCAAAACTTCAGGTTATATTGAGCTGGTCAGTTTACCTAACCCGCTTCCTGGACAGGCTTATACATAAGTCAATCAGTACAGTGCACTTTCTTTCACCAGAAACTGAAAACTGCCCTCTTGAACAAGCGGAAGGGAGAAAATGACCACCGAAAAGATTTCATTTCAATCGCCACAAAAGAATGTAGCAGCAGGTATCATACCCGAGGACTCCTTATCACCAGTCACATCCCTCATCCTACTAAGCCAACAAGGTAGGTGTGACTAGCAGTAAAGAAACAGACATCACAAATATACTTTCCAATCTAGGTCTTTGTTGGCAAAAAACACATATAATCAACTGTAAAATTTTGTATGTCACAGACATGAATCAGTGTTTTGGATAAACATGGTTTCAAGATGGATCCCAAAAATGTATAGATTATATAGAAAAATGACCATAAATTGGCCAGTTTTCTAAAATAATTTATACATTTTTGTTTGGATATTACATGGTTGTTCAACTTATACGGTTTCTGCTGTGGACCCCATTAATAGTGATACAAAGAGGCTGTGGGGTACTCTAATACTGCCTCTAATAATTGACCTATGGTAACTTCCAGCTACCCCTATCTGAAACAAATTCTGATTTTACGGCCTTTCAAGATTATTTTATTTATTCTGATCATTAATCAGAGGTGGGCAAAAACTTGAGTACCTGGAGAAAAATCACCTGACCTACCGTTGCAGAACTTGGCATCTCACACTTGGCCCAATGAGGCTTGAACCACAGCAGTGAGAGACCTAATGATATAGGCAGCATTCTTACCCACTACACCACGGAGGCCCATATAAATTCTGATAGTCCCGAAGGTCTCTGAGCTACTGCAGTTTGGCTGTGCCATCTACACAGAAACACAAGCTTTGTCAGCAATGTAAAACAAAGGGTCTACCAACAAATCGTGACGTTATCCATTGAGGTTTGTGTGACATTTGCAAGTGAATTATAATTACTTTTATCCCATTTCAGATAAGAAACTCCAAAACAGGTCACTGGCAAACAGTGCAGGCCCTGATCAGATGCCGCAGAAAGCGGCATCTGATCAGGGTCTTCAGTGTTTGCAAAATCAATGAACCATTTTCATAATAAATTCCTATAAAAAAATTCAACCAGATACCCCTAAATTTTAAAAGAGAATCCTACTATATATAGTGAGGAAGATAATGGGTTAGCCAGTAGTTATAGTTGTAACTATAGTTTCTCTCACCTGATTTCCAGTGAGGGTAAATGTGGTAAGAAGTCATTGCCAACGAAGAAACACATGAACACCCAGTCGTCTAAAGCTCTCTGAAATATACACAATACAGTTAACATGCTGAATTTACATACCAGTGGAGAACATTTTAAAATTATTTGATAAATGAAGAAATTACAATTTTACTTGAACCATCTTCAACTTGAACCATCTTGAAATGTTCAACGAGTTACTAAAGACATACAGGCCTTTGACAGTATGCTTTTAAAATATCATGTCAGAATAAATATGCCTTTACTGATAATGACAGTGATCTCCAAGTGAAACGCTGATGGTTTGTTTACAATGACTGAGACAAACTCGTTCTCGAGTCCCGAGGAAGTCTTTTGATATCTCTAGCTAATAATGAGCAGTAATTTAGGGTCAATTTCTTCTTTTATTGACAAAATGAATGATGTATGTCTTTAACGATAATGACAGTGAAACTTCCTGAGCACTGATTGATTGATTTGAGGTTCAACATCCGTCAACTCTATTTAGGTAATTTTGGAGATGCTGCTTCTAATTTTATGGTACCTTTATCTGACAATGAGATGAAAGGACATCTCAAGCCCTGCTCCCAATGAAACCAATAGGGTTATATGCATGGACAGTACAACTCACACCATGTTCCCTGGGTAGGCTTAGATTTTCTAAGCGGTTTACCAGTGCTCATGTGCAGTCGTTCAAGCTTTGCATGGAAGCACCATGCAGCCCAATCTATTTCTCCAAGCCCTGATGTGCGGGTGCAGTACTTGCAGAATGACACCCATGGCTCACAGCTGGGTCTTTGTTTGTTTCATTTGGGGTTAAACATCCCTGTCAACACTGTATAGATCATTTTGGAATTGTTGCTTCCAATTTTGTGGGACTTTTACCCGTCATTGAGATGAAATGACATCTCAAGTCCTGTCGCCCAAGGAAACCAATAGGGTTTATATGCATGGACAGTACAACTTGCACCTATTTGCCTTGGCAGGCTTAGTCCTTCTAAGTGGTTTACCAGTACTCATGTGCGGTCAGTTTCAGCTTTGCATGGAAGCACCATGCAGCCCAATCTATTTCTCCAAGCTCTGATGGGCGGGGACGGAACTTCAAGAGTGTCATCCATGACTCATTGACCACGACTGGGTCAAACCAAGGACTTCTTTCTGCAGCTCCAAATAAGAAGCAGTGAGGGATAATTTAGGAAGATTTGTAAATCTATGTTGTGAGTAAATATATCTTGAAATGCATAGATTTGAAAGTAGTTCTATTTTGAAGGAGACTGCTTATCTACGGGCAATATGAACTTGACTATGGGCAATATGGAAAAATATTGACCAGTAACTTCTGTACAAAGTAAACGGGACATTTTCTGGGTATATAATAAACAGTAATATTCCACTATTAAGACCAGCAAGTCTTCTTTCAAAAACCTATTTGAAAGGTTTCAGTTTGTCATTCTTTGTGTTTTCTTCACCTTTTGTTCTCTAGTAAAAGACCACCTTTAGAACAGTTCAAAATTGGTCTGAAAAGAGGGACACTACTGTACATATTTAATATCATTAGACATTATTCCCATAACTCCTCCTTCTGTGACTCAAACTAACCATCTCAAATATTTTTTGTTTTATTTCAGCCACTGAAGTCTGACAGTGTATCTTCAGTTCAATTATATGGCGGCACTGAGCATACACTGGATATGGCCATCAAATAATGTTTTTTTTTTCTTTTCCTTTTAATTGAGTTCATTACCCATTTCTTTGTTTGTTTGTTTGAATTGAGGTTTTACAGCCGTGTCAACACTATTTAGGTCATTTTGGAGACAATGCTTTCAATTTTGTCGGACTCAACCAGACATTGAGATGAAATGGCATCTCAAGTCCTACCAGCAAAACAAACCAATACAGCTTATAAGCAGGGACTTACCCATTCTAAAATAATCTCTACAAGAAAGCAGTCTGAGGGACAGCCAAATCCCGCGCCATACTTTGTATCAAGGCTCAACCTTGTGACCTTGACATTGTGTTGGCAAGGTTTATTTATGGGTTCTGCACATCAGCTCACTGAGGCGGTATATTTCACAAAAGTTTAATGAAAATCCTTCCAGAGGTAAAGGAGATATGGAAGGGATATAAAATTCCAAGTTTCAAACGCATGACCTTCACCTGTGACCTTGAGTTGGCATGGTTTATTTATGGGTTTTACACATCAGCTCACTGAGGCGGTATATTTCACAAAAAGTTTAATGAAAATCCTTCCAGGGGTAGAGGAGATATGGAATGGAAATAAAATTCCAAGTTTCAAACTCATGACCTTCACCTGTGACCTTGACCTTGAGTTGGCATAGTTAATTTATGGGTTCTGCAAACAGCTGACTCAGGAGGATATTTCACCAAACTTTAAGAAAATCCTTCCAGGGGTAAAGGAGATATGGAATGGACACAAAAATTCCATGTTTCAAACTCAAGACCTTCATCTGTGACCTTGACCTTGAGTTGGCATGGTTTATTTATGAGTTATACACAGCAGCTCACTGAGGAGGATATTTGACGAAAGTTTAATTAAAATCCTTCCAGGGGTACAGGAGATCTTGAACGGTCACAAAATACAAAGTGTCAAACTTGTGACCTTCAACTGTGACAATGACCTTGAGTTTGCATGGTTTATTTATGTGTTCTGCACATCAGCTCACTTGGGGGAGATCTGACAAAAGTTTAATGAAAATCCTTTGAAGGGTAAAGGAGATATGGACCGGACACAAAATTCAAAGATTCAAATTCATGACCTTCCAATGTTACCTTATGATTCATTTATGGGCTCTGCACATGAGCTAACTGAGAGAGATAATTGACCAAAGTTTAATGAAAATCCTTTGAAGGGTAAAGGAGATATGGACCGGACATAAAATTCAAAGATTCAAATTCATGACCTTCCAATGTTACCTTATGATTCATTTATGGGCTCTGCACATGAGCTAACTGAGAGAGATAATTGACCAAAGTTTAATGAAAATCCCTTGAGGGGTAAAGGAGATATGGAGTGGACACAAAATTCAAAGTTTAAAACTAATGACCTTCAACTGTGACCTTGACCTTGAGTCGGCATGGTTTATTTATGTGTTCTGCACATCAGCTCACTGAGGGGCACATTTGACCAAAGTTTAATGAAAATCCTTTGGAGGGTAAAGGAGATATGGAACGGACACAAAATTCAAAGTTTCAAATTCGTGACCTTCCAATGTGACCTTATGATTCATTTATGGGCTCTGCACATGAGCTCACTGAGAGGGATAATTGACCAAAGTTTAATGAAAATCCCTTGATGGGTAAAGGAGATATGGAGCAGACACAAAATTCAAAGTTTTTAACTCGTGACCTCCATATGTGACCTTGACCTTGAGTCTGCATGGTTCATTCATGGGTTCTGCACATCAGCTCACTGAGGGGGATAATTGACCAAAGTGTAATGAGAATCCTTGCAGGGGTAAAGGAGATATGGAATGGATACAAAATTCAAACTTTCAAACCATTGAACTTCAAATGTGACCTTGACCTTGCGTCGGCATGATTCATTTATGGGTTCTGCACATCAGTTCACTGAAAAGAATACTTGACCAAAGTTTAATGAAAATCCTTCCAAGGGTAAAGGCAATATGGAACGGACACAAAATTCAAAGTTTCAAGCTCATGACCTTCAACTGTGACCTTGACCTTGGGTCGACATGGTTCATTCATGGGTTCTGCACATCAGCTCACTCAGACAAATAATAAAGTTTACTGAAAATCTATCAAACGGTTCAGGAGATATTGAGCGGACAAGAAAGTGTTACAGACAGACAGATGGACAGACGGACATACATATGGACAGACGGAAGCCATTCCTATAATTCCCGCTCCGCTTCACGGCGGGGGATTAAAAATACTTAGATTACAATGACCAGGGTCAGTGTGAATGGTTGTGGAAAACTAGACAAAGAAAACAAAGCATCTGCTCTCAGTCTGCAAGTAGGAACTTGCTTCTCTCAAATAGGTAGACAGATAGATTGACAGACTGACAAATAGTTTCTTAAAGTCTTATTTCCATACGTTATAGCATATTTAAACAGTATGTACACCTAATCAAAACATAATAATGTGTACGAACCTGCTCAAATTGACTTGTAAGAGACTGTTTACTGCACACCATTAAAAGAATATGCTTTTACACAAATTTATAGTTTAGTTTGTTAAAAGTGCTCAAGCCAATTCACAATACACTTTAATAGGTGAGTGATGCTTAAACATGATCAAAGTCAATAAAGTTTAACAGTCCAAGTCAAAGTGTTTAACACTTATCATGCTGTTTACGACAACCCGTATCTTTGGAAACAGTGAAGATCCAGATCAGATGGCTTCTGGAGAAGCCATCTGATCAGGATCTACACTGTTTGGCATTCAGTTTATGAATTTGCAGCAATAAATTACATCAAGTAATTTGATTGGTTGATAGACAGAAATGGGTGTGGCTTAAATGAATATTCAGCAAAATAAGGGTTAAGTCTGACAGTACCTCAAAATCATATGGAAATGGAAGTCCATTCATTAACAGTTCTCTCTCAAGGTATTCTCTCAATACGTTTAACCTCAGAAATATAAAAGTGCATTCTTCTCCCATCAGTGACGGTAGCTCATCATGCTAAAAACAGAAAATATACAAAAATGCATTTACATGATTAACCCCATGTGGAAAATAAGAATCTGATATGGGGTTCTGTTGTAGATGAGCATTTCCAACTTGAGGGATGACCGTGCTGAGCGGAACCGAGGCTATGCCGAGGTTCCGTTCAGCACGGTCATCCCGAGGGATGGAAACGCCCATCTACAACAGAACCCCATATTGGATTCTTTTTCTTGCACATCACCTCCGGTTAGTTTTGACAGCTCGCACATGTATATTGTTTACAAAATAAAAGTATTGCGGAAGTAGTTCCGGCAGTTGAATAGAATTGAAGCGAATTTATGTTAGTTGCCTGGGTCGGAACACCAGGGTCAGAACATGAATTTCTATCCCAGGGTAAAATCACGGATTTCCTTGTCTGGTGTGCAAAAAAAGGATATCTATCCCATGTGTAAGCACATGCAAATGATACAAAAGTTTAGCAGGGTTTACTCTTATCCTGTAGCCACACATATTTTTGACCTGATGCAATTTATTCCTACAAAGTCACAAACTGAATATTAAACAGTGTAGATCCTGATCAGATGGCTTCTTCCGAAGCCATATGATCTGGATCTACACTGTTTTCAAAGGTAAGGGTTATTGTGTTCAGCAGGGTATGGGTTAACCCTTTAAGAACCAAATGGAATCTTCCACCTTATATATAGCAGGAGTCCATTTCAAAATTTAGGGATGTCAGGATGTGATTTCTTCAAAATTGATTTGGAAAATGACTTAACTTTTTGCAAACAGTGGAGACCCTGAACGGACACCACGTTTGGCGGCGTCTGATCTGGGCCTGCACTGTTTGCCCGGGTACCCGTTTTGGGGTTTCTGGTACTAAATGGGTTAAGCAATATAAAAGAACAGCCTGGAAGTTTCTAATAAGTACCAGCAATACTTCATTTCAAGAAAAGAAATGGAGAAATATATTCTGATAATCAGAATGATCTTCAAGCACACTACAATGCTGCTTCAATATATATTTTGAGGTGACGCTTCTGTCTTCAGTACAAAAATGCAACTAAATATGTTTTCAACTATGAAACTTCATTTTTGTCATTTAGTACTGTACATGTACAAACAACAAGTTCCTAGCAACACTGTCATTTAGTACTGCACATGTACAAACAACAAGTTCCTAGCAACACTGTCATTTAGTACTGCACATGTACAAACAACAAGTTCCTAGCAACACTGTCATTTAGTACTGTACATGTACAAACAACAAGTTCCTAGCAACACTGGGTATATGTGCAGACTAATCTGAGTCTTTTCGTCATATGCAGTAACCCCCTTTTTTCAATCAGCGAAGAGTAAAAACTAAAAGTGAATAGATACAAATCTGCATGATTAACCCATTTAGTACCAGAAACCCCAAAACGGGTACCCTGGCAAACAGTGCAGGCCCAGATCAGATGCCGCAGAACGCGGCATCTGATCAGGGCCTCCACTGTTTGCTTAAAGTTCAGTCATTTTCCAAATAAATTTTGATGAAAACACAACCTGACACCCCTAAATTTTAAAATGGACTCCTGCTAAATCTAAGGAGGAAGATTCCATTTGGTACAAAAAGGGTTAATCTGTATGTACATTATATAGCTCACCTCTCCTGACTTTGATCTCTCTAAACCTTGGCACTCTTTCAGTTCATGGCCTAAAATACATTATAAATCATTATATCAATAGCTGTATGTTAGCTCATTATATAACTGTAGAAAAAAATAATTACAGGGAATTTAGGAAACACTTAGGAAAAAGAGATTTTCAGTTTTCATCGCAACCAAACATACTTTAACCCTTATCTTGCTGAATATTCATTTAAGCCACACCCATTTCTATCAACCAATCAGATTACTTGATGTAATTTAATTCCTACAAATTCATAAACTGAATATCAAACAGTGTAGATCCTGATCAGAAACCATCCGACAGAGCTCAGTGGTTAGTGCACTTGCCTCTGATGCTAGAGGTCCCGGGTTCGATCCCCGGCAGCTGCGATAAAATTTCGGTGTCCGAACACGCTCCATTGGCATCATTTGCAGGGATGAATGTCATAAAGTGCACCGTCCTTCAGATTGGGACGTTAACTGGAGGCCCCCTGTGCAGGGAGAACCATCCCCTGTGCAGCTTAAAGATCCCTACCGTAATTACATGATTACTGTGTAGGCTTTCATCCTGCAAAACCTGGAGTGTATGTAATATACACCTGCGGTGATGGTCAAATGTGACCAACGCAGTATCAGAAGATAGATAGATAGATAGATACACTGTTTGCAAAGATAGGGGTTGTCGTGAACAGCAAGATAAGGTTTATAACTGTAGAAAAAAATAATTACAGAGAATTTAGGAAACACTTAGGAAAAACAAAATTTTCAGTTTTCATTGCAACCAAACATACATGTACAAACAGAATAACTCAAAACAAGAATAATTTCATTTATGAAAACATTATATGGATATAAATGTAGTGGTAATCAAGAACTCCTGGTTTGGTGTGGTTAAAACACATTTCATTGCTTATAATAACTTAAACAAGCAAACAGAATGCCTGTGGAAGGTTTTGACAGTGTATGAATTCAAAAAAGAGGGTCATAATGACCCTGGATCGCTCACCTGATCCTTATTGCACAACTGAAATGGTGTGTGTGTGGGGGGGTTGATTTGGTAGCACCCCAGAAGACGAACAGGCTCAGTTTAACTATCAATGACTCATGGAGACAAGGAGTTTTGTGTGCGTGTGTGTGTGTGGGGGGGGGGGGGGGATGATGGGGTGGGTTGTGTGTGTGTGAGGGGGGGGGGGGAGGGGGTTACAAGAGGTTGAGAGTGACTATGTGAACAGAATACAGGATGAGTCAGACTCTTGATGACCCATGGCAACAAGGGATTGTGTGTGTGTGCAGGGGAGGGGGGCAGTTTAATTATCAATGAATCATGGTGACAAGGGGTTGTGTGGGGGTGGGAGGGGTGAGGCCGTGACAAGGGGTTTTGCTGGGGGGGGGGGGAGGGGGACAAGAGGTTGTGTGTGAACAGGCTCAGTCTACCAATGAATCATTGTGACAAGGGGTTGTGCAGGGGGGAGGAGCAAAGAATTCATTCTTAAAATAGCAATATGTACTGGTGCCATATTTTTATTGGAAGGGCAAGTGGAGTGAAACCCTTCATCAAGAGATGCCAGAAGGCAACACAGCTCGTCTATTATAGGGGCCTAAATTGAACAATTAATGTGTGAGTTTTTTGTTTGTTTGTATTTGAGTTTAACGGCCCAGTCAACACTATTAAGGTCATTTTTGAGCCGGTCAGTTTACCTATCAACACTTTCCTGGGCAGGCTTATATGTAAGGGGTTAACCAGTACAGTGCACATTCTTTCGTCAGAAACTGACAACTGCCCTTCTTGAAACAGCGGAAGGGAGAGAATGACCGTAGAAAAGATTTCATGATCAATCTCCACGAAAGAATGTTGCCGACCTCGGCGGGAGTCGAACCCGCGACCTCCTGATCACCAGTCAGACACGCATCCGACTGAGCCACCGAGGCCGGCATATGTGTGAGTGCATGCATGAGTGTGTGTGTGTGCATGTATGTGTGCATGCAAACATGCATGCATGCGTGTGTGTGTGTGCCTGAGTGTGTGTGCATGCCTGAGTGTGTGTGCACACAGCATATGTGTGTGCTTACATGATGTGTGCATGCATGATTGTGCATAATGCATGCATGCATGAGAGTGTACATGTATGCACAAATGCCTCCTTGCATGCATGCATGAGTTTGTATGCATGAGTGTGTGCATGCATGCCTGAGTGCATGCATACATACATGCATATGAGTGTGTGCATGCATGTATGGGTGCTTGCATGCCAGAGTGTATTCATGCATGCAACACGTGTGTGTGCATGCATGTATGCATTAGTGTCTGAATGCATGTATGTGCACATGCATGCATGCGTGAGTGTCTGCACGTATGCACACAGTATGTGTCTGCACCCATGCATGAGTGTGTGAAGCTTGTATGTGCACATGCATGATGGAGAGTGTGCATGCATGGATGTGTTTGTGCATGCATAATTGAGTGTGTGCATGCATGTGTGTGCATACATGGGTATGTGCATGCATGCCTGTGAGAAATTGTGTGTGTGTCATGCATGCATGTGTGTACATTCAAGCATGCATGTGTGCATTTGTGGGTTCATGCATGCATGGATGATGCACATGTGTATGCAAGAGTCTGTGTTTGCATGTGTGAGTCCATATGTGCATGCAAGTATGCATGTGCATGCATGAGTAATGCACATGTGCATGCATGAGTATGTGTATACATGTATGTCTACATATATGGTTACATGCATGTATGCATGCATGTGTCAGTGTGTGCATGCATGCATGTGAGCGCATGTGTGCATGCATGCTTGTATGTGTGCATGCATGCATGTATGCAAGTATGTATGTGTATGTGCATGTGAAATTGTGTGCATGCCTACATGCATGTGTGAGCATGCATGCATGTGTATATGCATGCATACATGTGTGCAAGCATGCATGCATGTGTGGGTGAATGCATGCATGTGTGATTGCATTTGTGCATGCATGTGTGTGTCCATGCATTTGTGTGTGCTTGCATGTATGTATGTGTGACGCACATGCATGTGCATGCATCCATGTGTGTGAATGCATGTGAACATGCACAAGTGTGTGAGTTTATGCATGCATTATGTGTGTGTGCATGCATGAGTGTGTTAATGCATGTGTACATGCATGCCTGGGTGTGTGTGTGCATGCATATGCATGCATGAGTTTTGCATATGCATGCATGAGTTTGTATGCATGTATGCATGTATGTACAGAACAAATGCAATATCCCGACCCCCTTACAACTTTTTGTGTGTGTATGTGGGGGGGGGGGGGGGGGGGGAGGGATATAAATTGTTTATGGATTTTAAAAAGAAACAAGAAGGCCATGATGGCCCTTGATCGCTCACCTGCCCCAGGACTATAATTTGCATAATCTTGAGGGAGGTCTAAAGGTGAAGCTTCATACCAAATATCAAAGACCGGAGCCTTCTGGTTTCAAACAAGAAGATTTTTAAAGGTTTTTCTTTATAAGTCTAAATAAAACCTGTGGGTCCAAGGGCAGGGGCATTTTTGGCCCCAGGGCTATAATGTGAACAATCTTGGTAGAAGTCCACAAGATGAAGCTTCATACCAAATATCAAACACCTGAGCCCTCTGGTTTCAGACAAGAAGATTTTCAAAGGTTTTCCCTCTATAAGTCAATGTCAAACCAAAGGGCTTCAGGGCGGGGGCATTTTTGGTCCCAGGGCTATAATTTGAACAATCTTGGTAGAAGTCCACTAGATGAAGCTACACACCAAATATCAAAGACCTGGGCCTTGCAGTTTCAGAGGAAAAGACTTTTTAAAGATTTTTCCTACATATAAGTCAATGTAAAACAAAAATGCCCCAGGGGCGGGGGCAATTTTGGCCCCAGGGCTATAATTTAAACAATCTTGATAGAGGTCCACTAGATGAAGCTTCACACCAAATATCAAGGATCTGTACCTTGTGGTTTTAGAGAAGTAGATTTTTTTAAAGATTTTTCCTATATAAGTCAATGTAAAACTAAAGGGGCCTGGGGCAGGGGCATTTTTGGCCCCAGGGCTATAATTTGAACAATCTTGATAAGAGGTCCACAAGACGAAGCTATATATCAAATATCAAACACCTGAGCCTTCTGGTTTCAGACAAGAAGATTTTTAAAGCTTTTCCCTATGTAAGTCATTGTAAAACCAAAGGGTCCCGGGGCGGGGGCATTTTTGGCCCCAGGACTATAATTTGACAATCTTGGTAGAGGTCCACTAGATGAAGCTACACACCAAATATCCAAGGCCTGTGCATTGAGGTTTCAGAAGATTTTTTAAGTTTTCATTAAAAAATCTTTTTTTGGCTCCCGTGACCTTGATTTGCAACGGACCTGAACCATTTGAACAACTTTAAAGGGGACCACATAAGGATCATTACTGTGAAGTTTGGTCAAAATCCGATCAGTGGTTTAGGAGAATATGTTGTTTGAAGAAATTGTTTACGCACGGACACACGCATGGATGGATGTACAACGTACGAAAAGTGATTCCAAAAGCTCACCTCATCATTACATGACAGGTGAGCTAAAAACAAACGTTCCCTCGACTAGGATTTGAACTCAAAACCCTTTGAATCAGAGTCCTATGCTCTATCCATTATACTACAGAGGTTACACGTAAACTGATCATTGTTTTACTTCTATTTTTCAACATAGGGAAATACGGGAGGTAATACAGAGGCCTCTAGAGTGTTAAGAAGGTTTTTCTATGATTTGACCTACTGACCTACTTTTTGATCTGACATGACACATATTCGAACATGACCTAGACATTGTCGAGATGATCATTCGGAGCAAGTTTGATAATGACTGGACCAAAATTGCAGCCTCCTAGAGTGTTAACAAGGTTTTTCTTTGATTTGACCTACTGACCTACTTTTTGACCCGACATGACCCATATTCAAACCTGACCTTGATATTGATCATTTTGAGCAAGTCTGATGATGATTGGACCAAAACTGTGGCCTCTAGAGCACTCAGAAGGATTTTCTATGATTTGACCTACTTTTTGACCCCACATGACCCATATTCAAACTTAACCGAGATATTGTTATGGTGATTATTCTAACCAAGTTTGGTGATGACTGAACCAAAATTGTGGCCTCTAGAGTGTTAACAAGAAAAGTATATGCACAAATGACAGACGACGCATGACACACGACGGACGCCGACGCTGGATATCTCACAGTCACAATAGATCACCATGACCTTCGGTCAGGTGAGCTAAAAAGGTATTGGTTATACTGAAGCATATCATTCAAAATATAGCAGAATCTATGTTATATCGAAATAAAATGTACACATTATATAAACTTGGTTATTTACAATAATTGTTTTAATATGTAACCAATATCTATAAAATTTCAGGACAAATCTTTCAACCATGTAAAACATTGTAACAATTGCTGTGTTGGTCAAGTGGATTATGTACGATATTATATTTACCTAGTGCTCCACATAGATCACAAGGTCTGGGTTGGTTAGGTTTAAACTCTTCTCTGATGATTGTGAAATTAGGCTCGTGAGTGGCAAGACCTGCAACATATATACATGTATTCTGATGTGAAAAGATAAACCTGGAAGTTTTAACCAATTTTTATTCCAACATTAAGCAAGAAAAGTAAATAAACTTTCCTGTTTTGGTTTTTGGTTTCATTTGATATTATTTTCGAGACGTTGCTTCCAATTTTGTGGGACTTTTACCCGACATTGAGATGAAAAGACATCTCAGCCCAGTCGCCCAATGAAACCAATAGGATTTATAAGCATGGACGGTCCGACTCGCACCGCTTTGCCTGGGCAGACTTAGATCCTCTAAGCGGTTCACCAGTACTCGTGTGCAGTCGGTTTCAGCTCTGCGTGGAAGCATCATGCAGCCCATCTACTTCTTCTAGCCCCGACGGGCAGGGACCAAAACTTTCCTGTATTTGAATTTTTGGGTCCATTGTTGATTGACTCTCAAGTGTTTATCAATCAACCCAAAGTTGCTAAGCACAGAAGCTTCCTGCATGCAATTGTCGATGTAACAGAAAAAAGGTAACAGTTATTTATAGCCAAGAGTTCTGCTTCTCCCTGTGACGTAAGGATGTTGTGTAAAATCTGGACTGGGCTCATGTACTGAGACACTGGTAAACAGTGTAGACCCAGATCAGATGCCACAAATTGCGGTCAGGGTCTACACTGTGTGCTTAAAAAACTGGAACTTAAGGGGAATGGGTAGACCTTAAGGGGAGGCAACTCCTGCAAAAGTAATTTTGTTTCCCATGTAAATAGGGGTCAACTCCTAAAGGAAAGAATTTGCTCCTGAGGAGCAAATTCTTTTCTTTAAGAGTAGACCCCCCTTTCAACAAGACTGGGCCTATAGAGAAGCGAACAGGAAGTCCCGAAAGTTGTCTCCCTTTGAAAAATGGCGGAAAAATGTGCCAGGTGTTCCCATTCCCCTTAAGGAATAAATGAAACAGTTTAAGTCTCAGTTCAGGACTATTTTCTCAGCCCACACTCAGACAATCCACCCACCAGTACTCTCAGGTCTTTGATTTTCACATGGTGGTTGCTCCAAATAGCAGAATAACAGATAGGGTAAACTTCCTTTGTGGTATTACTTCCTTTGTGGTATTATGACAAAGTATGAATAACATGTAAACCACACAATAAAGATAACATCTATCAACATCATCTTTCAATTTCTAACAGGCTCTGTAAATAACTATATAAACATTGCTAATATCTGTCTAACATTTCCGTTCACAATCCAGTTGATAGAAACTTACCTTACCAGGTAACTTACCACGTAAATTACCAGCCATACAGCCACATTGATAACTAACCATGACATATCACATATTCTTTTACAGGCAGATACTCATTAAATAGCTCCAGGTAAGGTGGTTTTAGCTTGGTTTGATCTGGAGTTTAACAGCCCAGTCAACACTGTTACAGGCATGTTTAGCTGGTCAGTTTACTTAACCACTCTTTTCCTGGCCAACGGTTAACCAGAACAGTGCATAATTTTTCACCAGAAACTAACAACTGCCCTTCTTGAATCTGGGGAAGGAAGAGAATGACTGTGGAAAAAATTTCACAGTCATTTTCCATGAAAGACTGCTTCCAGCCAAGCAGAGATCAAACTTGTGACTGCCTGATCACCAGTCAAACGTGCGTCCAACTCAGCTACTGTGGCCAGCAGAGAAATGAGGTTAATTAAGGGTAACTTTCCCTAATCCTGTTGGAAATATACATCGTGGATAATACTGTAATAATCCTAAGCATTGGGACTAAGCCAAAGCAAACAGTACAGTTTGATCAGGTTCTACACTGTTTGCCATTCCTTCTGCACCTTTTGGACTCCTTGCTGGATCAGGACAAAATTTGTCCAACTTTTAGGAGAATTATAGCAAGTCCTTAATGTGTCTGGATTTTTGAATTTTTTATTTTTCTTGAGAGGATTCTAACAAGTATGCACAACATGTTTTACTGAGAAAAAAAGATCCCAATATTATAATCAATACTCCTTATATGCAGCTACAAGCTTATTAAATATCTGTTCACAAAACATAATAATTTCTTTTATCATATGATGTTGTGCCTGAGAGTGTAATAACGTCATGTAAAAATTTCATAATCCACTGATCAATTAAATATGCAAATTAGTTTGATACACCCTGTAGTATGACGTGAGCATTGAGCTCCCTGTCGCACCCAGACACCGTCGTGATATGACTGAAAAATTGTTGAAAGCGACGTTAAACCCGAATTCACACACACACACATATGACAGCCTTATGGACATCACGTTTACTAATGGCGGAATATCACCATTTTTGTAAACAAATCATGAAAATATCATATGATAATTATAATCTTGCATTCATGCTCATGTATTATAAAATTTATTAAACTCATTGAGGAAAAGGGATAAAATGCTCGGCAGAGTCTCTCATTTTATCCCTTTCCTTCAACTTGTCTAATAAATTCAATAATACATGAACACTCATGTAAGATTCTCTATATGTTAGTAATAGACAGACAGGAAACAAAAACAAACATCAAAACAAGTATAGTTGTACTTACCCAACATAATAAGATCAGCTGAAAGTAGAATAAATTTATGGTAAATGAACTAATCCATGAGAAAAGGGTACTTAGCATTGTCAGATTTATGTTCCTCAAATGCATTTTGCATGTGTGCAGCCAATACGGCTAGTTGTTATACTGATAAGAAATTTCCAGGCTGTTGGCTAGACAGTGCATGGGCAATTATTTTCCAGTTCTCTGTGAGCAAAAATATATAACCCTCTCATGCTGAATTGTGATGTCTGCTATCTTAGCCCTTATCTTGCTGAATATTCAATTTAACCACACCCATTTCTGTCTTTGAACCAATCAGATTACTTGATGTAATTTATTCCTACAAATTCATAAACTGAATGTCAAACAGTGTAGATCCTGTTCAGAAGCCATCTGATCTGGATCTACACTGTTTGCAAAGATAGGGGTTGTCGTGAACAGCATGATAAGAGTTAAATTTACTTGCACAATTGATAAGAAATATAAGCAAAATAATTTCATGCATAATGATCATTTCCAACCAATCAATTAATAAAAACTTTTGATGAACTTTCATTCATTCGGTACTTTATTTCAATGTTTTTCATTATAAACTCTCTTTCTTTAGAACATGACATAAACATTTTCCCCTTGAGAACCGTGATCAATGTAGTGTATGCAGAAGGGCACATTTGATAACGTAACATGTACTTCTCACGATGTCCACTACAAAAAATCATTTGGAAAACATTGCAACAATGTACAATTGTTTGTTTGTTTGATTTGAGATTTAACGTCCCCGTCAACACTGTAAAGGTCATTTTGGAGAGGTTACTTCCAATTTTGTGGGACTTTTACCCGACATTGAGATGAAATGACATCTCAAGCCCTGTCGCCCAATGAAACCAATAGGGTTTGTTAGCATGGACAGTCCGCCTCGCACTGATGTTCCTGGACAGGCATAGATCCTCTAAGCGGTTTACCAGTACTAGTGTGCGGGCCGGACACAAAATGTTGTCAAAAAGATTTTCTGTCTAACAGCTTGGGCAAATATCACTCTAATCTCTGGAGACCCTGGAGAATACTTCTAATAGCTCTGGATATCCATATTTAGGATAATGGGCCTTTTTTTCTCATCTTGCAAATGAATGTAGTGCACACTCATCGGAATCCTCTCAATTAGGTGATTTTAATGAGTACACACAACATACCTTTATTTTGTTGAACATTAACCCTTGTCCTGCTGAACATTTAAATATGTCACGCCCACCACTGATTATCAGCCAATCAGATTACTTGATGCAAATTATTGCAACAAATTCATAAACTGGATGGCAAACAATGAAGATCCTGATCAGATGGCTTCTTCAGAAGCCATCTGATCTGGATCTACATTGTTTCAAAGATAAGACATATCTGGGCTCAGCAGCACAAGGGTTAAAAGGATATAGTTAAATTATTGCCGTAATCCCTGTGACAACTCAATTTCAATGTCAAGTCCCATTTTCCAAGGAAAACATGGAAATATTTTATATTTTCATCTACTAACATTCTAATACAGTAAGTAGAAGTTACATCACTCTCAAACCCAACACACATATACTTGTACAACCTCTTCATATTATGCTGTTGCAAGGGTCAAAGCTAAAAATGTGATAGTTAAACAACTGTGTTATATCCAAACAGAAATTAATGGATTATACAGAAAAATGACCATTCATGGTCATTTTTCTATATAATCTATAAACTTTTGCATACATCTTTAAAACGGTGTCATATCAGAATCTGTTAAAGTGTTATAAAGATTTGTTTGTTTGATTTGAGGGTTAACGTCCCCGTCAACACTGCAAAGGTCATTTTGGAGGCTTCCAATTTTGTGAGACTTTTACCCGGCATTGAAATGAAATGACTTCTCAAGCCCTGCCGCCCAATGAAACCAATAGGTTTTATAAGCATGGACGGGCCGACTCGCACCACTTTGCCTGAGCAGGGTTAGATCCTCTAAGCGGTTTACCAGTACTCGTGTGTGGGTCTCTTTCAGCTCTGCGTGGAAGCATCATGCAGCCCATCTATTTCTTCAAGCCCCGATGGGCAGTGTTATAAAGAAGTATAGCTCTAGAAAATTCAGGGATAAATTTCCTTCTTTCTTGTCAGAACTATATATTGTGGTTACTTGTTAGAATCGCCTTGATGAGGCGATTCTAACAATAACACACAACATATGTTTTTATGAATAAAAAAAATATCCCTGAAATACCCTCGTTACGTCTCCTTATTTGGAGCCATGAAAAAGGTTTATGTGTGTTTAGACGTGTATTAACCTACCATCTGCCCCACAGAGGCAATGTCTTGTGTTAGGATCATGATCAGGCTGTGCCCTTTGTCTACGTATGTAGTCCATGATCTTGTGCTCTCCCTCCCCAGGGACATTGGCATCTGACAATATCACTTTGATATTCTTCCAGCCAGGATCATTATTCAGTCTGTCGTGGGTGTAAAATCTGAGACAGTTCGCCAGACGAAACATGAAGGGTGTACCCTACAAAACAGGACAATGGAAAATTGAATACATTCACATCATTTGATGTATATGTCTTTGAAAGGTATTGCTTAGTGGAAATTTGTGAAAATGGTACTTTTTTATTTATCTGCAAAATATAGATTGTGGATAGTCATTAGGACTGTCTCACTGGGTACTTGAGTTGCAACTAAGACTGGCAGGGTGGAGCAGTTCAGGTGTTTCCAATATATGTCAAACATGCAGAGTCCACAAGAACATTTGGTACAGTGCCTTATGCATACTATTTTGGGCAAGCAGACTGAATGGCAATATACATTATACGGGCCCCGTCAAGCGATTTTGGTACTTATCGCCTATGCGAGCAGCGAAGGTTCAGGCAAGCCTGCGCATCCGTGCAGTCTCGCCAGAACCTTCGCTGCTCGCTCATACAAGCAGTGAATCAAGAGGAACCTTCAGACAGAAAGCCATATCCCTGGCCCCTCTGAATGGCTGGGCATGCGCAGTTAAAATTTGTCATGACGGAATGCTCGAAGACACAAATTGGCTTGGCGGGGTTCATACATTTCTTCGTGTAACAGTTTAATTCCCATAATCAGGTGACTTGGTTTACGTCAGTATAATATTCCAAAGGCAGAAGTGTGAACGATAGGTCTGCCCTGTCAATCTGACATGAGTGAGTGTTTCATTTTTACGTCCCACCAACAGCTAAGGTCATACGGAGACGGGACCTCGGTTTAAAGACTCATCTGAAGTCTGGAGAAGCCTGGGTCCAATGTGACATGAATTGACTATACTCACAATCTACAAATATGTTGTTTTAGCAAAAAGGGAAACTAATGTAGAATTGTAAGTTCCGCAATTCCGTATAAACAGTGGAGTTTTTCAAGTCTTTTAAATCCCAGGATTCCGTATAAACAATGGAGGTTTTCAAGTCTTGTAAATCCCATAATTCCCTATAAACAGTGGAGGTTTTCAATAATATTGTTAATCCTACAATCAGGCCTCATACTGACCACGCTTTTCCATGCCTGAAAGGCCCGATTTTGCAGCTTCAACCCTTATCCTGCTGAACAAGACACAACTATTACCTTTGCAAACAATGTAGATCCAGATCAGATGGCTTCTGTAGAAGCCATCTAATCAGGATCTACACTGTTTGTAATGCAGTTTGTGAAAATATCAAGTAATTTGGTTGACTTATAGTCAGAAATTGGGGTGGCTGTTAATTTATTCAGCAGGATAATAGTTTCTTAAACAGACTACAGTCACAAAAATCAAAATATAAAAGCCTGAAATCAAGAAAAAAATCAAGCCCTAAAAGCCTGAAATCCTGCAAATGCCTGAAAAAATATGAGGCCTGCCCAATTCACCATAAAATGTGGCGGTTTTTAAGAGTGTTCACTACACAGACTTGTGACCTCACATGAAAGAGAACATATCTTAGCATTAAGTGACCAGTGAGCCTTCAAACAGGAGTTGTTGTGAGGAAACCTTTCTTCACCACTTGCAACCAGATAAGATACAAACTGGCCTGCTCAGCTACACAGACTAGCAGGAGTTTTGAAATTTTAGATACAAAAGCTTAAAGCACTGTACTATCCAAGAAGTGATTGTTTGATTTTAGGTTTAACGTCCCTGTCAACACTGTAAAGGTTATTTTGGAGACATTGCTTCCAATTTTGTGGGACTTTTACCCGACATTGACATCTCAAGCCCTGTCGCCCAATGAAGCCAATACAGTTTATTAGCATGGACGGTCCGCCTCGCACTGCGTACCTGGACAGGCTTAGATCCTCTAAACGGTTTACCAGAATCCAAGAAGTGAACACAAAATTTAACCCATTTAGTACTGGAAACCCTAAAACGGGTAGCCTGGCAAACAGTGCAGGCCCAGATCAGACGCAGCAGAACGCGGCGTCTGATCAGGGCCTACACTGTTTGCAAGAAGTTCAGCCATTTTCCAAATAAATTTTGAAGAAAACACAACCAGAAACCCCTAAATTTTGAAACGGACTCCTGTTATATATAAGGGGGAAGATTCCATTTGGTACTAAAAGGGTTAATCCCAATCCTTGATATCCTGTGTTCACACCAGCATATTCAAACATAAATGTCATAAGTAACCAGGACGACTGTCTAATACTTATCCTAAACTGGTAAAACCCAAGTCATATAATGGCAGAAGTTGTGTTTGTAATGTTGATTCAATATTAATCCAACTTACAGGAGTAATACAGTTACTGTCAAACTTTTCTGATGCAGGTTTCTCAGGCGGTAGTGCGTAGCCCATCCTTGTCATCTCTTCTCTCTTTTTAGCTATCTCTTCAGATTTCTCACTAAGAAATACAGAAATAACATAAATCTGGGAAGTACAACCCAACCTCTATACAATATTTTTCAAACAAAAATGTGTAGATTATATAGAAAAATTACTAATTATGATCTACCTTTAAGCTGTTTTTTTTTTTTTATACAAAACTGTTAAAATAAACAGTGTTAATTTTGAAGAAAACACAACCTGACACCCTTAAACTTTGAAATGGACTCCTGCTATATATAAGGAGGAAGATTCCATTTGGTACAAAAAGGGTTAAAGAAGCTAAAATAAACCAATGAGAACTGTTTAAATTGCTGAACCTCAATCACCAAACACCTCACTTGGCAACATTTTAGGGGTAATTATTTTCAAAATACAGTCAAACCTGTCATAGTGGCCACCTCTATTAAGCAAGCACCTGTCTTAAGCAAGCATGCATTTACTTCCTGGAAAAGGCAAATGCATTAAAAGTCACCTGTATTAAGCAAGCACCTGTCTTAAGCAAGCACTTTTTGAATATCCCTGAGGTGCTTGCTTAACACAGGTTTGACTGTAGTCATTTGTGGAGGAAAATAAGCATTTTTATTTCATGTACATATAATGCAGTGAACATACAATGCAGGCTTAGTACTGAAAAAAGCATTCTAATAGCCATACATTACGATTATCAGGATAAAATTCCAAGAAATAGTGCAACTTACACAGATTCCTTAGACGCTCTGAATCTTCTAGATCTCTGTTGATTCATCTTGGCTCTTGGTGCCTATACCAACAAGAAAACATGGAAAAATTATATCTGACATACTTTTGAAATAATTTTTTGTTTAATATTTGCATTGGCTCAAAGAAATAAAAAAGAAAGCAAACCAAGAGACCAAAGATCTAGGTAAGGAGTAAATGAGGATAAATTATGGTTTGCATCACGATAACACACCAGTGCCACAAAGTGTATCTTAATGGCCACTTTTCTAATGAAAATCTGTGATATTATTCGTATTTATACCGCAAACGTAGGTTGTGGGTGCTCATTAAAACCACCTCATTGAGGCGGTTCTACCGAGTACCCATAACCTATGTGTTGGAGCATATATAAGAAAAATAATGTATACCCCTATAAACACAAATTTTCTCTACATAAAGTGCATTTAGTGGGGTGTTCATTTCAAGGAATGCTTCAAGTGACGGCCATGTAAAGCTGGTCAGTTCACCTAACCACACTTGTAGGCTGGCTTATACATGAGCCCCGCCAAGCGAATTTGTGTCTTGGAGCATTCCGTCATGACAAATTGTAACTACACATGCCCAGCCATTCAGAAGGGTCAGGGATATGGCTTTCTGTCTGAAGGTTCCTCTTGATTCACTGCTTGTATGAGCGAGCAGCGAAGGTTCTGGCGAGACTGCACGGATGTGCAGGCTGGCCTGAACCTTCGCTGCTCGCATAGGCGGTTAGTACCAAAATCGCTTGACGGGGCCCACATGAGAAGTGTACTTTCTTTTGCAAGAAACTGACAACTGTCCTATTGAAACAGCAGAAGTGGAAGAATGGCCATAGAAAATATTTCATGATCATTCTCTACACATTTCCCTTCTCTTAACATTTGACTTATGTGGTACGATATTAATCCTGAATATTCTAACACTTTTAAATGAGCCTCATAGTATCAAAATCAGCATCGTAAGTGGGCCTCCTTCGAGCCTTCCAGGTAGCTCGCTTGCTGCATGCAAGGCAGATCTCACATCGCTTCTCCAGAGTGTCTACCATGAGGGTCAATAACCAAGAGCTTCCACTCTCTGCGATCTCTGCTTCCAGGTCATCTTGGGCCTCCCAGGCCCATGTTTTCCATCAACCTATATGTCACAGTCTTGACTGCACAGTTGGAGCGTTCCATATGCCCATACTTGCATACCAAAAGTTATTCATTATATATCTCAACTGCAAAGGATTTCGCTCATTGGCAAACAGTATAGACCCTGATCAGATTGTCCCTGCAGTCTGATCAGGCTCTACACTGTTTGCTAAAGCTTATTAAGCATGATTTTTAGGTGTCCGAATATTTTGAAAAAATGTTGTATTGTCATGTCATTTCTGTCACTTACCACCCCGTCAATAGCCATATACAGCAATCTTCGTGGTCGTACAACAGAAAATATTCTGTCAATGTATTCAAAGATCAATACCATCATTTCATCTTCATTCTTAGGAGCTGGCCTGAAAATGAAAGACACATCAAAACATTATACACAAGAAATACAGAAAAATCTGCCCTTATCCACAAAATCAATTTTGTCAAATTTGACAAGACTGATTGTGTAGACAGGTTGTTCAACAATGTCAAAAGCAAATTCTTTCATTTAAGAGTAGCCACCCTGTTAGAAGGTAAGCAGGTGTTTTAATGTCAAAGTTCCTTCCTTTTTACAAGTAACCATGCTACTTCTCAAGATGAAAGTTCCTGTAAATCTGCTCATAAACATTCTCTATAACTTGTCTCAGAACAAGTACAAGTAAACTAGAAATTTTCAGTTGTCCGACGTCCTGACTGAAATGGGACAAGCTGGTCAATGAACATACATGTATTTCCACAGCTCTTATTGCTGACTGTTCAACAACATTTATGTCAAATTTGATAAGTGGAAAAGTTGAAATCAACAGCTGATTATAAAGGACACCACCCGCATGCTATAGATATGGTGGAAGATTCAGACCCATATAAGGTTGAAATAACTTACTTATCTTCTGGGTGAGTACAAGGATGAATGATGCCATTCATATCCAGATAAAGGTTGTCAAACTCTATATCATTAGGATTAGGCTGGCTGCTGTCCACTGGAAACTTCACACCATTAACCTCCTTCGGCTGAAACAAATAGATGCATTGCTTCAGGTAAGTTGTACTGTAAATTGCGTAAAATCCTAAAAATTCTGACACCTTGATGATTCGCTGTAATTAAGCCCCCCCCCCCCCCCCCCCCCCCCATCGGGGCTTCAAGAAATAGATGAGTTGCACGATGCTTCCATCTTAGAGGATCTAAGCCTGCCCAGGCAATGTGGTGGGAGTCGGGCCGTCCATGCTTATAAACTTCAAATCAAACAAAAACTTGCTGTACCGTAATTCCCTGTGTAAACCACGCACTTTTTTCACCCATAAAATGGTGAAAAAAATCCCCTGCGTGTAATACAATGGCATAGAAAAATGACATTGTTTTTCTCGAAAAGTCGGCAGGTCACGAAAACCCATTACAAATACAATGTGACACTTTGAGACCCTCATAAAGTTCGTTTGACATATTAATTCATTGAATCGTTCATACCATTAAAAATGCAATCAATATTCCTATCTCAGACATCAACCTTTCATCCATATTACCTTTTATTAGCACAAAAATTGTTTCCATATTTTTCCACATTTTGACAGGAAGGTATACCCAAATTTACATAATGAACTAAATTTGCTGAATCTGAATAGACTGGTCACAAAACAGTGGTTGGTTGGAAATACAGAAATTCTGCATTTTTTGAAAACTTCTAATAATAAAAATAATAATATTATTATTAATAATAATACTTATAGTATTATTTATGATAGTTAATGTATGTCAACAAAGTTTCAAATTGCACAGGAAATCGGGTTGCTTGAAGTCAGGCATGAATCACCGTTTTATTAACAGTAAATGCAAAATGGGCTTCTTTAATTGAGTGAGATGTTTGACTCACGCTGAGAAGGTGTTAATTATGGGATTAGCATAGAGAACGAGTGAATAACCAGAAGTGTCAAAATACTCAATCTACCTGTAGAAATTTCTGTCAATAACGCTATGGAGCACCTGCCTTGGAGGCATGTTGTCACAATTTTACCTTTGGAAAGAAACCTGTTTCTATCTTTCCTTGTGAAAGAAAACTGGGAAAATGCATTGTCATCTTTCATAACAAATGAATAACCACACCCTTAAAATGTCACCTTGTCACACACCACCGTTATGGGTAAACAGAGAACTGCCTATGCTGCAAGAGAAAAACTAACCACTATTCTATTCTATAACTACTAGGAAATATACCTATAACCAGTCAGGCTATTTTGATAGTAGCCAATCAAAATTCGTGTACTTTCATTTTCAATCAAAATGGCGGCTGAGAAAAGCATTCTGTGATACTGGGGAAAAGCATGTGCGTGTTTTAGACTGGAATATTTTTTTTCTCACATATCTTGGACTCAGAATTGAGGTGCGTGTTATAGATGAGTGCGTGGTATACACAGGGAATTACGGTAATTCTTCTAAAATTTTAACTTTTGTTTCGCGATCCAGCAAGGTGTCCAAACAGTGGAAACGGAATAGCAAACAGTGTAGACCCTGATCAGACTGTAGCAGTCTGATCTGGGTCTGCACTGTTTGCCTAGGCCTATCTGTCCCAATACTTAGGATCATTATGGTAGCTTGAGTAATAAAAGGGATAATTTTCCTTCAGAATCAGGTCATCTTGTAATATATACGACAGTCAGAAGGAGAATATATGTCCCTATACAGGACACAATCATCAGCAAACAAACGGACAGATGACCTGATATTATCAGGGAGAACATTGATGAATACCAAAAAGAGGACCGGTCCAAGGAGCGAACCTTGTGGGACACCGGATAGAACAGGGACTGGATCAGACGCTTGGCCATCAAGTCCAACTTGTTGACAGCGCCCTGAGAGCCATGAGCTAATCCAGCTACATGTATGTGTGGATCCTCTTATCCCATAGCAGTCCAATTTGTACAATAACCTTCTGTGATGTACCTTGTTAAAGGCCTTGGCGAAATCCATGATGATCAAGTCAGTCTGTTTGTGGCCACGGTTTGTGGCCCCATCCAGATGCTCACAATGTCTGACATGGAAGAATTGGACTAGTTGAGTTTCGCAAGACCTTTGACTTCGGAAACCATGTTGACAGTCAGCAAGAATGCTCTCAAAGGCTAAATGCTTGTTAATGCTGCTAACTAATATATGCTCCAGGGTTTTGCAACAGATGCATGTTAGCGACACTGGTCTATAATTTGCTGCATCATATTTTCCCCCTTTTTCATATACTGGGGTCTGTAAAGAATTGAATAGGGACTTCAGCCAGGACAGGCGGTCCTGTTAATTACAACCGTCAAAACATATCATGGCAGCTACAAATTCAGAATCGTGATAAGGCGGTGCCAACAGACATCAAAGCTCTGTTGGTGACGTCTCCGGCTTGGCCTCCTCTCAGGCATGGGAGGCAGGGTCGGGCCATTGTGGCGAATCAAGCAAGCGCCTGAGGAAATTCAGGGTGGAAACATGCAATGTTAACACTCTGAGAGGAAGAGTTTGCGAGGTAGTGGAAACACTATCTCGCAGGAAAGTGGATGCCTGTTGTGTCCAGGAGACCAGATACCGTGGTGGAAACTGCCGCACAATCAAGGGCAAGGACACCAAGTATAAGCTCTACTGGTCTGGAAACGATAAAGGCACTGCTGGTGTAGGAGTGTTTGTCGCAGAAGAGTGGATAGAGAAAGTTTTTGAAGTGCACAGAGTCTCAGACAGAATCATCGTGGTGAAGCTTGTAGTCGGCCAATGCGTGGTTACCCTTCTGTCTGTGTATGCCCCACAGAGTGGTTTAAGTGCTGAAGTCAAGGACTTGTTCTTTGACCAACTGCGTGCTGTGACTGCCAGGATCCCAGGATCCGAACTCCTGATCCCATGCGGAGATTGGAATGGCCACGTAGGCCGTGCAGGCACTGGATACAAGGAAGTGCATGGTGGGATCGGGTATGGTAGACCTGAACCAGATGTTGAGGGTGAGAGGATTCTAGAGTATGCCCTGGCATTTGACCTGCTTCTTGGAAACACATGTTTCAAGAAATGTGACAGTCATCTTATCACGAACAATTCAGGAAGTGCAGCGATGCAGATAGATTTCATCCTTTACCGCAGGACAATGTGCGAACTTGTCACAGATGTGAAAGTGATCCCTGGAGAGGAAGTAGCCCAGCAACATCAGCTACTTTCAGATCCTTTAGCCACATCGTACTAATGTATGTGTATTGTAAATGTATCAAAGATCGAAATAAAATATTGTTTAAACCAACATCAGCTACTCATATGCGACATGAGGATTGGTGTGCCACCAAAACCCAAGCGCAAGTTCACCCCCAGACTAAAAGTTTGGAAGCTGAAAGAATCTCAGACAAGAAATCATTTCCAGGAGGTTTTTAGCCAGCATGTGAGTGCTTCAGCAGGTGTAGCAGATGCTACCACTGAGGATATATGGAGCAGCATCAAGACCGGTCTGCTCAAGACAATTGAAGAGGTGTGTGGCACAACTCGGCCCCATCGCTGGCGTCGCGAAACCTGGTGGTGGAATGAGGATGTTAATAAGGTCATTGCAGCCAAGCAGCAAGCCTTTAAAGCATGGAAGACTGGTAAGGGCACCCGTGCATCATATTTTGCGGCAAAACGCATAGCCAGACAAGCTGTGCACCATGCTCTTCAAGAAGCTGAGAAGGAGATCTACAAGAATATTGACCCCAAGTCCTCAGAAGTATACCGCCTTGCTTACCAGATGAGAAGAGAGAATGCTGATGTTGTAGGTGACAAACCAGTAAAGAATGATGCAGGGGAGATGTCAATGAGTGAGGACTCAAAGCAGAGGGCCTGGTTAGAACACTACCAAAGGCTACTCAATGTTGAGTTTGAATGGGACCCAGACCACCTGTCTGATGAACCACCAGTGGAAGGGCCACCCATCCCAATCACTAATGATATGGTTAAGAAGGCTATCTCTCAGATGAAGACTGGCAAAGCACCGGATCCCTCTGGCATAGTGGTGATGATAAGAGCTGCAGGTGATGTGGGTACCTCGATGATCGGCGACCTTGCAGCTGCAATCATCCGTGATGGGAAGGTACCCTCTGACTGGGAACAGAGTTTCATTGTCTGTCTCTACAAGGGCAAGGGCGATGCATTGGAACGGGGCAACTACCGTGGTCTCAAGCTGACAGAAAAGGTCATGAAAGTCCTGGAGAGAATTGCGGATGGCCTCATTAGGCAGTTGGTGTCCATCGACGATTCCCAGTTTGGCTTCGTCCCAGGAAGAGGCACAACAGACGCAATTTTCGTTGTACGGCAGCTGCAAGAGAAGTATCTGGCAGCCAACAGGAGACTCTACATGGCTTTTGTAGACCTGGAGAAGGCATTTGACCGAGTGCCTCGGAAAGTCATCTGGTGGGCACTAAGAAAACTTGGAGTGGACAAGTGGATTGTGAAACTGGTCCAAGGGATGTATGCTATTAAATGCTCGGAGCTGTGTCCGCATTGGTGATGGTTACAGTGAAGAATTTGAGGTGAAGGTGGGTGTTTATCAATGCTCTGTTCTCAGCCCACTGCTTTTCATCATAGTGCTTGAAGCCTTGTCATGCGAGTTCTGCTCTGGAGTCCCCTGGGAGGACCTGTATGCTGATGACCTTGTCGTCATCATAGCTGAATCCCTTTCGGAATGTGTCAGGAGGCTCTTAACTTGGAAAGACACAATGGAGGCGAAAGGGCTGAGAGTGAATGCAGGAAAGACAAAGATCATGATCTGTGGTGCAGGTCTGGACCTCTTGCAGAGTACAGGCCAGTTCCCATGCGCTGTATGTCGCACTGGAGTGGGCAGCAACAGTATCTTTTGCAATGGCTGCAAGTTCTGGGTGCACAAGAAATGAAGTGGGCTCAAACGCTTGATAGAGGACCCTGATTACAGGTGTACACGGTGCCAAGGAACTGCACGCCCCTTAGATGGCAAACCACAGAGGGAAGTCCAAGTCGGATCCGACAAGCTGGAGGTTGTAGCTTCCTTTTGCTACCTAGGTGATATGCTATCTGCAGCGGGTGGTTGCGACCTTTCAACTACATCATGTGTGAAAACACCTTGGAAGAAATTCAAGGAGTTGCTGCCAGTTCTCTCTTCCCGCCACCTCTCGTTCAAGACATGTGGCCGTGTGTATAACTCTTGTGTGCGGAGCGCAATGCTCCATGCCAGTGAGACATGGCCATTGACAAAGCCAAACCTCCAACGTTTACAGCGAAATGACAGGGCAATGATCAGACAGATCTGCAATGTCAAGCCACAGGACACTGTCACCATCAGGTCCAGTGAGTTACTTGAGCGTCTTGGCATTGAGGACCTGGACTTCATCCTGAAAAAGAGAAGGCTTCGCTGGTATGGACATGTGGAACGCTCCAACGGTGCAGTTAAGACTGCCTGTGACATACAGGTAGGTGGAAAGCGGGGGCCAGGAAGGCCCAAGATGACCTGGAAGCAGCGAACAGAAAGAGATTGCATCAAAAATCTGTTGATGATGATGATGACTGGGGTTACATTTGCTTGTCACCACTCGTCTGGTACAGTGCCCTGGGCAAGGGATTCATTGAAAATAAAGGCCAGCACAGGAAAAATTTCAGCACTACATTTCTTAAGCACCCTGGCATTCAGGCCATCTGGCCCAGATGCCTTATGTATTTTGAGCTTATCCAACAGTTTAGCGACCCCCTTGGGGTAAACTGTTATGTCCCCCATAGCAGGTAACGGACTATTACCTTTGGATGGTAGCTCACCATCAGTTTCTCGCGTAAATGCAGATTGAAACTGTTTGTTGTCGGTCTCACTATAAAACGACAAGAAGCGTCAAGAAGCGACAAGAAGCGTCAAGAAGGGACAAGAACGTTTTTAAACATTTTTATATACATCTAAGGCAGATTTGATCTTTTATAACATTTTAAATGCTTCCTGGTATATTTTTGTCAACACAGGTTCATTAGATGCCCTTAAAGTTTGCTCTGAACAACTGTGCAATCCCGACTCGGAAAAGCTTAGGCAAGTATTGTGCGACAAGAAAGCGTCAAGAACATATTTTAACACTTTTATTCAATCTTTCTGGTAATAAGATAAGACCAGACATTGGCAAACTTAAATGTGTAATTTTGTGTCCATACAAGCTCCTTTAAAAGCCCATAAATGTTTATCAGATCCATAATAAGGACCTGTCGTGTAGCTTTATCCACTGATGAAAAAGCGTCATGAAGGGATTTTACCTTTTGTTTCGCTAGATACTAGCCTACATGTGATAGATTTCATAAGATATTTATATATATACATAAGCATTCATACAGGGAGAAACAAAGATTTGCGATTATTTTTTTTTTTTTAAGGCTTTTATTTTGTGGGAAAGTAACTGTCCTTATGGCCTTCCTTTGTTTAGGTTTCCATTATGGTCTGGTCGCTTAATGTTTGTATTTCTTTCCCTTTGGTGTCTTTTATGGGTGGAGTAAGTTAATTGTATCAATTCCTGATCTTTGTTTTACTTCTACTTTTTATTATGCAAAAACGGTGGCGGTCAAGTATCTGGAAACAAGAAAGCGTCAAGAAAAAAATGACGATTTCCACACGTATATTTTTTTCGGGATTTCTGACATATGCAAAGATCCACATATCATTATGGGTTCAATTTGCTCATATATAATACTGCTCTGGAAAATAAAATCAACTTCGGATCCTTATAGTTAAAGGAAAAGTTCCACCTTCTGCCGTTGTTCGCTTACCAGGAAAAAGCGACAAGAAAATATATCACGGCCCAAATCGTTAATTACTTTCACTCAGTTTGAGTAATTTAAGTTGAATTACTCAATGGCTTGCGGGCTATAAAACTGATAAAATCAATAAGCGTGTATTTCTTCATAGCACCGCCAATTTCTTTCTTTTCCTTCCTTTATTTTCATTTTCTTTATTTCTTTCTTTCGTTCTTTAATTGTTTCCTCTCTTTTTTCTCTTTCTTACATAGTAACAAATAAGTGCACTTACTTTAGATATTTCATTTTTTTTTTCCTAACAAAAGATTTGTTGAGGATTTTGTTTGTTTGTTTGATTTGATTGGAGGTTTAACGTCCCCGTCAACACTGTATAGGTCATTTTGGAGACATTGCTTCCAATTTTGTGGGATTTTTACCCAACATTGAGATGAAATGACATCTCAAGCCCTGCCGACCAATGAAATCAATTAGGTTTATAAGCATTGACGGATCGACTCGCACCGCTTGCCTGGACAGGCTTAGCTCTGCCTGAAAGCATCATGCAGCCCATTTATTTCTTCAAGCCCCAATGGCGGGGCTGGATTTGTTGAGGGTACGTATTAGAATCCTGTGAAGTAAGTTATAATGAGACCCACTACATGTTTTCTATCTTTTTCATGTGGATACCCGTCAGAATCCTTGGTAAGACGATTATGACTACCCACGAGATATTTCTTTATTTTGTTCTTTTTTCTTTCTTTTTCTATCCTACAAAGGAACCGGATAAGAATAACAGCAGTTATCAGCGATTTTCCGAATTAAAAAAAAAATGTTATGGGTACTTGTAAGACTCCTTAACAAACATACTTGTCCTCAAACTCAGCAGCAATAAAACACGCCTATATAATTTTGATCCCCTTAAACCCCACTTTTATATTGTAAAAGGCATAGGTTGTGGGTACACGGTAGAACCGCCTCGCCCCACCTCGGCGAGGCGGTTCTAACGTGTGCCCACAATCTATGTTATAAGTTCTAAGAAAAAAAAAACGCATTTTTCATTAGAAAATGATCCATTTTCCGAGGTTAATTTTGCTTTATGTTTAGATACATGTAGACTTGTGTTCGTAATATTTCAAGTTTTTATTCGTAGAATATTGGGCTCTTAATTTTTCGGTCTCTCGCGGGTTAAAACGATCTCTCTACGAATATAATTGCAGATAGAAAAACTCTACACTTCGCCATGAGTGGATACTAGAATAATGATGATGTTAAACTTTAATGGTGATTATCAAGAAACAAGTAAAAGTATGCTTATGCAATCTTCATAGGTTTTAAAGTAGAGGCTGAAGAAAAACAAACAAACAAACAAACAAAAAACATTTATCGTTGTTAAAATGAAAGTAAAATATTTACTTTCATCAAGAACAAAGCGTATATACAGTACAGGTCGCGCAGAAAAGCCGAAAGACTCTTTATTCCGAATTTCTTCATTTCGCATGATTCTTTTGGCCCTCTAAAACATTCCGAATCTGAAAATTATTCGGAGTGTTTTACTCGCAAACACTCCGCGAACCGTCGTCGTTCGCGATTCGCGGAGCATATTCCGAGTGTTTTGGAAGCTTTACCTTTTTGCCGCAGGCTATCTTTGCCGCGAAATCCATGCGAAAGTTACGCGGAGTGTATTTAATTATTACCTGTGTGTACAACTGATAATTAATTATGAAAAAAAAGAAGAACAAAAAAAAATAAATAAATAAAAAAATAACGGAAGTTATTGGAAATGAAAAAGGGAAAAGGTTTAAAACAAACACGGTTGAATGGCGCAGTGTATCAGTGTTGAAGAATTTATCTTTTATATGCTCATGTGTTTTCCCGGTCCGTTTTCTGTATACAAAAAAGACGATTTTTTTTCGATGTTTTGTCTTTGTGTATGTGTGTGTGTCTGCGTGTGTGACATTCAAGATGTTTTGTCTTCCGATGTTTGGTCGCGTGTTGTTTGATGTTTCTGTTTGATGTCGCATTAGATGTTTTGAAGTTTCCATGTTTTTTTGCCTTTCGATCAAAATTCGGACATCCGTCTTGGACATTGGTCGACCGACAGACAAACAGATAGGCACAGACAGACAAGATAGACCAATGGACAGACAGACAGATAGAGTTTAGAAAATGAAAGATTGCATCTCGTAAACACTCCTATATTGACCCATCTTTTTTGGTAGGTGTAGTGTGGTAATATGGCTCTTTCAAGATCGTCGATCGTTAGTCAAAGGTGGGCGAAACTCGGCTTACCCGGAGAAAATCCGCTTGACCTTTCGGTGCAGAACTTAGCATGTTTTCACTTCCCTCTTTTCATTCCTCAGATGCTGCAGATGAGACTGCGCGAATGCGCAGGCTGGTCCAGATGAGGCTGAGCGGGTGCACAGGCTGTGAGGTCTTTACTGCTCGTTCAGGACTTAATGACTCAAACTACAGTTAGCGAGGCGATTCCATTTTTTGTAGTGTTTATTCGTCGCTGCGATACATGTAAACGTATCTATGACATGACCAGCGTTATCCCTATCTAAATGCCCGATGATTGTCTCTAATCAGACCTCGTGGTTGTGCAGGCTGATCAACTCTAGTCAGGCTCCAATCTACGTCTTTACCGGTCATGTGAATCTTATTGTATTTGGCTGGCGCTCGCTCGAACTTAGCTTCGTGTTTAACGAGGCGATTCCATTATTTATAATAAAAATCATGACATTTATATATATAGCATAACTTGTAATAACTCCTGTTTGTGTGTGTGCGTGTTTTTTTTTTTTTTTTTTTTTTTTTTGAAACCGTGTAGATCATGATCAGATGCCTACAAAACGGAAATGCTAATCAAACTGCGCATACGGAAAGGCTGATCTTCGCTGGTTAGGCAGGATTTGCAGGTTAATATTGAGTTTTTGCAGATCGTGCAAGCATTGGGTCTGATGGGTTAAAGTGACGTTCACAAGAATGATCAGTCATGACTTTAGCATACATAATTACGCCCCGCCCATCGGGGCTTGAAGAAATAGATGGGCTACGCAGAGCTGAAACCGACCACACACGAGTACTTGCTTGTTTATAATGGCCAAATCGAAATCGCTCTTGAGCACATAGCGAATAGTTCCCAAAGCTCTAGATATCTATATACACCACAACCTCTTGGCCCCCGCCAATCAGGGCTGAAAAAATAAATGGGATGCATGATGCTTCCACCCAGAGCTGTATCCGACCGCACACGGGTACTGGTAAACCGCTTAGAGGATCTAAGCCTGCCCAGGCAAAGCAGTGCGAGTAGGACCGTCCATGATTATAAACCCTAATGGTTTCATTGGGCGCCAGGGCTTGAGATATCATTTCATCTCAAAGTCGGGTAAGAGTCCCACAAAATTGGAAGCAACGTCACCAAAATGATCTATACAGTGTTGACGGGGACGTTAACCCTCAAATCAAACAAACAAAACATACATAATTTTTGTTATTTGCGTAAACAGTTCAGTTCCTTATCCGAGTACCTGATGAGGTTTTCATAGACTGATCAGTCTCAACTTTTCTGGCTACACAGCTATCTCTATCACCTCACCGAGGCGTTTCAAAAGGAGCGTGCAGGCTTTGGCCGGCGCTAGGTACTGGGTCGGATTTACAAACACTGAGCAGTCAGAATCTTTCTCACTACACGGCTTACTTTATCGACTCACCGAGGCGTTTGAAATATGAGCGCGCAGGTTTTTTTCCGGTCTACAAGTCCCGAGTCTTTGCAGTTCGTGCGAGTTTTACAGTCCAGTTTGGTCATCATAGGCTAAGACATTACGAAAACACGCCTATTAAAATACATCGGCAAAATTTTACCTCCAAAAATGGAATTTTTTCAGATAAAAATCCTGATAATTTTTCGTATTTCTACTCAAAACATAGATTGTGGGTACTCGTTAGCACAATCTCGACGAGGCGGTTGTAACGGTTACCCACAATCTATATAGGGAACATAAAGATTAACCCCTGTAAACCCCAGCTTCGCTATATAAAAGTGGGGTTGAAGGGGGTCAAAACTATATAGGCATGTTTGCGTGATGAATAAAAAAAGTAGTTGCATTCACAATGATTGTGGCAGTTGGAAGGACGGACGGACGAACACCAGTGACGAAAATAATATACCCCCAAAAAACAATAACCAGTGACACCACCCAATGAATCGTATACCCTTAAGCTGAAAAATAAAATGTCGTAGCCGAAGCTGACTGGTTTTGACCGTCGGTCTCATGTTCAGCATGTTTTAAAACAAACCATTGAGATCGTACATTAGCTAGCGCTCGGCATGAACAAAGACCTAGAATAACATGCACTGTCAAAGGTAAGTGTTTTCGCTCATTTCACCATGGATAGAACTGCGGCCACTTATGACGGACGGACGAACAACAATGACGAAAATAATATGTCCATGTTTTTTTTCTTCAAAAAAACACAAAAAAACGGGTATATTAAAATCAACAACACCCCTATTTTAATCAGTAGACTCTACCAAGGAATTGTATACCCTTTTACTGAAAATAAATTCGCAGCCGGCCTCATGTTCAGCATGTAACAAAACACTGAGATCGTACATTAGTTAGCGCTCGACATAAAACCCGTGCTACTACAAAGACCGAGACGGCCCCCGCCCATCGGGGCTTGAAGAAATATATGGGCTGCAGGATGCTTCCACGCAGAGCTGAAACCGACCCGCACACGAGTACTGGTAAACCGCTTAGAGGATCTAAGCCTGCCCATGCAAAGCGGTGCGAGCCGGCCCGTCCATGCATATAAACCCTATTGGTTTCATTGGGCAACAGGGCTTGAGATGTCATTTCATCTCATTGTCGGGTAAGACAAAAAGTCCCACAAAATTTGAAGCGACGTCTCCAAAATGACCTTTACAGTGTTGACGGGGACGTTAAACCTCAATCAAACTAACAAACAAAACAAAAACCCACAATAACATAACTGTCAAAGGTAAGTGTATCATTTCACCATGGGTAGAACTGCGACCACTTGTGATGGCTGAATATTGATCAGACTGCATGGATGCGCACGCCAGCCTGGAAAAACCGTCCATGAAAGGTGGGTGCGTGTGTTATTCCAGCGACTTCCAGTGTATTCATAGGCGAAAGGCTCATCAGACATATTACGCATGTGCGTAAAGTAAAAAACTAGAAATGTGTCCAGACGACACAGATGCCCCCGCCAAGGGCCCCGCCTCACCCCAAAAATCCATGTTGCAACAAAATTTTCTAAGTGTGTGACCTTGTCATAAGGAATATTTGTGAGAAGTTATATTGAAATTGGTGAAAAAATGTAAGCGCTAGAGCAGTGACAAAGTTTTTCTGAAAATAGTCACAGTGACCTTGACCTTGAAAGTCAAACTCGTTCGAGGTATTTTCATAAGGAACATTTGTGTGAAGTTATTTTGAAACCAGTGAAGAAATGCAGGCGCTAGAGCAATGACAAAGTTTTTCTAAAAATAGCCACAGTGACCTTGACCTTGAAAGTCGAAATGGCTCGAGATATTGTCATAAGGAACATTTGTGAAGTTATATTGAAATCGGTGAAGAAATGTAAGCGCTAGAGCGATGACAAAGTTTTTCTAAAAATAGCTACAGTGACCTTGACCTTGAGGCAATGACCTTGAAAGTCGAAGTCGCTCGAGATATTTTTATAAGGAACATTTGTGTGAAGTTATATTGAAATTGGTGAAGAAATGTAGGCGCTAGAGCGATGACAAAGTTTTTCTAAAAATAGCCACAGTGACCTTGACCATGAGGTCATGACCTTAAAGTCAAACTCGCTCGAGATATTGTCATAAGGAACATTTGTGTGAAGTTATATTGAAATCAGTGAAGAAATATAGACGCTAGAGCTATGTTGTGCGAGGGGATAATTAAAATTTTTAAGTCTGTGTCCTTGACCTTGAGCTCATGGGCATGGGTGGGGGTATTGCTGAATAAAACATTGTACCTATATCTATCATCATATGAACCAAAGCCATCATAACAGTTCAGGTTCTGCCAGGTACAAATACCTTAACTGGAGTCTTTAACATGGAAAATTTCTAAGTCCATGACCTTGACCTTGAGGCCATGGGCATAGGTGTGGGTATCGCTGAATAATACTTTGGACCTATATCTATAATCATACCAAATATGAACCAATTCCATCAAATGGTTTGGAAAATATGAGTTCTAAAATGTTCAAGTCTACCTGTTACAAAAACCTTAACCGGAGTCTTTAACATTGAAAATTTCTAAGTCTGTGACCATGACCTTGAGGTCACAGGCATGGGTGGGGGCATTGCTTAATAAAACTTTGGACCTATATCTATCATCATACCAAAGATGAACCAGTTCCATCAAATGGTTATGAAAATATAAGTTCTAAAAGTTCAGGCTCTACCTGTTACAAAAACTTTAACCTGAGGTTACAGGATCACGTACGTACGTACGTACGTACACACACACGTACAGACGGACGTACACATGTACGCACGTACGGAAAACCGAAAAACTATATGCCCCCGGCATCATATGATGCGGGGGCATAAAAACACTTGCCTTTCGGGAGCAAATTCTTTCCTTCAAGAGTAGCATTGATTGATTGATTGATTGATTTGTGGTTTAACGTCCCCGTCAACACTGTAAAGGTCATTTTGGAGACGTTGCTTTCAATTTTGTGGGAGTTTTACCCGACATTGAGATGAAATGATATCTCAAGCCCTGTCGCCAAATGAAACCAATAGGGTTTATTAGCATTGACGGTCCGCCTAGCACCGCGGTTCCTGGACAGGCTTAGATCCTCTAAGCGGTTTACCAGTACTAGTGTGAGGGCCGGATTCAGCTCTGCGTGAAAGCATCATGCAGCCCATATATTTCTTCAAGCCCCTATGGGCGGGGGCCAGTTCAAGAGTAGCATACCATCTCGGAAAAGGTTTTTATTATTACACAGCACCATAGAAAGTTTTCGGTAGATTGACAGTCGACCAAAACTTACGAAGTGCAGTAGCTTTACGATACTAATTCTAAATGAGTGTCACTTATTTGTATGAAATCCGAGTAGCGGTTTATTAAAGCCGCGCTGTTCGTATCAGCGAGGCCAGAGTAGTGTGTAAAGGTTTACCTGTAGAATCGATCTGGTCTGGAAATGGCAAACATGGTAGATCCCGGTCAGAAGCCAAATAAAGGGCCTCTGATTAGAGTCTGCATTGTTTAGAGTTAAGGCATTTAAGGTATTAACGAACGAATGTCTGAGCTCCTATCCAGGGCCATTTTCCCAAATCATCAATGCCTCGATTAAACCATCTTATTGTAATGCTGTTTTCATTATTTCTCCATTAACCCATTTCAGACTGGAAACCCCTAAGCGGGTACCCTGGCAAACAGTGCAGGCCCAGATCAGACGCCGAAGAATGCGGCGTCCGATTAGGGCCTACACTGTTTGCAAAAAGTTCAGCCCTTTTCCTAATCAATTTTGAAGAAAACACAACCTGACGCCCCTAAATTTTCAAATGGACTCCTGCTATATATAAGCTGGAAGCTTCCATTTGGTACAAAAAGGGTTAAACATCTCTCGCTTCTCGTGAACAACCAGTGTGACAGATTGCTTTTTTCCATGCGCTGTCTCCGACTGAGCACGTGATTCCCACGATTTACCGCAGTTCGTCATGTAAGCACGTGCAGATTAACCATACTACGTCATACTAGTGAGCACGCGCACAGTTATTGCGTGTGAAAAGGCACTTACAGGAAACATAATTGCTCGTTTGAGAATTGATCTGTGCAGTCTGATCAGAGCATTTGCTGTTCCTGTGAGCATTCTGATCTCTGGGCTATTCAAAGAGCAACAAGTGAAGACTTTGTCCAAAGTGGATGCATAGACTGGGGAACACATAATTCGATAAGACGTGTAACCATTGAAGACTCAGATCAGCCTGCGCATCCGTGCAGTCTGATCAGAGCCTTTGCTGTTCGAATAAGCCTACTATGTGGGCTATTCAAAGAGCAACAAGCGAAGACTGGACATGTTGTCTAGATGCAAATGCTGATCCGATACTTCTGTAGTAGAAAAAAAGTCTTTGTCGTGCGCCGGCTCATGTACAAGGAAAATGTATAGGAATGCGGTCTACATATGTGTCTGTTTTAGTTTTTCGCCCCACCAACAGCTAATGTCATACAGAGCCGGGTCCTCGGTTAAAAGACGCATCCGAAAGTCTGGAGAGGCCCGGGATTGATCCGACAATCCCTGGTTTATGAGGCGAGTAACGTAACAACTATACACCGGCTATTATAATTTATTCCTCAATGACAGATTTCATGTTAAGGGGTCCGTTAACTGACTACAGATAAAGGTATGTAATAGTGGCAAATCATTATTATTTTAAATTTCTTTACTTCCAATTTCATGCGGCGTCTGATCTGGGTCTTCAAACTCGACAACAGGATTCCAGTCTAGATTCTAGAGATAAGCCATTTGCGCAACACTCTGACCTCACAGCGATTAGAATAGCGCGGCTATCAATACCAGGATTTGTGAAATCAACATTTTTTTAATCCCCCGCCGCGAAGCGGAGCGGGGATTATAGGAATGTCTTTCGTCTATCCGTCCTTCGCGGCGGGATAATAGGAATGTCCGTCCGTCTGTCTGTCCGTAACACTTTCTTGTCCGCCCCATATCTCCTTTACCCTTTGATAGAATTTCATTAAACTTTGGTCAAGTGTTAGTCTCAGTGAGCAGATGTTCAGAACCCATAACGAACCATGCCGACTCAAGGTCAAGGTCACAGTTGAAGGTCATGAGTTTGAAACTTGGTATTTTTTGTCCGTTTTATATCTCCTTTACCCTTGGAACGATTTTCATTAAACTTTGGTCAAATATTCTTTTGAGTGAGCTCATGTGCAGAACCCATAAATGAACCATGCCGACTCAAGGTCAAGGTCATAGCTGAAGGTCAAGAGTTTGAAACTTTGATTTTTGTGTCCGTTCCATATCTCTTTTACCCCATTCTTTTACCTCAGTGAGCTTATGTGCAGAACCAATAAATGAACCATGCCGACACAAGGTCAAGGTCACATTTGAAGGTCACGACTTTGAAACATTGAATTTTGTGTCCGTTCCATATCTCCTAGACCCCTCAAAGGATTTTCATTAAACTTTGATCAATTATCCCCCTCAGTGAGCTCATGTGCAGAGTTCATAAATGAATCTTGCTGACACCAGGTCAAGGTCACATTGGAAGGTTACTACGCCGTATGGCTTTCCGGTCATACATTTTTGATGGATACGTTGCTCATCCTGGAATGTTCAAAACCAACAAACACAATTTCTGCTATAATCATTTTATTCTAGTACATCACGCCCATTGCCAGCCTCGGTATCTCATTCGGATGCGCGTCTGACTTGGGATCAGGAGAACGTGGGTCCGATACTTGCCGGGGTCGGCAACATTCTGTTGTGGAGACTGATCATGAAATTTGTTCTGGCCTTTCTCTCCTTTCCGCTGTTATCAAGAAGGGCAGTTGTCATTCTCTGGCGAAAGAATACGCACTGTGCTGGTTAACCGTTACCGTAAAAGACTGCCCAGGAATAGTGCTGATGGGTAAACTGATCAGTTAAAAAATGACGCCCATAACGGCAATGGAAATGGAGTGTTTTATTGTGCAATAAATCTCAGCGAAGAAGAGCGTGATCGAACAGCCGAAGTTGTAGAACGTCACTCCTTTTTTTTTTTTGTATAAGAGTTTGACGGTCCAGTCAATAATATTTTAGGTCATTCTTTTAGCTGTCAACACTTCCTGTGCAGACCTATTGGCTACGTAAGCGTTTAACTAATAGGCTGCAGTGTACAAATTCTTTCACCAGAAACTGGCAAGTGCCCTTGACTCAGCGGAATGGATTTGTTTGTTTGTTTGATTTGATGTTTACGTCCCCGTTAACACTCTATAGGTCATTTTGGAGACGTTGCTTCCAATTTTGTGGGACTTTTACCCGACATTGAGATGAAATGACATCTCAAGCCCTGTCGGCCAATGAACCAATACGGTTTACAAGCATGGACGGTCCGACTCGCACTGCTTTGCCTGGGCAGGCTTAGATCCTCTAAGCAGTCAACCAGTACTAGTGTGCGGTTGGTTTCAGTTCTGCGTGGAAGCACCTTGCAGCCCATCTATTTCTTCAAGCCCCGATGGCGGGGGCCGTCAGCGGAATGGAGAGAATGACTGTAGAAAAGTTGTAATGATCGATTTCCACGACAGAAAGCTACCGACTCCTTGCAGGTATTGAATCCGCATCCCCCTGAATCACTTAATTTGCCGGGATTCCTTTTAACATATTATGTGCCTTGATAGCTCGGTGGTTAGTGCACTTGCATTTGATGCTAGAGGTCCCAGGTTCGATCCCCGGCAGCGGCGATAAAATTTCGATGTCCGAACACGCTCCATTGGCATCATTTGCAGGGATGAATGTCATAAAGGGCATCGTCCTTCGGATCGGGACGCTATCTTGAGGCCCCCTGTGCAGGGAGAGTCATGCCCTATGCAGGTTGAAGACCCCTACCGTAATTACATGATTACTGTGTTGGCTTTCATCCTGCAAAACTGGTGTGTATGAAATGTACATCTGCGAGTAATGGTAAGATGTGACCGATCGCAGTATTAGTAGAAAGAAAAGGAAGAAACAGTCGAAAAGTTGGGAGAATTTGATGGTATTGTCGAATATGAGTGTGTTAGAATCCAAATAGATCAGCTCCAGTTTGTGAACCATTGCAAAAAAAAAAAATCACAGTTCAAGCTGCCGGTTACTTTAAAGTAGATACACCAATCGTGGTTTAGTCTTCTTTACAAATGCATCCAAACTGTGATTTATTACTCAACAAATCACATACAATATGATAAAATAGAGTCATTTCTCATATAACTTGTCTTGACGATAACAAGACTGTGAGCTAAGGGGTGGGGGTGTTTCGCGGCCCTCTCAAGATTATTTCATTTATTTCTATCAAAATGCTAATCTGAGATGGGCGAAAACTGGAGTACCCAGATAAGAACCTGATAGCCGTTGTTTTTTTACATGCCCGAGTGAGACCCAACAGAGGTGAGAGACCAAATCATTGCTCTTGCAGGGGAGGCTCTCATCGTCTTCCTTATCTCTAGAACTAACGTTTTTTGTTGTTTTTTTTTTAAGATGACATAGTTCGGTATCATCGCGAAAACATGTCTAAATAATTCTGACCCCCTTTAACCCCACTTTTATACAGTAAAACTGGGGTTTAGAGGGGTAAACGTTATTTTCTTTTTTCTGCTCTATAACACAGCCAGTGGTACTCGTTAGAACCGCCTCGATCAGGCGGTTCCAATGTGTATCCATAATCCATATTTTGAGCAGAAATAAGAAAACTATCACGTTTGTACACTGAAAAATTTCAATTTGGTGGTAAAATTATCCTATATATTTGAATAGGCGTGCTTCCGTAATGTTTTTACAAATCTAGTTCAAATGTAAACTACTGGTGCTCGTAAGAACAGCCACAATTAGCCGATCCTCACGAGATCCATAAATCGGTAAATGTAAGCTTCTGTCTAAAAATAAGAGAACTAATGAATATCCCCAATCCTCGTAAGCCCCACTGCTTTATATAAGCTAGGTGTTCATCTCACGGACCTGTCCACCTGACGGACACGTGCTCGGCTACGGTTGCTGTAGATGCTGATTCGGATGTTTTCCTTTTTCCCTTCTCCTTGAAATTTGGATTCCGCCAGCCTTTAAAACAACGATCTGGTCGAAAGAAGTGAATTCTTCAACAGAACATCAAACCAAACAAAGAAAAAAATATATAAATATATATATTGCATTTGGGAACATATCACGAGGAGTACCTTATACTCATTATATGCCTGTTTATTACAACTTCAAGTAAGGCATTTTACCGTAATGGTCCCGTTTCCGTGCTGGGGTATATTAGTTGCACGTGCAAATTGAAAATCCAACCGGCATGAAAAAAGATTGGGTCAAATGATACATGTTAGGCTGCGCGAAAGTTGGCGAGACATGTTAGAAAGGTGAAATTTTGATAGGGGAAGGAAAAACGACCTAATGAAAAATTGTCAGTAAAATAATAATAATAATAATAACAATTAATATACAACCAATATCATATGAATAAATATAAACTTGAACCACTCGGAGTAATTCTACCGACATTCGGAATATTAGCCCCGGGCATTATTGACCAAACATTACCTGTATAGTCGTTCGGAAAACTCCGAGTATACTCGATATTTCGCTGAGTGTTTGGGAGTGGTTTGTTTCCTCATTCCGAGTGTTTTGATGAAAATATGCGGAGTGGTTTGGAGTACTGTGAAAATTGCATTCGGAGTGAAAAAGAAAACTGGCTTTTATGCGCGACCTGTAGTGTATATACGTTTTGCATGACATTACCAAAGTTACACATTAATTTGATAGGATAGGATTGTTCCCTATGAATGTCGATAATTTATTTTTTTATTATTACTATTATTTTCAATTATTTTTGGTTATCAACTGGGGGATGTTTAAGTGATGGCGTATGTTTTTATTTGAAGCGCTGGTTAATTACTGTCACTCAGTTTTGAGCTATTCTAGTTGAATAACTCAATGGCTTGCGTTAATTGCGATCGACGGAACAGATCAGACTCATCAGTAACATTACATCGCTCAACCTTCTTTCTTTCGGAGAGCAAGAGAGAGAGAGAGAGAGGGGGAAAGAGAGAGAGAGACTGTCAAACAAGATAGAGAGAGGGGCGGAGAGCAAGAGAGAGAGAGAGAGGGAGAGAGACTGTCAAACAAGATAGGGAGAGGGGTAGAGAGCAACAGATAGGGAGAGGGGCGGACAGCAAGAGAGAGGGAAAGGAGGTCGTTCAAACGAACACCCAGAATAAGTCTCACTTTGTCTTAATTTTGGTTGCCCCACAAAATCTTATTTTCACTTATTTCAGAACTCGCCTCGTCCCATTATTTTTTCTTGTCGCTTTTTCATGTCTTCATGTCACTTTATAAACCACGTCAACAAGTCCGCGCAATGGATACTCATTAATCCAACTTATTTTTTTTTTTCTTCCCAGAACTATAGTTTGTGGGTACTCATTAGCTTTTTTTCAGTACTCACCTCGCCCTGTTATTTCTTCTTGTTGCTTTTTCACGTCACATTGCATAAACCACGAGTCCATGTCAATGGATATTCATTAATCCAACTTATTTTTTCTCTCCCCAGAACCATAGTTTGTGGGTACTCATTAGCACAGTCTCGCGGAGAGTGTTCAAACGAGCACACACACTCTATCTTATCCATCTTTAATTTTTGGACGCCCCGCAAAATTTTCTTGTCGCTTTTTCAGTACTCCCCTCGTCAAGTTATTTCTTCTTGTCGCTTTTTTCCGTACTCAACTCGTCCCGTTATTTCTTCTTGGCGCTTTGTCATGTCACATTACATAAACCACGTCAACGAGTCCGTGTAATGGATATTCATTAATCCAACTTATTTTTTTCTCCCCAGAATCATAATTTGTGGGTACTCATTAGCACAGTCTCGTGGAGACCGTTCAAACGAGCACACTTAATCTTTAATTTTTGGTCGCCCTGCAAAATTTTCTTGTCGCTTGTTTTCAGTACTCGCCTCGTCCCGTTATTTCTTCTTGTCGCTTTTTCATGTCACTTACCATAAACCACGATTACAAGTCCGTGTAATGGATATTCATTAATCCAACTTATTTTTTTTTCTCTCCAGAACTATAGTTTGTGGGTACTCATTAGCACAGTCTCGCGGAGACCTTCAAACGGACACACACCCTCTCTCTTATCCATCTTTAATTTTCGCTCGCCCCGCAAAATTTTCTTGTCGCTTTTTTCAGAATTCGTCCCGTCCCGTTATTTCTTCTTGTCGCTTTCTCATGTCACTTTACATAAACCACGTCAACAAGTCGATGTAATGGATACACATAAAATCCAACATTTGTTTTTTTCCATAGAACCATAGTTTGTGGGCACTCATAAGAACCGCATCGTGGAGGCCGTTCTAACGAGGACCGACAATCTATCGTATTCATCTTTAATTTAGGTTGCTATGCAAAATTTTCTTGTCGCTTTTTCAGTACTCACATCAACCCATTTTTTCTTCTTGTCGCTTTTCAGCTGATGGGGTTATTGGTCGGTTTGACTATTTTCTTACCGACTGATTGTCTTTTTCGCATTCTTCTGCCTAAAAGGCATAATTAAATTTATTCCTTTGGGTTCTTCTTTTTGTAGCCCCGTAAGTTCTTGTCGCCTTTTGCGGACTTATAGTCCCCATGAATTTTCTTGTCGCCTTTTTAGCTCCCGTGTTTCAGCTCTCGACGTTATTGTGCGGTTATTTTTTCCATTTTTTTCCTTACCAGCTGATAATCTACTTTGCGATTTAATGCCTGAAATGGATATATGAGTTTGATGGTTCTTCATTTTTGTGCAGAGCTCTCGGAAACGCAGGATTCTGCGTATTTTACGCCAACTTTTGTCGTTGTACGCGTAAAATTCACAACCGGTGATTCTTGTGTACGCATGTTTTTATTGCGACACGCGTCCAAAATTACAGAAGCGGTAAATTCAGAAGCTAATTTAGGCCGCTTATGCAATACCAATAAAAGATCAAATGCGGCGCCGCTTTTTATGTTGAAAGCGCACGTGCCACAACCCAGTAGGCGTGACCTATATTGACAGGTATTTTTGCACCTGTCAGTGGGAGATACGATATTGGAAAGTGGTCGGTTTGCGGCACGTGTTAAAAATGATTGTACCTGTTTAATCTCGCCGCGCTAATCCCCGTGTTATTACGGATTACAATTAATTATTTTACTAATTGATGTAATCTCATATCATCAACGGATTAGCATGTGTCGGTAAAATATCACGTTTAGTTAAACCAGGGTTACGGCAAAGACAGTATAATTGACGAATTACCAATGTCATGTATTTTCGCGACTACACGATCATACTTTTTATCTTTCGGTCAAAGTGTGTTTCGACGTTTACTGGCGACAAAAATGTATGTAATTCTTCAAAATACAATCATTTTAACAATTACAGGAAGTCAGACGTGGTTAGGATGCTTCCCCTAGGTATTTGTTTTCACCAATTTAAAATAATTGAGCTACTGTCACATACATATACCTCCGAATTTGAAAGCACAAATATAGCTAAAAAGAACGCTGCTTTTCTGATCTGGGTTTACATTATATCTGCTGTTATCCTAATACTACCTTATTTTTATGTGGCATTATTTGACTAGAAGTGTGAGAATAAGTCTGAGCAACTGCATTGGGATAGGGGGGGGGGGGGGGGGGATAGACACATCAGTGAAATATTTCTAACTAGTACCCACAATCTACATGTTTGGAACGAAGATATTAAATGTATTTATTAGAAAAAAAAAAGTTTGGGAGCCATGAAAGTATACAGTTTTTCATATGGACATGTAGCCTGATAATAAGAAGTTTTTTGTCTATGTTCTATGCGCGATCAAGATCACAACTCCCAACTTTTTTATGTGCGAATCCAACTTTTTATCTGTGAATCCAACTTTTTACAAGGAAGGATTCCTGGAATCCTGTTTTCAAAATCCTAGTGAGAGCTCTGTTGTGTAGTCGCCACTTAACCTTCTTGTCGCTTTTTCATGGACTCATGAAGTTTCGTGTCGCTTATTCAGAACTCAATTTATCGGGCATGCTTTCGTACCCCATGATGCGTCTTCTACGGATTTTAAGCATAAAATGCATACCGGAATATGTTCCATACACTTCATGACGCTTCTTGTTATCGCTTCAACTGTGAAAAATCTTCTTGTCGCTTTTTCTAGCACTCAAATCGCACCGTAATTTCTTCATGTCGTTTTTTCACCACACAAGATGCTTGTGCGGTTTGCCTTTCTTCGTGCAGCAAGTTAGTCTTCTACACATTTCAATGCCTTTAATGCATATTGCATATAAGAGACATAAATATATATGACTTCAATTCGAGAAAAAAACAAGACTTATATCTAACATTTACTCTTTGTCAGACGCAACATTTTCTTGTCGCTTTTTCTCAACCGAACGCACGTGATTTTTATTTTTTATTTTACACAAGAAAATGCAATATTTCTGGAACTTTTCAAACCTGATCCTTTGAAATACTTAATTTATTTATAAATTCATTAAAAACCTGATATAGGAATGTATATTTCGAATGGAATATGATCATGACGCTTCTTGACGCTTCTAGACGCTTCTTGTCGCTTTATAGTGAGACCCGTTTGTTGTATATGTTAGTCTTATCTCGCGAGTCTGTTTTTCAAAATTCCGCTTTCCCTTAGCGAAGTGATCCCAAATGCATCCTTTTTCAGGGAGTTTACAAATGACCAAAACTTTTTAACCTTACCACTCTTCTGGGGGCTATCAGGATCTATGCTAATGCAAGAACTGACATTTATAAAGAGTCATTCTTCCCCAGAACCATTAGAGATTGGAATGCCCTTCCGGATTTGATTATTTCGACAGCTGAGGGTGCTGATTATTGTGTGGCTAAATTCACCTCTTTGGTTAGAGCTAGGGACTAACTTCCAACATCACAGGTCCTGGTGTATGAATGTCATTTGACGTGTCACGAGTAACAATTCTGATTCGGATGTTGTCATCAAAGGTAAATATGCTGGAAACGTGCTTCCAATTTGCATCTCTAATTACCTTTTGTATGTGTGTTCTGAACCGTAATGGTTCTTAATGTCTTACCTCCCCCTCAGGTGTTTCGACGGGCCTTTAGACGAAATAGCACATCGAGTTTGTTAGCAGCGATAAAATGCTTTATAGATGAACAACAACAACATTTGAAGAATAGAACAAACCTTCTCTTCAACACAGTTCACCACGATCGACGGATATTTTCGGCTCAGCCATCTGAAAAATGCTGGAACTCCCATGCTGATATAAGGGTTAAGTATCCCTTAATTAGAAAATAAACAGGAGTAAAACACAGAAAAATTCTGTAAAAAATAGCAGTATTTTTCACATGTGTGTACAGTAAACTTCCGGTGAAAAAAAAGTGTTAGACGAATTCTGATTTGTTAATAGTTTTGGAAACTAACCAATCCAAATTTGTGTAAGTACAACCGTCTCAGCTGGTTTCCTGTTATTTTCCTTGTGGGTAAAAGCCAACTTTTGATTCGCTAACCAAGACTCAACTGAAAAGATTAAGATTTCTTCAAGAACTAACATATAACAGGTATGACAAATGAATGAGAATAATCAAATAAAATTAAACTTATTAGCAGATGATATTAAAAGTTAAAATAGCACACTTGAACACACCGAATTTTGTAAAAGGTTTGAAACTTTGCAGTATTAACATTAACGGTTTAAGAGGAAAGATACTTGAACTTTTAGCTTTCCTTGATACTCACCAACCACATATTGTGGCTATTCAGGAAACAAAGATTGACAGTTCAATTATGACTTCGGAGCTTTTCCCTGAAACTTGCGAATACAGTGTCTACAGAAAAGATAGAAACACTCATGGCGGCGGGGTGATGTTGCTCGTTCACAGAGATATCCCTCATATGCCATTCATGGAACTGGAAAACGATTCAGAATCTGTTTGGGTTAAGGTTTTTGCAAACAAAACTTCCCACTTTATTGCAAGTTGGTACCGACCACCTAACGACACTGTCGAAAACTTCCACTTATTTAAAGATCAGCTTGATCGCATTAAGTCTCAGAATAAGGGTAAAAAACTTCCTGCAGTACATGTCTTAGGCGACTTCAACTTCAGAGAGATTGTTTGGCCAGATAGGCTCAGCAAACAAGGCACGATGCTGAGTCCGTCAGAGGGACAGGTGTTGGTCGACATCATGAATGATCATGGCTTGGAACAGGTTGTTGACTTCCCTACTCGAGATAGAAACACTTTGGATTTGATTCTTACAACTTTGCAAGGACAGTTTGGGGATATTCAATCCCCGGACAAACTAAGTGATCATGATATTGTCTCTGGATTTTTGAAAATCTTCATACCACCTATAAAGAAACCTCGTAGAAAGGTGTACTTATATCAAAAGGGTGACTATGAAACTATGAGGAAGGATGCCCTAAACTTTGCAAGAGAGAAATACTTTAATGGTCATTCAGACGCTCGGTCTGTCCAGGAGAACTTTGATTTGATAAAGTCTTTCATTCAAGCTTCGTCCGAAAATCATATCCCTTCCAAAACTAGCAGGTCTGTATCTTCAATTCCTTGGATCACACCAGAAATAAGAAGAAAAATTCGGAGGAGAAATAAGATTCATGCTAAGGCAAAAAAGTCGGGAAGTGGTAAACTCAGAGCAAAATTTGAAAACTTGAGACGAGAAATTAAAAATGACATCAAAAATCAGCATGATCAGTATGTAAATAACTTGGTAGGTGATGTAAAGGCGAATCCCAGAGACTTCTACAGATATATCAATAGCCAGAAGAAAGATAGGCAAGGTATCCCACCCCTTAATAAAAGAGGAGGGAACGGGGTCGCTGAATCGGACTCTGAAAGGGCAGAGGAATTGGTTGGTCAATTCAATGATGCATTTAATAAAACTGAGTTCAACGAGGTTCCATTGACTGGAAGATCGGCCCCTTTCATGGAAAATATTGTTGTATCCTCTGCGGGAGTGATCAAATTACTTAAAGGCTTGAACCCTTCTAAAGCTTTAGGGCCTGATGAGCTTCATCCTAGAGTCCTGAAGGAACTAGCAAACGAGTTAGGTCCAGTTTTTGCTCATCTTTTCCAACAATCTCTCGATACGGGTGAAATTCCCAAAGAATGGCTCCTAGCGAACATCTGTCCACTTTTCAAAAAAGGGGACAGGGCTCTTGCTCGTAATTATCGCCCGGTGTCACTGACCTGTGTTCTATGTAAATTGCTTGAACACATAGTCTGCTCAAACATCATGGCCCACTTGGATGAACATAAACTTTTGTCAGGCAGACAACATGCATTTAGGAAAAGGCATAGTTGCGAAACTCAGTTGAGCACTGTTATTAATGATTGGGCAAAAATCCTGGACAAAGGGGGGCAGGTGGACACATTTATTCTGGACTTTGAGAAGGCTTTTGACACCCCTCCTCATGAACTACTTAAATCCAAATTATTTGGTTATGGAATTGGTGGGAAGACTCTTAAATGGATAGATTCCTTCCTTTGCTACAGAAAACAGCGTGTTGTTGTTAATGGTGAATCTTCAGTATGGGCGCCAGTTTTGTCTGGAGTCCCACAAGGGACCGTTCTTGGTCCTCTATTGTTCTCCCTGTACATCAATGATATTTCCACTGATATTGACTCAGAAATAAGACTGTTCGCAGATGACTGTGTTTGTTACCGGGAAATTAGAGATACAGATGACTCACTGAAACTTCAGGCTGACATTGATAGATTAGGATGTTGGGCCAGAAAATGGGGCATGAGATTTCAACCAGTTAAATGCAATATTATGCAGATAACAAGGAAGAGATCTAATAAAGTTGAGGCTTCTTACACCTTAGAGGGAACGGTCCTCGAAAATGTGAATTCCATTAAATACCTTGGTGTGACAATCACTCACGATTTGAGATGGAATACACACATTAGCAATATGTGTACAAAGGCGAATAGAACACTTGGTTTCCTGAGGCGAAATCTTCATCAGTGTCCTCAGGATGTGAAAGAAACAGCATACAGGGGACTTGTTCGCCCAATCTTGGAATATGGTAGTTGCATCTGGGACCCAAGCGGAGTGGTCCTAAATGAAGAAATTGAAAAAGTTCAGAATAGAGCTGCTAGATTTGTAACTGGAAATTATTGCTTTGAAACTGGGAGCATGACTGGAATTCTAGGAAAATTAAGATGGGAGTCTCTAAAGAAAAGGAGAAGAGACAGTAGGCTCATACTCTTATACAAAGGTCTAAAGGGTGCTGCCAGCATTCCAACAGATGACCTTGTTCCCCCAGCTAGGCATTGTAGAAAACACCATTCAATGACGTTTCAGACCCTTACTGCAAGAACGGATATTTATAAAGAATCGTTTTTCCCCCGAACCATAAGAGATTGGAATGCCCTTCCCGATTCTATTATTTTGACGGCTGAAGGTGCTGAGGATTGTGTAGCTAAGTTTACATCTTTGGTTAGAGCTAGGGACTAACTTCCCATATCACAGGTCCTGGTGTATGAATGTCATTTGACGTGTCACCAGTAACAATTCTGATTCTGATTCTGATTCTGAAGGATATAATATATGACAAAAGAGCCTAAACTAGTTAAATTATCACTTTAAAATTCAGCCGGCAGGGTTTAATAAATAATAATAATAATAAAAAAACACACACACCCACACACACACACAAATGACACAGTGGGATAGGGCGCCAGCACCCACACCCACATACTTGTACCACAGATAACTAAAACAAATATTGGCTATATTTCATCAAAAGGCGTAGATGATTCAGAGTTAGTAGCAATTATCCCTATTTTCTCAGAAAATTAAAATAAAATAAAAAAGGAGTGACCCAACATATTTGTTACATATTTTAGGTATCTCAACTCTTTGGTGCGGTCGTTGGACATCTAAGTGGCGAAAACAAGGGTCCCAACGCTTTCCAAAAAGGTTGGACCGCAAAATTTACAGCCAATAAATAAATAAACACATTTTTGGCATCTTTAGAGGGTAACATATTAATTTTGCAGTATGTTTACTTCTATTTCCAAATACATGTAGCACAATTCTACACGTGTCTCTATATGTACTTTTACTCCTGCTAAAATATTCTCGAGACAAACCCACCCTAGAAGTAACTTTAATGTAAAAGTTTGGCACAAATATTGACGCTTGCATAATAACCCCTATTTTACATCTTACGATTCCTTTGAAATGTTAAGCAATTTTCAGTTCGCTTTGTGTTATTTAGCCCCATTTTTTTAAAACTTAATAAACTAGATACATGAAAGACGTCATTCGAGGCGGTTCAAAAGACTACCCACAATCTATTTAGACTTCGTTAGATTGTCGGTACTCCTTAGAGTGAATGAGTGAGTCTTTGAGTTTTACGTCCCACCAACAGCTAAGGTCATACGGAGACGGGACCTCGGTTTTAAGACTGATCCGAAAGTCTGGAGAAGCCCGGGATCGATCCTGCGACCCCTGGTTTACAAGACGAGTAGCGTAACCACTACACCACCGACGGAGGTTCTAGGTACTCATTAGAACCGTCTCTTCGACACTGTTCTAAAGAGTATCCACAATCTTGCTCTTTGGTCGCTCTACAGAATACCCTCAATGAGGCGACTTCAAAGAGCAACCACAATCTATGTTTCTGCTAAAATAAGAAAAAAAAAACAATATTTTCCGTGGAAATAGGGTAACTGTAGATATATGAAAGACGTCATTCGAGCGGATCTAAAGAATACCCACAATCTATGTAAGATTCCTGTTAAATTGTGGTTATTCCTTACAATCGCCTTATTGAGACTGTTCTAAAGAGCATCACAATCCTTGTTTGAGAGCAAAAACATAGATTGTGGGAGCTCTTCAGAACCGCCTCATGGAGGAAATAATGTAACTGTTGATACGTGAAAAATAGAAGTAGAGGCAATGGTCAGGAATGGATACATTCAACCCACAGCACCCATCAGAGACACCAAAGGGAAAGAAATACAAACATGAAACAACATACCCTAATGGAAACATCAATAGCGGAAAGCCAAAAGGACAGTTACTTTCCCACAAAATGGCCAATAGACTATCCAAAATAAAATAATATAAGCGACACAAACGTTAACATACAAAGACAAACCATAACAAAAATAAACCGCGACAGAAGAACCGCCTTGGAACGGTCAGCGGAAACGAATTCCACTGTGGGGCTTAAATCGATTTTAAGTGGCCACAATCATCGCCTTTACTACCGTCGCGATGGTAATTAAATAACGTTATTTTTGTGTCGTACGTAATGTTTTCACATGGGAACCGATGTCGCTGCTTGTTGTACAGTCAGTGTACTCAAGCTTGTATTCATGATGGATACCACACGTAAACATCAGTTTTGGACTGAACTTCTATAAACAAAAATGAAGAAAAAAAAAAACAGCAAAAAATTATGATAGTATTTTCATTTCTGAAAAAAAAAGAACATAGATTGTGGGTATTCGTTAGAACCGCCTCGGCGAGGCGTTTCTAACGAATACCCACAATCTATGTTCTTAAGAAGAAATAAGAAAACAATATACTCCTGTAAATAAAAATAGGGTTTCAGTGGGGTCAAAATTATATAGGCGTGTTTTCATGATGGATACCACACGTTAACATCAGTTTTGGACTATGCCTCACATCGAAAACTTAACATGCACTCTTTTAAGAAGTGAAATACCAGAAGTATATTCATACGAGCGTTTTTAATTACCGCCAGTAAAGGTGATATCAGTAGTTTGTGTAATCGATTGATGTCAACTGGCTGATAAATCGATTAAGCCAAATCGATTATCGAATCATATGTTAAAAGGTGTGAAAAACGCATGTACGAGCTTGTACGAGCTTCATTATTCATCAGACCTGTAGACCGACACAAATACCTATGCAAGAGTGTAGATTATCCTGTAAAGAAGTCAGTGGGGTTAACAATGGTTTAAATTTTAAATAGAAGTGGAGGCAATAATCAGGAATCGATACACTTTAAAATGAAAAACTGAGGTTTACAGGGGTGTACATTAATTTTCTTATTTCTGTTCAAAACATTTGTGAGTACTCGTTAGAACTGCATCCTAACGAGTTTCCACAATCTATATTTGGAGCAGAAATATGGAAAATTTCAGATTTTTTATCTGAATTTTTCATTTTTTTTTTTTTATGTTTTTTTTGGTGGTAAATTTTTCCAATATATTTGAACAGGCTTGTTTTCGTAATGTACCCGACATTGAGATGAAATGACATCTTAATACACAAAACTCTAAGAAATGAAGTTGAAAAAAAATACGACCGGACTCGAACCGGCGACCCTTGCTTACAAGCCCTTCCACCCAATGAAATCAGGTTTATATGCATGGATGGTCCGACTCGCACCACTTTCCCCGGGCAGGCTTAGAACCACTAAGAAGTTTACCTGTACTCATGTACGGTCAGTTTCAGCTCTGCGTGGAAGCATCATGCATCACGGTCTATATCGTCAATCCCCGACAAGCTCATATAATATTACCCATGAGTACCCACCAAATGTAGATCAAGAAAATAAATAGTGTTGATAATGTTAACGTTAAACTACCGCTCAAAACATCACAACCAGCTTGTCGTGTCTTCATTGTACCGCACTTGCGGTATTGGCGTATGTTGTTGATATCTCGCCCTGAAATAGTTTCGTTAAAAATACTAAAACATGCATTTTTATATTACATTCTAACATTTGAAGTGTCCTTGTCCGTCATTGCCAGTCCTTGTCAGTCCCAGCAGTGTTTAGGACCGTCGGTAAATGCGGTTAACCTCCTTCTTTGGTTATAACGAGTACCCACAGTCTATGTTTTTGAGATAATGGTAAAAAAACCTATAGGAAAACACATACATGTACATATGTAAACCCATCCTTTCTGCTTATAAAATGAGGTGACATTGTATGTAAAGTAGAAGTAAAACAAAGATCAGGAATCGATACAATTAACTTACTCCACCCATCAAAGACACCAAAGGGAAAGAAACACAAACATTAAGCGACCAGACCATAATGGAAACCTAAACAAAGGAAGGCCATAAGGACAGTTGCTTTCCCACAAAATGGCCATATGGCCATCCAAAATAAAAAGACACAAGTGATACACACAGTAAGTAACACACAACAACATAAATAAACCGCCACAGAAGAACCGCCTTGGAACGGTCAGTGGAAAGATTTCCACTGGGAGGCTTAAATCGAATTTATCGAAGCCTGAATTTATTAGAGAAATTTCTTGTCGGTATATGCGGTTAAACCTCTGAATAGATTATGTTGCTTTTCCTTTAAAAGTCATTATAATTTACCAGAATTAATTTCTAATTCAAGAATGATATCAAACTTATCAGAAAATCAGAATCAGATTCAGAATTGTTACTGGTGACACGTCAAATGACATTCATACGCCAGGACCCGTGAAATGGGAAGTTAGTCCCTAGCTCTACCCAGCTACACAATCCTCAGTACCTTCAGCCGTCGATATAATCGATTCGGGAAGGGCATTCCAATCTCTAATGGTTCGGGGGAAGAACGATTCTTTATAAATTTCCGTTCTTGCAGTAAGGGTCTGAAGCGTCATTGAATGGTGCTTTCTACAATGCCTAGCTGGGGGAATTCACATTTTTGAGGACCGTTCCCTCTAAGGTGTAAGAAGCCTTAATTTTATTTATTCTTTTTCCCATTATCTGCCTAATATTGCATTAAAGGGTTGAAATCCCATGCCCCATTTTCGTGCCCAACACCCTAATCTATCTAAATCCTTCTGAAGTTTCATTGAGTCCTCAGTATCTCTGCTTTCCCGTCTGGGAACAGTCTTATTTCCGAGTCCGTGTCATTGGAAAATCATTGATGTACAGGGAGAATGGCAGCGGACCAAGAACATTCCCTGGGTGACCCCAGATAAAACTGGCGCCCATACTGAAGATTCACCATTCAACACGCTGTTTTCTGTAGCAAAGGAAGGAATCTATCCATTTGAGAGTCTTCCCTCCAATTCCATCACCAAATAATCTGGATTTAAAGTAGAAGTAAAACAAAGATCAGGAATCGATACAATTAACTTACTCCACCCATCAAAGACACCAAAGGGAAAGAAACACAAACATTAAGCGACCAGACCATAATGGAAACCTAAACAAAGGAAGGCCATAAGGACAGTTACTTTCCCACAAAATGGCCATATGGCCATCCAAAATAAAAAGACACAAGTGATACACACAGTAAGTAACAAACAACATCATAAATAAACCGCCAAGTAAGTAGTTCATGAGGAGGGGTGTCAAAAGCCTTCTCGAAGTCCAGATTAAATGTGTCCACCTGCCCCTCTTTGTCCAGGATTTTGCCCAATTATTTATAACCGTGCTCAACTGAGTTTCGCAACTATGGCTTTTCCTAAATGCATGTTGTCTGTCTGACAAAAGTTTATGTTCATCCAAGTGGGTCGTGGGGTCGTGATGTTCGAGCAGACTATGTGTTAAAGCAATTTACATAGAAACAGGTCAGTGACACCGGGCGATAATTACGAGCAAGAACCCTGTCTCCTTTTTTGAAAAGTGGACAGATGTTCGCTAGGAGCCATTCTTTGGGAATTTTACCAGTATCGAGAGATTGTTGGAAAAGATGAGCAAAAACTGGACCTATCTCGTTTGTTAGTTCCTTCAGGACTCTAGGATGAAGCTCATCAGGCCCTAAAGCTTTAGAAGGGTTCAAGCCTTTAAGTAACTTGATCACTCCCGCCGAGGGTACAACAATATGTTCCATGAACGGGCCGATCTTCCAGTCCAGGCTGCAATCTGCTTGATTTTCTCACATTAATTGCTTCAAGGTGAGCCTCGCTTTCAAATCCCAGTACCATTAAATGAAATACTACAGCAGACGAAATTAATGATCAAGCTCATTTGAGTTTTAATGCATTATGTTTTTATAAATGTGCATAATAGAATGCAGGATTGTCTGGTAATGTAATCTTAATGAGAAGAATATAATGAGTATTTTAACATATATTTTGATGTTACTTCTTCATGACTTTTGATGAAATTTGTTGAATTTTATCTCCTCTTACCGAGACCTCTAGCAATACACAATGTACAGCCTAGCAGTGACGTCACCATAGAAAATTTCCTATGAGATATTTGCAAGTTTATTATGCATTTTGCAGCCAAATCACATTTTTAAATCATTTTTTTTTTAATTGTGGAAGATATTTATAATACTTTTTTATCATATTCTGAAATATTGCATGAAAAATTCTAAAATATGACCATGAGCATGAAAAATACTGTGACCTAGTTTGATATTTTGCAGGATTTTTGGTACCAGTTGACATAAACATTAATGATCCAATTAATCTGTCTCAGAGCAGGTTAGGGTGGGATTATAGGAACGAATGACAGTGTATATATGTATGAAACCATACATATATGGCACATTGTGGGTGTTGCTTGGAGTTCAAGAAAACATAGAGTTAAAACTAATGCCTGTGATTGAAGGAAATTAGTCCATTAGCACCGCCTTTTGACATATTTGACCGCTTGACAGAAATGCAAACAGGAACACCAAGAATGAGTCGGGCTCATCGGAGTCTAACTGTTGGTTTTCTTTTGCTCCAGCATTTCAGTGGTTTCTTGCTGTCGAGTCCTCACCGTTGTCTCACCTCTGTGGTTCTTTGATTTTTGTGTTCACGGAGATGTTGCACTGATGAGTTAGGAGGCCTTCATGCGGACTGAACAAATTATTTGTCTAAATCGCGACGGAAGTAAGGGCGAGGATTGTGGCCACGTAAAATCGATTTAAGCCCCCCAGTGGAAATCTTCCACTGACCGTTCCGAGGCGGCTCTTCTGTGGCGATTTATTTATGTTGTTGTTTGTTACTTACTGTGTGTATCACTTGTGTCTTTTGGTTTTGGATGGCCATATGGCCATTTTGTGGGAAAGCAACTGTCCTTATGGCCTTCCTTTGTTTAGGTTTCCATTATGGTCTGGTCGCTTAATGTTTGGTTTAAACTGTATTTTATTTGTATCATAACATATATAACATGTAAAGATTACAAACAATATATCAATACAAAATGGGATTCAGAAGGAAGTCATTTGACTTATTGTGTCTGTATCCCTCATATTACACAGTGGTAAAACAAATAACCTGTGACTTGAAATAATGACTTAATAGTAATGACTCTCTGTGATAAGGATTACAAATATGGTAATGGTATTTATGCCTAAATATTTCATAGTATCAAACTATGTTACGAGCTGGAACAGTGTGCATCACAAAGTAAACCAAAGTTATTTTATATAATTATATTTATATTCCATGCTGCTGGAGGTTCCACGGGGAGGAGAAGGGTATTTACCAAATAAAGTAGGGGTGGTCATCTCAACACAAGTATCAAGAATTTTATGTAGTCACCAAGTAGTGTTTTCGACTTACATATCATAATTAATCTATTTTAAGAGACATTTGACCGAGCCTGCCGACGGAAGTTATCATCGACCATTCTGTATTTAAGGAAACAGCTGAATGAAAAGATTTAGGAAGTAAAGCGCTTTGTTCTTATTATGAAGTCTTGCACAGCTAAGAAAAACCTCGTATTTTGTTCAAAGGATAGTTCTAGATTGCCAAAAAGTAGTACATTAAGAGTCGGCTGGCACAGTTCAGATACCTTATTTAAGAGTTCCTGTCTAGAGTTTGCAAAGCGATCGCATTGGAAAAAGAAGTGGTGAGTGTCTTCTACTGATCCACATGTACATGTAGGACTATCAGTGATATTCTTGGAGAACAGATGTTCATTTAATGAACTACATTTTGTTCTTAACCTAGCATGGTGAACCTGACAAAGTCTTTTGCCTGTAGAATAGTATTTGGGTGGCACATTCAAGTTGGCATTTATCTTTGATTTGAAGGCATTAAGGCTGGGTGAATCACGTATATGTTCTGGGAGATTATTCCAGTCACGAATCACAGAAGGCAGAAAGGAGTTATAATAATGCTGCGTGCTTGCATGTATTGTTCGTGTATTATTTGCGTCCCGCAACTGATAGGATGATGTTCTGCCGACAGAAGGAGGAACGAGACGGGTCAAATAATCAGGAGATAAGCCGTTTTGCATCTTATAGAATAGTTGAAGTTTATGTTTTGTTCTACGAGACGACAAAGTTTCCCAACCAGTTTCGAGTAAAAGTGAATTAATAGAGACAAGTTTTGTGGCACCTGTAACAATTCGCGCAGCTTCATTCTGAATTTTTTCAAGTTCATTCACTTCATACATGGTGCAATTATCCCACACAACATCAGCATATTCCAGGAGTGGCCTAATAAAGGAAAAGTATATTGTCTGAAGAGGCTTTCTGTTGAGTGTAAATTTTAATTTCCGCATTACGTTAATTCTATTCCATGCTTTAGATTTTATATATTCAAGATGGTCGTGCCATGTACAGTCATTAGAAAGAAAAACGCCTAGGTGCTTATGGCTGGGGACTTCATTTATGGGAGTTTGATCCAATAATACGGGGGGATGGTAGGGTTTGTTCTGTTTCCTAGAGAAAATAACTGATTCGGATTTCAGAGGGTTAAATTTCACTAGCCATTTCGTTGCCCATTGATGCACTTTCAGCAGGTCAGAGTTTAGTTGGTCAGCAGCGAGGATGGGGTCTTCAACTATAATATAAAGGCTCGTGTCGTCAGCAAAGAGCCTTATTGTAGAATCTATATCTTCAACAATGTCGTTAATGTATAGTATGAATAGAAGAGGTCCGAGTATAGAACCTTGAGGAACTCCAGCTTTGATAGGAGTCCAGTTGGAAGATGCACCCGGTAAAACCACTCTTTGTTTCCTATCCTTCAGGTAATCTGTGAACCAGTTTAGGAGAGACCCAGAAATTCCTATAGACCTAAGCTTAAAAAGAATACCTTTGTGCCAGACTCTGTCAAAGGCTTTGCTTATATCACAAAAGATTGCTCGTACTTCCTTCCCTTCATCTAGAGCTTTACAGAATGTGTTATAGATATCAATCAGTTGATTTACAGTAGAGTCACCAGGTACAAAGCCAGACTGTAATGATGTAATGACATTATATTCGTGACAAAAATTAAAAACATGTTTATGAACTATTTTCTCTAATACCTTTCCAACAGTGCTAAGAAGAGAAATGGGTCTGTAGTTTGAAACATCTGATGGATCGTCCTTCTTATGAATTGGGGAGACGTTTGCTTGTTTCCAAATTTTGGGACATTTCCCGTTGACAAGGGAGGAATTGAAAAGAGTCGACAGAGGGTGGGATAAAGGTTTTGAAAGCTCCTTGAGTAGGCGGTTGTTTATTAAATCAGGTCCAGCAGCTTTACCTGTCTGTAAGGACTGTAAAGTTAACTCAACCTCCTCAGACGTGACAGAAATCGTGTCCAATATAGATGGCGGAATATTGTTGGTTAAGGGGAGAGTTACATGACTCTCATCCAGTAATGTTTGTTCCGTAAAAAAATCATTTAAGATATTTGCTTTCGATAAGTCATCAGAATATGTTATTCCTTCCCTGTTTAAAGGTGGCAAGCTAGAAGTTTTATCTGATTTAATAAAACCTTTAAGTGTTTTCCACCAGTCTTTTGGGCCTGTGTTCGTGTTTTCTAACCGTTCAGACAACTTTTCCGTTTCGCGGTTTTTAGATTTACGTATCTCGCTTGTGACCGAATTTCTTATTCGTTTGTACTTTTCAAAGTGATTTATGTTTTGCGATTTTTTATATCTGTTATAAAGCCTTTTCTGTTTTCTAATGAGTCGTTTTATGTTGTTTGTGAGCCAGCCAGGGTCCGAATGTCTAACTTTTATAATTTTATTGGGAATATGTTTGTTTGTAAGATTTGTTATTGTATCTGAAATATTTTCAGCATATACATCTATATCATCACTTTTCAAAGTATCCCAGTCTGTTTGTCGCAAGTCTGTTGAAAAAGATTGATAATCCCCTCTATCGTATAAATATACTTTCCGTTGATAAACAGGAGTTTTGATTTTATTAAAGTTAATAACACAATAAACAGGGCAGTGGTATCTGATATTCTGGTCCAGAAATGGTTCGCCTACTCCACTTAAGAGTATGTTATTTTTGTTTGCAGTTAAAAAAATATCAATAATTGAGGAAGATGTTTCCGTAAAATGTGTTGGTTCAGTTATCAATTGTTCTAAATCAAAATACTGACATAAATCTGCAATCTTTTTGTTTGAATTTTGTTTCAAAATGTCAAGATTGAAGTCACCTGTAATCAAAATGTCTTGAATATTTGTATCAAACGCTAGGCCTATAGAGTCTTCAATGGTTGAAAAAACGGCATTAATGGAATTTGGTGGTCTATAGAAAGTGCCAATCAATTGTTTCCTGTTGTGAACTGCGACCTCAACCCAAACGCATTCAATATTATGTAATTCGAGGTCGGTTCGTCGTTTAGAATAAATGTTCCTTCTAACATAGACACAGATTCCACCGTGATTATCACCGGGTCTGTCGCGTCGAAATAATTTAAAATCATCTAAATGTAGGTCATCGTCTGTGGTTCTTTAGTCTAGCCATTGTTTAGCCTTTGTTTAGGTTTCCATTATGGTCTGGTCGCTTAATGTTTGTATTTCTTTCCCTTTGGTGTCTTTTATGGGTGGAGTAAGTTAATTGTATCAATTCCTGATCTTTGTTTTACTTCTACTTTACATATTTGCATATGAAGTGTATGCCATGTTAGCTGAGGACAAACCTTTATTCTTGATAAAAACAACAGTTTCTGATGGGGCCCCTTAGGGAACAGAATAAGGGTATCTGACAATTAATTAGTGATCTGGTTATCTCAGAGCTGCTAGACACATTCTAGCTTCACATACAGCAAGAGAATAGAGATATATTTAATAATAAAGTTTTTTATTCTCCAAGACTAAGTTTTAGATATTGATATTATCCCCCCCCCCAAAAAAAAAAAAAATACCCTTTTTTAAGCACCTTTCTCACTTAATATTGGAATAACCCATGAGTCATCACTTGCTGATAGAACTAGGAAATATATACATTATTGTTTTTAACCCATTTAGTACCAGAAAACCCAAAACGGGTACCCTGGCAAACAGTGCAGGCCAAGACCAGACGCTACAGAATGCGGCGTCTGATCAGGGCCTCCACTGTTTCCTAAAATTTAAGTAATTTCTAAATAAATGTTGATGAAAACGCAACCAGACACCCCTAAAATTTGAAATGAACTCCTACTATGTATAAGAAGAAAGGTTCCATTTGGTACCAAAAGGGTTAATGTTTTGGCAGGGAAACTAAGAGATGGACATATAGTTGAGAGTGACAAAATGGGTTTTACACGACTTGTTAACCTGACGCTGCAGATGACAAGTTTACTGATGCATTATTTTTAACCCTTAAAATGCCGATCACAACAACTGTCGTCTGCTTTGTCGCCTGTTTCTTTAAAACTCATTTTTGCAATTAGTGTGGACCCAGTTTGCCTTGTATGCGAAAATATTTTATGAGGTTTGTAAGAAATGCAGCAGACGACATAAACAGAGATTTTCATATGCAGGCTTTCATGGCATCTTAAGCCCTAGGATGCCAATCACAACAATTGTCGTGAAAGTCATTTTTGCAAGGAGCAGTCTGATCAGAGGATGCACACTGTTTGTCTGTGTGCAAATAATATGTTTGAAAAAAAAAATGCAAGTAGGCAAGCAGACGACATAAACAATAAACAGACATTTTCAGATGCTGTTTTCCTGTAAGCTGAAATATTCTAAACTAAATTGTGATCTGCCAGATAAGAGATGAAAACCCGTATGTATATTGGTACTTCTGCATGTAAAGCTAAATCTCGTTCCACTCAGTTTCATTAAATGCATTTTAAGCAATAATATTACATGAACTTAATTTATTTGTTATAAAGTTTCTTATCACCATATAATAGCTAATGCCACCTCTGGTCACTTCATGTCACCAAATAGAGAGACCCGGTACCTGCTGGTGGCCTATTTCCATTCTATTGTAGCGTGTACCGGGTCGTCGCTAAAACACCGTGTAGCATCGACTCCGGAACTTGTTACTGAAAAGTACCAGCGAAATCAATATTTATCGCAAGCATGGCACACAGTAAGGTATGTAAAAAGCTGTTTACAGGTTTCTACAGAATTCTGACATTTAAAGCAAAATGGATATGTGTCGGAGAGATATCTAGCTCTTGCATGCTTTCATGATTCTGATAACAACTCACTGGAAATCCCTAAACAAACTGAAATATTGACAGCTGGTACCAAGAACAAATAATCTTTTCCGTGGAAAGTACTGGTTTTTGCTTTGATTCTAGACCACTGGCCTTCTTTTTTCCGAGTCGGAACATTCAGAAGGCTAGAAAAGTTGTTGTGTATAAGTTTTAATTGAAAGGTTCGCTATATGCTGCTGTTTTTCTTTCAGAAAACACCAAACAAAGGAGTACGGCAACTTGTATTTTTAAGTACGGCAACTTGAGAAAAATGCTGAATTAACAGTACGGCAACTTGTATCACAAAAATGCCACTTTGGAAATTACTGACAACATTTTAACATCATAGTGAACGAACAACCATGATTATTATCATGTTTGGTTTAATCACTCAGCCAGGGGTTGTTTCTAATGCTAGTACTGATCGTAAACCAATCTATGTGTGTATGTAACAGCTGGAGTTGTGAAATATTCACCAGGGTCATATTTCCTCTTGAGAATTATTTGTCATTGCTTTTGCTTTGTTGTATTACTGTAAATACTTAGGAAATAATGTAGAAACAAAGTCTGTCCCCTTTAAACGGAACTTCAGACTATCCGACTTCAACACTCGTAATAAATTATTAACCGCTAAACTTCTTAATCAGGGGTATCGGTATCATAAACTACTTAAAGCCTTTTCGAAGTTTTATAGACGTCATTCTGATTTGGTTTCAAAATTCAATGTTGGACTTAAAACACTTCTGCAACAAGGCCTATCGGAACCCGAATTCTATGGTGACTTAGTATATTAATTTAGAAAAAATACATGCATGTAATGATTTTAGTACCCAATTTCGTAAAATCGTTCGTCGATATATAAAGATTGGGTACAACATAAATGTTATAAAACAGACTGCATGCATGGTGGTTAACCCAATCGCGGCTGGCAACTTTGCTTCCCTCTTTGATTGCACACCGGTGGGTCGGGCTTAAGATTATATGACGGTTCCAGCGTAAAAAACAAACGGAATTTTACTTTATTTTAGTATTCTTTATGTTGGTTGGCGCCTGATACTCCGTCTTTGGTCTGGCCCTTCGGAGTCTAACTGTTGGTTTTCTTTTGCTCCAGCAATTCTGTTGTTGTATGCTGTCGCGTCCTCAACCTTGCTTCATCTCTGTAGTTTTTGGATTTGTATGTTCTCAGAGAGATGTTACACTGATGAGTTAGGAAGCCTTCATGCGGACTAAACAAAATTAGTTTATACCGCGACAGAGGTAAGGGCGAGGATTATGGCCATGTAAAAGCGATTTAGGCCCCCCAGTGGAATTCTTTCCACTGACCGTTCCAAGGCGGTTTTTCTGTGGCGGTTTATTTATGTTGTTGTTTGTTACTTACTGTGTGTGTCACTTGTGTCTTTTTATTTTGGATGGCCATTTGGCCATTTTGTAGGAAAGTAACTGTCCTTATGGCCTTCCTTTGTTTAGGTTTCTATTATGGTCTGGTCGCTTCATGTTTGTGTTTCTTTCCCTTTGGTGTCTTTGATGGGTGGAGTAAGTTAATTGTATCGATTCCTGATCTTTGTTTTACTTCTACTTTACTTTCGTGAAATGAAGTTTATTATTTTTTTCTACGAAATAAAGTGTCTTTTTTAATGAGCTAAAATAGTTTCTACGTCGTTCTTGTGATAGTTATTTTATGTTTCAGATGTATTTATTCCTTCCGCGAAAGAGACTTTATTCCGAGTAACGAAGATCCTGGTGTATGCATGCTATACTCCAGTTATTTTAAATCATGACTGCGGCTATTATTTGTTCGCTTGCTTGCATTCCGAAAACATACCTATTCAAATATATTGAAAATTTTTCCACCCAAAATTGAAAATTTTCAGATCAAAAATCTGATATTTTACATATTGCAGTTCAGAACATAAAGTGTGGGCACTGTTTTTGGATTCTATCGACATGTATGTTGACGTTCATGTTGGTGGATAGATCGAAACCTAAGTACCTTGCAGATGAAACAATTTCGAGGGCATGATTATGCAGTATATATGGTGTAAGGGTTGGAGTTCTTGGCCAGGTTATGTGCAAACCTTGAACTTTCTATGTTTGAATTCCATGTCCCAGTGAGATTATTATGCTTGGACGGGGGGGGGGGTTGCTGGGTAATCGGACAGGTCGTTTATGTGTTTAGGTATAATAACAATAACAAGGTGCCTAGAACTGATCCTTGCGGTACACATGAAGTAACTGGAACCTCATCTGAGGACTCACCTTCAAGTTCAACTGCCTGTCCTTTCCCAATCAGAAAAGACTTATCCGACTGGATAGTTAATCCATGTTACTGTTTCGATGTACCTGTAGCTTGCGAAGGAGCTTCAGGTGATTCACCTAGCCAAAAGCCTGGCTAAACCCAAGATAAGAACTATTTGTTGACCATTTAATCATGATCTGGCAAGGTCATAAAGAAGCTGAATCACATGGGTGTCACAAGATCTGCACTCCCAGGCAGTTAAGTATTTCGCGATCATTAGGTATGTCCAAAGGAAATCAAATCGAATTTATTTCTCTCCGGTTATACAGTATTATAACATGAGAACCAAAACGTTGTACAAACATACGGTTTCATGGCGGCACAATGTCACAGAGAAAAGATGTAGGGCATAAACTTTTATCCTTCTAAATGCCAGGTCCTTCATGTTACCCGACGTAAGAACCCCATCCCAAATGTGTACCTCTTGCATGGCACCATAAACAGCTAAGTACCTTGGGGTCACAATCTCTGATGGTCTAAACAGCAGCCCCCACATTGACAACATAACTACAAAAGCAAAGCAAACCCTTGGATTCATGAAAAGAAACATTCGGGTCCATAATAAGGACCTGAAATCAGTTGCATATAAGACTCTTGTCAGGCCGCAACTGGAGAATGCGTTCACTGTATGGTATCCCCACACTGCCACTGACATATACAAAGTGAAAGCAGTCCAACGAAGGGCTGCCAGGTGGGCAACGCATGACTATAGCTACACTTCAAGTGTTACAGCTATGCTGAAAGACCTAGATTTGCGCCCCCTTGAACAACGCCGCATTAATAACCGTCTTGCCATGATGTATAAGATCACTTATGATCACATCCTCAATACTATACCATCACCCCACAATCACCCCCTTGCATACAGACAGATTTACACCCTCACAGACTACTACAAGTACACCTTTCCGTGGACTATTATTCACTGGAATGCTCTACCTGCCTATGTTGTAACGCTACCCACTCTGGCGCAGTTTAGCAGTGCTGTTAGCCTGATGGCTCATGCTTCTCCTTAAAAGACCCAATTCTGTTTTTATCTTTTAACTGTACTAACACTCTCTTTTCCCACTGTACAAACCCATTTCACCAACTTTCCTTTCCTTTTATTTCAGCTAACACCCTTCAACACTTGGTTCGCCGGAACCCGTATTATGTCACCTCGGGGGTTTAGACGTACTGGAAGAAAGAAAAAGAATCGATAAAGGTCGAAAAAAAGATAGAGGACAACAACAGGTCAATCTGTTGTCATTACCAATTTCTTATATCCCCAACCCTTCTGTCCCTTTAAAATTACTGATAAAAAGGAGGCCGACAATGAAAGTAACGACGAACCCAACAAACCTTTGTTTATGTTAAGATTGACAGTTGTGAAACTAGTTAGAACACTTCTGCGCCATAGCACTTTATGTATAATTGTTCAAATCAAATCGCCGTACTGTTCCCAGCAAACTGCCGTCCAGTATTTTACCTGGTGACGCAAATTGCCGTACTCTGGCCTTCGGGCGTTTCGGCTTGTTTATCCAGTCACAATATTCTTTGGGGAAAAAAACAACTAAAACGTTACAAGCAGCGAAGGATTCGGCTTCTATTGATGCCACTGAATTGAAGATTGTCAGAGCCGTTTCTGTAATAAATTCACAGATTGTTGAAGCTGTCTTGAATTTTCGCGGTACCAGCCATGTACCAGCCGACTCATTTGTGTGTTTAAGTGGCAGCTGACAAAGCTTTCCAAAATTTCTTTTTAAGAATTTCAGAGAAAAATAAGTTGAGTAAATATGGGAAGTGGGTTTAAGTTCTGACACTACGTAATAAAGCCAACTTAAGCGATTACCTACCGTCGGTATAATCATTTTCCTCATTTATCTGGTACTTTTGAGTAACAAGTTCCGGAGTCGATGCTACACGGTGTAAAAGAGCCGGCTATAGAAGTGGTATTTATCGGTCTCGGGTCGTTTCGCCCGTGAGTCGTTTCGCCCATGAGTCGTTTCGCCCGTGGGTCGTTTCGCCCTGGGTCGTTTCGCCCGTGGGTCGTTTCGCCCCGATTAGGTGGGTCGTTTCGCCCTTATTTTTTTCAAGCTCTATTGATTGAGGTTATGTTTGTTTTTGGTATGTAAAGGGATTGATGGGGGTATTGGGAGTGCCGGAAAACATGGTTTTGCCCTCGTTTGGTGCAGCTAGACGACCTTCTGACAGCTTCTACTTCAGGTTTGAGCAACTGCACTACCACCTTTTTGAGAAAGCTATTCGAGCTCACATAAGGTTAACAAGTCTTTGCAATAAAGTGTGAATTATGGTTGTGAAAATGACTGTTTATATTTCAAAAATGTGACATATTTTTCTTTCTGCTCAAAACATAGATTTTGGATTAGAACCGTCTAATTGTCTATGTTATAGAATCAGAAATAAGAGAAATAAAGTATATGCGAAAACCCATTTTTCACTGTATAAAGTTGGGTTTAGGGGGACGTTATTGCATGGACTTGCTAATATGATATTTTATTTACTTATCAGTTGTTCTTTCTGCACAAATAGTGACGTGATATAACTGGTTACATTATTACGTTAATTGTGTTGACGGGGACGTTATACCTCAATTTCAACAAACAAAATATTTTTAAACAGTGGTGTCTGAATAAAATTTAACAAAAATATCACTTAAAGAGTAATAATTAATATTATACATTAAGTGTCATGTGTAAAAAGTTGGTTTAATTTTTATAGAGACTCTACTGTAGCTCAACCTTGGTAGGAATAGAAACTTAACGTTTTATACTTATCATTTTTTTCCCATAATTTTATGCGTAACAAAACACATATTTTACATTATAAATATATAACAAAGCATAACATGAAACTATAGCATCACATTAACAAGTCCGTGGCATGAACACCCCCTAACCCCCCCCCCCCCCCCTCCCCCTTATATGGCGAAAACTGGGGTTTATTGGGGTATACATTATTTTTGTTATTTCTGCTACAAGACAAAGGTTGTGGGTACTCGTTAGAACCGCCTAGACATATGTTCGCAGTATAGATAAGAAAAAATACCACAGCTTTTCATAAAAAAGTAAAAATAAAAGTAGTCATTTTAGAGATGTGAAAACCTGCACTATGTCGCACGGCTGTGTTATCGTACTGGTCTGTTTCATAGTTTGCGTTACAAAAACATGCTTATTCAAATACTGGAAAATTCTACCACCAAATAAAAATAATCAAAAATGTTCTGATCAAAGATTCTTATATTTTTCATATTTCTGCTCAGGTGCTCGTTAGAAACAGTCCGTCCATCTACACAAGCACCACTTCATTCATTCATTTCCGTTTGTTCAGCTATCAATACTCTCCATTCATTCATTAACCTATCTATCTTCGTATATTAAAAATGCCGTCGGTTCATCCGTACGTCCTTCCAGCTACCAACGCACAACTCCACCCATTTATTCATTTATTTATTCATCCATCTGTCCATTTACTCATCCATTCCGTTGTCACTCCCTTAAAATATAATTGCGGCGAAACGACCCACGGGCGAAACGACTCACGGGCGAAACGACTCACCAGGTAAGGGCGAAACGACCCACCCCCAAAATCAGGGCGAAACGACTCAGGGCGAAACGACCCGGCGAAACGACCCACGGGCTAAACGACCCGGAAGATTTATGGACATCTCGGCCCCTAACAAACTCGGCCCCTGACAAACCCGGCCCCTGACAAACTCGGCCCCTAGCAAACTCGGCCCCCATTCAACTCCGTCCCTAAAAACTCAGTCCCTACCAGCTTTTAGGTCCTAAAATACAATGTTTTTGTTTCCGAGACTCAATTTGGAAGGTGGATAGGTAGTTTCACAGAAAGTTTGAGAATGTTTTTCATTTTTAATACGAAACCTTATCCACGATAAAAGATCGCGGAAACCCATGCTGTAATTGGGACGGTGTTGGAATTGAGTGTGGCATCACGAAAACATGCCTGTATAATTATGACCACCTGCAACCACACTTTTATATGGTAAAACTGGGGTTTACAAGGGTTTATATCAATTTACTTTTTCCTTCTCAAAAACATAGATTGTTGGTTCTTGTAAGACCGCCTCGTCGATGCCGTTTTTACTAGTACCCAAATATGTTTGCTCAAAAACATAGATTCGGCTCACAATGTTCTGTGAGGGTTGTTGGTACTTGTTAAAATCGCCCTGTCAATGTGGTTCTAACAAGTACCCAAAATCTATGGTTATAGCAGAAATAAGAAAAAATATGTTCATGTTTCATCTGAAATTTTTCATATTTGGATGGTGAAAATGTCAATATTTTAGAATAGGCGTGTTTTTTTTTTTTTTGTTTTTTTTTGTGATATTAACATTTCCAGTGTAAAACCAAATGTAAATCTATAGAAAACAATATTCGTCCCCTCCAGTCGGGGCTTGGAGAAATAGTTTGGGCTGCATGATGCTTCCACGCAGAGCTGAATCTGACCACACACGAGTACTGGTAAACTGCTTAGAAGGACAAAGCCTGCCCAGGCAAAGCGTTGTGGGTCAGACCAATGCATATAAGCCTTCTGGTTTCATCGGGCGGCAGGGCTTGAGATGCCATTTCATCTCAATGTCGGGTAAAAGTCCCACAAAATTGGAAGCAATGTCTCTAAAATGACCTAAATAGTGTTGACGGTGTCGTCAAACCCCATTTGAAACAAACAGAAAACAATATAGTTCATGATATACATGGTTCTTCACGATCTGATTGTGCGTTGGCGACGTTCATTACGAAAACACTCCTATACAAATACATTGTCATTTTTTTTTTGGGGGGGGGGGGGGGGGGCAAAATGGAAATTTTAATATGAAAAAGTTTGATATTTTTCTTATTTTTGCTCGAAACATAGATTATAGGGGCTCGATAGAACCTCCTCGACGGTTCTACCGAGTACTCACTATCTGTTTTTTTAGCAGATATAAGAAAAATAATGTTTTAAGAAAGAAACTTATTTTTTTCTGCCGTTCATGAAAGTATGAATTCATGACAGCGTAGCGCTAGCAACGTTGATATGAACCCCTTCGGTGTTAAGTTACTTTGCAGGCGATCCACTTCTTTCATACAGTTTTCATGATTTGTTTTTGTTTGATTTGAGGTTTAACGTCCCCCTCAAGACTGTAAATGTCATTTTGGATACCTTGCTTCAAATTTTGTGGGACTTTTACCCGACATTGAGATGATATGACATCTCAAGCCCTGCCACCCAATGAAACCAATAGGGTTCATAAGCATTGACGGGCCGACTCGCACCGCTTTGCCTGGGCAGGCTTAGATCCTCTAAGCGGTTTAACAGTACTCGTGTGCGGATGGGTTTCAGCTCTGCGTGGAAGCATCATGCAGCCCATATATTTCTTCAAGCCCCGACGGGCGGGGGCCGTCATACTTTCATGAACAGCAGAAAAATACAATTCATTTCTTAAATGAACACACCAGTACCTCATGGGTTTATGTCGGGTAGAAGCAACTTCTCCAAAATGACCTATACAATGTTGACGGGGGTGTCAAACAATCAAAATCATTGGTATTAATAGAAAAAGGGCTAATGTCTGTGGAATGGTCAAAGCCTGCAAATGATAATAAAAGCAAAATGGTTCAATTTCTGTAACTGCGCAACAGAACATACTACTAGGCAGAGATGTAATTACACGTCAATCAATCAATTAGTTTATTAATTACATCGGAAGGTGAGTGACACTGGATCAATCAACTCATCTAACTCATGTGAGATGAGTTACTCATAATTTCAACAAAATGAGTTCAAAAGGTAATTAGGCATATGTACATTAAAACTATGTGTAATAGTTTGAAAAATAAGTCAATTCCAACACTAATATATACATATTCTAATTTTAGGGGCCGAGTTTGTCAGGGGCCGAGTTTGTAGGGGCCGAGTTTGCTAGGGGCCGAGTTTGTCAGGGGCCGAGTTTGTTAGGGGCCGAGATGTCCTGTCACCACCCGGAACCTTATTTATCCATAACCGCTACACTATTATGCAGGTTATGGATTTTACACGGCCAAATGAGCCGGGACTCAGCAATGACAAAATGGAGGACAGTGTCTTACAAAAACTTTGCAGCAAGGCAAAAATTGACAGAGATAAAGGATATCAAGACCTCCAACAATATTTGAAAAGTTCTGACCAAGCTGGAGTTAAAGATTTCGAAAAGAAATTTTCCTCCATTCTGTCGGACACGTCATCTGAGTGGGAATGCAAACATGGTGCTCTTATGGGTTCCAAAGCTGTTTGTCAAACTGATTTATGCTCTGAAGAATTCGCCACATACCTTGGAGCACAGGCGCTAATACTAGCAGATGATTCAGAATTCAGAGTTAGGATCGCTGCAGGTATGTGAGCTCCCTGTGAGTGAATGACATCCTGTAGCAATTCAGATTCAAATGAGCTAATGGCCATACTTGTATCTATCCTTGTCAGTATGAATTTGATGAAATGTCTTACAATGGAAATACTTTGAAATCCTATGTGTACGCCTACGGGGTTGAATATAATCAGGAAGGGGTACAGCCACAAGGCCATTGACGAACTTGTAGAAATTACGAAGACATGCCAATGAACGTCTTTCTTCAAGGGATTACAAGTCCTAACTTGTGCAGCAATGAAGAGACACTAGTTGTTCTGGGCACTTTAAATACGAGCAGATGTGTAAAAAGGGCACATTCACATGCAGCATCTTGCTAAAAGAGCATATCTCTCAACTTGAAATAAAAATATCCTTCTCGTACCCTTTGTCTTCAGTGCTAAATTATACTGCCTATGCTAAGAAGATATATATATTTAATACAGTAACCAGTTTAAGTTTTGCAAGCAAGCTGATCACTTGTACAAACAAGATAAGTTTGGAACATGTTTGGGCCACAGCTCCCATTCTCTATTACACACAAACACTGACATGACACTGGTCAGACACACTTTCACACTTCATTTATTTAATTGGTGTCTCTCACACTTGTTATCAAAACACAGTTATGACTTCTTAAAGTGACAAAATTGCGTACAATAAACTCAGGGATTAGCAGTCAACCATAAAGTTGGACTGCCAAATAGGCAACAATTTATTGCTAAAAAGTGTCTAAAATAGTTCTTATTTAAACAGACATAACTCTTATCTTTTGGTCCATTTCAGTGATTTGTGTACCAAAATTTAGGGCAACATTTACTCTATCTAAAAAAGGGCACAACCCTGGAAAAAGGGCATGGCGCTAGAGAAAAGGGGCCTTGCACCATGCCATGCTAAATAGGGCTGGGGGAAACACTGATAATATGTACTGGCTTACTTGAACAATTGCTGTTTCTTTTTGTTTTACCCTTCCACTTGGAAAAACTAAAACTAAAATTAAAAAAGGTTTATACAAAAAGACAACATAAGCTCTGTAGACCTTTTATTGTGATAAAGTATACATTAGCAAACAGAGTGAAACCTGTCATAGTGGCCACATTTATTAAGGAAGAACCTGTCTTATGCAAGCATGCCATCAGTTCTGGAAAAAGGCAAATGTATTAAAGTGCACCTGAAATTAAGAAAGCATCTGTCTTAAGCAAGCGCATTTAGATTATCCCTTAGGTGCTTCCATAATGCCGGTTACATAGTACTAACCCTTACTTTCTTGGACCTAATCTTGTATCTACCAGCATCAGTTAAAGGGGCTCATAGTAATTTTTGCATTGATGGATTTGAACCCACAGTCTCACCATCCTAAAGCACACACTCTGTTTTGAGCTTTTGGGGCTAGGTGATGTCAGTCTCTCAATACAGTAGACTAGATGAGGGAAGTGATTGTTGATAATTGAAGGATAGTTTTCTTATCTCTCCAGTAAGGTGGTTCAAATGAGTACCTACATCATACGTTTTCGTTAAGAGATAAGGAAAACTATTCCTGGTTTGTCACCAAATACACACCCTATCTAGTCTACTGCCTGATATTTAACTCTTATCATGCTGTTCACGACAACCCCTATCTTTGGAAACAGTGTAGATCCAGATCAGATGGCTTCTGAAGAAGCCATCTGATCAGGATCTACACTGTTTGGCATTCAGTTTATGAATTTGTAGCAATAAATTACATCAAGTAATTTGATTGGATGATAGAGAGAAATGGGTGTGGCTTAAATGAATATTCAGCAAGATAAGGGTTAAATGTATCTCATTGCAGGGGAGGTGATTGGCATGTTGTGTAAGAAAGTAGGGCCTCAGGTTTATGAAAGATGTAAATCAACAATACTAGAGGGCATATTGAACAACATAGAAAGAGATTCTCTGATGGAAGGATCTTTCACTGAGCAGGAACAGTCAGAAAAACTTGTGGAAAAACTGTCCAGTTCACCTAGAGGAGAGAAGGTAATTATATTGCTAACAGTGTATACTGGAGGACTCTTCCATTGTTATATGTTGCAAGCTGGACAAGTCCATTTATCACTCCAGGGTTTTCAGGTCTATTATTTTTATTCTGTGTTTGACAAAAAATTCTGTTAGCAAATAGTGTAGACCAAGAGCAGATGCAGCAATATGCAGCATCTGGTCGAGGTCTGTACTGTTTGCTTATTAGGGCCCCGCACTGAAAGTGTGGGTGCCCTATAGTAATCACTCTGTCCGTCCGTCTGTCCGTCCACAAATTTTCCTACTCCTCTGATAGCGCTGCCAGGGCCCTAGTCAGTTTCACTGACAGCTCTAGTTTCTCTTTTTTTTTTAGGTTTCAAGGTAAGAATAGGTCTCTAACAGGAGATTGCTTCCACAGAAAAAATAAGTACCTGTCTTTGCAACCCTTTAACATGAATTCTAGAAATGGGGGAGTATTGAAGGAGCAAATTCTTTTCTTAAGAATAGACCAGTTATAAATGGAAATAAATATTCATTGGCATCTGTCTTTATCTCTTTGTAAGTATAGTAAAATTCCTATATTAAGACCACCTAAGACCACCTTTGGGACTGTTCAAAAGTGGTCTCTAAGACCACTTTTGAACAGTCCCAAAGGTGGTCTCTCACCAGAGGACACTATATGTAGAAAACAGATAGAAAATGTAACTCAAACCTTTTAAATATCTAAAGAGCAGCATTAGTAATAATTTTAGGTGGTCTTAATAGCGGAATTTCACTGTTCATGTATTCTTTTCATGAGTACTGTGAGTGCAGTCAACACAATTTCAAAGACCTATTTTTATGCCCCCGGAATCTAAGAGATTCGGGGGCATATAGTTTTTGGTCTGTCTGTCTGTTTGTCCGTTTGGCCGTTTGTCTGTCTACAAAAACCTTAACATTGGACATATCTTTTGAATGGTAATAGATAGAGCTTTCATATTTCACATGTGTATACCTTATCACAACACCTTTCCAGTGGTACCATAATTTTTTTATCTCGTGACCTTGACCTTGACCTTTGACCTACTTTTTTCAACATTTTTGAAAAACATTAACATTGGCCATAACTTTCGATTGGTAAGTGACACAGCTTTCATATTTCACATGCGCTGTCCGGGGGCATCGGTGTTTCACAAACACATCTTGTTGTAAAATGAGTTCGTCAGTGCACTTTGACATGATAACCTACCCTTGATGTGGATAAAAAGGTTAAATTTCAATAATTTCTGTATTTTAATGTTACTCATTATAAAATGGTTTGGGTTATTACACTATCATGTCATTACGAAAACAGGCCTGTACAAATACATTGTAAACTTTACCACCAAAAAAACGAAAATTTTAAGACGAAAAATTGATATTTTTCTCATTTCTGCTCAAAATATAGATTGTGGGTGCTCGTTAGAACCGCCTCATCGAGGTGGTTCTAACGAGTACCCAAAATCTATATTTTAGGACAGAAATAAGAAAAATAAGGTTTACCCCTGTGAACGCCAGTTTTACTATATAAAAGTGGGGCTCAAGGGGGTCAAAATTATACAGGCGTGTTTTTGTGATGTATGTTCATTTTACTACATATTATATTAAGACCAGGTTTTTTTTCTCCAGGTACTCCGATTTTCTCCCACCTCTGATTTGTGGTCAGTTGCAGTCAGTGAAATAATCTTTAAAGGGATGTGCCCCCCCCCCACCCCCCTCCCCCCTGCAACATTTTTAAAAAACATCTCATTATAGCACAGAATTTAGCATCACCACCATAATCTTCAGCATCTGATCAGGGCCTCCACTGTTTGCTAAAATTTCAGTCATTTTACAAATAAATTTTGAAGAAAACAAAACCTGACATCCCTTAATTTCGAAATGGACTCCTGCTATATATAAGGGGGAAGATTCCATTTGGTACAAAAAGGGTTAAAAAATTTCATATGTAATTACCACGAGTGTAAGATTCTGTTTGTTATATAAAGACTTCAAAATTGATTTTATTGCCAAAGACATTCAAAAGAATGTCAGTGGAGAACACAGGGTTGTCATGGTTCGGGTCATGACATTACATGCTAGAATCCTGTGTTATACGAGGGATGTATGAAAATAGTTGCTTATTTCTATTTGGAGACTTCAAATTTCAAGTTAGCCCAAAAGTGCTCATTTCATACCCTCAAAGTACTCTCTGTGACTAGAAATGCAAATTTTCAGCAGATGTATCCCTTTTTTGAAGGCATCACGGGCTGGTTTGGGTACAGTAATAAGGTACTGAAGAATGGTAGATCCAAGTGCTTGTCGGGACTGGCATTTCCGCCCAGCAAGGAATGATTTCAATTTTGGAAACAATAAGAAATCACATGGGGCAAGGTCTGGTGAATACGGGGGTGAGGCAGAATAGTTACTTTTTCTTTCTTCAAAAACGCGGTAACCATTGCGGAGGTATCAGCGGGGCATTGTCATGTAGAAGATGGACATGTTTAAAACCAGTGACAGGGCGTCGTTTCTGATAATACTTTTTCCAGTTTCTTCAGTACTACGTCTTTGTAGTACTTTTCGGTGATGCTTTTGCACCAGCACTTTTATTGTGACTCCTTCACCAGAGAAGAAGATTGCATACAAAACCTTAGTACTCAAAGAACATTTGGCAATTATTGCGCGTTTGCTGTGTTTAGTGGCCCAGATCTTATTGTTAACCTTTCTGACGAGCTCAAAAATATGGACCCTGTGACGTCACTGGCAAACTGCTTTTTGTCATATTTTGGAAACATTTGTTGCAACATTTTGGACACTTTAACCCGTTGCCTTTTTTGCTCATCAATCAACAGATGTGGCACCCATCTAGCAGAAATCTTTATGACTTTCAAATGCTTCTTCAAGATAAGGTCATTATACACCGTTATGTAGGTATTGAATAACCCTTTTCAGGTATGTATCGGTTATTATCGAGCCCCACGTGGATATCGAGCTAGAGGACAATAAACAATTCTTTTTTAACATCCCTTGTAACACATATTGTCATCTTATTATTATGACATGACATTATCTATTAAATAACAGCGACATTATATGATAGAGCCATTGACAAACAGTGTTGCCCCAGATCATACACCAGAGAACACAATGTCTGACCAGGGTCTATAGTGTTTACTAAAAAATGAGGATTTTGTTTTTGTAAAACTCTCCCCAAAAAACAACCAACCATACACTCCATATAGGCATCAGCGCCCACCCTTGGGGGCTTGAAGAAATAGATGAGCTGCATGATGCTTTCACGCAGAACTGAATCCGACCCGCACACGAGTATTGGTAAACCGCTTAGAGGATCTAAGCCTGCCCAGGCAAAGCGGTGCAAGTAGGACCGTCCATGCTTATAAACCCTATGGTTCCATTTGGCGGCAGGGCTTGAGATATCATTTCATCTCTGTGTCGGGTAAAAAGTCCCAGAAAATTGGAAGCAACATCTCCAAAATGACCTGTACAGTGTTGACGGTGATGTTGAACTTCAAAACAAACAAACAAAACCAAAAAACAACCAACCATACATGTACATTCCATATAGGCAAACAATATAGACCCAGATAAGATGCCGTGTTGTAAAACAACCAACCATACACTCCATATAAGTAGACAATATAGACCCAGATCAGATACCACAGAATGCTGCATCTGATATTGGTCTACACTGTTTACTTAAAGAACATATGTTTTTGTAAAGTTTAGTGCAATCAACAACAAACCTGACATGACACCCCTCTTCTTGGAAATGGACTACTCAAGACTTATTTGGTGGAAGATTCCATTTTCATTCATGGGTTAAATTGCTAAAATTGGAAATGAATCAGTCCAAAGCTATTAAGTGGAGTATAAAATTTCATTTATCATAAACGGCTCAACACTTTGCATTCTGGATATTTTTTCACTGGGGGACTTTTTGAAATATTTTTTCCTAGAAAACATGATTCGACATTTCATGCAAATTGTCTCCTGGAGACAATTTGCATGAAATGTCAACACCTGTTTTCAGGAAGAAATAAGAAAAATATCAATTTGTCGTCTGCTGGAGGTTAAAAAGTTTTGACTGACTTAGCATAGATGTTCAAATATTTTCAGCGCAACAGTATTGAAGCTGCCCAGATATTTCATGATACTGCTGGCTGGAAATCTCTGGAAACATGGATGAAGTAAGTTTAGCTCAAACACGGATGTTTTTTACCATGGCTAATTCAAACTACGGTATAGATCCTAAGTATTGGGACAGGTAGGCTTAAGCAAATAGTTCAGACCCAGATCAGACTGCTCCTGAAGGAGCAGTCTGATCAGGGTCTACACTGTTTGCCATTCCATCTGCACCTTTTGGACTCCTTGTTGGATCCTGAAACTAATTTGTTAAAAGTTTAGGAGAATTACAGCAAGTACTCAAGATGTCCGAATTTTTAGGATCTTTACGGTAGTTAAGGTGCCAGCTGTTAAAGACTAAAGATGTTGTTAGTTAATGTATCTTTAAAACTTTGGCCATTTATAAATGGCAAATATACAGATATTTTTGCTGAAAAAATGTGAGCAGTTTCTGCATTTTTTCATCGAAAATACCACTGTATTAGGCATTGTACATTCTAGAACAGTAAACAATTTGACCACTAATGAGCTTGTTACACTTTAAACAATCAGGGCCCCTGGAGTCACTAGGGAATTTTCTATACCATGTTTACTGTGTATATTTGGACAGACAAGCCTAAGCAAACACTGAAGACCCAGATGAGACACAGCAATATCATCCAGCTATTTTTAGACCGACATTGGGTAGTAAATTGTACTTGCAAATTAAATAAGAACATCTATGGTAAGAAGTTAAGGTGTCTGAATATAAGTAAGGTAAATATAAGGTGTCTGAATATCTTTCGTAAATGTGTTTACTAAAGATACCACTTTTATTTATTTTAATTTTAGGAGAGTTTTCTTATTTCATCTTGAAACGTGTGTGGTTGGTGTCAGAAAAATTCTGTTTTTGTTGCTGTTGTTGTTTCTTTTGGACATGTCAGTTCTTCGCAAGAGTATGATGCTAAGTGGATAATCCAGCTGTCATATTTTCTACCATTTATACAAGGCTGACAACTCCTGTTTGCGTTCCTGTAAACTGATACCTTCTGAAAAAAGGGCTGACCCCTTCTGAAAAAGGGGCCTGCTCTTAAAGGAAAGAATTTGCTCCTCAGGAGCAAATTCTTACCTTTAAGTGTAGACCCCTTTTTCAGAAGGGTCTTAGGGAGACAGAGTTTTGCAGAGTTGCATCCCCTGCAGTTGTATCTTTAGTAAAATTCCCACATTCTGACCACCTTGGGACTGTTCAAAAGTGCTATTTAAAACCGCTTTTGATTAGTTCCAGAGGTGGTCTCTTTCTAGATGACTGTGTTTGGAAAACAAAGATAGGATACTTGAAACCCTTTAAATATGCTTTCATGGCCCCGTCCATCGGGGCTTGGAGAAATAGATTGGGCTGCAAGATGCATCTACATAGAGCTGAAACTGACTGCACATGAGTGCATGTACTTTTAACCGCTTAGACAGTCTAAGCCTGCCCAGGCAAAGTAGTGTGAGTCATGGATCCATGCATATAGACCCAAACGGTTTCATTGGGTGGCAGGGCTCGAGACGTCATTTCATCTCAATGTCTGGTAAAAGTTCCACAAAACTGGAAGCAATTTCTCCAAAATAACCTAAATAGTGTTGACGGGGATGTTAAACCTCAATTCAAACAAAAAATCAAAATATGCTTTCAAGCCCAGAATTAGTCTTAATTTTAGCTGGTCTCACTTTTCTTCTGTGCCATATTTCAGATGTTTACAGAGTGTTATAGAAGGCTGTGGCCATGAGTTTAATGACTATGTTGATCAAGACTTGCTGGACCTGATATTCCGAGCACTAACACACACAAACAGATTTGTGAGGGAGACAGGATATTATGTCTGTTCCAGTCTCGTATCTTGTGGTCTAGTTAGGGATGGTAAGGCAAATCCCTCTGTATATTACCTAAAATAGGACCCCTCAATCATTAGGTGATACAGGATTTTTTGGCTTAAATGGGGTTTGATATGTAAAATGCATTATAACAGTCTTTGTTTTCTGCCTGCATATCCATAGAGTATTGCAAGTATTTCCCCTTATCCTTCTGGATCACCCATAGACTGTAGAAGGTTCAAACAATCATGGAAGACTGACCAGACTCTGCAGATGCACAAGCTGATCTAAGTCTGCATTGGTCAAACAGATTGTATTGTAGGTTTTGTGGAGAACTGGCATCAAATATAAAATCACAAGGTTGATTGTTTAACCCTTATCTTGCTGTTCACGGCAACCCCTATCTTTGCAAACAGTGTAGATCCAGATCAGATGGCTTCTGAAGAAGCCATCTGATCAGGATCTACACTGTTTGGCATTTAGTTTATGAATTTGTAGCAATAAATTACATCAAGTAATTTGATTGGTTGATAGACAGAAATGGGTGTGGGTTAAATGAATATTCAGCAAGATAAGGGTTAAGAAACTTACATGATTGGAAAACAGTAGCAAGGATTTCTGTCAGAAACATTTAATTCAACTACAGGAGAGGCTTAGTCAGATTGCTGGGTTGTTCCCACCTGGTCCAGGAACATTCTTTCATGGAGATTAATCATGAAATATTTCCTGGTGTCATTCTCAGATCTTTCCCTTGCATTGAATCAAGGTAAATGTTCAGAAAATATCATTATAGAACTATATCATATTACATCTGGGGGTAGCCCCCATGTGTCTATAGTGACTGGTTAACCAACTTCAATCTGACACCATGTCTGTGAGGCTGTATCCTTGTGATCAATCTCTGTCGATTTCAGCACTGTCAGGTTTGAAGTTGAATTCACTTGGAGAAATAGACTGGAATGATAAAACCAACCACACATGAGTACTGGTAAACCACTTAGAGAGTCTAAGCCTGCCCAGACAAAGTGGTGGGAGTTGGACCATCCGTACCCTTTTGGTTTGTTTTGGCTGCAGGTATTGAGATGTCATTTCATCTCAATATCGGGTAAAAGCCCCACAAATTGGAAGCAACATCTCCAAAATAACTTAGACCTAAATAGTGTTGATGGGGGATGTAAAACCACATTTCAGTTCAGGTGTCCATGCTTATTAATCTGTCAGTTTAACTTTACCATTGATCAAATTTGATAAAAAACAAAAAAACTAGAGATGTCAGTGAAACTGACTAGTGCCATCAGAGGAGTTAGATTTTTTTTTCAAAGGGCCATAACTCTTAGAGTATTGTAGCTAGAGTTACGTCACTTGCCACGTAATTGTATAATGATATTGTGACCTTATATCTAAAGTTTGAAGTTGATGCATTTGCTGGTTTGTAAGTTATGAATAAAAAAATGAAAGGGTATTACTGTATGGCAACTGTCAACAACGTCAGCTTCATTTGCATTTGGATATCTATATTGGTTTTGAAATTAAGATGAAAACAAACGACGAAAAAAGCTGATTTTTTGGTTTAATGTTGTTGTGATCTTATGTTTAAAGGTTGAAATTGATGCGATTGAAGGTTTGTAAGTTATAAAGAAAAAACATGAAAAATGTTGATGGACAGACGGTCAGATGGACAGACAGATGGGTGTACGGATGGATGGACAGACAGACAGGGCATTACTATAGGGCATGGATGGACGGATGGATGGATGGACGGACAGAAAAGGCATTACTATAGGGCAACTGTCAATAACCATAGGAAGTTTCATTTGAATATCTACAGGGGTTTTGAACTAAAGATGAAAAAAGACGAAAACACTTAATTTTTTATTTTTTCAAAGGGCCATAACTCTGAGAGTATTGAACTACAGTTGCTTTACTTGCCATGAAATTGTGTAATGATAATGAGACCATATATTTAAAGTTTGAAGTTGATAGGTTTGACAGTTTGTAAGTTATTAATAAAAAACATGAAAAATGTGGACATTTTTAATTATTTCAAAGGGCCATAACTCTGAGAGTATTTTAGCTAGAGTTACATAACTTGCCATGAAATTGTGTAATGATATTGTGACCTTATATTTAAAATTTGAAGCTGATGCGTCTGACGGTTTGTAAGTTATTAAGAAAAAACATAAAAAATGTGTACGGACAGACAGACAGACAGACAGACAGGTTGAGTACTATAGAGCTCCCACAAATAAATTTGTGGGGTCCTAAAAATGAGCAGCCTGTTTGTATGATATCAATCATCAGATTTCTTTAACTGATGACATCAGTTGTCATTTGATAGTGAAAGAATGGGCACCATTCAGAAGGACTCAGTCTGTTTAGTAAAATTGTGATAACAAGACCTTAATAGTGTTAACTGCGTCTTTAAGGAGAATGGATACACCTGGTATATTTTCCACAATTTTTACAACGCAGACAATTTTTTAGACTTCCTGTTAGCCCAGCCCTTATGGAGAGGAGTCTTCTTTTAAAGGAAAGAATTTGCTCCTCAGGAGCAAATTCTTTCCTTTAAGAGTAGACCCATATTGATAGGGGAGACAAAAATATTTTGGAAAATTTGCCTTCCTTGAAGGTGTATCTATTCCCCTCCAAACCAGACCAAATCAAAACATGTACAGAAGAACAAATATAATGAGAGTGTTTGATATTCTTGATAAATTTTGATATTGCTCCACAGAAACATACGCATATACATGTACATGTATATACATGTATTCATAGAGAATTGAAGGCGAAAAAATAAACTTATCATAAGTTTGAATTTGCATTATTTTTTCACAGGCCTCCGTGGTCTTGTGGGTAACAGCGCTGTCTCTTAATAATAAGGTCTCTTACACCTGTTTTTAAAAGGCTTTGCTTGGGTCTCATTTGACACACCAAATTCTGTTATTAAAGGTCAGGTGGTTTTCTCCAAGTATTCCAAAAGTCACCCACCACTGACTAACAATTGGCTCAAAATAATTGAAATATTCTTGAAAGGGCTGTAAAATTCAAACCAAAGAAAAGTTACCTTTTCAGGTTCTGATGCCCTGCTTCTGGATGAAGATAATGCTATATTGAAGTATGGGAACCAGTTTGCTGATTACTTGGCTCGGGGCATGAGTGATAACTGGAGTCAGGTAGAGTATTTGACTTGTAGAACATCTGTCATACACAAAACATAATTTCACCACGGCCCCCGCTCTTAGGGGCTTGAAGAAATATATGGGCTGCATGATGCTTCCATGCAGAGCTGATACCGACCCGCACACAAGTACTGGTTAACTGCTTAGAGGATCTTAGCATGCCCAGGCAAAGTGGTGCGAGTCTGCCCGTCCATGCTTATAAACCCTGCTGGTTTCATTGGGCAACTGGGCTTGAGATGTCATTTCATCTCAGCGTCGGGTAAAAGTCCCACAAAATTGGAAGCAACGTCTCCAAAATGACCTTTACAGTGTTGACGGGGACGTTAAACCTCAAATCAAACAAAACAAAATTTCAACAATTTTTGTTGAATATGTTTTCCATCCATTGTTTGTTCACCAGGGCCCAGTTGTTCAAAGCATTGTTAGCTTAATCCTTTTTGTACCACAATGGACTCTTGCTCCTTATATATAGCAGGAGTTCATTTCAAAATTTAGGGGTGTCAGGGTGTGTTTTCATCATAATTTTTATGGAAAATGACTGAACTTTTAGCAAACAGTGGTGGCCCTGATCAGACACCGCAATCTGCTGCGTCTGATCTGGGCTTGCACTGTTTGCCCGGGTACCCGTTTTGGGGTTTCTGGGACTAAATGGGGTTAATGAACTTGTTAGTGGTCAAATTATTAAATGTTCTAGCAAGAACAATATCTAAAAAAAATTATTTTTTGATGAAAAAATGTGAGTAGCTTTTGCACAGGCAAAAGCTACTCACATTTTTTCAGCAAAAATATTAGTATATTTGCCATATTAAATGATCAAAGTTTTAACAATTCATTAACTAATGACATTGTTTTGAACAACTTGCCCCTGTTTGTCAATCATTCAACTTTTGCAACAATTCTAGCTATTTATTTCCCTGCCGTTGGAGGAATGGTGGAAAGGACATATAGTGTTACCCCTGTCCGTTTGTCTGTCCGCATCCTTGTCTATATCTGCTTTCATGTCTGAGATGGCATCAGCAATTTGTATTTAAGTTTTGTTAATTGCCCTACCAGGCTGGGGCATCCATGTCCTTTGGAGATATTTCTAGTACTCTAATGTTCAAGTCCATTTCTCAAGAACTTTAAAAGTTCCATAAATGATGGTTCAGACTTGCATATAGGAATGGCAACTTTTATATAAGCATCCATACTTGACCTGGACCTACATTTCATGGTCCACTGACTTTGGGCCGCCAGAGGCAAGGCATAGCCTTCAACAGAGTTCTTGTTTTACTGCATTTTCCAGTTTTTGTTTAATCTGCCATTGAGAGATAACTTGAATGGGTGCTTTTAACATGTGGTATATTGCGCTTTGCATTTATAACTAACATGGAATGGCAGGGCTAAGTCGATTGCATGTCTCATTCTTGAGAAGGTCACAGGTTTGATTCCGCCTGGTCCAGTAATGTTATTTCATAGAGATTTATCAGGAAATATTTTCTAGGATCAATTTCTCCCTTCCAGGGATTCAAGGGCAGTTGTCAGATAACTAAAGAATGTGCACTGTACTGGTCGACTGCTTATATATCAGCTTGCCCCGATAAAGTATGATTGGATAATTTGACCCTGGATAGTGATCTCATAGGTTCCTAGTATTCTTGGAACAAACAGTGAAATTTTATTTATCTGAGAGAGGCATTATGTTTGATTAGTATCAAACTGAAATTATGTATTTCCTTGGGATTGTTATATTCAGATATATATTTTTAAAGCCGGCCTCAGTTACAGTCAGTAGCTCAGTAGGACGTGGGCTCGATACCTGTTGGGGTCTGCAACATTCTCTCGTGGAGATGGATCATGAAATCCTTTTTACGGTCATTCTCTCCTTTCCACTGATTCAAGCAGTTGTCACTACCCCTTAGGTATAAGCCTGCCGAGGAAAAGTTTGGATAGGTAAACTGACTGTTTCGATATGACCTAAATAGTGTTAATTGGGTAATTAAGCTCCAATGCACGCAGTATACAATAAAATTCTGCAATTAAGATCACCAAAAATTGAGACTAATTCTGCTTTAAAAAGTGTATGTTGAAAGTTTCAGTTATTCTTCCTTTGTATTTTCAATACAAAAGTCTGCTGGTCAGAGACCACCTTTGGGTCTGTTCAAAAGTGGTCTTAAAGACCACTTTTGAACAGTCCCAAATGTGGTCTTAATATAGGAATTTCACTTTATTTTTAAGGTGAATAGAAACATTTGACATTTTTCAGGGAAGTCGTCTTCTTTTCTGTTCCTGGAATCTGAGCCCCAAAGGAAAGAATAGGCTCCTCAGGATTACAGAGGGGTTAAAAGTTAGCAAAAGATATTATTTTGGACAGATTTTTCTCCTTTGAAAGTATTCCCCTTATATTCATGCTTTATCAATGAATAGGTGAGACTTGCTTCTTCTGTGGCTACCAGAAACTTCCTACAAAGTTTACCTTCTGAAGCTGCCAGGAAACAGTTCTACCCTGCTCTCATACCTAGAATGTGTCTGAACAGGTAAGAAAATGTTTCTTTTTCTTCATGCAATCCCCCACTACCCACACACCAGAAACTTCCTACAAAGTTTACCTTCCGAAGCTGCCAGGAAACAGTTCTACCCTGTACTCATACCTAGAATGTGTCTGAACAGGTAAGAGAATGTTTCTTTTTCTTCATGCAATTCCCCCACTCCCAACACACACGACGCACACACCCTAATGTGAAATTAATACCAGATCTTGAATATTTAGTCTTAATGCCAATTTTACCATTAATAATTTTCCCTTCTGCTGATTCAAGAAGGGCAGTTGTCAGTTTCTGGCAAAAGAATGTGCACTGTACTGGTTAACCGCTTAGGTATAAGCCTGCCCAGGAAAAGTGTGGATAGGTAAACTGACTGGCTCAAAAAATGACCTAAAATAGTGTTGACTGGGCTGTTAAACTCCAATACAAACAAACCAATAATAATTAAGATTTCAGACTAACAGTATGTTCCAAGTCAGTTTTCATCTCTATAGGTATGGCATAGCCTTTGGCACAATTCTTGTTTTTATTTTTTCAGTAAAAATGAGGCTTGATATTTCTTGTGAATACAGTAAAATTTGTATATTTAACCTCAAATCAAACAAAACAAACTAACATCATTGGCTTACAACAACTGGACCGAGATCTAAATTCTTAAACAAAGCCTCATTATCTGAACATAACTTGTTAGATGTCAAAACATTAACTGTTCTGTAAAGTATAAACTTTAGCGTGAGCATGATAACTCAGTGGTTAGTGCACTTGCCTCTGATGCTAGAGGTCCCAGGTTCGATCCCCGGCAGTGGCGATAAAATTTCAGTGTCCGAACATGCTCCATTGGCATCATTTGCAGGAATGAATGCCATAAAATGCACCGTCCTTCGGATCGGGACGTTAACTGGAGGCCCCCTGTGCAGGGAGAACCATTCCCTGTGCAGGTTAAAGATCCCTACCGTAATTACATGATTACTCTGTAGGCTTTCATCCTGCAAACCTGGAGTGTATGTAATGTACACCTGCGGTAATGGTCAAATGTGACCAACACAGTATAAGTAGATAGATAGATAGATAGATAGATAGATAGATAGATAGATGGATAGATAGTACAGATAGATAGATAGATAGATAGATAGATAGATAGATAGATAGATAGATAGATAGATAGATAGATAGATAGATAGATAGATAGATGGATAGATAGTACAAAAGTATTTTTGCTGAAAAAATTGCATATTTGCCATATTTTACTATCAAAGTTTTAATGGGATGTTTACTGACCACATTGTTAGTTTTGAATAACTGGGCACTAAAGTAACTTTATTTTTTATACTACAGATATTATGTAGCTGAAGGAGTGAGGATCTACTCCCAAGAGACCTGGAAACAAGTGACAGAAGAAAAGGGCAAACAACTTGTGGAGGCTAACATAGCTAATGTTGTATGTATAACATAGAGATACACTGTATAGTTAATTTAACATTCAGTTCAGTGCAGAATGTATTGAACTGTATGATTCATGTCGTGAGAAAACCTGTTAAGCCATTCACGAACAACAAAGGTGCTGATCAGACTGCACATTTGTGCAGTCTGATCAGCACTGTTGTGTTCGCTGTTTGGATTGTATGTTACCTCTACTTCCTCTGCTTCTCATATTTCACAACTTGATAGTATGTGTAGCTGAGTAGGTTGGTTTATGTCTTTCTTGGTCACAAACTCTAAAGGACAGTGCTTTCTTGCACACCAGACAAGGAAATCCATGATTTTACCCTGGGATAGAAATTTATGTTCTGACCCTGGTGTTCAGACCCAGGCAACTAACATAAATGCGCTTCAATTCTATTCAACTGCCGGAACTACTTCTGCACTACTTTTATTTTGTAAACAATATACATGTGCAAGCTGTCAAAACTAACCGGAGGTGTTGTGCAAAAAAAAGAATCCAATATGGGGTTCTGTTGTAGATGGGCATTTCCAACCCTAGGGATGACTGTGCTGAGCGGAACCTCGGCGAAGCCTCGGTTCGGCTCAGCACGGTCATCCCTCGGGTTGGAAACGCTCATCTACAACAGAACCCCATATCAGATTCTTATATTCTCATGCCAGGGCTCATATATCAATATTTCTGTTTTATCTTTGAAAAAAAATGCTAGCAGATGTGTTTGAATTAATGAATCATGTCATCTGAAGCATGTGATTAGGCTGTGTTAATGCATACTGGAATGGCCTCCCCCCGGCCTAATGGATAAGAGGGCTGACTCTTAATCAAAAAAGAACTCATTCTGGACTGAATGAAATCTTCCTCACTATCTATAGCAGTCCATTTCAAAACTAAAGTTTGTTCGGTTGAGTCCTTTTTTTTTCAATTTCATTTAGAAAATGGCCAGTTTCTTGCCAATAGTGTAGGCCATGATCAGACACCACATTGTGTGGCATCTGTTCTGGGCATGCGCTGTTAGCCAGTGTACAGGTTTTGGGGTTTCTCGTCTAAATTGGGTCAAGACTTTGTTGCCAAGGTTTAGGCTTTGGATAAGAAACTATGCATTATCCAGTTTTATTGAATTGACAATAAAAAATTTAATGACATTGATATTTAGCATGTTTAGTGGACCCTTGATTTTAACATATTTAAAAAATAGAAGTGGAGGCAGTGATCAGGAATCGATACAATCAACCCACAGCTCCCATCATTAAGCCTTGTATATTGAATGTGAGGCCTCTTTACCAATTTTAAAAGAGTGATCCCAGAACGAGACACTGTGTAGGCCCTGTTCAGTTTTTGGTGTTTCCTGTATAAATTGGTTATATTAAAGAGGACAATGTTGTTTGTATTTGTGTTTAATGGCCCAGTCAACACTATTCTAGGTCATTTTTAGCTCGTCTGTTTTTTGAAAAAAAAAACTTTCGAGCTATTGTCATCACTCCGGCGTCTGCGTAGTCGTCCTGCGTCGTTCCAAAAAAACTTAACCTTGGCTATAACTTAAAAAGTATTAGACCTAGCCTCATGAAACTTCATACACACACTCATCATCACAAGAGCTACATTTTGACCAAGGACCATAACAACATTGTTGATTTTGGCTGAATTATCTCCCCTTTTCCAATTTTTTTCTGAAACACATTTTTTGCTCTCATTTTAATACTATTCACAACAGAGCCTTCAAACTTCACATAAATGTTCCTTGGGACAAGACCTTTTCAGTGATACCACACATTTTGATCTGTGACCTTGACCTTTGAACTTTGACCTATTTTTCGAAAATTTAACCGAAAACCTTAACCTTGACCATATTTCCAAAAGTATTTGGCCTACCTTCATGAAACTTCATACACATACTCACCATCACAAGAGCTACATTCCCTACAAGTTTTATAACTCCATCTTGCAATTTGATTGAATTATCTCCCCTTTTCTCTCCGTTTTTTTTAAATTGTTTTTGTCTCTTATTTCAATACTATTCACAACAGAGCCTTCCAACTTCACATGAATGTTCCTTGGGACAAGACCTTTTCAGTCATACCACGCTTTTTGACCTGTGACCTTGACCTTTGAACTTTGACCTATTTTTCGAAAAATTAACCAAAAAACTTAACCTTGACCATATTTCCAAAAGTATTTGGCCTACCTTCATGAAACTTCATACACATACTCACCATCACAAGAGCTACATTCCCTACAAGTTTTATAACTCCATCTTGCAATTTGATTGAATTATCTCCCCTTTTCTCTCCGTTTTTTTTTTAAATTATTTTTGTCTCTTATTTCAATACTATTCACAACAGAGCCTTCCAACTTCACATGAATGTTCCTTGGGACAAGACCTTTTCAGTCATACCACGCTTTTTGACCTGTGACCTTGACCTTTGAACTTTGACCTTTTCGAAAAATTAACCAAAAAACTTAACCTTGACCATATTTCCAAAAGTATTTGGCCTACCTTCATGAAACTTCATACACATACTCACCATCACAAGAGCTACAATCCCTACAAGTTTTATAACCCCATCTTGCAATTTGATTTGACTTAGAACTTTTGTTTTCTAAAAGAAACTGCAGACGAGCGTTGGCACCCGCTTGCGGTGCTCTTGTTAGCCAGTCAGTTTACCTATCCACATTTTTCCTGGGCAGGCTTGTACTTAAGCTGTTAACCAGTACAGTGCACATTCTTTGCCAGAAATTGACAACTGCCCTTCTTGAATCAACAGAAGGGAGAGAATGACCATAGAAAAGATTTCATGATCAATCTCCACGAAAGAATGTTGCCGACCCTGGCAGGTATAGAAACCGTGTCCTGATCACCAGTGAGACGCGCATCCGACTGAGCTACCGAGGCCGACTAAAGCGAATGAAATTGATTGTTTCCTTTTAGGACAGCAAAACTTGGATGCAATAGTGATCTCTTTTTTAAGGGTAGGTAAAACACACAGGCCTTTTCTTTCACATTAATTTTATTTCTGATTTTGACACCTAAACAGGTAGACTACTATATTGAGGCTACAGATGCTGATAACCATGCTGTGAGAGAAGCAGCCTGTGCTTGTATTGCTGAACTTGGAGCCAAGGTGAGTGTTCAGAAAATATCACTGTACAACTATGTCATATAAAAGCTATTACATAAGCCATTCCATGTCTGTTGTGGGGGAGTGGGGGGGTGGGGTGGGGAATTGTCCTCATGAGCCTACAGTGCCTGCTTACCTTTAAAACTAGCTCCAATCTGACACCATGTCTGGGAGGCTGCATCCTTGTGATCAATCTCTCTCGATTTCAGCATTGTAAGATTTGACATTGAATTCAATTCAGATTTCCACACTCATTAATCTCTCGGTTTAATTTTACCGAGATCAAAATTTAATAAAAGTAAATAAATTGAGCAGCCAGTTTACATGATCAATCATCAAATTACTTTGTTCAGGACCCAGTTGTGCAATGCATCATTAGCTCAATGAGCTCATTAGTAGTTAAAAAGTTAACTGATGTGGTGAATACAGGCCTCTGTGGCCTAGTGGATAAGAGTGCTGACTCTTAATCATTAGGTCTCTCACCACTGTGGTTCGAGCCTTGCTCGGGTCACATGTGTGACGCCAAGTTCTGCAACGGAAGGTCAGATGGTTTTCTCCGGGTACTCTGGATTTCGCCCACCTCTGATTAACGATTGGCTCGATATGAGTGAAATAATCTTGAAAGGGCCGTAAAACCAAAAAAAAAAAAAAAAAAAGAAAACTGATGTGGCAAGAAAAATATTTAATACATGAACTCTGGTACTTTTTGCTGAAAAAAAAATGTGAGTAGGATTTTGCTAACCAATGATGTTGTTAGTTTTGGGTCCAGTTGTTCAAACCCTCATTAGCTAAACAGGCTTTTTAGTGGTCATATTGTTAACTGTTCTAGCAAGTACAATATCATTTTTTTTTTTCTATTTTTTTTTTTTTTTGGCTGAAAATAGGTGAGTACATTTTGTATATGCAAAAGCTACTCACATTTTTCAGCAAAAATATTTTTTTATTTGCCATATTAAATGATCAATGTATTAATCATTTGATAACTAATGATGTTTTTTATTTTTGAACAACAAATGGGCCCAGGGCCCAGATTGTTCTTGTGAACACAGTCATACATTATCTAAATATCATTACATGTGTGAGTTGAGAAAGGACATAACCAGTTCACAGTTTTTGCATGTTGAATTTTTACCATTGCAGCTACTTGATAATTTTACTTAGCTTCTTAAAACATAAAATCTGACTAACTTTCATAGTGGCTTAGTAACATTTCAAATGTCATTCAACTTCCTATGACTATACCTAAAATGCAGGTATCAGTAAGGGAGCTCAAAGTACCATTTTTCTATGCCTTTAGTAGTGTATGGGTGAGTTTGAACACACACCATTACCTCTTTATAACACTTGTTATTTATAACATGATTTTTGATAAAACATTCTCAAAATGGATCCCAAAAATTTATAGATTAAATAGAAAAATGAAAAAAAAAATGTTTTGAATATGACATGGCTATTGAACTAACATTTTCTGCTGTGGACCCCAACAAAAGTGTTTTTAAGAGGTTCTGTATACCTCCATACCCAAAGTGTATGCTATTTCATGTAGTCTCATATAGTTTCTATAGCATCAATATTATTTGATTGCAGAAATAACGATCAGTATGCTCGTGAGATGCTTCTACAACAATAAGAAAATGATTTCATACAATGCTCTACTTTTCTTTCTCAGGTTGATAAGGAAATCGTACACACATATATCCCAAAACTCCTGGAGGCCTTACTAAAGTGCTTTAGTGATGACAGCTGGCCTGTTAGAGATGGTAAGGTCATAGAAGTGGTCATTTCATTATGAAATTTATACAGGTTGTTAGAGGATATCTTCATGAGCGAATTGCTTTAATTGCCATTCATATGAAATGACAACAAAGGAATATTCACAGTTCCTGCATAGCAACAGATAAGGTGTATATTTTATGATAATTGAAGGATAGTTTTCCTTATTTCTCCACATAACCCTATGTTGTGAGTATTCATTAGAACCGCCTCATCGAGGCTGTTCTAATGAATATCCACAGCATAGGTTTTATGAAGAATTGACAAAAACTATCCTTCAGTTATCACAAAATACCTACCTTATCTGTTACTATGTTCCAGATAAAGAAGACTAACAAGGATAATAAACAGATTATTTTCATTTTTATGCCCACATTCGAAGAATGGCAGAAAGGGCATATAGCGTTGCCCCTGTCCGTCCGTTCGTCCAAAACATAAACACGGTCAATATCTTCCTTATTTCTCGATGAATTTTAAAATTACTTAGCAGAAATGTTAACCATCATGAGACGACGTGTCACGTGCAAAACCCAGGTCCATACCTCCAAGGTCAAGGTCATACTTAGAGGTCAAAGGTCAAAAAAAGGGTCTGAAACTTAAACACAGTCCATAACTTACTTATTTCTGGATGGATTTTGAAATTACTTTGTAGAAATGTTAACCATCATAAGACAATATGTCACATGCAAAACCCAGGTCTGTACCTCCAAGGTCAAGGTCATACTTAGAGGTCAAATGTAAAATAAAGGGTCTGAAACTTAAACGCAGTCCATAACTTACATATTTCTGGATGGATTTTGAAATTACTTTGTTGAAATGTTAACCATCATGTGAGGATGTGTCACATGCAAAACCCAGGTCTGTACCTCCAAGGTCAAGGTCATACTTAGAGGTCAAAGGTCAAAAAAAGGGTCTGAAACTTAAATGCAGTCAATAACTTACTTATTTCTGGATGGATTTTGAAATTACTTTGAAGAAATGGTAACCATCATGAGACGATGTGTCACATGCAAGCCCAGATCTGTACCTCCAAGGTCATACTTAGAGGTCAAAGGTTAAAAAAAAAATGGTCCGAAACTTAAACGCAGTCAATAACTTTCTTATCTCTGGATGGATTTTGAAATTACTTGGCAGAAATGTTGGCCATCATGAGAAAATCTGCCTCACACAAAAATTATACACGGTCAATAACTTTATATGGATGAATACGAACATAGACATATTTTCAGGCGGGGGCATCGGTGTCCTATGGACGCATTTCTAGTTTCTTGTAAGAAATATATGTTGTTGCCACAGGTGGTAATTGTTACGATTGCCTGATCTTTTTTTCTGAAAGAAATTTCCCTTTGTGGTCTCAATGGTATTTAGTCTCCTTTCATGATCGGGCATAGCATAAAAGAATTTGATCACCCTTGGATAAAAGGCTCTTACAGCATATATGGTCTTTGATTTAAGTCAGATCTCTGCACAACTGGCCCCGATAGCTCAGTTGGTAGAGTGTCCGCTTACATACCAAAGTCGTTAAAAATGGTCCTAGCTGCTCCTCGCTTGGCACTCAGATTTACGGGGTAGAGCTAGGACTGGTCGACCCAGTGTCAGGATAATGTGACTGGGTGTGGTATCATGTAATGTGTCTGGGCATGATACTTCAGTGAGGCAGCACTATAAAAGTGAGCATTGAGCTCCCTGTCGCAACCAGACACCGTCGTGATATGACTGAAAAATTGTTGAAAGCAACGTTAAATCCGAATTCACACACACACACACACAGATCTCTGCATCTTTGTTTGGTAGTTTGTCGTTGCAAGATTGAACATCAGTGTTAACAAGATTTTTAAATTAGAGTCAGTCTTTTCTGACATCCTTTACATGGTACATATCTTATATATTAGGACTAAGCTCATTTACTTCACTTATTATTCTGTTTTCAGCTGCTTGTGTGGCCTGTGGAAACTTTGTCTTGTGTTTTCCTGAAGAATCCAGGTAATTCCATTTTGTTTATAAGACAAATTTAATAGTTTTACCTATGCATTAAAACTCGGACACAGTTCTAATAATTGCATAGTTCTGATGGGAATACTGTGGGTTTTTCCTGCCGATTTAAACATAGTTGTGGAATGCTTGTTAGAACTAAATCTATACAATCTCAATGAACCTCACATCAGTCAGACATTCTGATGACTGCCTACATATTGAGGTTCTGTTAAGGGGAATGGGAACACCTGGCAGATGTTTCCATCATTTTTCAGAGGGAGAGAACTTTCGGGACTTTCTGTTTGCTTTTCTATAAGCCCTGTCCCACTGAAAAAGAGGTCTACTCTGCAAGGAAAGAATTTGCTCCTCAGGAGCAAATTCTTTCCTTTAAGAGTTGACCCCTATTGACATGGGAGACAAAATACTTTTGCAAGAGTTGCCTCCCCAGAAGGTGTACCCATTCCCCTTAAGTAAACCAAAAATAAAATAATCCAGAAATATGGAAATAACATATTAAACTGAGATGCCAAGCTCTGGAACAGTGGATGGCCAGGTGGTTTTTCTCTGGATACTCTGGTTTTTGTCCACTTCTGATTAACGATCAGCATAAAATAAGTGAAATAATCTTGAAGGAGCCGTAAAACGAAAACCAAAAAAGAAACCCACAAGAACATAAACTGTAAAACTGATTAATCTCTTTCTCTCAGACTCTGATACCTCAAACACACACACAACCCTTTTGTCTCTGATAAGGTGAGGTTTGTTAGAATACCATTCATTTAGACTTGTTAACATAAGGAAATGAAGGCAATTTACTCGTCTTGTACAACTGGTTGTCTTTTTTACCCATTTTATGCTGGAAACCCCACAAACAGGACACTGGCAAGATTTTTTTTTTGTTTTGGTTTTAGGGTCTTTTCAAGATTATTTCACTTTTATCGAGCTGATCGTTAATCAGAGGTGGGTGAAAACCGGAGTACCCGGAGAAAAACCACCTGACCTCCCGTTGCGGAACTTGGCGTCTCACACGTGACCCGAGCGAGGCTTGAACCACAGTGGTAAGAGACCTAATGATCAAGAATCAGTGCTCTTAACCACTAGGCCATGGAGGCCCGTTGACACTGGCAAGATAAGATACCATAGATTTTGGTGTATGATCAGAGCCTTTGCTATTTGAAAAAAAGTTTAGACACCCGTAAGTTTCAAAATGGACTTCTACTATAGATAAGGCAGAAAATTCCATTCAGTACAAACTGGCTTACTCATTCAAATCTAGTAGAGAATGTGTTGTGACATATACATCAAGGGCCTCAGAGAAATAGAGTGGGTTGCTTCCATGCAGAGCTGAAACCGACTGAACTTGAATACTGGTAAAACGCTTAGGTCTGCCCAGGAAAAGTGATGCGAGAGGGACCGCTCCTTTAACTCTAGTGGTTTCTATAGCCGGTAGGGCTTGAGATGTCATTTCCTCTCAATGTCAGGTATAAGTCCCACAAAATCGGAAGCAATATCTCCAAAATGATCTAAATAGTGTTGATGGGGACATAAATCCTCCACTCAAGCAAAAACAACAACAACAAAAACATTAACCTCAAAGACTGAATAATTTTTGGGTGGAGTTTTTTATGTGAATTTGTACACCTTAATGTTTCACTTACATCAGTATAAAAAAAAAAGATTTCCTTTCCTCTTTCAAAATGAGAAAAAAAGGATAAGTAAGAACAGAGTTTGAGCAGTTTATGTTCTTCAGATGCTTGTGCAGCCAGCAATAGGGCTAGAAACATGATTTCTTGTGTGAGGCTACCTCAGGGTCTCCTATACCTGCCTGTGAGCAGCAAAGTCTCTAGTGAGACTGCACCTATGTGATACCTTAAAGATCCTAGGAGATGGCCACTGCACAAGCCTTGGGCTTAATGTCAAATCCTGGATAATATATATTTGTCTGTTACATATACATGTCATTGAAGCAATTAATAGGGATTATCAACTAAATGATAATCCCATTTATTTGGTGCGAACAAATTGAATGGACTGTCATTAATGTGTCATGATTGCAGCTTCAGGGTGGCTTGACCTCTCATTATTTAGGTTTAAACAATGTCTGATCGCAATTTCGATCTCGTCATCCACCATGACAGTTGGTCCAGGTTACTGGACGCTTGCACCGTGTTTGTTATTCAGCAGTCAAGCGTCTTAAGGGCCAAACTATGGTTTGGCGTCTTGCGCATGCTCAGGGAAACCTTCCTTTTCCGTTTTCAAATCCAGCAAAAGAAAGTTGTATTTTTTAAGAGGAATCTAAAACTAAAAATCCAGCAAGAGAAAGTTGTCGGGACTCGGTTGAGATATGTTTCATAATAAAAGAAGAAGAGGGTGTCCTTTAGCTATAATATAAGAATTTCCATTGGTTGACCTCGAACAACAATAATATTATCGGTACTTTCGTTTTGCAACCGGAAATGATAAAATGCGTTAGTGACGAGGTACAATTAAATAGGGAAAAAGTGACAACTAAGACAGTTCACCGTTACGAAAATATTAGGAAAAGTGACACTACGGCGGCATAAAAATCGCCATTTTAATTGCAAAATATACATGGGTGACAATGGTGGCCCTGCGAGTTTTTGGTACCTTATAAAGCTTGGGGAAAAATGTTATTATGGAAGATAAATAGTATGCAGCGAAGAAATTAAAGGGCTAAATATGATTTCTGATATAAGGACGGTCGGCAAGGAACTCTTCAGTAAAAAGAAACAAAGAACGGATATCTTTCCCGCAAGTTTCTCATTTGGTGGAGGTGAAAGCTTCGGTTTTTATTGCTAAAATTTGATCATTTTTGAACAGTTAAAAGCAAAATCTTTGCCAGAGGTGTGGGACTGATTGAAAATATTTCTTGTGTACATTTGGTAAGGTCATATAGCAGAATACCTTTGTTTGCACCTCCGAAAACGGCGGACCTCAGTGGAAGTGACTTCACGCCGATCGTCCTTATATATTTTGTACCACAGGGACGCCCGGTATCTGTTTATTTTGAGTGCAAATCTTGGGAATTTATCTGTAGATAGATTGTAGAAAAGATGGTGGCCGATATTTACAAACTGACCTGGGAATTTCCACAGGGGTCATGACCTTTGGCACTCATTGTGTAACGCTAAATTAACTTAAAATACCATATTTTAAGTAAATACGCTTTTAGAATTTTCTTTATATTTTTGAAGGGATTATGCCTCGACTTTCCGGTATAATAGCGTCTGTTTGGGTTGTCAGTGTTAAACAGCGCAGGCATTGCGGGATAGCTTGACGGCTGTGTTATTTTTAAATATGCAAATGACCATGTGTTTGTCGAATGTTAGTTTATTTATGAACACCCGACCTACTTTTGAGCCGGACATAGCCGCTTGAATCACAGGTGTGATATACCGGTATTATCGATAGTAACCTGTCAATTAAACATATATTGGGAATTCAATGACCACAAACAATATATTTTCTAAAGGTAATTTTATTGACTTTCAAAACATATTTGAAGCCACAAACCTCATCTGATTCGATATGACAGAGTGGCTGGACATTTTGACTCTTGTCCGCTATGAACTCTGCACATATCACCATTAGGTCTTGTATATTATATTGTGCAAATGGTACAAGCTTAAGGCTGTGGTTGCCTTTTGGTAAATTCCGATATAAAAGGAAAATTTGGGCTATTACTCGTCTCTCCTTTAGACTCTGATCAGCTCAGATTCAAGCTTGACGGGAAGTTTTATTTTGTTTAAGCAATGCCATTTGGTTGCAGCATAGCACGCCAGACTTTCGAGACTGTCGCTACTTTTTTGGAATTCTGGGTAGCTAGACATGTTTCTGAGGGACGATTCATATGTTATCTTGACAGTTTCCTGCTTGGTACTAGGGAGTCCATTTTGTGGGCAATTTATAAATGTTACATGTGGTTTATCAAAGATACACTGTCACCTTCGCATCACAGCAGATATGAATGAATTTGAACTTTGGGTACAATTTTAAAAAAAAAAAAAAATTATGGTATTTCCGTTTCTCATGACCGGTTCTGGATGTCAAATGAGGACTTACAGCACTGCACCATTCGTGCAAGGGGTTTGAACTCGGTTTTGGTGCCTACTTTGTAGGTAATGAGATAAGACCAGTGGTCCAGTGGATAATTTTTCCATCTTTGGAGCATCATCTGTTATTTATTTTTGATTTATAAAAAAAAAAAAAAAAAAAAAACAGTAGTGTACTGGGAACTGCACCCTGCAGTACACCACATTCTATTCAAAATTACAGACCAACCTTACCAAGTCACGGAAGGCAATGTTAATCGAGATATTTCCATGACATATTAAAAATGTAGAGTGCCGAGTACTGAACTTTGCAGTACACAACATTCTTTTCAAATCTACGGATCAACCTTACCACTCACGGAGGGTAATGTTAATGAGATATTTCCATTTATGTATTTATTTATTTATTTATTTTAATTTATGCATTTATTAAAATGTAGAGTACTGAGCACTGCACCTTGCAGTACACCACATTCTAATCACACATACCCACTCACGCAGGGTAATGTTGGATGAGATAGTTCTAATCAGATAAATAAACTAGATAAATATTTAATTCATCTTTAGAATTAGTTGAGACATAACTGCCCTCAAACAATATCGTGCATCCCACTTGCAATCAATGCATCTATATGTTGCCTTGGTTGTCAAACAATATATGATGTGGAAGCCTGATGGTAGTCTAGACTTCTTTTGCCTCCGGAATGGCCATTCATTAAAGCACTGTCAGCTCAGTGGCATTCTTGTGACAGCTGTAGAAAATAAATTAGGACTTCCAAAGCAACTTTATGCTGCACATTCCTTTAGAATTGGAAGGGCTATTAATTTGGCAGCTAAGGGTATTCTAGTATAGCCATAAAAGAACTTGGTTGATGGAAAACTGGGGCGGTAACATAGTACATACTTTTTTAAATTGTCTGTTACAGATATATTGATTATCGGTGATTCCCTGGTTTCACACCTTGCTGACAGTGTATCAGCTCTCAGACCTCCAGCTAATGCAGTGATTGTTAGCTAAAATTTTTATTAGGGTTCAGCGGTGCACTGGGATCACTACGACACCGAGCTCCAATGGTTGCTGCAGTTTCATTCCACCCCTGTGATGATAATTATTCACCTCGGGGGCAACAACCTTGTTGAGTGGTCCCAAAGCAAACTTCTTAAAGACTTTTAAAAGCTAATTTGCATACATGGCTTCTATCTATCCCGAAGCCCAAACGGTATGATCAGACATCCTCCCTAATTGTCAGTCGTGGCTGGGGGCGGACAACACTCATGAAGGGCTTAAAAAGCTGGATCAAAGGAGGCGTATAAACCAATCGGGTAGACAGCCTGCTTTAATTGTAGTGACTGAACAATCAAGCATGTGCTCGATTTCAATACAACAGGGCTATTTAAGACGGATAGGGTTCATCTCACTGCTGTGGGCAATATCATATTTTTAAATACATTTGAGGAAGTAGTCAATCAATTTGTTACAGACCCTTCTTCCCAAATGTAAAATCCTAATATGTAGTTAGAATAACAGGACAAGGATAAAAAGGCTATATTCATAAAAATGTTGACTTGCTGAATTGGGGGACAAATTTATGTGGGGCATCATAAATTTGCTGTGGCGGAATTCAGCATTCGATAGGGGGGACGCTTTGCTTAGACAGCTGTTTGGTTGTAACGAAACTTTACGCCTTGAGCCTAGATTCCAAATACTGGTTGCTGGGAGCAAGGCTGAAGTTTGTTTCTTTCAGGACTTCTACTTGGACTGGGTGGCATCTCCTTCATGGAAGTGGTCCGCCATAACCTGAAGATTTGTTCTTGAGCCTAGATTCCGGGTACTGGTTGCTGGGAGCAGAGCTGAGGCTTGTTTCTTTCAGAACTTCTTGAACTGGGTGGCGTCTCCTTCATGGAAATGGTTCGCCATAGCCTGAGGATGTGTTCCCCCCAGGGTCATACTAAAAATTTCTAAATTGCAAGTCATAAGTAAGGTTCGCACGTGCAGCCGGGGCTATTTGAATATATGTAATATGGGATGGATTACATGGTATGCATTGCATAATGCAGAAGATGGTATGGAATGCATGTCATGGAATGCATTTTGGAGTGCACATTACGGAGTGCTCACTGTCAAGATTAGTTGGAGTGCATAAATTGGAGTGCACAAGAGTTGGGATAGAGTGGAGCGTACAAATAGGATGTGCGCAATATCTGGATTTTTACATAATTTGGAGCGTACAGTCAGGATGTGCGCAATATTTAGAATGCTAAAAAATTGTAAAGCATACAAACAAGATGTATGCAATATTTGGAATACTTGGAGCGTACAAATAGGATGTGCGCAATATTTGGATTGTTACAAAATTTGGAGCGTACAAACAGGATGTGCGCAATATTTGGAATGTTAAAAAATTGTGGAGCGTACAAACAGGATGTACGCAATATTTGGAATACTCTGTTACAAAATTTGGAGCGTACTATAGGAAGTGCGCAATTTTTGGAATGTTACAAAATCTTGGAGCACACATTTGGAGTGTGCGCATATTTTGGAATACTCAAAATTCAAAATTGGACTGCACAATATTTTGAGTGCAAACAAATTAATAATTTGGTGCCCGTTTTCGTGCGAGCAAGGTTATATGCTGTCACTGCGTCCCCCCTTCGACCTGAATCTACTCGGTGTCCATATACTGCCAATAATGTTTTATTAACTATGTGAAAAAGGAGATAAATAAAAGTAGTTGTATCTATATATATTTTGTTGTATGAGTGAGCATCCTTAATAATAGGGATTATCAACTAAATGATAATCCCATTTATTTGGTGCGAACAAATTTAATGGACTGTCATTAATGTGTCATGATTGCAGCTTCAGGGTGGCTTGACCTCTCATTATTTAGGTTTAAACAATGTCTGATCGCAATTTCGATCTCGTCATCCACCATGACAGTTGGTCCAGGTTACTGGACGCTTGCACCGTGTTTGTTATTCAGCAGTCAAGCGTCTTAAGGGCCAAACTATGGTTTGGCGTCTTGCGCATGCTCAGGGAAACCTTCCTTTTCCGTTTTCAAATCCAGCAAAAGAAAGTTGTATTTTTTAAGAGGAATCTAAAACCCACCCACCCGCCGCTGTCGTTGTGATCTTATTGGCAGTCCAGGAAGTTTAATACCTGATACTGTCTTAAGTTCTTTTCATTTCAGGCTTGTTTGGTGCCTCCTGGTGCTGAGGCTGGCATGTCCTAATTAAAGATGCTGTACATACGACAGTCTACTTGTATAAATATAGCAACAATACTTAGTTCTATAAGTCAATATATAATTAACAAATAAGTAAATACGTGTTAAATTGGATATATATATTATTCTCCCGACGCTGGATATTATTCTCCCATTGCTGTAGAGAGACTGTTGGATGTGACAACGCTGCCTATCGACGTATATCTTCGACTGGCCCACAAAATGGATTGATGTGTTAACACTATATATATGTATACTGGCTACTTAGTGACTTTTAATGCCCATGGTTTTAACTACATATACGCATGTGACATTGAACATAAACTAAAAGCCCAAAATTCAGCGACAGCTGTTGAGCCTTTAATAGGCTGGATCCCTACAACAACAACGATGGAAGACGCAAATATGTTCTATGAAGGGGTTGTCCTTTGGGGGCGGGGAGTGCACTGCGGAGGTGGGGGGTATGGAGTGTGCATGTTTTCTGGGCCAGACTAGCTAGTTTTGGCCAATTAGGCCTCATCAGTGACCCTCAGATATTTTCAAATTTCCATAATGGAATCAATGATCCCAAAGGACAAGAAAATATAATCTACACTATGATGTAGACTCCGGATCGGTTGTTTATGGCCACTTAATTTCTTCACCGAGAGATTCTGCTGACTTTTGATCAGCTGAGCTTCGAGGTGCAATGCGGAATTCAGCATTCGATAGGGGGGACGCTTTGCTTAGACAGCTGTTTGGTTGTAATGAAACTTTACGCCTTGAGCCTAGATTCCAAATACTGGTTGCTGGGAGCAAGGCTGAAGTTTGTTTCTTTCAGGACTTCTACTTGGACTGGGTGGCATCTCCTTCATGGAAGTGGTCCGCCATAACCTGAAGATTTGTTCTTGAGCCTAGATTCCGGGTACTGGTTGCTGGGAGCAGAGCTGAGGCTTGTTTCTTTCAGAACTTCTTGAACTGGGTGGCGTCTCCTTCATGGAAATGGTTCGCCATAGCCTGAGGATGTGTTCCCCCCAGGGTCATACTAAAAATTTCTAAATTGCAAGTCATAAGTAAGGTTCGCACGTGCAGCCGGGGCTATTTGAATATATGTAATATGGGATGGATTACATGGTATGCATTGCATAATGCAGAAGATGGTATGGAATGCATGTCATGGAATGCATTTTGGAGTGCACATTACGGAGTGCTCACTGTCAAGATTAGTTGGAGTGCATAAATTGGAGTGCACAAGAGTTGGGATAGAGTGGAGCGTACAAATAGGATGTGCGCAATATCTGGATTTTTACATAATTTGGAGCGTACAGTCAGGATGTGCGCAATATTTAGAATGCTAAAAAATTGTAAAGCATACAAACAAGATGTATGCAATATTTGGAATACTTGGAGCATACAAATAGGATATGCGCAATATTTGGATTGTTACAAAATTTGGAGCGTACAAACAGGATGTGCGCAATATTTGGAATGTTAAAAAATTGTGGAGCGTACAAACAGGATGTACGCAATATTTGGAATACTCTGTTACAAAATTTGGAGCGTACTATAGGAAGTGCGCAATTTTTGGAATGTTACAAAATCTTGGAGCACACATTTGGAGTGTGCGCATATTTTGGAATACTCAAAATTCAAAATTGGACTGCACAATATTTTGAGTGCAAACAAATTAATAATTTGGTGCCCGTTTTCGTGCGAGCAAGGTTATATGCTGTCACTGCGTCCCCCCTTCGACCTGAATCTACTCGGTGTCCATATACTGCCAATAATGTTTTATTAACTATGTGAAAAAGGAGATAAATAAAAGTAGTTGTATCTATATATATTTTGTTGTATGACTGAGCATCCTTAATAAAATAAAGTTTAAAGCAAGATCCTAAAAGTTTGGACACCTTGAGTACTTGCTGTAATACTCTAAAATTTAAACAAATTTGTTTCATGATCCAGCAAGGAGTCTTAAAGATGCAGATGAATTGGCAAACAGTGTAGACCCTGATCAGGCTGCTCCTTCAGGAGCAGTCTGATCTGGGTCTGCACTGTTTGCTTAAGCCTATCTGTCCCAGTCCTTCAGATAATTATGGGAAGTACTTTTTTCTCATGAGCTAGCTTATTGACATCAACAATGAAAAGTGTGAAAATATTTCCAGTTAGAATGATCTCTCTTGAAGGCACTATAATCTCTACCTTTACCATTACAGGTCTACCTTACCAGCTCTGTATCCCTTGTTCTTCAACAACCTACAGGACAACATACCCTCTGTGAGACAGGGTGCAGCTCTGGCACTGTCTAATGTTGTCAAGGCATATGGTTAGTACATAAGCAAAAGGCTCAATCCTTCAAGCAATAAGCATGTTCATAGCAGATATCATTTCCATGCTTTAAGTATGACATGACATGGGAGCCTTATAAACATATTTATAAGAGGTGTCTTACTCACTTCTGTCATAGCTCTAGATAAAGAGGCCTAACAAAGATTTTTATGAGCTTATTTTCCTTATTTCGTGTCTGAAGTATATGTTGTGGGTACTTGTTTGGATCACCTTAATGAGCTGATTGTAACAAGTACCCACATGTTTTCATTGAGAAATAAGAAAAACAGTCCCTTGAGAATTTTTTTTCCTTCATTATCCTTGTTATGCCTGTCTTTGGAGCTTTTATTCTATTTATCAGGGGAAGAATGTTTTGACGAAATTATTAAGAAGGTGAAGGAAGGTTTAATAGGAGTGAAAGATCAGCCAGAGAACACAGAGAAATACAGTGGTCTGGAGAAAGGACCAGCCACCTATGGGGTGGTCAAGAAACTACGAGATAATGATATGGAGTTACATACCAATAGACAGATGTATTCCTGTGGGTCTCTGGCCCCGAAGATGGGTAGAGGGCCTAGAGAGGGAGGCTGTATGGACCACAAGTTTAGGAAAGACCCGGAGCCATGGGAGTTGGGGGATGGGTAGGATAAATTGTTTAATTATCTTTACCATAACAGTGTTAGACTTGACAGGCATGTTTACACCAGATTCAGTTTCCACCATAACTATAGAATCCCTCAGAAAAAATGGTCTTTACTGTTGAATGGAATCTTTCTCTTGTTTGATGCTTATTACCCACAAAGAGGGTTGATGCATCATTAAACACCAAATCATCATCATAGAACCTTCTTCAATGTTTAGCAGGAGACCATGTCAAAATTTAGGGTATCATGTTGAATTACTTTTGGAATTCTTTTGATTATTTTACAAGTTTGTGACAAGTCTGGTGACTCGATGAATCCTAGATTAGTTAGACAGACATACAATCAAAAGTCCAGGTCAATATTTTCTATTTAAATCTTGTAATTATGGATTATACCTCACCCTACCCCCACCAATGAGCTCACACAAGATCAGTTGTCGTCAAAATCTGATGAGTACCACAAAATTATGGCCCTTTGTTTAAAAAAAAAATGGTGAAGTTAGCCGTTTCAGGACTCTATACTCTGTGCTTACCTACCAATTTCCACCAAACTTGATACAGGGCTTCTCATCCATGAAACCTCTCACAAGTTCGATCATTGTCAAAATCTGACGCATATCATTGGAGTTACGGCCTTTTGTACACAAAATTTTATGTTCCTCATTTGCTCAAAAATGCTTGATTGCAATTCAATTTATTGTCACTTGCTCATGGAGGGGGTAGTTTAGTTCTTTGCCAAGGACATCTCAAACTAGTTTCATTGAGTTTTGTGTCTTACACATTTGAAAATTATGGGACATTTGATCAAACATTATAAGAATATGTCTCTGGACTTGCAGATAACTGAAACACTTAAATTCAATAAGAAAATGCCTGAGATATTGGCAAATAGTGTAGGCCCTTATCAGATTAGCAGCATCTGGTATAGGCCTTCTTTGTTTGCCAGTGTTCCTGTTAGGGACATCCCATCTGAAATGAATTAAATACAAAAACTTCAGAGGAGAACCCTGTCACATAGTCTGCCTTAGATTATTCCCAACAGGTACAGTCAAACTTCAATAATTTGCACATCTTTGGGACAATAGAAATTTATTCTAGACAGGGTAGTTCAAGCTACTGAGTGAAAATCTTAGTGCCAGGTTAGGAGGCATCGGAGAGATAGTTTTAACCTTTTTTGTACCAAATGGAATCTTCCTCCTTATACATGTTAGGAGACCATTTCAAAAGTAAGGGGTGTCAGGCTGTGTTTTCTTCAAAATTGATTTGGAAAATGGCTGAACTTTTTGCAAATAGTGTAGGTCCTGATCAGACGTTCTGCGGCGTCTGAACTGGGCCTACACTGTTTGCCTGGGTACCCATTCTGGGGTTTCTGGTACAAAAAATTTTGTTTCCATCTATAACACATACAGTCGAGTCCGGTAACATTGCGCGGCCGTTTACTTTGCGCAACCTGTATTCACATTTTCAATAACTTTAACCCTCACAATTTCTACCACAACTACCTGTGCATCTGCATTAAGTTTTAACTTAACCTTGAAAACATGGGGTTGCACGTGCAGATGTGACACTTTCGCGGAATTTTTCAAATTTGCCAAAATACGAAAAGACCGAAAATTTCCAAACCCAAGACTGAGTTTAAAAATAGGCAAAGGGACACATGTTTTGTATCTAAACTTACTGCATATAACAACATCGCATAATATCTAATGAACAACTTGTTACAGTCAACGTTCATGTTCAACCAGCACAAAACACTTGTTGTGCGCAATGTTGGGCGACAAAATTGGTAATCAAATTTCAAGGGGTATCCCTTTTCATAGAATTATATCTCCCACTAGTTAAAAATTCAGAGGCCAATTTCTATTGCAGCAAGAAGATAAGGAAGTGTTGCAATCGTTCTGAATGTAATTGTTTGAATGGTGGCTTTAACAAAGTCACACGAAGGTATCAAAACCTTATGTGCGCAATGTTACCGGACTGCATCGTAGTATGTTATATTACATATTAGAATTACTTCATGAGAATATCCTAATGAGTACACACAAAAAATACAAAATCCAAGAGAAAATCAGAAAAAAAACTCTGATTATGCACTGCAAAAATTGCAGCAGTTTTCTAAATAAATTATTAAAATTACTAACCTGACACCACTTAATTTCAAAATGGCCTGTTGAACCATATATAGTTAGGAAGATTCTGTTCAGTACAAGGTGGAAAAGAAGTATTTTGAAATTAGAAAGATATTCTGAAATCAGGAAAGCCACTTCCTAGCTGGCTCTATCTTTGAAACACTGCAGCAACAATGTCCGCAATATCCACAATGAAAGGTACATATGACTCGTTATTGACCTGGTTTGTGACATCACCAGATTTTGCTGTACTTGGCATATCTACAGGCTCACCCAAACCTTGGCTGCTCTTGTATGCAATAAGTTGTCTTTTCACATTGGCTGACTGGTGAGTAGGACGTCACAGTTATATCCTCGGATCCTTGAACATTCCTTTGTGGAGACTGATCATTTACTGCAGTAATTTCCTCCTCTGATTCTGGAAGGCATTTGTCCATTACTGACAAATGAATGTCCATCATATTATTTGGCCACATCGAAGGTGTAAGCCTTTCTAGGAAAAGCATGTTGAGATAAACCCATTTAGTACCAGAACCCCCAAAACGGGTACCCTGGCAAACAGTGCAGGCCAAGATCAGATGCCGCAGAACGCGGCGTCTGATCAGGGCCTGCACTGTTTGCAAAAAGTTCAGCCATTTTCCTACTAAATTTTGAAGAAAGCACAACCGGACACCCCTAAATTTTGAAATGAACCCCTGCTATATTTAAGAAGGAAGATTCCATTTGGTACAAAAAGGGTTAACTGAGCAGCTTGACATGACATAAACCAAATTCCAAAGCAATCTTGCTATACATGGCATATGGGCAGACTAGGCTGTATGTGGGTTCTTACCATATTTACGGTATGTATTTAGAAAGGCCTGAGCAAACAGTGTTGACTATAAGAATCTTATATGGGTGTGAGGGGTGGATGGAAAAATGCGTCGCAAGGGTCACTGTCCGGCATCAAGAGGCTTGCCGAGTGATGCCGGACAGTGATCCCGAGGGATGGATTTTTCTATCCACCCCTCACACCAATAAAGGTTTCTTTTCTTGCATACCTTCCATTTCGTAGCGCGGATTTTTAATGCTGCAGTCACTTCGAGAACCCACGTCGGCCATATTGTGATGACAGTACAGGAATGTTTAGTGACGTCACGTAACGTGCAGTGACGTCAACCTTAACCACAGCGCATACGAGGTCGTAATCAACCAGTGCATTTATAAAACACACGATTATATTTGATTTTGGGTCGGAACAACAGGGTCAGAACATAAATTTCTATCCCAGGGTAAAATCACGTATTTGCTTGTCTGGTGTGCAAGAATCAGATGAGAATGTGGCATCTCATCAGGGTCTACACTGTTTTCCACTTGTCGAGCTATGTTTGGACAGAACATTGGGTAGTGAATTATACTTGTTCAACTTTTAGAACAAGTATAAAAAGGAGTTGAGGTGTCTGAATACTTAGGGTAAATACAATACTCAATGCAATATTTGGCTTTACACATAGGTTGGCTCAACTATTTTATTATCTTTTCTTTCCAGATGTATTAATATAGTGGCAGAGTTGTCTAACCTTCAACAATTTGCAGCCAAAGTATCAGAATTACTTCCCTTAGTGAGCAAGGCGGCCTCCTATGAACACTATACCCACCATGCTTATATGAAGGAAACTCTTTGTACAAGAGTAAGTGATAATATTTGTGTCACTTGTACTTGAATATCAGAGCTCAAGAAATGACAGTTCATCATTCTGAATCTAATTTTTTGTGAGCGTGACATCTATAATTCGGTCCATCTATTAATCAGCTTTTAAAGTTTTACCAAAATGGAATATTTCACAAACAAACAGACAGTTTGTCAATAGATAATCCAATGTATCAGAAATCGCCTTAAGCTGAAGCTGTTAGATCAGCACATGATGTAAATACTTGCAGGTGAAAATCAGATGAGTCCAAATCATCCATTCATTTGTTGATCAGCATGTCAAAAATGAGTAATAAATATACCCAATTTGTCCATTCTGATGACAGGTGAGTCCTAGGACGATACCATATCAGTCTTTTTGATATGCCGGCTGATTGCCCATGCAATAGACATGTGAAAAATCAAAGTATCTTGTGTTCCATTAGATGCTCGGTATGGGTTAATGCTTCCTTCTGCTGGCCGACAATGAAGAAGTACATACAGGATTACTGTCTTACGTGTGACGTATGTGTGGCGAAGAAGCTTCCAATTAAATGACACCGTGCGCCACTAGGACGGTACTTAGTAGGCGAACCCATGGAAGTGGTAGCACTTCATACAGTCGGACCTCTTCCCCTGACTAGGAATGGCAATCTTTTCATTCTTGTGGCCATTAATTGCTTCTGAGTCATGCATTTCAGTAATAAAGTAGGTCTATCTTGGGAGTTTCAATTTGTTTATTTATAATTGTAAAATATCCGAGATCAGCTGATTTCTTATCAAAGGGTTTAAGATGAATTTTTGCTCCCCATGTTTCAGCTGCCCCAGATGGCTAAAGGTCTTGGTAAAAGATATTTCAAGATGCATTTGGAGAGCTTCTTTGATATTATTTTCTATAGTGTGGTAAGTACTTCTGCCTTTAATACGAGGGTGAGTCAATAAAAAAAAAACAGCCTAACTTATTTCTGGGTGAGATTGTTCTCTTCTTTTTTTATGTAATTGCCTTCTAGAATGATACATTTGGACCAACGCTGTTCTAGTGCCATCAGCCCAGAACTAAAGAAGCCTGGGTTCTTGTCTCCAACCCACTCCTCAATTGCCACCACGACTTCTTTATTGGACAGGAAATGATGTCCACCGATATTTTTTTTATGCCCCCGAGAATCTTTGATTCGGGGGGCATATAGTATTTGCCCTGTCTGTCTGTTTGTCCGTCACAAAAACTTTAACCTTGATCCTAACTTCAAAAGTATCTGACCTAGCACCATGAAACTTCACACACTTATTCACCATCACAAGTGCTACATTCTGACCAAGGGCCATAACTCTGTTGTCATTTTTGGCTGAATTATCTCCCCTTGAAATTTTGTAAAAACTCAGAAATTGGCTCCCACGGGGGCATTGGTCACCTACAGTGACAGCTCTTGTTTAAGTTTGGGAATATAAAATAGTCACTAGGAGCTAGGTTGGGTTTGGTATTAGCTCGTACCCATTCTGCTCAACAGCATCCATTACAATTTTGCAAGTGTGGACTGTTGCATTGTCCTGTTGGAGCAGAATCCCTTTGGAGAGTTTACCTCAGCGATTTTCACGGTTCGCAGTTCTCAGCTGGTCAAGCAAATTTGCATAATACCGACATGTAATTGTACTTTTCTTTGCTAGAAAGTCCAACATAATAATGCCTTGTGCACCCTAAAATACAGTTGCCATCACCTCGCCAGCAGAGGGTTGGGTTTTGAACTTCTTTGGCCTCGGAGACCCCGGCCCTACCCAGTGGTGACTTTTGAGTTTTATTCTCTGGCTCATAATAATGGACCCAGCTCTCATCTACAGTCACCAGACGCAAAAGAAAATCATCTTCCTTTGACATAAACCGCTTCAACAATGCGCTGCATGCTGATGCTCTGGTTGCATACCCAAAAAATCATGTAAAATTGTTGAAACATTACCATGTTAAATGTGTAATGCATTAGCTGTTTCTTCCACCTTAATTCACCTATCAGAGTACACCAGATCCCGTACTTTGTTACACATTTCTTCATCAGTGGCATCTGATGGGCGTCCAGACCTGGTTTCGTCTCCTAAAGACGTTCTACCACGTTTGAATTCCCCAACCCAGAATTTAACTGGTGCAGAAGATGGTGCAGAAGACCCATAAACATTGGTCAACTCACAATGTATTTTACTGAATTACAGCACAGTACTCGACTTTTGATGAAAAGCTTGCTTTTGCATTGCTATCCATGTTTGACGTTCAATATCTTATGAGTGAATGACACGATAAAGGTGCAATTTTGCCCTCATGCTTAAAGCATGTATTGAAACAAGGCATGAAAATCTATGTTGTCTTGGTCAATTGGAAATAGGATAGGCTGGTTACTTATTGACTTGTCCTCGTATTATAAAACCTACAGCAATTGACAAGTTTGTTTAGCAGAGACTCAGATCAGCTTGCACCTTTTCATAGACACATCACGTCAACAAGTCCTTGAAATAATAACCTCCTGAAATAGAAGTGAAGGCCATGGTCAGGAATCAATACAGTTACCTCCCACCTAAGACATCAAAGGGAAAGAAACATGACCATAAAACAACTTTACTGTAATGAAAATAAGCAGAAAGCCAAAAGGACAGTTTCTTTCCCACAAAATGGCCAAACAACTATCTAAAATAATAAGATTTTAGCAATACATACATGCAAAGACAAACAATAACAATGATAAACCACAACAGAAGAACCGCTTCAGAAGGGTCAGTAAAATGTTTTTTACCAGGGGGCTTAAATTGATTTTACATGGCCCGAATTCTCGCCCTTGTCATGCACCATAACCACAACTCTGGTTGCCATGGTTTTGGAGTTATCTCCCCTTCCAAAAAAAACATAGTGACAACCTTGTGATGGCCATAACTCCTATACCCTTTGAGATTCATTGATGGTTCTTGGCCTAATAGTTCACAAGGCTGAGACGGCGTGTCATGCGCAAGAACCAGAACTCTGGATGCAATACTTTTTTAGTTATCTCCCCTTTTAATAAAATAGAATGACTACTTCCTGATGGCCATAACTCCAATACTCTTTGAGATATATTGATGGTACCTGGCACAGTTGTTCACAAGGCTTAGACGGCATGTCATGCACAAGAACCACAACTCTGGTTGCAATGGTTTTGGAGTTACCTCCCTTTCCAATAAAATAGAGTGGCAACCTTGTGATGGCCATAATTCCAGTACCCTTTAAGATATATTGATGATACCTGGCACAGTTGTTCACTAGGCCGAGACGGTGTGTCATGCACAAGAACCACAACTCTGGGTGCCATGGTCTTTTAGTTATCTCCCCTTCCAATAATATAGAATCACTACCTTGTGATGGCCACATCTCCAACACTCTTTGAGATATATTGAGGATACTTGGTACAGTTGTACATGAGGTTAAGCAGGCGTGGCATGTGCAAGAACCACAACTCTGGGTGCCCTGGTTTTTTTAATTAACCTTGTGATGGCCATAACTCCAATACCCTTTGAGATATATTGATGGTACTTGGCACAATTGTATACAATGTTGAGACGGTGCTTCATGCCTAAGAACCACAACTCTGGGTGCTATGATATTTGAGTTATGTCCCCTTCCAATATAACAGTATGACAACCTTGTGATCATCGTACCTCCAATACACTTTGAGACATATTGGTGGTACTTGATGCAGATGTACATGAGGTTGAGCAGGTATGTCATGCTCAAGAATTACAACTCTGAGTGCTCTGGTTTTTTTAGTTATCTCCCCTGGCAATATAACCTTGTGATGGCCATAACTCCAACACCCTTTGAGATATATTGAAGGAACTTGGCACAATTGTATACAAGGTACAGAAGGGATGTCATGTGCAAGAACCACAACTGTTGGTGCTGTGGTATTTTAGTTATCTACCCTTCCAATATAACAGTATGACCAGCTTGTGATCACCATATCTCCAATACCTTTTGAGACATATTGATGTTACTTTGTACAGAAATACATGAGCTTAAGCAGGCATGTCATGCGCAAGAACCACATTTCTGGTTTTTTAGTTATCTCCCCTGACAGTATAATCTTATAATGGCCATAACTGCAATTCTTTTGTGATATATTGCTGGTTTAATTCTGGTGCACCATTTATTGGTGAACAATCTTCTGAAGGCCATATTGGCTTTTGGTCGGGGGATTTGCCATCTCTTCCGATGGCTATTTTTAAACAAGTTGAGGAAAATGGATAAAATGCAAGGCTTAGCAAGATTCTATTTTTCATATGGCATTTTAAAAAATGCATTTTATTTACAATTTATTTACAAAAATGTCAATATTCCACCATAAGTAAATGTGACGTCATTAAGGACATTGCATGTTACAGACATATTTAATCCACGAGTGGATAATGGAATATATTACATGGTGTTATTACATTCTCAGATGCAATATCATATGATAAATTATTTTTCTTATTCCTGCTCCAATACATAAGTTATGGGTACTCATTAGAACCACTTAAAATAAGGTGGTTCTAACAAGCACCCACAGCCTATGTTTGGAGGATAAATAAGAAAACTATTACAATTTTTCATCAGAAAAATAATCCTTCTGGAGATATCAAAGAATGCACTATGTCACATGTACAGTAGAACTTCGATGGCTCGAACAACGATGGCTCGTTTACCATGGATGAGTCGAACCCATTCTTGAGCCTATAGCGAAATCCTCTACATAAGAAATAATGGGAGATAATTAAGGAGATTTTAGTCTTTTATCTTGCAAATGTATGCTGTGTGTACTCATTAGAATCGCCTCAATGAGGCGATTCTAATGAGTACACACAGCATACATATTCATTATAGAAACCCGAAAAGATGTCTAAAAGTATCTCGTTATGCCTCCTGACAGTAACCTCAGTGGCTCGAACTACCCCTGTCGCGAACAGATTTTCGAGGTCCCAAAGGTGTTCGAGCCATTGAAGCTCGACTGTATGTGTTTTTATAATTTGATCAGTGTTTGCTGGTCATTGTTAAAAAGATGTTTAAGGTGAAGAGAGAAAGCTATGGATTGCTGTGTTCACATGCTTTTTTGAGTCTTCACCAAGAGCACATGTCCAAAAATGCCTTTTCTCTGGTTGTAGCTCATATTTTGCCACTCTGATAAGTTAACTCCTGTCCTGTTTTTGCAAACAGTGGAGATCCAGATCAGATGGCTTCTGAAGAAGCCATCTGATCTGGATCTGCACTGTTTGAGAATCATTACCTGAATTTGTTGGAATATACTACATCCAGTTATCTGATTGGTTGAAAGTTGGAAATGGGTGTGGCTAAATTCGTTAATGTAGCAGGACAGGAGTTAGGAAGAGTGATCAGAAGGGCATGTTCACACTTTTGTACATTGCATTTTATATCTCATAACCAAACGAATAAAGGTTTTCAAACCATTCATAATAAAATCGCGGAAGTAAAGGTCTGTCATCAGTGTTGCTATAGGATATAGTGATGATCTCAAAAGAAGTAGTCATTTTATATGAAATGAGCCTTTGGCAAATTTTACAAAGAAGCTCATATCAAAATGAACAGGATTGTGAAATATTTCATAGCATGACCAGTTTTCTTTGTTTTGTTTTCCGCATACACCGCTAAAACTGGTAGTAGCTTTGACAGAAACATTACAGTTACATGGACAGCATGATATTACACGTTACAGGTGGCAAATATATAGAGTTTATTACTAAGCCCATTTTAAATATGGGATTTATAAACCGGAGGTTGAATATCCCATAAAGAAATGAGTGCGCTTGCTCACGAGTTTCTTTATCGGATATTCAACCTCCCGAGGTTTATAAATCCCATATTTTGAATGAGCTCAGTCAATAAACCTTGTATCATGCATTTTGATAAAGCTGATGGATCATTTTGCATCTAATTCTTAGTACAGTTCACTCTTAACATGCAGTCCATATAAAAGGTAGTGGGCGGAGTGACACATAATCTGACTGAAACAAAAACTGTATAGCCTGCCATCTTCAAAGCACTTTCTGTTGTGAAGGACTGAAATCATGATAGTGACAAAACAATTAGAAATGTCAGAGTACCATAACCAAACTTACATCTCATTCGGTTGTTATATCCATGTAATCTTTATTTCAATGCTGCCACCTAGTCAAACATCATACATTCTGAATTGTTTACATCTTCTGAGACGCCATTGACGTGATATCAAAAACATCGCTTCGACATGAATTAAACTTGCCTGCGTCTAAATATAATGATTGTATTGGAAAAGTAGGACCGGCTTCAGGGATATATTTCATTAGGGGAAATAAATCTTCCTAGGCCAGAGGTGATTATCATTTTTAATTCATTGAGAAATCATGGTATTTCTTTGTTGTGGTGGTAATATAAGATTATATGACACTACTTTTGCAGTTAGTGATCTGATAAATGAGCCAGCGCATGACAAAACCTACAATAAGACATGTGCGCCCAACGAAGACTCAGATCAGCCTGCGCATCCGCGCAGTCTGATCAGAGTCTTCGTTGTGAGCTCTAAGGATAGCTAAGGGCCCAATGCTCCTCCATGCAGCAAGGGAAGTCTCTGGTTAGATTATATACATGCGCAGGCTGATCTGAGTCATCAATGGGCGCACATGTCTTATTGTAGGTTTTGTCGTATGCTGGCTCAAATTCTATTACACAATTATATTGACTTCTTGTTTCTTCCAGACCTGTGATAATGCACTTACAGCTGTAGCTGCTAATAATTGCCTGGCAGAGCTCAGTAAGTTTCTTGGGCCATCCATATTGCGAGGTAGAGTGGAACAGTATAATCCAAGGTAGGTAGCTGCTTGTTGATAAATTTATAGCTCTTGTCACTGGCCTACCAAGAAAAAAAGTTACTCACAACAAGGAGATTCCAGAAGACTCATCTTTCTCTGAGATGGGGAGGGAGCATCTTTGAAGGAAAGAATTTGCTCCCTATCTTACTAGGCAATTTTTCTTTTTTGCAAATATTTTTCATTTCATACTTGCATGCATCATTTGTTTAAACTTAGCTTTTAATTCATGTAGTCATACCATCAATCTGGAGCTTCACCCTGCTCTGCTTTGCCAAACAATTTTAGTAAAAATGAATCAGATACCTGTTGTTGGACTCTTCCACCATTGAATGTGGACACACCCATTCTTGTGAATAGTGGTTTTAGCCAGTTAGAATTAAGAGTGTGGCAAACAATGTGGACCAAGAGAACTACCCTTAACCCTTAGCACTCTCTAGGCTAATTCAGCAGACGACAAATTGTTGATATTTTTCTTATTTTTCCCCAAAAAACAGGACTTGACATCTCATGCAAATTGTCTCCATTGGAGACAATTTGCATGAGATGTCAAATCCTGTTTCTGGAAAAATTACAAAAATATTTCAAAATGTCGTCTGCTGCGAAAAAATACCCAGCATGCAGAGCGTTAAAGGAAGAATTTGCTTCTCAGGAACAAATTATTAGGGCCCCGCACTGAAAGTGTGGGTGCCCTATAGTAATCACTCTGTCCGTCCGTCTGTCTGTCTGTCCGTCCGTCTGTCCGTCCACAAATTTTTTTATCCTCCATAACTTTTTATTATTCCTGGATGGATTTAAATATTACTTGGCATCATTCTGTCCGTCCGTCTGTCTGTCTGTCTGTCTGTCTGTCCGTCTGTCCGTCCACAAATTTTTTTATCCTCCATAACTTTCTTATTCCTGGATGGATTTAAATATTACTTGGCAGAAATGTTAACCATAATGTGATGGAGTGTTGCGCGCAAGACTCAGGTCCGTACCTCAAAGGTCAAGGTCATACTTAGAGGTTAAAGGTCAAAAAAGGGTCTTTCCTGTGTCCAATTAATAACTTTGTTATTATTCCTGGATGGATTTAAATATTACTTGGCAGAAATGTTAACCATAATGTGACGAAGTGTCACACGCAAGACCCACAGCCGTACCTCAAAGGTCAAGGTCATACTTAGAGATAAAAGGTCAAAAAAGCGTCTTTTTTATTGTGTCCAATCTATAACTTTCTTATACCTGGATGGATTTAAATATTACTTAGCAGAAATATTAACCATAATGTGACAGTGTGTCACGCGCAAGACCCAGGTCCGTACCTCAAAGGTCAAGGTCATACTTAGAGGTGAAAGGAAAAAAAAAACGTCTTTTTTAACATCAACATTTTCCTACTCCTCTGATAGCGCTGCCGGGGCCCTAGTCAGTTTCATTTCCTTTAAGGATAGAGCCCTGATGATATGGGAGACAATATTATTTGAAAGAGTTCCTCCCAAAAAGTGTATTCATTGCCTGTAGTCCTAGGTAACAAAACTCCAAATGAATCAGATTTTTTGTTTCTTTCATTCCAGATATGTTGAGTTGTTGGGCTCTCCTCATGGGCCACCTCCATTTGGCACTTCTCCACCATTTGGCTCTGGATTCCCTGGGGGCTCTATGACACACCCACCTATTGGTCCAGGGATGCCAGGCCCTATAGGGCAGGCTGGTTTTGTGCCTGGAGGCCCTGTTAGTCCCACAGAGCATATGCCATTTGGTATACATAGAGGACCTGCTGGTCTTCCACCAGTGAATGCAATGGACACTAGACCACCTATGACTGGATCTAAACCACCACCATGAAATGTGTGCAGTTCTGTGAATTAGTGGGTAGTGGGACAGTTATTTTTTGGTACAGTCAACTGTTTTTATACTGGCATTAGATTTAGCAAAAAAATTTGTTATAATGACTTATCTTTAGCTGGGGATGAGATGGAATAAATATAGATATTCAAGAATGCTCTGAGCCTCAATAAACAAATGTTGTGGATATTTGTTTGAATTGCTTTGGTGAGGCGATGCTAATAAATATCCCCAAGACACAAATGTTATGGATATTTGTTAGGTGGTTCTAGCTAATGTCTACAACACTTGCAAGAAAAATGTAATGGTCCTGTGGATATTTGTTAGAATCATGTTGCACAGGTGATTTTGATAGAATCACGTCCCTGAGGTGATTCTAACAAATGTCCACACCATTTGTTTATTCAGGTAACTAAGGAAAAAATGCCTGCCCCGCCCATCGGGGCTTGAAGAAATATATGGACTGCATGATGCTTCCACGCAGAGCTTAATCCGACCCGGACACGAGTACTGGTAAACTGCTTAGAGGATCTAAGCCTGCCCAGCCAAAGGGGTGCGCACGAGTCAGGGCCGTCCATGCTCATAAACCCTTTTGGTTTCATTGGGCGACAGGGCTTGAGATGTCATTTCATCTCAATGTCCGGTAAAAGTTCCACAAAATTGGAAGCAACGTCTCCAAAATGACCTTTACAGTGTTGACGGGGATGTTAAACCTCAAATCAAACAAACAAAGGAAAAAATGCCCTTCATCCTGCATTATTCTACTCTTAATTGGGATTCAGTATAACAGCAAATGTTTTGAAATCAATAAAATATTAGGGAACAGATATAAACAATATAACAAAGATTTACTATATATGACCCATGCCATGAGAAAGTCAGTCTTCAGAGTCCTTAGTCCAGTGATGATACAGATTAGTCAGTATATCAGGGCCCAATTGTTCAAAGCATCGTTAGCTTAACAAGCTCATTCATGGTCAAAACATTAACTTTTCTAGTTAGTACAATGCCTAATTTTTTTTTTTTTCTGAAAAAATGTGAGCAGCTTTTGCAAATTGCTGAAAAAATGTGAGCAGCTTTTGCATTTGCAAAAGCTGCTCACATTTTTTCAGCAAAAATATTAGCATATCTTCCATATTTTTTTTTTTTTTTTTGGTTTGGGTTTTACGGCCCTTTCAAGATTATTTCACTCATATCAAGCCGATCGTTAATCAGAGGTGGGCAAAAACCGGAGTACCCGGAGAAAAACCACCTGACCTTCTGTTGTAGAACTTGGCGTCTCACACGTGGCCTGAGCGAGGCTCGAACCCACGGCGGTGAGAGACCTAATGACTAAGAGTCAGCGCTCTTATCCACTAGGGCACGGAGGCCCGTATTTTCCATATTAAACAATCAAAGTTTCAACGATACATTAACTTACAACAACATTAGTTTTGAACAACTGCCCCCAGGGCCAAGTTGTTCAAAGCCTTGTTAGCTTAACAAGCTCATTCATGGTCAAAACATTAACTTTTCTAGTAAGTACAGTATCTAATACAATGGTATTTTAGCTGAAAAAAAGCTACTCACATTTTTTCAGTGAAAAATATTTTTCAGCAAAAATAAAAAAATATTAGTATATATGCAGTATTCAGTGATCAAAGTTTTAACAATATGGTAGTTCACGAGATGATAATATGTGAATGCCATGGCATGATTAATTTTGAACAACTGGCTCCTGTGAAATAGGTAGGGACCTTTACTGGATGCCGTAAGGATAAACTATGATGAAAAAAGTTGCACCATATGATGTTATTGATGCTGTCAAGTAGAAACACATTATTTGGCATAAGAAAATCAGAATAAAAGATACAAATACCGTAACTGACAGAAATGAAGCTGAAATTTTAAACAAGAATATAATCAGTAAAAACTTTATAAAGATTAAAACATTATTTTCTGAAGAATTTAAGCCAAACAAAGTAACTGCACCAAAGCGATGCATCCATAAGTCTTTTCCGATTGCCAGATACTTTATCATTGGGTATGAATGGGAAATCCTGGATAGTACGAGTATATCCTGGCATATTGAAATGCTCTGAAAGTATTGCGGGAGTATCAGGGAAATGCTTAATATCAAATTTCTGCTTGTTCATTCTCTGACGACATTTTTGTTGAGTCTGTCCAACATATTCTAAATGACATTGTTGGTAAATAATGAGGGATCGACTGGAATTCATAGAATCTTCATGCGGACAGCAAAAGCTCTGATCAGACTGGATGCATCAGCTGATCTGATCATTTGCTGACAACCTATGTTATAAAGTACCTTTTCTCATGATATGCGTAACATATGTTGGCATTTCATAATTGAAATCCTGACAGAACTGTTGCCAAAACTGTTACTCAGGTGATTTAGAAAATAGAAAACTGCATTATAATCATTATAGATACCACTGACATATTTTTTATGGATACCACTGACATATTATTTTACGGATTCCAACTGACATTTTATATTGCCATTTATAGGATGGAGACAAAGTCTTTGGCATCGTGTTCATTTTCCTATAAAATTAAGCCAACTCAAAAAAGAGTTCAGTTGACCCTTATAGATATGAGAGGAAAAAACGTTTTTGGAAGAGTTGCCTTCCCAGAGTGTGTATCCATTCCCATTAAGAAATTACTCATATGCTTATTTTTTGGTACAAAGTAATGAACTAACAAAAATCATCACTGTATAATGAGAGGATCTACACTCATGGTCACTTCATATGGAATGATTGGCACTCAGATTTACGGGGTAGAGCTAGGACTGGTCGATCCAGTGTCAGGATAATGTGACTGGGTGTGGTATCATGTAATGTGTCTGGGACATGATACTTCAGTGAGGCAGCACTATAAACGTGAGCATTGAGCTCCCTGTCGCAACCAGACACCGTCGTGATATGACTGAAAAATTGTTGAAAGCGACGTTAAACCCGAATTCACACACACTCATATGGAATGAGCCATGGCAAATTTCATAAATTACATATGAAATGATCAAGGATGTAAGAGTCTGTTTATCATATAATGATTTTATGGGGAATGGGAACCTGGAGATTTTTCCGCCATTTTTCAAAGGGAGACAAGTTTAGGAACTTCCTGTTAGGTTTTCTGTAAGCTCTGTCCTGCAGAAAAAGGGGTCAACTCTTAAAGGAAAGAATTTGCTTCTTAGGAGCAAATTCTTTCCTTTAAGAATTGACCCCTATTGGCATGGAAGACAAAAATACTTTTGCAGGAGTTGCTTCCCCTGAAGGTTTACCTATTCCCCTTAAGTCAGATTTCATTGCCAAAGAAGTTCAAAATAATTTAAATAGAAAATGGTTTTCATGGACAGCATATAGTCATATCATTTTCATGACATGATGCTATTCATTAACCTTTTTTGTACCATATGGAATCTTCTTATATATAGCAGGAGTCCATTTCAAAATTTAGGGGTTTCTGGTTGTGTTTTCTTCAAAAATTTTCGGAAAATTGCTGAACTGTTTGCAAACAGTGCAGGCCCTGATCAGATGCCATTTGCGGCGTCTGATCAGGGGTACCCGTTTTGGGGTTTCCGGTACAAAATAAGTTAAATGATAGTGTAATTCTATGATAATAATATTATATTGATTCTGTTGTATGTGGAAACAGTTGAGGCTTCACAAGCAAAAATGTTATCTTCAAATCTCTGGGCAGCTTGAAGACTCGAATCAGTCTGGTTTCTCGGTGAGTTAAAATACAGATTTCCCTGTCTGCACAGTTGATTCATGAAAATTAACTGCAGTATAATGGTAACAAATATTTCTAGCTCTGTATGAATATATCAAGACATAATGACCATCTAGTCTATGGACTCGGATAGATTAATCTGAGAAGCAAAGTTAATATTGGTCAGTACAAGTTTTCTCCCCTGGGCTGAAGCAGTAGTGATGATAACAAAGAAGGTCATTAAAAGTTATCTCCCTTAGACTGTAACTTTAGACAGTATGGCAATGAAAAGATATGCCCTATATATACATGTAGTTTTCAAAAATATTTTTGTCTCCCTTATCATTAAGGGTCTACTCTTAAAGGAAAAAATTGCCCCTTTCCTTTAAGAGTAGGCCCCCTAAGACTAGTCCCCTTTGCAGAGCGGTTAGCTTATAGGAAAGGAGACAGGAAGGTCTAAAAAGTTGTTTCCATCATAAAAATGGCAGAGACTCTACAAACTGTATTCATGCCCCTTGAAAACAAGATAATACAAGGAATTGTGTTTATTGCTATCCTCACTGGAACGAGCTGGTTAGCCAGAACATGTACATTTGCTGCAATACATTGCTACAGCATAGCTCTAGAGCAGGAGTAATAAGCATAATATTAGGATAATTTCCCTTTTTTCTCAGTAAGAAAAATGCTGTTGGTACTTGTTAGAATTACCTCATTGAGGCTGTGCCAAGAAATACCAAAAACATATCCTGTGGGTACTCATTAGATTTGCCTCAATGAGGCGATACTAGCAGATAACAACACAGTACGTTCAGAAAAGAAAAAATAAGGAAAAATTTCCCTTCATTATCCTTGTTACTCTAACTTACCTGAAGCTGTATTGGGTCATCTAATGGTTACAACTGCTCATTACAAGTACAGTCAAACTTCAATGGCTCGAACACCTTTGGGACCATGAAAATCTGTTTGAGACAGGGGTAGTTCGAGCCACTGAGGGCTAATGCCAGGAGGCATAACAACATACTTTAGAACATCTTTTTCTGTGTTCTATAATGAAAAATGTATGCTGTGTGTACTCATTAGAATTGCCTCATCGAGGCGATTCTAATGAATACACACAGCATACATTTGCAAGATAAAAGACGAAAATATCCTAATTTTTACCCTCCCTATTTCTTATGTACAGAAACAGGGACTCAAGAATGGGTTTGACTCAGCCATGGTAAACGAGCCATTGGTGTTCGAGCCATCGAAGTTCCACTGTACATCTCATGTAAATGCAACTTTATATTGAGAAAAATGTTTTTCATAGTTATGTATTATCTTTCTTATTTCTACTCCATAACTAAGATTTTGGGTACTGATTAGAACTGCTTCAACAAGGCTTTTAACCCTTTCCCACTCAGATACGTTTTTTTACGTGTCTGAACCCTTGAAGGGGGGCAGCAGCCCCACTCAACGCTGAAAAAAATTGGAGGTATGGCCCAGCCGGCCGCTGAAATGAAATCTGAGGGTGTCTTGGGTCAAAAATGCCTCGAAATTGACGCTGGCAAAACATGCTGCAGACAGTGAAAATCGCCAGTGCCAAACCCCTTAATTGTTGCCTTGACAGCAGTGTAAAGATTAAGATTCGGTCAAAAATACATGTGAAATTACACTTTTTGACAACTTTTTGAGATGCCCCCTCGTTACCATGGCAACAATGATTTAGCCTTAAAAGGTTCCATTTGAAAGGCTACTGCCAAGTGAACATTCCTGGCGAGTTTGATGAAAAAACAGACGATTAATTATGAAATAATAGTTATATGAAGTTGCTGTCCTAGGCAACACTGTGAAAGTCAACAAAATTCACAAAGTCCCTGAGTGGGAATGGGTTAATGAGCACACCTAGCCTATGTCTGTAGGATAAGTTTCATTTACTGGTGAAAGAACATGTATTGTAATGGTTAACTGCTTATGTATAAGCCTACCCAAGAAAAGTTTTGGCAAACTGACTGGCTCAGCATAACCATGGTCTGTTAACGACCAATAGTCTTATTAGAGCTACTACATATGAAAAGCAGGGAGTGGTCCTTCTGCTGATTTTAACTGTTCTCTCAAATGAGGCAGGTATAGTCGTTTCTTTTAAGATTCACATCTTTGTATATTGAAAGAGACCATTTTCAATTTTATAGGTTACTGTAAAATTTTGCTATTTAAGACCACCTAAAATTAAGACCAAATCTGCTTTTAAAAGCTTATTGAGTGAGTGAGTGTTTGAGTTTTACATCCCACCAAAGCTAAGGTCGTACGGTGACGGGACCTCGGTTTAAAGACTCATTTCAAAGTCTGGAGAAGCCCTAAAAGCTTATTGAGAAGGTTTCAGTTATTCTTTCTTTGTTTCCTACAACCCGTGTCTCCTAATAAGAGACCACCTTTGGGACTGTTCAAAAGTGGTCTTAAAGACTGATCTGATTCGCACCAAAGCTAAGGTCTTACGGAGACAGGACCTCGGTTTAAAGACTCATTTCAAAGTCTGGAGAAGCCCTAAAAGTTTATTGAGAAGGTTTCAGTTATTCTTTCTGTGTTTCATACAACCCGTGTCCCCTAATAAGAGACCACCTTTGGGACTGTTCAAAAGTGGTCTTAAAGACTGATCTGATTCGCACCAAAGCTAAGGTCTTACGGAGACAGGACCTCGGTTTAAAGACTCATTTCAAAGTCTGGAGAAGCCCTAAAAGCTTATTGAGAAGGTTTCAGTTATTCTTTCTGTATTTCCTACAACCCGTGTCGCCTAATAAGAGACCACCTTTGGGACTGTTCAAAAGTGGTCTTAAAGACTACTTTTGAACAGTCCCAAAGGTGGTCTTAATATAGGAATTTTACTGAACTTATAGATTTGGAAAATGTCTGAGCTTTATGCAAAAAGTGAAGGCTCCGGTCAGATCTCGGCTTGCACTGTTTGTGGGAGCTCCTTTTGGCATTACCCGGCTTACATGGGCTAAGAGTGACCCTAAATGGCAGGGAGACATGCATATTAAACCTTATGCATAAATTAATTTAGCCACACCCATTTATATTTCAACCAATCAAATTACTTGATGTAATTTATGCATTCAAATTCACAAATTGAATGACCAACAGTGTAGATCCTGAAGCCATCTGATTGGGATCTACACTGTTTGCAAAAGCAGGGGTTGTCGCAATCTGCGGAATAAGGGGTAAGATCTTGCTTCTGTCTATAAGTTTTCTAAGTTTTCTTGTTGCATCCAAGATGTAAAAAAAAAAAAAATAAATAAATAAATAAATAAAAATCTGTATTTTATTGAAATTAGCATAATACTAGAAAGACATATATGTGCCATAAAGAAAGTTAAAACATTATTTTTGTTGACATTGTGATTTTTGTTAAAGCTGCATGCTAATTTAAAGCCTTCCAAATTGAAAATAACAGTTACATCCCCTGAAGACAGATGATTGTAATAAAACCTCACTCTTATGACTCCAATGACTGACCAAAAGTGGCATCTTAGTCAAGGTGGTTTTATTGATGAATATAAATGATAAATTACTTATTCTTTTAAGATGAATGGATACACCTGGCAGATTTTTCTGCCATTTTTCAAAGGGAGACAACTTGGGGGATTTCTTGTTTGCTTTTCTATAAACTCTGTCCCACAGAAAATGGGGTCTACGCTTAAAGGAAAGAATTTGCTCCTCAGGAGCAAGTGCCTTCCTTTAAGAGATGACCCCTATTGACAGAGAAAAAAATACTTTTGCAGGAGGTGCCTCCCTTGGAGATGTATCCATTCACCTTAAGATTGTTATCAGTGGCGTGAATTTATTTTTGAATGGTATTACTATGTATATCATAAATCAGCTCCAGCCTCAGTAGCTCAGTTGGATGCATGTCTGATTGTTGATCAGGAGGCTGTAGGTTCGATTGCTGGGTTGACACCATTGTTTTGTGGAAACAGATAATGAAATCCTTTCTATAGTTAGTCTATCCCTTCCGTTGCTTCAAGAACGTCAGTGGACAAGTTCTGGCAAAAGAATATGCTACTTATATATAAGCCTTTCCCTGAAAAGTGGGGTTAGACAAACTGACCAGCTCAATGTGACCTAAATAGTGTTGACTGGGCCATTGAGCTCCAAACAAACATCATAGCCTGGCATTGCTCCAAGCATAATTGAATTAGTGAAGTGTAAAGATGTTTTTCTTATACTTTATAAAGTGTTCTAGCAAATATAATAGCAAAAATGCACTTACAGTGCTACCTTATTGCCAATGTTTTTATTAAAGATGTAAAAATTGCAGCCTTGGAAAACAAAACAACAAGAAAAAAAGTGTTATAGGGAGTAGATGCATCTGATACATTTTCTGCCTTTTCTTACGAGGACAACAATTTTTTAAGTCCCTCTGGAACGAACTTGCTCTTAAAGAGCAAATCCTTTTTTTAGCTCACCTGTACGAAGTACATGGAGAGCTATTGTTGTCACCTCGGATGGTGTGCGCGTTTGCATTCCCGTCACACTGTGTTAAAGTTTTTCAAATGCTTATATCTCAACAGTCACTCATCACAGACCACTCATATTTGGAACTTAAGTACCTGGGAGGGTCCTCTGATGTTTAAAGAGAACAGACCCCTGGGTTCATGCCCCGGGGTGGGGCTAGGGTTCGAAATCTAGAACACCTTTGTAATTCTGTGTTAAAGTTTTTGAAATGCTTATATCTCAACAGTCACTCATCACAAAGCATTCATATTTACAACTTGGATACCTGGGAGTGTCTTCTGAGATTCCATGACAACACTCCCCTGGGTTCATGCCTGGGAGTGGGGATGGGGTGGGGCTAGGGGTCAAAATCCAGGACACCTTTGTAATTTGTTGTATACCTTTCCATTATACTAACAAACTATAGACACAATTGGTTATACATCAGCCAATCAAGTGACATTGGTTCAAGTGTAAAAGGGTGAAGGTCACGGTGACCTACATTTCACGGTCCAGTGATTTTGCCTTATATCTTGAAGTCTATTTGTTGGAGAAATGTCATACCTGGGATATTAGTTCCATGTGACTCCTCGATTGACCTCAAAATATATCTAGGTCATTGTGACCTATATTTCATGGTTCAGGGATTTTGCCTATTATCTCGAATACTATTTGATGGAGAAATGTCATATCTGGATTATTAGTTCCATGTGACCTAATAATTGACCGCAAAATATATCTAGGTCATGGTGACCTACATTTCACAGTCCAGTGATTTTGTCTATTATTTTGAATGCTATTTTATGGAGAGATGTTATACCTGGGTTATTAGTTGCATGTGACCCCATTATTGACCTCAAAATATATCTATGTCACTGTGACCTATATTTCATGGTTCAGCGATTTTGCCTATTATCTCGAATACTATTTGATAGAGAAATGTCATACCTGGATTATTAGTTCCATGTGACTCAATAATTGACCGCAAAATATATCTAGGTCAGTGTGACCTACATTTCACGGTCCAGTGATTTTGTCTATTATCTTGAATACTATTTGATGGAGAAATGTTATACCTGGGTTATTAGTTGCATGTGGCCCCCTTTATTGACCTCAGAATATATCTAGGTCAGTATGACCTATATTTCAGGTTCAGTGATTTTGCCTATTATCTTGAATACTATTTGATAGAGAAACGTCATACCTGGATTATTAGTTCCATGTGACCTGATAATTGACTGCATAATATATCCAGGTCAGTGTGACCTATATTTCATGGTTCAGTGATTTTGCCTATTATCTTGAACAATATTTGATGGAGAAATGTCATACCTGGATTATTTATTCCATGTGACCCCATGATTGAGTTTGAATTGTATCCAGGTTAGTGTGCCCTATATTCCATGGTTCAGTGATTCTTCCTATTATCTTGAATACTTTTTGATGGAGAAATGTCTCACCTGGATTATCAGTTCCATGTGACCCGATGATTGACATAGAAATATATCTAGGTCCTTGTGACCTATTTTCATGGTTCAATGATTTGTCTTATAATTCAGACACAATTTGATTCTGAAATGTAATATCTGGAATATATGTTCCATGTGACCTGATTATTGATCTCAAGTATATCAAGGTGAGTGTGACCTATATTTCATGGTTCATAAATTTTACCTTATATCTTGAAGTCGCCAAACAGGCGAGCTATGCTGTCATGCGACAGCTCTTGTTTAACAGTAGCCCTTACTGATATGAGAAATAAAAGTATTCGTATTTGAAAGATTTGTCTTCCCTGAAGGTGCATCTGTTCCCCTTGATTATGATTGGTTAACAACCTAGGACATGTACTGAGTTAGGTTTTTATGTGTCATCGTTTGAAATGAGCACTGAGCTAGATTTTTTTCTGGATGTTTATAAAAAGTCCCTCACAATGATAGAGGTATGTCATCATATTGACAAGTCAGCATGTTTCGAACACCCTTGTAAACCCCACTTTAAAAAGGAAAAATAGGTTTACAGGGATACTAATTATTTTATTTTTCTGCTCCAAGACATAGATATTGGTTACTCGTTTGTACCACAATCTATGTTTGGAGCAGATCATCATCAACAGATTTTTGATTAACCTGCAGGTACAGGGGCAACATCCACATAAGTGGGCCCCCTTCCAGGTACCTGGCTTGCTGCATGCATGACAGATCTTACACCAGATCCCCAGGTTTGTCTATCATGAGGATCGATAGAGAGCTTCCATTCTCTGCAATCTCTTTCTGTTAGCTGCTTCCAGGTCATCTTGGGCCTTCCTGGCCCCCGCTTTCCACCTACCTGCATGTCACAGGCAGACTTGACTGCACCGTTGGAGCGTTCCACATGTCCATACCAGCTAAGCCTTCTCTCTTTCAGGATGAGGTCCAGGTTCTCAATGCCAAGACGCTCAAGTAACTCACTGGACCTGATGGTGACAGTGTCCTGTGGCTTGAAATTGCAGATCTGTCTGATCATTGCCCTGTCATTTCGCTGGAGGTTTTGCTTTGTCAATGGCCATGTCTCACTGGCATGGAGCATTGCGCTCCGCACACAGAAGCTATACACACGGCTACGTGCCTTGAAAGAGAGGTGGCGGGAAGAGAGAACTGGTAGCAACTCCTTGAATTTCTTCCAGGCTGTTTCCAGCAGAAATAAGAAAAATACAATGTATGACAACTTTTCATCATGAAAATATTCTTGTTGAAGATATTAAAGACTCACTTTGTCAAGCTGGTATGTTATCTTGATGCGAGTTTTTGCAGATGAATATGGCTGTTTGATAAACATATATTTTGGAAATTCAGCTATAAAGCCTTTTAAAGCTTTCTGTCTAAAATGACTAAACTGAAGAAAATAAAAAAACAATCTGAAAAGTTTGCCTCCTAATACATTTTTTGACTTGGTCTCTTTATATGGCATATATTGTACTCTTAATTTTAACACTGATTTAAATATTTTTATATAATTAGATCTACATGATAAAGTGCTCATTTTGCTATAAATGAAAATTAGTTTGTTGATTATATAGAGAAGACATGAGAGAGGTTTAGAATAAAAAATGTTACAAAAAATGGAGTTCATTGTTTATACCTTTTCCCGATGTACTTGTACAGTGAAACTTTACTGGCTCGAACACAAATGGCGCATTTACCATGACTGAGTCGAATACGTTCTTGAGCCCCCTTGGAGAGAGCCCCTAGGAGGGAGCCCAAAGTAGTTCCTTCCCATGGCTGGAGATAAGAAATAGTGAAGGATAATTTGTGAATATTTTATTTTTATCTGTAAAATGTATGTTGTGTGTACTCATTAGCATGTATGTTGTGTGAACTCATTAGAATCGCCTCAATGAGGCGATTCTAATGAGTACACACAACATTACTTTATTTTGCAGAACTATCAAAAGATATACCTTAATTATGCTTCCTTACCTGGCACTATGAGTAACCTTTGATGGCTCAAACTACCCCTGCCTCAAACTTTTCGTTGTCCCAAAGGTATTTGAGCCATTGAAGTTTGACTTTTTTGTAACTTGATCAGTTGTAGTCATATAATACTGTGAAAAGACTTCAGCACTCACTTTGTAGGCGAGCAGGATCACAATAAAACATGTCTTCTGGGTTTTCTACTAGGTGAGACAAACTGGCCTGTTTTTATACACAGACTAGCTACTGTATAGAAACTGTAGGTATTGTATTATCTAAGCAACAAATAATAATGAGCTGATCAGACAGTGCAGATGTGCAGGCTGACCTGTGTATTTGTTGTTCCCAAACTGCAAAAACAGGTTTTCTTATGACATATGGTAGCCAAGACAATAGCTGCAATTCAAAATGCATTGAAGTGAAAGACAGAAGTTTGGTTTGCCACCCATTTGTTCATCCATCCATTTGTCCATCCATTCGTTTGTCAAGATGTCAACATTTGCAACAACCCCTTACTTTCACCCCAAAGGCTCAAGCCCATACAGGCGCAACATAGCTTTTGGTGGAATTCTTGTTAGAATAAAATAAAATTAGTCAAAGAAATCACCTACTCTACATGGAATCTCAACATGCTTTGGTTTATATTTAAAGAGACTGTCCTAGAACACCATAAAGAGTTAAGGTGATCAAAGCATTTTTCATTATTTTTGCTTTAAAAATGATTTTAATGCGTCTACTTTAAGCATGGCACAATATAGGAGTCCGGTTTTTCATCTGTTTGTCTGTCAAGCCATCATCAGTTGTGTTTACCCTAATGTAAGATAAAAGTAAAACAAAGATCAGGAATCGATACAATTAACTTACTACACCCATCAAAGACACCAAAGGGAAAGAAACACAAACACGAAGCGACCAGACCATAATGGAAACCTAAACAAAGGAAGGCCATAAGGACAGTTACTTTCCCACAAAATGGCCAATTGGCCATTTCTCAAGAACTATAAGAGCCTCATCAATGATACTTGGTATAAACTTGCATCTTGGGATGGCAACTTTGATACAAGCATCCATATTTGACCTTGACCTATATTTCATGGTTCACTGACTTTGCGAACATTTGGTTTAAACACATTTTATTACTATAGCAATAACATCATTACAGCATGTGACAGATAATAATACAATTTGAGATTAGAACGAAAGCACAAGTACTTAAATAGTTCTTCTCCCAGTGAACATTTGCATTCACCCTAGCATTCACCCTAATGTGAGAGTCGATTCCTGAAGATTTGTTTTGTTTGCATTGGGGTTTAATGGCCCAGTCAACACTATTTTAGGTCATTTTTGAGCCGGTCAGTTTACCTATCCGAACTTTTCCTGTACAGGCATATACATAAGCGGTTAACCAGTACAGTGCAAGTCTTTCGCCAGAAACTGAATACCGCCCTTCTTAAATCAGCCGAAGGGAAAGAATGACCATAGAAAAGATTTTCATGGTCAATCTCCACGAAAGAATGTTGCCGACCCCAGCAGGTATCAAACCGCAACCTGATCACCAGTTAGGCCCCCATCTGACTGAGCTGCTGAGGTCGGCACCATTTCTAAGGAACTATAAGAGCATCATTCATGATACTGAGTACAAGGTTGCATCTTGGGATGAACTTTAATGTCAGCATCCATATTTGACCTTCACCTACACTTCATGGTTCACTATCTTTGTAAACATTTGTGTTCATTCCATTTCTGAAGAACTATTAGAGGCTTATTCATGTTACTGGGTACAAACTTTCATCTTGGAATGGAAACTTTGATGCAAAATAGAAGAGAAGGCAATACTCAGGAATGGATACAATTAACCCACAGCTCCCATCAGAGACACCAAAGGGAAAGAAGCACAAACATGAAACAACCAGACCCAAATCGAAACACCAATAGCAAAAAGCCAAAAGGACAGCTACTTTCCCACAAAATGGGGTGGGGTGGGGCTTAAATCGATTTTATGCGGCCACAATCCCAGCCCTTACTTCTGTCGGGATTTAGGCAAATAATTTGTTCAGTCCGCATGAAGGCCTCCTAACTCATCAGTGCAACATCTCCGTGAACACAAAAATCAAACAACCAGAATGATGAAACAACGATGAAGACTCGACAGCAAGAAACCATTGAAATGCTGGAGCAAAAGAAGACAACAGTTAGACGCTGATGGGCCCAACCAGAGACAGAGTATCAGGCACCAACCAACATTACATAAACGTAGAAACTAATTCTCAGTAAGCCTTTATGCTGGAACTGTCATAGAACCTGAGGCCTGACCCACCGGCGTGCAATTAAAGAGGGAAGCAAAGTTGTCCACCGTGATTGGGTAAATTACCATGCATGCAGTCTGTCGTATAACATTTCAGTTGTACCCTATCTTTTTATAGCGAAGAATGATTTTACGAAATTGGGTGCTGAAGTCATTGCATTTGTATATTTTTCTGGATTTATATACCAAGTCACCATAAAATTCGGGTTTCGATGGACCTGTAGCAGAAGAAATTTAAGTCCAACTTTGAATTTTGAAATTAAATCGGAATGACGTCTATAAAATTTTGAAAAAGCTTTGCGTAGTTTATGATACCGATAACCCTGATTTAGAAGTTTAGCAGTTAACAATTTATTACGAGTCTTGAAGGTTGTTACATTCACTAGACACTGGCAAATTGCGAAATATAAACGCCATAGGATGCCGCACGAGGAACTACACCATCCAAGAAAGGAAAATTTACAATCTCAAAATCAAAAACATCGGGTTTTTCATAAATTTTGCCAGAAACAAACCCATCTACAATAGACAGATATAAATCCAAAAATGGGGCCTCGGTATCAGAAGAATTTGCTTCATTTAACTGAAGTTCTGGGGGGTAAATTGACTGATCAAACCATCGAAATAGGTATTGTCAATATTTAATAAATATCTAGAAGTGGAGCTAAAAGCTTCAATGATTTCAGAAAGGTTTTCAGCAGAGAGGGACATCATGAATAAGTTCTGAAAAGTTAGATCCTTTGGAAGCAAAGAATACACCAAATTAACGAAAATAGCAGACTCGGTTTTATTGAGTCTGTGCATGGCCAGTACTGAAATGTGCAACACCAGCCACGCCCTCTAGCACCGGCTTAAGCAGAACTCTAGTTTCAAAATGATTCTAAATGAACTCAATGATCCCAAAGGACCAGAAAATATAATCTGCACTATAATGGATATACGGGGAGACTCTTTCATAACAAAACAAGAATACCAACAACTTGACTAAATAACTTAGTACCAAATCTTACGTTAATATTGTCAAGTAGGAAGGTGAGAGCTTCACACACTTTTTAACACGACCATAAAGTATCATTTTTATGCTCTTCAGAAGTGAAAAAAAGCATTTCTTACATTACACACAAGATAGAGGAGGCATCCATATTTGACCTTGACCTACATTCCACATATGTGGCGACCCTAGTGTTCACCCAAATGGTCAGGTTTATTTCTCAAGAACAATAAGAGCTTCATTAATGATACTTGGTACAAACTTGTATCTAAAGATGGCAACTTTAATGCATGCATCCATGGTTCACTGACTTTGCAAACCATTGTGTCATCCCTAGCATTCAACCAAATGGTCAATTTCATTTCTCAAGAACTGCAAAAGCTTCATTAATGATAATTGGTACAAAGTTGCATCTAAGAATGACATCATCAATGCAAGGATCCATATTTAACCTCACCTCCATTTCATGGTTCTTAGATTTTGTGAACTACAGTGTATTGCTCTCACCCTAATGTCCATTTTTCAAGAGCTATAAGAGCTTCATTAATGATACTTGGTACAAGCTTGAATCTAAGACTAACAACTTTTATGCAAGCATTCATGTTTGTTTTTGACCTAGATTTTATTGTTTGGTGACTGCGTCCCCAGAGGGGCGACATAGCCTTTGGCAGAATTCTTGTTTTTCTTTATCAAAAAGTGGCTGTACATGATTAAAAATCCCAGCAACTTAAAGCCCTTGTCATGTCATGTTTATGTTGATTTTTTTTCCAAAGCCGCCTTACTCAACAGGCACATTATGTGTTTGTTGATCCCATCAAAAATGTATTCAGTAGTCCACAGTGTCAGAATTCTCTTTTATCAAAGCTGAATTTTGTTTTGTTTGGAGTAAAACAGCCCATTCAACACTAATAAGATAATATGGAGCCAGTCAGTTCACCTAACCACACTTTTCTTGGACAGGCTTTTACATAAGCTTAACCTGATCACCAATCTGTTGCGTATCTGACTGAACTACCGAGACAGATCATCAGATTTGAATGATGTATCTACAAGTGAGTAAGATTTATTTCAAATACACGAACAAAGAAATACTGATTAATCAGTCTCGGTCAATTGATGAGAACCACCCATGATAAAAAACAACAACAACATTAAAACCATTATGCCCGCCATTCAAAAATGGCGGGGTATTTGGCTATACCCTTATAAGTTTTAAGTGTCCGTCCGTCAGCACCTCATAGTTTCGTGTCTACACCATAACTCTGATACTGAACCGCAACTCTGATTTTCCTACTTTTGGAGTTGTTGCCCACTGAACATTGAACATAGCCATTTCTATTATAGTTTCGTGTCCGCTCCATAACTTCGATGAAATATTTCCATAGAACTTCGCAGATAAGTAGAGCACCATGAGACAACGAACAGAATATATGAACCGTAACTCTGATTTTCAGAGTTATTGCCCTTTGAACTTTTAATATAGCTGTTACTATCAGTTTCGAGTCCGCTCCATAACTCTGATACCATTCGAGATATTTTCACAAACTTTCATAGCCATTTCTATCATGTAGTCAGTTTGAAGAACTATATCTCCTGAATCTAATGATTGATTCTGTCCAGACTCGCATGGTTACATCACTTGGATCGGGGAACACAGCCATTAGGTTTTGATGACCTTGGTCTTATTTTCAAGGGCACAGGCCCCCAAAACTGTCAATTTTGAGCCAAAGATGTCTTGTTTGTACCCAACCTCATGAACACATCAATGAAATGTGGTCTTACTTGGTACAACACATCATTCAAATTGACCAGAGATTTGATTAAATTTTGGTAGACCTTTACTTTATTTTAAAGGGCACATGCACCCAAAAACTGAAAATGAGGATTGTAATTCTGGTTTACTTTCCTTTGGAACCATGGCTCTTTGAACATTGAAAATAGTCATCTCAGTCATGTATTCCAGTCAACTTTATTAAGGGAAAGAGAAATGCATCCTTACTTTGAATTCCATTTTGACTGTGATATGGCACTTGCTTAATGTGTGTTTTTGTGAATTCGGGTTTAACGTCGCTTTCAACAATTTTTCAGTCATATCACGACGGTGTCTGGTTGCGACAGGGAGCTCAATGCTCACTTTTACAGTGATGCCTCACTGAAGTATCATGTCCCAGACACATTACATGATACCACACCCAGTCACATTATCCTGACACTGGGTCGACCAGTCCTAGCTCCACCCCGTAAATCTGAGTGCAAAGCGAGGAGCAGCTAGTAACATTCTTAACGACTTTGGTATGTCGCGGCCCGGGATCAAACCCGTGACCTCCCGTTCCCCGGAGCGGACACTCTACTAACTGAGTTATCGGGGCCGGTACTTGCTTGATGTAATTGTAGTGGTGTGACCTCATGCAGTGCTAAAGCTTTTATTTTCTTTTTTCCTATCAATGTTCATTATAGCACGGTTTGGATATAACAATGTATAAAGATGGATACCAAAAATCTATCGATTATACAGAAAAAATGATCATAAATTGTCATTTTTCTATATAATCTACAGATTTGTGTTTGGATATACAGTAACACGGTTGTGTAACTAATTATGTCTCCCCCGAAAAATTTTTTTCGGAGAGACATATTGTTTTTCCCCCGGGCATCTGTCTGTCTGTCTGTCCGTCTGTCTGTCTGTCCGTCTGTCACACATTCGTTTCCGCTCAATAACTTGAAAACCGTTAGAGCTATCTTCACGAAACTTCATATAAATATTAATCAGCATTAGACGACGTGCAGTGCGCAAGAACTTTAACTCTCGCATTTATACTTTGTGAATTATCTCCCTTAGAAGTTTGTCGTTGTGTATATATGTATGGGCATATCTTGTCCGGTCAATAACTTTCTTATTTTCAGATAGATTTTAAAATTACTTGGCAGAAATATTAACAACCATGAGACGATGTGTGGTGCGCATGAGGCAGGTCGGTACCTCAAAGGTCAAGGTCATACTTAGAGGTCAAAGGTAAAAAAGGGGCCTTTTTGTGTTTGGTCAATAACTTTCTTATTTTGAGATGGATTTTAAAATTACTTGGCAGAAATATTAACAACCATGAGACAATGTGTGGTGCGCATTAGGCAGGTCGGTACCTCAAAGGTCAAGTTCATACTTAGAGGTCAAAGGTAAAAAAGGGGACTTTTTTCGTGTTTGGTCAATAACTTTCTTATTTTTATATGGATTTTGAAATCACTTGGCGGAAATGTTATCCAATATAAGACAATGTGTTGCGTGCATGACCCAGGTTGGTACCTCAAAGTCAAGGTCATACTTAGAGGTCAAAGGTAAACCAGAGGACCAGTGGTCCTGAACCGCTCACCTGTCTGGTGACAATTTTCCTACTTAGATCAGCAGAAAATGTCATTTACCCTGCTCATAAATTTTAAAATGCCATCTCAATATTTGTTGGCATTTTAAAACTTATGAGCAGGGTAAATTTCATGCTGAAGTGAGTTGAGCGTGAAAAAAGTTTTATAACCTCGGTGCCTATGCTTCAGACTGGTCCCCTTTTTGTCTATTTTCAAGTAGAAAATAATAAAAAAAACAACAATAACAACCGACGCTTAAAACTATAAACAGCCTTTATTTATTTATTTTTATTAAACTCTGCACAAAATCAAATAGTTATAAGAAAAATATATAAATATATAGTCGTGGTGGCTATCTTGGTCATGTGACCTAGACCATATTGGCAACTTTTCATCTTGGTCATGAGATCTAGACCGTATTGGCATTTTTTCATTTGTTCAACTCACAAAGGCTCCATATTAAATTTCACTTAAATTGGCTCAGCAGTTTTGGAGAAAAAAATATCTGAAATATGGATCCTGAATGACCTTGGTCTAAGGCCAATGAATGACCTTGACCTTTCTCACCCATAGATCTTCATGTATTCAGTTACTTTACCTGATCTACAAATTTTGGTGACACTGTCTTCAATGGTTTCCTATAAATCCATTATTTTCACTTTGCCCCATGCAAAAGCCTAAGTCGGCAAATTTGACATTGCTGTAAAATAGGTCAAGGTCAACCCAGGGTCACCAGTTGTTCAAACCATGATGGGCCCGAGTACCATATGCTACATGCCAAGTTTCAAGGCCACTGGCGTTATGGTTCTGGAGAAGAAGATTTTTGAAGGCTTTTTACCATATATGGGCATGGCGGCCATCTTTGGTCTAAGGCCAATGAATGACCTTGACCTTTCTCACCCACAGATCTTCATGTATTCAGTTACTTTACCTGATCTACCAATTTTGGTGACACTGTCTTCAATGGTTTCCTATAAATCCATTATTTTCACTTTGCCCCATGCAAAAGCCTAAGTCGGCAAATTTGACATTGCTGTAAAATAGGTCAAGGTCAACCCAGGGTCACCATTTGTACAAACCATGATGGGCCCGAGTACCATATGCTACATGCCAAGTTTCAAGGCCAATGGCCTTATGGTTCTGGAGAAGAAGATTTTTGAAGGTTTTTTACCATATATGTGCATGGCGGCCATCTTGGGTCTAAGGCCAATGAATGACCTTGACCTTTATCACCCATAGATCTTCATGTATTCAGTTACTTTACCTGATCTACAAATTTTGGTGACACTGTCTTCAATGGTTTCCTATAAATCCATAATTTTCACTTTGCCCGATGCAAAAGCCTAAGTCGGCAAATTTGACATTGCTGTAAAATAGGTCAAGGTCAACCCAGGGTCACCATTTGTACAAACCATGATGGGCCTGAGTACCATATGCTACATGCCAAGTTTCAAGGCCACTGGCCCTATGGTTCTGGAGAAGAAGATTTTTGAAGGCTTTTTACCATATATGGGCATGGCGGCCATCTCGGTCATGTTATCCAGACCCCGCGAACAAACTTTCGTTCCCCCATCCCTCCGAGGCTCCATATGAAATTTGGCTTTGATTGGCCCTGCAGTATAGGAGAAGAAGATCTTTGAAAATGGTGGACGGACGGACGGACGACGGACGGACGGACGGACCATGGCTATACTATAAGCTAACCTATGAGCCTAAAGGCTCAGGTGAGCTAAAAATCCATTATTTTCACTTTTTTCCTATGCAAAAGCCTAAGTCAGCATATTTGACATTACTGTAAAATAGGTCAAGTTCAACCCAGGGTCACCATTTGAGCAAATTATGATAGGCCCGAGTACCATATGCTACATGCCAAGTTTCAAGGCCATTGGCCTTACGGTTCTTGAGAAGAAGAATTTCGAAGTGTTTTTACCATATATGGGCGTGGTGGCCATCTTGGTCATGTGATCTAGACCATATTGGCAGCTTTTCATTTGTTCAACTCCCAAAGACTCCATATTGAATTTCACTTCAATTGGCTCAGTAGTTTCTGAGAAAAAATGTTTGAAATATGGAACCTGCGTGACCTTGGTCTAAGGTCAATCAATGACATTGACCTTTCTTACACATAGATCTTCATGTATTCAGCTACTTTACCTTATCTACTAATTTTGGTGACAGTGTCTTCAATGGTTTCCTAAAAATCCATTATTTCACTTTTTCCCATGCAAAAGCCTAAGTCGGCAAATTTGACATTGCTGTAAAATAGGTCAAGGTCAACTCAGGGTCACCATTTGTACAAACCATGATGGGCCTGAGTACCATATGCTACATGCCAAGTTTCAAGGCCATTGGCCTTACGGTTCTGGAGGAGAAGAATTTTTAAGGCTTTTTACCAAGGCGTGACGGCCATTTTGGTCATGTGATCTAGACCGTATTGACATTTTTGCATTTGTTCAACTCACAAAGGCTCCATATTAAATTTTACTTAAATTGGCTCAGCAGTTTTGGAGAAAAAAATGTTTGAAATATGGATCCTGAATGACCTTGGTTTAAGGCCAATGAATGACCTTGACCTTTCTCACCCATAGATCTTCATGTATTCAATTACTTTACCTGATCTACAAATTTTGTTGACACTGTCTTCAATGGTTTCCTATAAATCCATTATTTTCACTTTGCCCCATGCAAAAGCCTAAGTCGGAAAATTTGACATTGCTGTAAAATAGGTCAAGGTCAACCCAGGGTCACCATTTGTACAAACCATAATGGGCCCGAGTACCATATGCTACATGCCAAGTTTCAAAGCCACTGGCCTTATGGTTCTGGAGAAGAAGATTTTTGAAGGCTTTTTACCATATATGGGCATGGCGGCCATCTTGGTCATGTGATCCAGACCCGCGAACAAGGCCAATGAATGACCTTGACCTTTCTGATCCATATACATTCATGTATTCAGTTACTTTACCTGATCTACAAATTTTGGTGACACTGTCTTCAATGGTTTCCTATAAATCCATTATTTTCACTTTGCCCCATGCAAAAGCCTATGTCGACAAATTTGACATTGCTGTAAAATAGGTCAAGGTCAACCCAGGGTCACCATTTGTACAAACCATGATGGGCCTGAGTACCATATGCTACATGCCAAGTTTCAAGGCCATTGGCCTTACGGTTCTGGAGGAGAAGATTTTTGAAGGCTTTTTACCATATATGGGCATGGCGGCCATCTTGGTCATGTGATCCAGACCCCGCGAACAAACTTTCGTTCCCCCATCCCACTGAGGCTTCATATGAAATTTGGCTTTGATTGGCCCTGCAGTATAGGAGAAGAAGATCTTTGAAAATGGTGGACGGACGACGGACGGACGGACGGACGACGGACCATGGCTATACTATAAGCTCACCTATGAGCCTAAAGGCTCAGGTGAGCTAAAAAGGGGACTTTTTTCGGGTTTTGTCAATAACTTGCTTATTTTTCGATATAATTTGAAGTTACTTGGCAAAAATGTTAACTAACATGAGACGATGTGTTGCATGCATGATTCAGTTTGGTACCTCAAATGTCAAGGTCATACATAGAGGTCAAACGTCAAAAAAGGGGTCTTTTTTCGTGTTTAGTCAATAACTTTCTTATTTTTAGATGGATTTTGAAATTGCTTGGCAGAAATGTTAGCTACCATGAGATGATTTGTTGCACGCATGACCCAGTTTGGTACCTGAAAGGTCAAGGTCATACATAGAGGTTAAAGGTTAAAAAAGGGCCTTTTTTGTGTTCTGTCAATAACTTTATTTTTTTTAGATGGATTTTGAAATTACTTGCCAGAAATGTTAACCACCATGAGATGATGTGTTGCGTGCATGACCCAAGTTGGTACCTCAAATGTCAAGGTCGTACTAAGAGGTCAAAGGACAAAAAGGGGCCTATTGTAGTGTTCAGTCAATAACTTACTCCTGGATAGATTGTGAAATTACTTGGCAGAAATGTTAACCATCATGAGACGATGTGGTGCACACTAAACCCAGGTCGGTACCTCCAAGATCAAGGTCATACTAAGAGGTCAGAGGTAAAAAAGTTTTTTTTTTTGTCCAGTCAATAACTTTTTTTTTTATTTCTGGATGGACTTTATAAAGTAACCATGCAGAAATGTTCACCGTCATTAGACCATGAGTCCTGTGCAAGACCAAGGTCCATACCTCCAATGTCAAGGTCATACCTAGAGGTCAAAGGTAAAAAAGGGACAGTCAATAACTTCCTTATTCTTTGATGGATTATGAAATTACTTGGCAGAAATGTTAACCATCATGAGACGATGTGTTGTACCTCAAAGGTCAAGGCCATACTTAGAGGTCAAAGGTAAAAAAGGGCTTTTTTGCGTACGGCCAATAATTTTTTTCATTTCTCTATGAACATTTTAAAAGTTACTTTGCAGAAATGTTCATCTTAATTAGATGATGTGTTGCACACAAGACCCAGCCCAATACCTCAAATGTCAAAGTCATACTTAGAGGTCAAAAACGGGGGAGACATCTGTGGTTTTGTAGAAAAACAAATTCTAGTATGGTTTTTGATTTGAGGTTTGGTGTAATAGTCTCAGTGAACATCCTTCAAATACATGTAAATCATAATCCAATAGCTTATGGAGACATTATTTGGTTTCCCTCTGCTGGCCGGTCTTGTGCGGATTTACTCCATTTCTTGTTGAGATGTTTCCTTTGTCAATCAACTGGGAATGCCAGATATTACACCTTAGATTTCGTTTTTGCCATCTTCAAAAACCACTTTGGCAGTTTGGCTGAAACCTTATTCGTTCCTATGAATGTGTACTTTGTCGCTTGCCCACTATATGTTAAAGAGAAGTTTGTACACTAGTTTTGAAAGGCATTTTACAATATAAGTACTTTTTTTTTTCAAGGAAAAATTCCCATCTTTAGAATAGCGATGTCCGTGCGGGCGGGCGGTCGGACGTCCGCGTCCCGGTACCCTGAAAAACCCGTCCATAATGCCATTTTTGGACGGGTTTTTCAAGGAAAAATTCCGTCTTTTTGAATAGCGATGTCCGGGCGGCCGGGTGTCCGCGTCCGGGTTTACCTTTTGGTTAACACTGAAAAACCCGTCGTGTGGGCGGGCGGCCGGGCGTCCGCGTCTCCGTTTACCTTTTGGTTAACCCTGAAAAACCCGTCCATAATTTCCATTTGGCGTTTTTCTTGTGTTTAATTTATTTAACAAAAACTCCGTAGTTTTAAGCAAACAGTATAGAAACGGATTAGATGGCATGATCATGTGCATTTGATCTGACGCAGATCAAACACTTTTATTCTTCTCTGAAAATTTAAAGAGAGGCCAAAAACATATGCATCTTCAGGAGAGTGTATTTGGTCCAATGGGAATGTTGCGCTCTCCGTTGTTAATATCGTGAAAAAGGCCAAACTAGGCAGAATCCAGGAACACATGTAGCGTGTGCGGTTGAAGCACGGTCACCCATCCGCAATGTCCTTTGCTTAACTTTGTGAATAAGCCACCACTTTACCCGCGCCGCTAAAAGATCTGGCTCCTACAGCACGGCCGCAGTAGTGGCATATATCAATAATAGTTACAGTCTTGCTGTCATAGGACAGTATAATTCATCGCATGTGCCTTGCCTACCAAAAATATCAAACAGTAAAATTCCGCTATTAAGACCACCTAAAATTAAGACTAATTCTGCTTTAACAAGCTTATTTAGAAGGGTGCAGTTATTTTTTCTTTGTGTTTTCCGCATACAGAGTCCTCTGGTCAAAGACCACCTTTTGGACTGTTGAAAAGTGGTCTTTATGACCACTTTTGAACAGCCCCAAAGTTGGTCTTAATATAGGAATTTTACTGTGTATGGAATTTTTTCTTCAAAATCCATAACATCGATGACTCGAAGGGGTGGGGTTGATACTATTTGAAACATTAGGCATGCACCTACCATTAGGTGAAAGATTAACTAAATCAGTTGACACACTATGGAATCATAAAGTTTCAAAGACCTCAACCAAAACATTAACATAGAATTTCTAAGTCCCTGAACTATGTGAATCCACTGCATAGGGCTGAAATTTTGCATGGAATGTCAAGCCTTATTTTTATTTATTTATTTTCAAATTGAACTACTCTGAATATATCTGCTTTTCGACGGTGGCTCTTTAAGAGTTAAAGGTTTGTTGTTACAGATAGTTTATTCCGTTGCATTGGGACGACCCCACTTTACTCTGGCAGACCTTTTCGCATAATGAAAATGGTTTGTCTCCATCTTTATATATCCCTCATTTAACTTTCAATGACTCAAGGAGCCAAGACTATCATAATGCCGGACCACTCTGTTGTTGCATGACAGCGTGGCTCATTTGTTTATAGCTTTCCTGCTAAAATAGTATTTTAAAAAAGTGTGTTAATACGTCCTTGAGCTTGATGAAATGTGATTGTTTTACCACCAAATACTAATATATGTAGTAATACCTATTTCAAGGCCACCTTTTTGGACTTTTCAAAAGTGGACCATAAGACTACTTTTGAACAGTACAAAAAGTGGTCTCCTGCTTGAAACACTGATGTAGAAAACAATGAAGAACTGAAACCTATGTATGTTTTTAAAGGCAGAATTTGTCTGAAGTTTAGATGGTCTTAATTGCGGAATTGAATGGTGCAAAAGAACCTTTATTAAACATTCAACTATTTAAGCTCTCCCAGAAAAAAGTGGGAAGGGAAACTATCAGGAACTGATACAATAAGATACAAAACCCACCCCCTCACAACAGAAGTCGAAACATGTTTTACGACAGTAAATAAAATAGACAGCTGGTAAACCGAGCCAGCAGGTCTTTCCCAAACAGGTGGAGACTCAGACAATCCAAACGTAGCTAAAATGGGGGAAAGATTCAGAATCACCAACATAAACATTAAACAAGACGGAACCACAGCAAAATCACCGACTTGGAACGGTCTGTAAAAATACTGGTGGGCGGTATGTTTCTAATAACATTACATCATTATGTTTCCAAAAAAAAATAACGATTTTGTATTCTGTGATCTAAGCATAGAAATATTTGTGGCGTCCGAAAATTTCTAGTATCTACGGGAATCAAAGAGCCAAAAATGAGGAAATTGGAAGATCAATGAAAACATGACCTATAAATCAATACCAATCAGTATCTGTTGTAAATATTAGCTAAAGGTTGTCACAAACTTCAAAAAGACGCCCATACTGCAATCAGATTGGCCACAAAAAGTATCCGTTGTACTTAATCCTAGTTATCAAGGGTTATACGTCAGATCGGCCAATTATCTGATTGCAACTTCCCTTGATCCTTTCAACCCAGTGTTTCTGAAATGGACTCTTCCATCATTGACTTTGGGCATGCCTATTGATGCCAATAGAGGTCTTAGTCAACATTAGTAACAGAATGATAAACAGTGTAGATCCAGATGGGCTCGTTACGAGCCGGCTCATTTGGATCTACACTGTTTCCATAGGTATCTATGTCGGTCTATAGGGTTGAAAGGGCGACGTTACTAACACTTTCAAGAAACAGAAAAGAAAAGTGAGTTGTTATCAACCATACCAACACTTGAAGCGTCGGTGTTATGTACTGTCGGCACTTCAAAGTGATAATCAAGTTGATTATATACTTGACTAATTGAGATAATGCATTTTGAGTGGATGTCCCATCAACAGATTCGAATTTTTGATCGTGTGGCCCTTTTCATTGGGTTTATGTTCATTTTCTACCACTTCAGCTTTCCTAATCGACACCTTTCTCCCACATGATCTTGTTTAACAATCGATGGAGCGTTTAACAAGATGAGATTAACAAGCTGGGGAACATGAAGGATTTTGATAGATTGTGTTTGGGTTTAACGACACGTCAACATTGTGGGTCATTTTGAGTCGTCTTCCAGAGAAAGGGAGAAAAGAAGATAGAAGAGACAGTAGATGAGTTAAAAGAGAGGAATTGAGAAAAATGAATGATAATGAAACTAGAAGAAATTACAACTCCCCATCTAGCCTTTCCGCAGACCTTGTCTAACTGTAAGCCGATATCAGTCGGGTACCCTATTGACGTAAGATACGCTGCCCCCTCAGACCGTGGAAGGAAAGTAGCATCGCGTGTTTTAATAGTTTAGCGGTAAAACTTTGTCGAAACTCTTAGATGCACAAACAGCAAATAATTCTATTATAACTTGAGGGAATTTGCGAATATTGTCCCTAGTTGTGAAAAATCGGAACAATATGCAATATTTTTTATGTGTACATGTAGCTATAAATATTTTGCACCATTACCAGTAGTTCAGTCCTCAAAGCATGCATTTAATCAGAATATATATGTTCTGCGCAAAGTAGTAATCGGTACAATTCCGGAATTTTCCTGCGCAAAGTAAGAATTCTAGCTTTGTTGCGCAAAGTGAGAATTCTTACCTTGCGCAAGACAATTCCGGAATTGTCCCTGCGCAAAGTGAGAATCGGGACAAAATAGGAAAAATAGATGTTTCTGTGTTTGATTTATTATTTTTATTGCTATAAACATGTATGAATCACATTGTGGAGTTAATGGAAGTTAATTAATTGTTCAAAACATTTAAGTTCAGAATAAAATCATGCATTTTCAGGTCAAATTTGGTGTAATGATACGTGGAAGCAATTGGACACAAACAGGTGTCATGTATCATTGAAACTGGTCGTTTTGCGTGTTCTTTTTCATCATTCGACTTCAGCATGTCATGGGTTCGATCCCAGTCCGGTTTGGCAACATGTTTTATGAAATACTTTCTACTCTCAATCTGTCTCTCCTGCTGATCCATTAGATATTTTTTTCGAATACAAAAAAAGAAGAAGAAAAAAACAGTACTGGATAGGGAAAGAAAGAAAATAAAAACTAATTGACGAATCATTCTATCATAAAAATAATAATAATAAAATCACAACTAATATGATTTGATATTTGATTCTTACTTTGTCGAAATAATTCCAACTTTGCGCAGAGACATTTACTATACGGCCCCGCCCATCGGGCTTGAAGAAATCGATGGGCTGCATGATGCTTCCACGCAGAGCTGAAAACGACCGCACACGCGTACTGGTAAACCGCTTGGAGGACCTAAGCCTGTCCAGGCAAAGTGGTGCGAATCGGACCGTAAATTGCATATAAACCCTATTGGTTTCATTGGGCGACAGGGCTTGAGATGTCATTTTGAGAAAGTCCCACAAAATTGGATGCAACATCTCCAAAATGACCTATACAGTGTTGACGGGGACGTTAAACCTCAAACAAACAAACACGTTTACCCTGACAAACAATCGATAAGTTAGCAACCAGCCCCTTGCGCGATTCTAGAAGTGTACAATTCCGGATTTTTTGCGCAAAGTGAGAATTCCAACTTTGCGCAGGACAATTCCAGAATTGCACAGATTCCTATTTTGCGCAGAACATATATATGAAAGTGTAACAAACCATTGTCATAAGACGTCATGATTACGATATTACAGCCGTGCGTCATAATGCATTTTTTTTACATCTCCAAAACGGTAAATTTTCTGATGAAAATGTGTGATATTATTCTTATTTATACTCAAAACATAGGTTGTGGGTGCTCGTTAGAACCGCCTTATTGATGCGGTTCTAACGAGTACCCACAACCTATGTCTATGAGCAGAAATAAGGAAAATAATGTATACCCCCCCCCCTAAACCCCAGTTGTCTCTATATAAAGTGGGGGTGTAAGGGGTGTTCATTTCACGGACGTGTTAGCCTGATGATGAAACGCAATGTCGCTTCGAAGGATCCAAGTAAACGTGCAATCATTATGAAAAGACGCCTATACAATTACATTGTAAATTTTACTGCCCAAAAGATTCAAATTTTGAGCAGAAAAATTGTAATATTTTTCTTATTTCTGCTCAAAAATATAGATTGTGGGTCATGACATGTTATTACCCACAATCTATATTTAACAGCATAAATAAGAAAAATGGTGTATACCCCTGTAAACCACAGTATTACTGTATAAAACTGGGTTTTAAGGGGGTCAAAATTGTATAGGTATGTTTTCGTGATGATCAGGCCCCGCCCGTCGGGTCTATGAGAAATAGATTGGGCAGTATGGTGCTGAACGGACCGCACATAAGAGCTGGTAAACCACCTAGAAGGTTTAAGCCTTACACAGGCAAAGTGATGCGAATCGGACCATCCACGATATAAACCATTTTGGTTTCATTGGGTGGCAGGGCTTGAGATGTCAAGTCATCTCAATGTCGGGTAAAAGTCCCACAAAATTGGAAGCAACGTCTGTAAAATGTCCTAAATTGTGTGGAAGGGGACATTACACCGCAATACTAATGCACTTATGACGCCTGATTTTATAACGCCAACATTTTGCGACAGTATAGTTGGCGCGTCGCCGTAAAACGAAATTTCCGACCGTAAAACCGCCAGTTTACCTCCCCAAATGACAATTTTCAATTCATTATCAAACAAAAGTGCAATATATTGTACTCGTGCTGAAATTAAGTGATAACAGTACACTTGTTCCTCGGATTTTATCGCGCATTTCTAATATGTGCTATTTATAGCTATAATAAATAGAAGATTTTTACTTTTTTTTGAGGTGAATAACAAAAATATTTCATTAAGTGTATTGAAAACATCAGAATTTTCATGAGTGCGAAGTTCAAGTGAAAATTCTGATGTTTTCAACACTTGAGATGAAATATTTTTGGTATTTATCGAAAGCAGGTAAATTTTCTTACTATTTTATATGTGACTTTGGCCAAAAAGTAGCCCGGGCTGCTACTGTGCAAAATAGCATGGTCATGTTATTTTTCACAATGTGAAAATAGCATTTTTATTTCTTTCAGCACTGCTTAGGATAAAATAATACGTATTGTATATCAGTGACATGTATATATCGAGCGCCCAGAAAAATATTCAATTTGTAGTGTAGACGAAAGGCGCGAAAGGTAGATGCGACTCTCGACTCTGAAATAGCAAAGGAACAATATGCACTTGGTCAGTTCAGTGGTGCTTTCAATAAAAACTTGAGTACATGAGGAGATCGGCACCATACATGAATAATAAAATTTTGTCGCCGGAAGGAGTGATCAGGCTACTAAAAGGCTTGAACCCCTCAAGCAGTAGGATCTGATGAGCTTAAAGGAGTAGGTGTCCAGTATTCCATTAATCTCTTGATACTTAGTTTTGGTACGGGTGGAATTTCCCCAAAATTGCTTCTTGCATACACTCGAACACCCCTCTCCCTTGAAGAGAAAGGGGATAGGGTTCGTCCTCGTAATCACCGTCCAATGGCCAAGTAACTTGCTTGAAAAGTGTGATTAGGTCAATATGACCTTAAAACGTTAAACTCTATTCTGATAATGACTCGTATTTAGGCTCATCGGTATGGATATCCTAATTATTTTTGAATATCCATAGTTCGAATAAAGGATGTCTATAAGTCCGCCTGATTTATGAATATCCATAATTCGAATTATAGCTATCTAAAATAATGGGGGAACAGAGAGAGAGAGAGAGTAAAACGGCACCAGATAGAGCGGACTTCCGCTAAAAGTTTCAGTTTTTCTGTCTTTGACTTTTCTACACCCAGTATCTTGGACTAGTAAGAGACCACCTTTTGAACAGTTCAAAAGTGGTCTTAAGACCACTTTCGAACAGTCCCAGAGGTGGTCTTAATATAGACTTTTTACTGCATTTATTAGGATGATTTGAGCCCCGCCAAGCGAATTTGGGTCTTCGAGCATTCCGTCATAACAACTTTTACTGCGCATGCCCAGCCATTCAGAGGGGCCAGGGATATGGCTTTCTGTCTGAAGGTTCCTCTTGATTCACTGCTTGTATGAGGGAGCAGCGAAGGTTCTGGCGAGATTGCGCGAATGCTGCTCGCATAGGCGATAAGTACCAAAATCGCTTGACGGGGCCCATTTAATTGTGCTTTGTGCACAACTGGACAACTAGAATATTGTTCATATAATTCATGCTCACTATATTTGTCGCATGTTTCTGTGTACACAAGAAAGGGACTTGTATAATGATGTTGACACGACAGAAACTTTTATTTATAAGTTTTTACTGTCCAAACTTTGTATAGACACAGATCCACAAATCTGCAAAGCTTCACTTTAGTCACGTTTTGTTCCGAAATCTGCGAACAAACAAAACCCTATTTAAAGTAAATTTTGTCTTGTCAAGATTATGAAAATGAATATGCATCATCCTGTCTGTTTTGAATAGAAAGATGGCCTTATACTTCTTGAATGTCAGTCAATAATTACCTAACAGCTTTTATGTGCCTTGTCTATTTGAAGACTTGTTTGTATTAAACGAAAGATTAAATATTGAAACGGACGAACGTACACGAGTATAAAATACGATTAAGATTAATTTTAAAATTACATATAAGGCCCAGCGATAGAAAAGCTCTTTTCGGGATTTGCAACCAGATAAGATACACAGACTGGTGTAATCAGCTGTACAGACCAGCAACACTCTTGAAATTTCAGATATGGGCCACGTGAAGCGATTTTGGTACTTATCGCCTATGCGAGCAGCGAAGGTTCAGGCGAGCCTGCGCATCCGCGCAGTCTCGCCAGAACCTTCGCTGCTCGCTCATACAAGCAGTGAATCAAGAGGAACCTTCAGACAGAAAGCCATATCCCTGGTCCCTCTGAATGGCTGGGCATGCGCAGTTAAAATTTGTCATGACGGAATGCTCGAAGACACAAATTCGCTTGGCGGGGCTCATATAGTGTACTATCAAAACAGCAAACGAAAAGATTCTGATCAGACTGATCAGATGCACAGGCTGAGCTCTCCTTTGTTGCTAGCAAATGGTAAAAAACTGATTCTCTCACGACGTGGCCCATGTAAATTCGTTGTTTTGTAGAAGATGATGATGATGATGAATATGATCATGATGAAATGTCTGACTGATCGAAGGCTGCTTGTATGATTGGTCTATTGTTTTGGGTTTGTCAACCCTTGCGGGTCATTTTGTGTCGTCTCCTAGAGAAAGGGGGAAAAGAGATAGAAGAGATAGTAGAGTGGATGGAAGTGAGAGACAGAGGACAATGAGGATGTAGAAAAATACGAAATGACAACATTCCCTCTCTACCCTTACCTGCTGAAAGGACAGCAGGCCTTGTCCAACTGTAATCCAACATCAGATGGACGCTTCAGTGACACAAGATTCACGTTACCTTTGCCCCATACAACCACCCACTCTGTTGGAATGGAACATAGACGGTCGATGTCATTCTAATCCTCGTCATTACCACCGGACATTGTTTCACGAGCGAAAAATTAGGACTAGAATGCGTCGAACTCCACCATGCAAGGTAAAAATAAGTATATATATATTTATTGAACATATCAGAACAGCTATAGTTCACATGTGTATAGTAAAGACGAGACTGTTCAAGCTCAGAAGCTTGAGACAAAAAACAAGATCGAAGTAAATACATATACAACGTAAGGCTAAGAGCCATATGTTAGATTACCAGGGGCTTGACCAAAACTAACGATGTCGTTAGTTAACGTATCATTAGAACTTTGGTCACATTTAACTCTTATCATGCTGTTCACGACAACCCATATCTTTGGAAACAGTGTAGATCCAGATCAGATGGCCTCTGAAGAAGCCATCTGATCATGATCTACACTGTTTAACATTCAGTTTATGAATTTGTAGGAATAAATTACATTAAGAACTCTGATTGGTTCAAAGTCAGTAATGGGTGTGGCTAAACTGAATATTCAGCAAGAGAAGGGTTAATGTGGCAAAATGCCATTTGTATTTACTTGAACAGTTAACATTTTGACCACTAAGAGCATAGAACTGAAGGCAATGATCAGGAATCGATACAATTAACCCACAGCTCCCATCAGAGGCATCAAAGGGAAAGAAACACCAACATGAAATAACTAGACTAATGGAAACACCAACAGCGGAAAGCCAAAAAGACAGTTACTTTCCCACAAAAGAGGCAAATCGGCTATCCAAAACAAAACAACAACAACAAAAAAAATATAAGCGATACACACACTCAAAGGCAAACCATATCAAAAATAAGCCGTAACAGAAGAACCTCCTTGGAACGGTCAGTGAAACTAATTCCACTGGGGGGAAATCGATTTTACGCGGCCACATTCCTCGCCCTGACTTCTGTCGCGATTTAGACAAACAATTTGCTCAGTCCGCATGAAGGCCTCCTTACCCATCAGTGCAACATCTCCGACAACACAAAAATCAAACAACCACAGAGATGAAACAACAGCAAGGAACAAGCCCGTAAAGCTAACTGCTTTGAACAGCTGGCCTAGACGATTTTCAAAACGTTAAGAACCACCATGCTCAAATTATAGTCGCATTCTTAGGAAAAACATAGCTCCGTAGTTTTACATGCTGATCAGAGCTGTTAATTGTCGTCTCACAAAACTTGGTCAACGGCAGTCTTTCAAACGTCTGGAACAAAATGACTCAAAATTTAGCGTTACTAATTCTCATGCTGGCAATTCATCGTTTGTACGTGTTCGCATACACTCATAACCATATATTTACATTTCCAGTGTAAAGTCTAATGTAAACCTATAGAAAACAATTGCGTTCATACTTCCATGAACGCATCGAATCACATGATTGTCAATGACGTTAAGTGACGTCATTCTAAACCATAGTTCTCTACAGGCGTTGATGACGTCAACGCTGCTCCGCTCTTTGTAGAAAAATAGCGTGTAAATGTTTTTCAGCTTTAAATGTTTGCCCTACAAACATTTTATTTCGCCCAGTGATGAGAGGCAAACAATGCAAATATAAAAAATAAACTTAATTTTTCTGCTTTTCATGAAAGTATGAACGACAGTGGGTCGCTAGCAAAGTTTACATGAACCCCTTCTGGCTTCATTTACTATGCACGCGACCCACTGCGTTCATACTTCCATGAACTGCAGAAAAACAAATTTCATTTCTTAAGTGAATAGTTATGATGTAACAGTTCAATGTGATTGGCTCTCCTGAGAGTATGGGGTGGTTGGGTGAGGCAAAGGTGTTGTCCAACTGATATTGGGTAACAACAGTTAGGCAATGCCCGCTGTCCTTGCTGCAGGTAATAGTAGAGGGGGAGAGTTGTTATTTCTTCCATTCATTTTCCTCGTTCGTCCCTTGTCATTCACTTTCATCTCCTGTACTGTCTCTTCCATCTCTTTTCTCCCTTTCTCAGGGAGACAAAAATGACCAACAAGGGTTGACATGCTGTTAAACCCCATTTTGTACCAGAAACCCCAAAACGGGTATTTGGAAAACAGTGCAGGCCCAGATCAGACGCCGCAGAACGCGGCGTCTGATCAGGGCCTACACCGTTTGCAACAGGTTTAGCCACTTTGTAAGGTTGTATTTTGAAGAAAATACAACCTGACACGACCCCCCTAAATTTTGAAATGGACTCCTGTTATATATAAGAAGGAAGATTCCATTTCATCACGAAAACACGCCTATATAATTTTGACCCCCTCGAACCCCACTTTTATATAGTAAAACTGGGGTTTGTAGGGATGAACCTTATTTTTTATATTTCTGCTCTAAGATATAGATTGTGGGTACTCGTTAGAACCGCATCATAAAGGCGGTTCTAACGAGTACCCACAATCTATGTTTTGATAAAAAATAATAAGAAAAATATCACAATTTTTCAGCTTAAAGTTTTCATTTTTTCGGCGATATAGGTTACAATGTATTGGTATAGGCGTGTTTTCGTAATGGGTACCAAAAAGGGTTAAACCCCACCTGAGCGTCATAAGAAACTCTTTCTACTACTAGCCTATAAGTCATAGCCAGAAGTATCTTGATACTTAAAATTTGAGAACAACACTTCAAAGGTGTCTTAAGTAAAGTCTAGCTGCTTGTTACCAGTGCTTTTAGAGAGCAAGAATATAAGTATCGAACACTTTTGTATGTTTGCATAAAAACAAAAATGTTGAAGTTACAATCAAAGTACAATAACTGACCACTTGAGGTCGGCTTACTTCTAAGTACATGTACTGTGGTGAAAAAATATTCTTCTCGTTGAATATTCACATCGCGTATGCGCAGCAATACGCACAAAACGCATGCGCGTACTAGAGTGAGTGAGTGTTTAGAGTTTTACGTCCCACCAACAGCTAAGGTCATACGGAGACGGGACCAAGGTTTGGTTTAAAGACTCATCCGAAAGTCTGGAGAAGCCTGGGATCGATCCTGCGACCCCTGGTTTACAAGGCGAGTGGCGTAACCACTACACCACGGAGGCGAAAGGTGCCTCATCATATCATATGATTTCAGTAACACGTACCACTATCCTGCTCAAATTCAATATAAGTGGCATTCGTATGAAAACAATTGTTCCGTTGTTCCACTAGTCAGCGAACGGAAAAAAGACATACACAGGCTGTCCCAGAAGGAGCGAATTCCTTCCTCTGAGTATACCATAATGATCTTTAATATTGGGACAGATAGGCCTAAGCAAACACTGTTTGCCATTCCGTCTGCATCTTTTGGCCATGAAACAAATTTGTTAAAATTTTAGGAGAATTACACAAGTCCTCAAGGTGACCATAACCTTGGTTTTTCCAAATCAGTTATAGTCACGTGGACAACAGCGCTAATTCAGATTCTGTCCTTAGTAACTTTGGGTCGATTGAAAACCAATCGACCAAAACATAAAGAAGGATTTCACATCTGCTTTCGTTTTAGACAGTAAGAACCCTTGTTTATTTGATTAGTGTAAATCTCATCTCACACCATAAGCTGTAAGCTTGAAAACTGAATATAACTTATCGCAGAAGCTTTAGACTATAAAGACGCCCAGGATTTCCTTAACACGGTACCGGATAAACGGAAAATCACCATTCATTCTTCTTTGCAAACTAACAAAAGAAAATATATTTTATCCGTATCTTTGTAATACTCTTAGGTCTGAATTTGATTCGACTGAAGTGTAAAGAAATGTATTTTTAAGCCACATCATTACAAAATATGTGTCTACATTATATTCTTTTATCATGCATGTCTTTGCACGACATTAGACCTTTCGACCCTGTAGATTGGTACACACAGCAATGCAATCATTGTTGATCCTCATATCGGACAGTGTTATCAGTATCTACTCTGTTTGTATCTCTGTAAATGGTTTTAACTAAGCACCCCACCCCACAGCATTTCAAGCATAGACGTTCAATCTGGAAGAGCAGACTTCAGAAACCCAGGGGTGAAAGGTTAAACGCAATTCCCAGCTACTAAGTAGCTTCCAGCCCGTCGGAGCATGGAACAACAGATTGGACTGCATGGTGCATCCACGCAGAGCCGAAACTGACCGAACTTGAGTACTGGTAAAATAGAAGTGAAGGCAATGATCATGAATCGATACAATCAACCCACAGCTCCCATCAGTGCCACCAAAGGGAAAGAAACACAACCACGAAGCAACTAGACCCTCAAGGAAGCATCAATAGCGGAAAGCCAAAAGGACAGCCACCCTCCCACAAAATGGCCAACTGGCTATCCAAAACAAAATAAAATAAGCGAAATACACACTCAAAGACAAACCATAACTGAAACAAAGCGCGACCGAAGAACCGCCCTGGAACGGTCAGTGAAACGAATGCCACTTGGGGCTAAAATCGATTTTACGCGGCCGCCATCCTCGCCCCCACCTCCGCCGTGACCTAGACAAACAATCCGACTAGCCCGCATGATATCCTCATAACTCATCAACGCAACATCTCCGTAACATCTCCATGGTAAACGCAACATCTCCGTGGTAAATCACTTAGAATGTACAAAATAGAAGTGGAGGCAATGATCAGGAATCGATACAATTAACCCGACCCCAATGGAAACAACAATAGCGGAAAGCAAAAAGGACAGTTACTTTCCCACAAAATGGCCAATAGGCTATCCAAAATAAAATAATATTAGCGACACAAACACCCAAAGACAAACCATAACAAAAATAAACCGCGACAGAAGACCCGCCTTGGAACGGTCAGCGGAAACGAATTCCCCTGGGGGGCTTAAAACGATTTTACGTGGCCACAATCCTCTCCCTTACTTCCGTCGCGATTAAGACAAATAATTTGTACAGTGCGCATGAAGGCCTCCTAACTCATCAGTGCAACATCTCCGTGAAGACATAAATCAAACAATCACAGAGATGAAACAACGGTGAGGACTCGACAGCAAGAAACCACTGAAATGCTGGAGCAAAAGAAAACCAACAGTTTAGAAACCGATGGGCCCGACCAGAGACGGAGCATCAGGTACCAACCAACATAAGCCTTTACGCTGAAACCGTCATAGAACAAGCCTGATCGGGAAAACTGGTGCGAGTCGGACGCTTCTTGATTTAAATCGGTTTCTTTGGGCAGTAAGACTTGACATGTTATTTCATCTCAATGTTGGATGAAAGCCCCACAAAATCGGAAGCAACATCTCCAAAATGACCTAACATCAGGTTAACAAGTTCGTAAAATGAACACCCCTCTAAACCCCACTTTATATAGAGAAAACTGGGGTTAACGGGGGGCATTATTATATCTCCAGTAGCGATAGCGGGGACATATTGTTTTTGCCCTGTCTGTTTGTTTGTTGGTTTGTTTGTTTGTTGGTTTGTTTGTGGGTTTGTTCGTGGACAACTTTAACGTTGGTCATAACTTTTGAAACGTTGGAGGTAGAGTATTCATATTTGGCATGAAGGTTCCTTGTGACAAGAGCTTCACATTAATGAAAAAAAAATCACCTGTGACCGAGACCGTGACCTTTGACCTACTTTAAAGAAAAAAAAAAAAAAAAAAAACATTGGTCATAACTTTTGAAGCGCTTGAGATACAGCCTTCATATTTGGCATGTATGTTCCTTGTGACAAAAGATTTACATTCATGCAAAAAAGTTTGACCTGTGACCTTGACCTTTGACCTACTTAAAATAAAAAATAATATTTTGGTTATAACTTTTGAACCATTTGAGATACAGCCTTCATATTTTTGCATGTAGGTTCCTTATGACAAGAGCTTTACATTCACACATTAAAATTTGACCTGTGACCTTGACCTTTTACCTACATAAAAGAAACAGTTTACATTGGGCATACCTTTTGAACCGTTTGAGATACAGCCTTCATATTTGGCATGTAGGTTCCTTGTAACAAGAGCTTTACATTCATGTAAAAATGTTTGACCTGTGACCTGGACCTTTGACCTACTTAAAAGAGAAAAATAACATTTTGTTCATAACTTTCGAACCGTTTTGGATATGGCCTTCATATTTGGCATGTAGGTTCCTTGTGATAAGAGCTTTACATTCATGCAAAATATTTTGACATTGACCTTTGACCTACTTAAAAGAACAAATAAAATTGCTAATAACTTTTGAATCGTTTAAGATAGAGCCTTCATATTTGGCAAGTAGGTTCCTTGTGACAAGAGCTTTACATTCATGCAAAATGTTTTGACCTGTGACCTTGATCTATGACCTACTTTAAAGAAAAAAATATTATTGTGCATAACTTTCGAACCGTTTAAGATAGAGCCTTCATATTTGGCATGTAAGTTCCTTGTGCCAAGGGCTTCCCACTCAAACCAAAAAATCTTGACCTGTGACATTGGCTTTGAACTGTGACCAACTTTGAAAAAATGACCATGCCCGGGGACATATTCGTGTTTCACAAACGCATCTTATTTCTGCTCCAAGATATAGGTTGTGGGAAGTAAAGATCTTACAAGCGACAACGACCTATGTTTTGTCTCCCTTTGAAACATAGCGGAAAATCAGAAAGGTGTATCCATATTCCTTAAGGGTAAATCCTCACACCCTTGAGTTTCTGAAATCATTGTTCACATCACCCATTGTGGTCGGTAGGGATTTTGATCAAATTCATAAACAGTGGGCAAACAGCGTTGACCCTGGTGAGGCCTGTGAATAATCTTATCTGGATCTACACTGTCCGCATAGGTTTCTGATTAGGTCTTCATGGTTCAAAGGGTTATAGTTATCCGCAGTATTCATGAAAAAAATACGCATGTATTAATACATTGTAAATTTACCCCCCGACCCCCCACCCCCTCCCCCACCCCACATCTCCAAAAAAAAAAAAGATGAAAAATTGTGATATTTTTCTAATTTATGCTATTTCAGAGCAGCAATACGAAATATAAGGTTTACCCTGTAAACCCCAGTTTTGCTAGATAAAAGTGGGGTTGAAGGGGGCCAGAATTATATAGGCGTGTTTCGTGATGTAAATACACGAACGATTAGTATAACTACGGTAGATGTTAGAAACACTTTCGTTCGAAACATTTAGGAAACGTTTTATAAAAAATGTATACTTTGCACTTCAAAACAAGTGCCTTAAAAGATCACCCTCAGATTTCAAACGGATAAAATAGGAGAGTTTCGGGTCTTTCATTTATCCAGTGAGATTTAAGTTCAATCGTCCTTAGATTTAGAGGAATAAAAATAAAGTAATAACGTGTGTAAATTTAGTACAGACTAAGTTATGTGCACTTTTTATTGGCAGACATGACGAAAAACGCGATTTTCTGTGGAAATTATTAAACTGTCTGGCCTATAAAAATATCCCAAAAACGTTAACATGACTGTGAAAAGAAGATTATATGCCGATTTATATACAAAGAAAAGTGGGGAAATACAGGACTGTACATTATTCCCCTTATGCTTGCTCAAAACATAGACTGTGGGTACACTCGTTAAAACCGCCTAATTGAGGCAGTTCTAACGAGCACCCACAGTCTATCTATAAATGAGGCATAAGAAAATCATGACAATATAGTTCACCAGAAAAATGCCATTCTTACAACTATGACAAAAAACATTACCGTTATCCTAATTCACTAACCCGCCTGACTTTGTCCGCAAACGTGTGTGTGTGTGTGTGTGTGTGTGTGTGTGTGTGTGTGTGTGTGTGTGTGTGTGTGTGTGTGTGTGTGTGTGTGTGTGTGAATTCGGGTTTAACGTCGCTTTCAACAATTTTTCAGTCATATCACGACTGTGTCTGGTTGCGACAGGGAGCTCAATGCTCACTTTTATTGTGCTGCCTCACTGAAGTAACATGTCCCAGACACATTACATGATACAAAACCCAGTCACATTATCCTGACACTGGGTCGACCAGTCCTAGCTCTACCCCGTAAAACTGAGTGCCAAGCGAGGAGCAGCTAGTACCATTTTTAACGACTTTGGTATGTCGCGGCCCGAGATCGAACCCGTGACCTTCCGTTCCCCGGAGCGGACACTCTACCAACTGAGCTATCGGGGCCGGATGTCCGCAAACGCATTTTACAAACATAAAAAAAAAAAACATAAATGGGTTTAAATGTCGCTGCGATCGTATTTACATCGGGTTGGTCAAAATTTAGAACAAGTATGGTAAGTTTTGGTGTCCGAATATTTAAGGTAAATACAGTATAGCCCCAGGGTTGGGTACAGAGGTTGATCTGATTCTTGACAGGTCGCACAAGTCATTTTGCAGTTTTTGCTGCGCTCTGGGTCAAATAAGAACATTACGTAAACACGCGTATTCAAATATATTGAAAATTTTATCACTGATTTTGTCACCAAAAGAAAAAAAAAAAAAAAAAAAGGAAAATATTCAGATAAAAAATTCTGACAGTTTTCATATTTCTGCTTAAATCATATGTTGTGGGTATTCGTTAGAACCGCATTGTAGAATACAGATAGATTATTAACAAGCCAGGAAAAGCTACTCAGAAGCTCGATGCCTGGAGACTGAAGCACGTCTCAAAACATTGAAACCATACTAGCTTTCTATACACCTACATGTACCAGTCCCCCCCCCCCCCCCAACCCCCCCCCCCCAACCCCAACCCCGAATCCCCGAGAGGTACGCGGTATACACACCCTGGGATTAAACAACAAATAATTTTTAATCCTCAAGGGTTTGGCACAATTTTTCCTCTAAGATTGAACCCTAAGATGCAGTAGCTCATAAACCGGGACTCCAGAAGCAAACACCCAATACCCAGATCAGACGCCGTGCTCTGTTTACAGAAAAAAGTTCAGTCATTTCTAATTTTGTAGAATAAGGAGAAGAATTTATTCTGGACAAGATGGGTTAAATGTCCATCCATAGTCATTCAAGGGATAGGTATTTGACTAAAAAAAAATGGGAATTCATCTAATTCCCCGCATTATGAGAACACGCCTATATAATTTTGACCCCCTCATACCCCACTTTTATATAGTAAAATTGGGGTTTAAGGGGGTATACATTATTTTTCTTATTTCTGCTCAAAAACATAGATTGTGGGTACTCGACAGAACCGTTCGTCGAGGCGGTTCTATCGAGTCCCCGCAATCTATGTTTTGAGCAGAAATAAGAAAAAAATATCACAATTTTTCATCTTAAAATTTCTAATTTTTGGCCAAAAAATTGACAATGTATGTGTATAGGTATGTTTTCGTAATTGGGGCAGGCCCACCATTCTTGCTCTGATTGGAAAGCATTGATAAGTACATTAAAGGTTTCGGAAAATACTACTGTAAACGAACAAAGCCGCACGCACGTGCTCATGGGATCTTCTTAAATGAGCCCCGCCAAGCGAATTTGTGTCTTCGAGCATTCCGTAATGACAAATTTTAACTGCGCATACCCAGCCATTCAGAGGGGCCAGGGATATGGCTTTCTGTCTGAAAGTTCCTCTTGATTCATTGCTTGTATGAGCGAGCGCGGATGCGCAGGCTCTCCTGAACCTTCGCTGCTCGCATAGGCGATAAGTACCAAAATCGCTTGACGGGGCCCAAATGATCTTAGAACCACGGGCAATTGACACATACTTTTTCGACTAATTCCGATTCTTGTCAAAAGCGGTTGCCATCGACATTGCCAGTTCTTGAAGCCGACCATGCAGGGCCTTGAAATATATAAGGTTTCTTTGAAGACAGCAGAAGCTTATACTAAAAAAAAAACTCATTTGTCTGTCAGGCCATGCACATTTTCACCGCGATTTTAATGTCATTGCAGTTCATTTAAAATCTTCATTGCCCCTGTACTGTGCAAAAAGAAATATATCATCGAAAGGAGGATGCAAAATTGAGCTTTATCAAAGTGCGGGACCGAAGCATCCGTGCAATCTGATGACAGCTGTATCTAATTACACAATGAATTGCCCATGATCGTCTGAATAATTGGGTTTTAAAACTTTTTCCGTGCTCAACTCAGGTGAGCATAAAATATGTCATGCTCATAAAAATTAGAATACAAATAAGTGAAGATAATTTACTCTTCAGTTCAGCTAAGATATTTGTCCTGCTCATAAATTAAATTTTAAAATGCCAACAACTGCTCACAAAATTTAAAATGTTGGCAATTAAAATTTATGAGGACAAATTTCATGCTCAGTAGAGTTGAGCATGAAAAAAAAAGTTTTAAAACCTCTGGGTCTGGTTTCTTGTACTGTAACATAAAGTTACCGAAAGAAATTAGATCAGGGGGACGCAGGTTCGATACTGCCGGGGTCGGCAACATTCTTTCGTGGAGATTGATCATGAAATCTTTTCTACGGCCATTCTCTCCCTTCTGCTGATTCAAGAAGAGCAGTTATCAGTTTCTGGCGAAAGAGTGTGCACTGTACTGGTTGACCGCTTACGTATAAGCCTGTCCATTGTTGATTGGTAAACTGACCGGTTCAAAAATGACCTAAATACTGTTGACTGGGCCGTTAAACTCCAATACAAACAAACAAAACCGAAAGACATTATATCGTTTGGGCCCCGTCAAGCGAGTTTGGTACTTATCGCCTATGCGAGCAGCGAAGGTTCAGGCGAGCCTGCGCATCCGCGCAGTCTCGCCAGAACCTTCGCTGCTCGCTCATACAAGCAGTGAATCAAGAGGAACCTTCAGACAGAAAGCCAAATCCCTGGCCCCTCTGAATGGCTGGGTATGCGCAGTTAAAATTTGTCATGACGGAATGCTCGAAGACACAAATTCGCTTGGCGTGGCTCATATAAGAAAGAAGATTCCATTTGGTACCAAAAAGGGTTAAACCCCACCTGAGAGACATAAGAAACTCTATCTACCACTAGCCTATAAGTCATAGCCAGAAGTATCTTGTAACGGTTTAATATAAATATGCATAATTACTATAATCACAACAGAAACAAACAAAAACCCAAGTCTAAAGACAGTCTTCATCAAAATCGTCTATAACAATCCAATTCTTCGGTCCCACACACTTTTACCTTCTCAAATGTACTTTTTCAATTTTTGTCGTTTTATTTTATTCCCCTTTGCATTTTGGTTTTTCTGTCTCACGAGTGGAAGACACTGAAAAATAAAAGTATTCTTTAATGTTAAATATACAACCTAAGGTCTGGGGGCCAGTTGCTTCTAATTTGGCAAATCTGCTAATATTTTTGCCGAAAAAGAAGTCTGAGAGCTATTCACATTTTTCCAGTAAATTCATTTGCATCTTAGACTACATAAGATTTTGGCCACTATTACAACAATGCAACGGGTGTGTTCATTTCACGCACTTGTTAACGCGATGTATGCCAACAAAATATTGCTCTTATAAAGACGTTGTGGTATCTATTGCAATCAGTGAAGTCTGGTCAGACTGTTTGCACTGTTTTGTGGGACTTTTACCCGATATAATAAAATGACATCTCAAGCCCTACCGCCCAAAGAAACTACTAGGGTTTAAGGCACGACCCGACTTGCACCCCTTTTCCAGAATTCAAAAGTTTAGTCGGTTTTATCGCTGCACTTATTCACCATGAAACCCATACTTCTTGAAGCCCAGATGGGCGGTGGTATGCTGCAGCTGATAAAGCGTTTCGGTAATGAGATTCTAATGACTACTCAGATAAGATTGCGTAGCAATACTAATCAAGGGTAGTTTTTTCTTATTTCTCCATTGAAATTGTTGTTGATACTTGTAATAACTGGAACACGGATTACTCGTTTAACTTGGTTAATTGGAACACACTCTTGGGTCCCTGGAGAAGTCATAAAAATGTCTCCATTTTAGGGTGTTTTTTTCTGCTTGTATCTTTAAAATGTACATGTATGTTGTGTGTACTCATTAGAATTGCCTCAATGAGGCGATTCTAATGAGTACACACGACATACCTTTCTCTTATAAAAGATCATAGATATGCCTAAATGATCACCCTGATATGTCTCATGTCCTAGTGCTATAGTTAAATCTTAGTACAGTCGAACTTCAATGGCTCGACCACCTTTGGGACCTCGAAAATCTGTTCGAGACAGGGGTAGTTCGAGCCACTGAGATTACTGCCAGGAGGCATAACGAGATACTTTAAGACATCTTTTCGGTGTTCTATAATGAAAATGCATGCTGTGTGTACTCATTAGAATCGCCTCATCGAGGCGATTCTAATGAGTACACACAGCATACATTTGCAAGATAAAAGACTCAAATCTCCTTTATGTCGAGGATTTCGCTAGGGGCTCAAGAATGGGTTCGACACATCCATGGTGAACGAGCCATCGGTGTTGGAGCCATCGAAGTTCATTGTAGTCCGAACTGGCCCTATCTCGAACATTTTTTTTCGAAGGTATTCAAGTTAGTGAAGTTTGATATTGCAGTTTGTTAAGCTAATGCCACCTTATCCCTTGTCCCGCTGACCCCTTTACAAACTGTGTTGCCCGTGATCAGATGGCTTCTGATGAGGATCTACATAGTTTGTCAGTTGATAAGATGCCTCATATCAAGTAATTTGACTGGTTGATAGTCAGAAATGGGCAAAATTAATTTGCTCAGCAGGATAAGAGTTTGTGTTTGACTATAACTGAGCCTGGGACTTTATGGGCCCCGTGAAGCGATTTTGGTACTTATCGCCTATGCGAGCAGCGAAGGTTCAGGCGGGCCTGCGCATCCGCGCAGTCTCGCCAGAACCTTCGCTGCTCGCTCATACAAGCGGTGAATCAGGAGGAACCTTCAGACAGAAAGCCATATCCCTGGCCCTTCTGAATGGCTGGGCATGCGCAGTTAAAATTGGTCATGACGGAATGCTCGAAGACACAAATTCGCTTGGCGGGGCTAATATTTGTCGCAACAACTCCATGCGCACGACGTAATCTACAATAAGATATGTGCGACTGGTAAAAGCATTGATCAGTCAGCACCCCTATCACCACAAGTGACTAGAGCTATTGTTTATCTCTCTTTGGAAAGTCCTGAGCCTATAGAAGGCTCATGCGATCAGCAAATACTCCGAGCAGACTGCGCAGATGCTCAGTCTAATCTGAGTCTTCGATTGTCGTTTGCTTATTTGTTTGATTTGGGGTTCAACGTCCCCGTCAACCCTGTGTAGGTCATTCTGGAGACTTGTTTCCAATTTTGTGGGACTTTTACCCGGCATTGAGATGAAATGACATTTCAAGCCCTGGCGCCCAATGAAACCAATATGGTTTATAAGCGTGGCAGACTCAGATCCTCTGAGCTGTTTACCAGTACTCGTGTGCGATCGGTTTCAGTTCTGCGTGGAAGCCTCATGCAGCCCATCTATTTCTTCAAGCCCCAATAGGCGAGGGCTGTCTTCGCTTGTTGCACAGATAGTAGTGTCGATTTAGTCACGCGCTGGCACGCAATGTTGCTATGCGCCAACAGTGTACACTATGGATGCCCGTTGAAGAAGCCTAATAACATTTTTGGACCAGCGCATGACAAAATCTATAGCAAAACATGTGCGAACACCAAACACAGACCAACCTTTGCATCTGATCAGAGTTTTTGCCTTTCAGCTTGCACGCATCAGCGGGCCAACGTCGGACCGGCAGCGATACGACGTTCGCTGTTGACCTGACGTTGGCCCGCCATTCTTTGCTGGCTTGGCTTCCAATTTCTTCCAGTTATCCAAAAGAGACATATGACAACTGTTGTTACACAGATTAGCAGATGCTTGTCAAGTATCTTATTGTAGGTTTTGTCTCGTTGAAATACATGTACATGTACCTTTGTTATGGTGTTTCATATCCGTACAAAATAGCTCTTCTAAATGCTTTTCTGTGACTTGGCTTAACTTTAGTACTGGAAGACAAAAAGGCATATTAAAGACACGTTGGAGCCATAGCTGTCAAAGCATTGCATTTTACTTGTATAGAAGGAATCACTTTGAATATGAACATACATTGATCTCCATGTTACTCACAACGGCTAGGCTCACAGATTAGAAGCTGATTTTCGAAACGTAAGCATCGCCAAATTGTTATTTTAGATTGGACGAAAATAAGTGAAATATTTATAAAGAACTGTGCAAACTTTTTAGCTTATGGAGCAACAAAAGGGCCGTGAGTTCTGAATAGCTTCCAAGGACCACGAACTATAGGTCATGATGCCAAAGGTATAAAGCATGTGCGTTAAGCCCCCGCCCATAGGGGCTTGAAGAAATATATGGGCTGCATGATGCTTCCACGCAGAGCTGAATCTGGCCCGCACACTAGTACTGGTAAACCGCTAAGAGGATCTAAGCCTGTCCAGGAACCGCGGTGCGAGGCGGACCGTCCATGCTAATAAACCCTATTGGTTTCATTGGGCGACAGGGCTTGAGATGTCATTTCATCTCAATGTCGGGTAAAAGTCCCACAAAATTGGAAGCAACGTCTCCAAAATGACCTTTACAGTGTTGACGGGGACGTTAAACCTCAAATCAAACAAACAAACAAACAAACAAAGCATGTGCGTTCTGCTAATGTTGAGAGGAATCTGGAATTTCCATTTGACTATTACTACTTAATTTTAAGGGGAATGTCAAAGTCTTCCTTATGTTGCAATTTGTATGAAATGTCTTACAGATTTAGCGTTTGGTGGATCATGTTCGAACGTTTGGATCAAGCCCATTTGTGCGACGTAGTGAAATCTTCAATGGCTAAAAACTGATATTTTTCTGATGAGAAATTGTGATATATTTCTTATATCTGTTGCTGTCAACAGTAAGGCGGATCTAATGGGTACTCAATCTATATTTTAGAGCAGAGATATACTGTTGCAAACCCTATTTGCTCTATATAAAGTGAGTATGTTAAAGGTGTTCATTACAGGGAATTCTTAACATGATGATTGGCTAAAACTATTTAGACATGATGGCCACTGGCTGAATAATTCATAGTTTTCAATTCATCTGTGGTGTATTCCTTACTTGTAATATATATTATCCATATATTGTCAGAAATAGAATTTGATACGAAACTTACCTGTGCATCGAACACAAAAATGACATTGTCTCGCATTGGATCTTTAGAAAACAACAACAACAACAACAGCAAAAACATGAAATTTGCTATCTATTGGAAATTGTTAGAGTTTCAAAACAGAAGGCTGAAATGTACCATTTGTTGAATTTTGGGAAAACTCAGAGAGAGAGACTACCATATATTTTGTACTGAAAAGAGGAAAAAATACCTCCGAAATTTATTCGAAAATGCACCCTTTTGTAGAGCTGTCTGGTAGATTTTTTTTTCTTTCTGTTATATTATGTATATGATTGGAGACGAGCGAAAGTTAAGATCAGCCAGCACCATGTTAATAAGTCATTGAAATGAGCACCATGTGAAACTCCGCTTGAATTAAGAATAAGTGATATTTAAGGGGAATGGGAACACCTGTCAGATTTTTCCGCCATTTTTCAAAGGGAGACAACTTTCGGGACTTCCTGTTCGCTTTTCTATAAGCCCTGTCCCACGGAAAAAGGAGTCTACTCTTAAAGAGTTGATCCCTATTGACATGGGAGACAAAAATAATTTTGCAGGCGTTGCCTCCCCTGAAGGTGGGCCCATTCCCCTTAAACGGGTATAGATTTTGGTTTTCTTATTTCAGTTCAACTACATAGATTGCGATTAATCGTTGCAACCACCTCATTGAGCAACCATAATCTATGTTAGAAGCATAAACAAGATAAAAAAAAAGAAGAAAATTTAGAGACATGAATGAATTGCATTTTAACACACAGGAAAGTATCCTTTGTGTAATGAATACTCCTGTAAATCCAACTTCATTTTAAGAAAACTGGAAAATTGCACACGTTTTCATCAGAAAAATAACCGTTTCGGAGATATGAAAGCAAATATTTTATTATATAATAGATCTATGAATTCATACACGTTCTTTCATTGGGTTTAATCTGTGACGCCTGCAATATTTACATGGCCACCTGGTAATGAGACATTAGTTTTTAAGTCTAAAATATTCCCTGATATAGTGTCGGACTAAACTCAGCAGTGCAGGAAGACAGAAACAAACTTGTAGTTTGATCCCGATTCCCTGATAATGATAATGTAATTATATAATGTCACTTAGGCATGTTATCGTAATGCAGTTTTCTGACGGCTAAGCAATCCATATCCCATTGCCCATAATTTACATGAACATTGACCCATTTCATACGGGAGGCACCAGAGCGGGTACAAAGCCAAAACGTGAAGGCCCATATCAATCATTTAGTTTTGTGATCATACAATTAAACAATTCTTGACAATTGAGTCATTGGACATGATGTGATGTCGATCAGAGAATACAAATTGCCTCGGCCTCGGCTTCGCCTCTGCCAATATTGGTATTCTCTGGTCGACATCACATCATCTCCAATGACTCAATAGTCAAGTATTATATGAGCCCCGCCAAGCGAATTTGTGTCTTCGAGCATTCCGTCATGACAAATTTTAACTGCGCATGCCCAGCCATTCTGAGGGGCCAACGATATGGCTTTCTGTCTGAAGGTTCCTCTTGATTCACTGCTTGTATGAGCGAGCAGCGAAGGTTCTGGCGAGACTGCGCGGATGCGCAGGCTCGCCTGAACCTTCGCTGCTCGCATAGGCGATAAGTACCAAAATCGCTTGACGGGGCCCATATAGTGTCACACGGACGGATGAGTTATCATATTTTTTTTCATAATGTGCTGTCCGCGCAGTTCGAGTTTGATTAAAGCCCTAAGTTTTTGCAACACTTCCTCTATCTGGACTTACTATATTCTGTGTCATACTGTAGAGATTTTGTACTGCTGTTATTAGTCAGGTTGGGTCCAGCTTCAGGATATACTTTACAATGTCTTGTAACTTCTAACAACTTCGTGAACGATGGTCGGATCAACTGTAATGATAGGTTATTTATTTACAGTAAAACCTGTCTTAGTGGCTACCTCTATTAAGCAAGCAACCTGTCTTAAGCAAGCAGGCATTCAGTTCCACAAAAAGGAAAATGCATTAAATTCACCTGTGTTAAGCAAGCACCTGTCTTAAGCAAGCCCTTTTTGAATATCCCATAGGTGCTTGCTTAATACAGGTTGGACTGTATTTATTTATTTTACCACCGAAAATTAAAATTTTCAGATGAAAAATTGTGACATTTTCTTATTTCTGCTCAAAAAATAGATTGTGGGTACTCATTAGAACCGCCTCGCCTATTTTTCTTATTTCTGATCAAAACATAGATTGTGAATAGTCGTTAGAACTGTCTCGGCGAGCCTTCTCAAAATTCTTTGCCATCCATTCCGTTCTGCAGTTAGACGGAGGGACAACGTACTAAAAAAGAGGTGACCGTGCTTAAACTTGACGGGATGGACGTACTTTGAACGGAACTGCCGTACTTCAAACGTATCAGGATCGTGTTACGACGTGGTGCAGTCGGGTATCAACTAGCAGTAGGTGTTGAAAGCGATCGATCCGTTTGGGCTTCAAAGGAGCTGCAGGATTGGGCTCTGGGGTTAGTGGTTACTTTCTTTTAACAGGTTTCGTCTTTTTGGCCACGCTCAGTATTTGAAGCATGGTATGCAATAGTCTTGATGCTAGTTTCATTGATAACACAGAGGTGATGACTATAACAGTGGTTACGTCATGGACTCGATCTGCCGCGATCGGGAATGAGGACTGACAAGAACGCTCTGGGGCCAGTTGTTCAAAGCATCGTTAACGAGCTCGTTAGTGGTCATATTGTTAACTCTTCTAGCAAGTACAATATCGTAAATTTTGGTATTTTTGTTGAAAAAAAATGTGAGCAGCTTTTGCGTCCGCAAAAACTGCTCACATTTTTTCAGCAAAAATTTCAGCATATTTGCCATATTTAATGATCAAAGTTTTAACAATACGTTAACTAACGACGTCGTTAGTTTTGAACAACTGGCCCCAGGATTTTTATAGTCCTTGGGCCAGGACGCGATTACAATAATGTTCCACACGCGCTTGGGACGTTATGAGGACGTAGTCAGAACAAAATGAACTTTCTATGAACAAGGTGGCCGAGTTATAAACTAACTTGAATAGGCTTGGTCGTGCTGGAGACTGGGCAGAACAAGCTGCAAACGGATCTAAAACGACCATGAAGGGGCTTGGACTGCTTGGGAACGGTGTTCGAATAGCATGTCCGATCTGAACTTGATACGAACTGTAGACAAGATACAGACAGACTGGGCGTATTGAGGACTTCTTATGATCGATAAAGAATCGTATTACAGGTATAACTGGACGAAAAGCGCTCGTTCTAGCCCGACCACAGTCCGTTTAACGACTATGTTAGGACGTGACCGGACTGTCTAAAAACTAGCTTGATGTGACAAATTACTGATGAGTCTAACTAGTTTGGACCTTTAGCTTAGTGGCTGTGGCGCTTGCTGGCTCATTAAATAAGACTGAGTTCAACGAGGCTCCATTGACTGGACGATCGGCTCCTTTCATGGAAAACATTGTTGTATCCTCGGCGGGAGTGATCAAGTTACTTAAAGGCTTGAACCCGTCTTAAGCTTTAGGACCTGATGATCTTCATCCTAGAGTCCTGAAAGAACTAGCAAATGAGTTAGCTCCAGTTTTACTCACCTTTTCCAAAAATCTCTCGATATGGCTGAAATCCCCAAAGAATGGCTCCTAGCGAACATCTGCCCACTTTTCAAAAAAGGAGACAGGACTCTTACTCGTAACTATCGCCCGGTGTCACTGACCTGTGTTCTATGTAAGTTGCTTGAACACATAGTCTGCTCAAACATCATGGCCCACTCGGATGAACATAAACTTTTGTCAGACAGACAACATGCATCTAGGAAAAGGCATAGTTGCGAAACTCAGTTAAGCACTCTAACTTGGTACTGGGCAAAAATCTAGGATAAATGGGGGTGGGGGGGAGGGGGGGGGGGGGGGCAGGTGGACACATTTATTCTGGACTTAGAGAAGGATTTTGACACCCCATCCCGTGAGCTACTTAAATCCAAATTATTTGGTTATAGAATTAGGGGGAAGACTCTCAAATGGATAGATTCCTTCCTTTGCTACAGAAAACAGCGCGTTGTTGTTAATGGTGAATCTTCAGTATCGGCACCAGTTTTTATCTGGGGTCCCATAGGGGACTGTTCTTGGTCCGCTGCTATTCTCCCTGTACATTAATGATATTTCCACTGACAATGACTCTGAAATAAGACTATTCGCAGACGACTGTGTTTGCTATTGGGAAATCAGAGATATTGAGGACTCAGTGGAGGACATAGATAGATTCGGATGTTGGGCACGAAAATGGGGCATGAGATTTCAGCCCGTTAAATGCAATATTATGCAGATAACTAGGAAGAGAACAAATAAAATTGAGGCTTTATACACCTTAACTTCCCATATCACAGGTTCTGGTGTTTGAATGTCATTTGACGTGTCACCAGTAACAATTCTGATTCTGATTCTGATCAACTCATCAAATTTTACATCTGGACAAGTCAATCGACTTCTGACGATGTGTCTTGACAATATAGACGGATCTCTCTGGTGTGGTGGTCGGTTTTGTAACACAAGGGATCAAACTTAAATGGACCCAGACTAACCGATTTTAATTCAGTGTGGGTAACGAGGATTTTTTAAAAATAATTTAGCTTATTTCTTTATTTAAACCTACGTTGTTGGTACCAGTTAGAATTGCCTCATTAATAAGCTAAATTATAGTTGTTGTTTATCTACAAAACATTTTTACTCTGCTTATAAACACTAGATCTTCCTCATTACCCACTCCCCGTCTTTCTCTTCACACGAAAATACAGAATTCTTTTATAATTATTATCAATAATTAGAATTACTGTGTGTTATCTCGGCCAGTAGAAGGCTTTGAAATGAAATGAAATTAGAGCGGTTACCCAGACTAATCAAGTTCTCCCTGCACTCATGTCCGAAGAAAAGAAAATTTGTTTGGCCTTACTGAAATAATGAAAAAGCTGTTTTACCTTTGACGGAATATCTGCCGGAGAGCTCATTTTTCTTCTAATGTTCTCGATACCACTAGGCGACGTTACTATGACGATATGACGTCATGCCTCGACGTTTAGCGACGTTAAGTCATGAGCGTATTGCTGAATTCTATTCTATTCTGTTTTATAGTATTTGGTTTTATTTTGATGTTCATGAGACGCTCGTCCAATGTCGCAACAAGCGCTCCTTGTGCACATTACGCATTTGTATGTTCTTAAAAATACTTACAACAATGAGAAAGCCCTTATATAAAAACGTTTTATTTCCGTATGACAGAGACTGTGCTTTGAGGTATTTTGTTTGATTTGAGGTTTAACGTCCCCGTCAACACTGTAAAGGTCATTTTGGAGACATTGCTTCCAATTTTGTGGGACTTTTACCCGACATTGAGATGAAATGACATCTCAAGCCCTTCCGCCCAATGAAACCAATAGGGTTTATGAGCATGGACGGTCCGACACTCGCAGCGCTTTGCCTGGGCAGAATTAGATCCTCTAAGCGGTTTACCAGTACTCGTGTGCTGGTCGGTTTCAGCTCTGCGTGGAAGCGTCATGCAGCCCATCTATTTCTTCAAGCCCCGATGGGCGGGGGCCGTGTGCTTAAAGGTAAGCATTTACCCCCATCTGAGCGAATACTTTCCTTTCAGGGCATTCTCGGTTTAAAAATAATAGTTTTCTTGAATTGTTGTGGTTGCGTTATGACTGTTAACTCCTGCTGTTCACAACAACCCCTGTCTTTGGAAACAGTATAGATCCAGATCAGATGGCTTCTGAAGAAGCCATCTGATCTGTATCTACACTGTTTGTCATTCAGTTAATGAATTTGTTGCAATAATTTGCATCAAGTAATCTGATTGGTTGATAATCGGTAATGGGTGTGGCATATATGAATATTCAGCAGGATAAGGGTTAAGTACCGAAAAAATGCATGTCTGTTTAGTTAGGCCACATCATGTTAACCCTTAAGACCCCGAGAAAAACTACATCTGAAAATGTCGTCTGCTTATGTCATCTGCTGAAATTTTGCAAATATTTTAAAAATATTTTTGCTTACAGGCAAACAGCTTCCATGGACCCAAATCAGACTGCTTGGTTTGGGTCCACACTGTTTGCAAAAATGACGTTTAAAGTAACCGGCAGTTGTCAAAGCAGACGACAATTGTCGTGATTGGAGTTTATGAGTTAATAAGTCGGGTGTGTAATGAATAACCATGCAAACCCAATCAGTGGGGTATACCAAGGTTAACAATATTTTCTTACTTTTGTTCAGTAATAAAGATTTTGGGTAGATAAGGCCTTTTTTTTCATCCAAAATGTACCGATATAAAAGCATAACGTTGTAGGTACTTATTAGAAGCGCCTCGTCGAGACGCTTCTAATGAGTACCCACAACATATACTTTCGTGCAGGAATAAGAAAACAATATGCGGATATCCCCTCTTATCTGGGACTCACACTGGAGCAGGCAAAATAATTACATATGCCACCTTTTTCTTCAGAAAATGGAATGGCTGAAAGTGGAAGCAAGTCTGGCAAATATAAGCAGACTATTACAAATAAAAATGATATAAGAGTATTAATAATAAATCAAAGAAATCTGTGATCGCATTTTTGTTTGTTTGTTTGAGTTGAGGTTTTACGTCCCCGTCAATACTATTAAGGTCATTTTGGAGAGGTTGCTTCCAATTTTGTGGGACCTCTATCCGACATTGAGATGAAACTACCGCCTATAGGGTTTAAGGAGCGGTCCAACTCGCATCACTTTTCCTGGGCAGGCTTAGACCTAAGCTGTTTACCAGTACTCAAGTTAGGTCGATTTCAGCTATGTGCGGAAGTACCGTGCAGCGAAATCTATTTTCCAGGCCCCGATGGGCGGGGACGCACTGTGATCATGTTATTGAAGCTTGAGATGGTGTTTCTTTCATAAGCACGAAGGGTGATGAAAAATAACGTGGTCTTTTGCTCTGACGCGGGGTAAAATAACGATTATATATCAAGAACTTTCTTATTACACCATGGGAAATTTCAAACGCTCAGCACTTGGCGTTATTTGAGAAATATTTGTCCATCTAAGTTTGGACCATCCGCCGTCTCGGAGCATGTCAGTCGTCTCCTGGTAACGTCACTGGCTTCGTCGGATCCGCCGGTTCTGGCTGATATTGCTTCGAAGTCTCACTTCTTCTCAAAATATTTCCATCTATGTAACATACATCGGCGGTAGCATTGTACCCACTGGTCAAATACATTCTCATAGGCCCTATCACTGCTCATTTAACTGACCCACACTGGTTTTAACGGCGACCCTCAGTCCGTGAAGAGAATTTTTCTACCCTTTAACTTGGAAAAAATCGCAAAGTCAATGACAGCTAGGTCGGGCGAATACGGAGGACGGTTCCAAACCTGATTAGGTTGATCTCCAGTCTGGCTGTTTTGGCAGTATGGGGAGAAGTGTATGTTTTTGTTCCAGAATCGTCTGCTGGTCGTCTGCTCAGCAGACGATTCTCAGGAAATGTCAAGCCTTAACTTTTGCCGTCTGCGCTTGAAGAGTTAACCCTTATCCTGCTGCATAAATTAATTTGGCCATGCCCATTTACATTTCAACCAATCATATTACTTGATGTAATTTATTCATTCAAATTCACAAACTAAATAACAAACAGTGTAGAACCTGATCAGATGGCTTCTTCAGAAGCCATCTGATCTGGATCTACACTGTTTGCAAAGGTAGGGGTTGTCGTGAGCAGGATAGGGTTAAATTGTAGCCAGTGGACCAATCTGATTTCTCTTGTAATGTTGGGCTGCGCTTGGGTGGAAAAACGTTATTCCCTTTACAGAAAGTGAGTCAAATACTGCCAAGTCAATGTGAGTAGTCTCCATTGGACAACAATCATTTCTTTGGCTTATTTCTTTAGCATAGTGTGCAAAAAGAGAAATATGCTTTTGAGGTAACATAAAAATTTTACCGGTTTCTTGTTATACAAAAACGTTGAATAATTTGAATTTTTATTAAGGTTCCCATTATGATGTTTATTGAAGAAGTCTTAATCCCTCGTGATTTGTTTGGGAATGACTTCAAGTGCTTCCAAACGATGAACAATTACGAAGGTTTCATATGGAAGTATAAATTGATTCTTTTTCCTCTACTTCATTTTGATCTTAAAGACTCACTCGGTGGTGAATGACAAGTCTTCAGCAATAAATTGAACAAGACGCGATTTTGTTGGATAATATTAGCATATAAAACTAATATAGCGGCGAGGAGCATAGATGTAGCAATTGTCGTCTGCTTCCTTTACATATGGTCGTCTGTTAACACGTCATCTCTGCGCCAGCCACTGTAAAATGTAAACTCCCCAAATATTCCAACTTTCAAATACAGACTAAACTGCAGACGAAAATGATTTCTGTATAATGTCGCAAGATAAATAAGTGTAGTCTTTTCTACGGGAAGACATGCAAATGGTTGCAAATATGTATGATCAACCCTGAAGCTGTTCCCAACCAGTGTTAAAACCCTTGGTAGGAGTTTACGAGTTTGTCGATGGATAGGAAGCATGAGGAGAATGCGTGCGCAACATGACCGCGGGTGACATAGTGAATTCCTTAATGGCTCCGAAAGATATTTTTAGGGTTTTTTGGTTATAAAGTGTATTAGCTTTTTAAAGCTAAAGTCCAGGTGACTATCAATGTTATGTAAGAAATCCAGGCAACGGTTATTTATAGAAATAGATGCGCTATTCCTATCGCTGTGAGGTCAAAGTGTTGCGTAAGATGGTTTCTATAGAATCTGGACTAGAATCATGTGGTGGGTTTGGTAAATAGTGTAGACCCAGATCAGACGCAACAGAATGCGGCGTCTGATCAGGTCTATACTCTTTGCTAACAAAACAAGAATTGAAGTCCTTTTTCAGGCCGTTTTCCGTCCTCTAGGCGCAGAGACAATCGACCCACCAGCGCTGTCAGTGCTTTTATTTTATAAGTTTCTTATTTATGCTTCAAACAGATTGTGGGTACTCGTTAGAACCGCTTAGAACCGCCTCATTTAGGCGATTCTAACGAGTACCAAAAATCTACAGATTTTCAGCAAAAATAAGGAAAATAATGAAAACCAGGTAAGCCACACTTTTCTCGATGTAAAGTAGGTTTCGGGGTTTTTTCATTACATGGACTTGATAATCTGATAAGAGAGGGCATGGTTTAATGCGTGCCAACTTTTCGTGTGTTTATGGTAATATAAGCGGACTATACGGTGGTACCATGACGATGTGCCCAGCTGGCGGGATAATGTCGTCTGCCTTAAGACTTCAGCAGCCGAACAATGGTGCTGAACGAATTAGTCTGTCATGGGAACATTATTCCATCATTTATCAAAACAGATTGGGTATTGAGCTGGAAAAGGCCACTCATAAACAGTTTTGAATTAGAATGGCGATTTGACATGAGTAGTTGTCGTTTAACCCTTATTTGCATTATATGCGGTAGTCAAAGACTCTCCCCCAAATAAGGCATGGGAAATACAAGAAAATACGACAGGTCATCTAATATCAAACTTTTGTGTCCATATTTGCTTTAGGTTATCACCGATGCGTACTAGTAAAGATCGGATTGTAGTTTAGCTATTCATTGCAGTTTATTCAGAAATTTAATTGATTTAAGCTGTTCTAATAATTTTTATATTGGTTATCCTTATTTGTTCAGAACTTGTAGGCAGTTTCCTCTGATTAGTACTGCACATGTTGGGGTCAGTGTATGGTGGACAAAGTTTATTGGAAGACAAACTGTATCGTTTAATTGACTGTCTTGTGACTATATTTAGACAGCGTCATTTTGACATTCAGTCTATACCTTTGAAAACCACATTTTGTGTGGGGGAAATGGGGTTTACAAAGATATACATTGTTTTGCTTTTTTTATTATTTTTGCTCCTAGGTATAGATTGTGGGTACTCGTTAGAACCGCCTAAACGAGGCGGTACTAACGGGGTTCCACAATCTATATCTGGCAGAAATAAAAAGAAATGACACATTTAAAAAAAAAAAAATGCAGTTATCTAGACATAAAAGTCGTGTTTGCAGCTGTAAAAATATGTTTGGTAAAATAAATAAATAAATAAATAAATAAATAAATAAATAAATAATAATAATAATAATAATAATAATAATAATAATAATAATCATAACAGTAATAAATAAATAAACAAATAATAAGACAATAATGAAAAGAAATAATAAATAACGTAGATTCTGGAGCGCAACCATAATCACTTTTTACAACGTAAACATCACTATCCGCACCTGGTAGGTTTGTTTCGTTGTGTAAAAATTTCGTTGTGTTAAAAATGTCTACCTTTTTTTGTTTCTTTGTTCTATACAAAAAAGAGGACTTACCAGGTTTGGACCTGGGAAGGACGATATCTGGAAGAGGACCGAAAGTACTCGACAGCAGCAACAACATCAACAATGCTAATAATAATAATTCTTCGTTATCATTATTTTTGTTAACATTTTTGTCTCGGCTCCATAACTTTTAAACTGCTTGACATATTTTCATGAAACTTCACATAAATGTTAAACACCATGAGACGACTTGCAGAACACACGAACCGTAACTCTTGCTTTCCTACTTTCAGAGTTATTGCCCTTTGAATATTAAAAATGGCCATTTTTACCATACACTTGTGTCCGCTCTGTAACTTTAAAACCGTTTGAGACAATTTTATAAAACTTCAAACAAATGTATAGCAAGCTAATAGGATAGGCAAAACACAAGAACCATAACTCTTGTTTGCATACATTATAAATTATTTCCCTTTGAACATAGTAAATTATGTGTCTGTTAACATCTTCGTGTCCGCTCCATAACTTTTAAACTGCTTGACATATTTTCATGAAACGTCACATAAATGTTAAAAGTAGAAGTAAAACAAAGATCAGGAATCAATACAATTAACTTACTCCACCCATCAAAGACACCAAAGGGAAAGAAACACAAACATTAAGCGACCAGACCATAATGGAAACCTAAACAAAGGAAGGCCATAAGGACAGTTACTTTCCCACAAAATGGCCATAAGGCCATCCAAAATAAAAAGACACAAGTGATACACACAGTAAGTAACAAACGACACCATAAATAAACCGCCACAGAAGAACCGCCTTGGAACGGTCAGTGGAATGATTTCCACTGGGGGGCTTAAATCGATTTTACGTGGCCACAATCCTCGCCCTTACTTCCGTCGCGATTTAGACAAATAATTTGTTCAGTCCGCATGAAGGCCTCCTAACTCATCATTGCAACATCTCCGTGAACACAAAAAATCAAAGAACCACAGAGGTGAGACAATGGTGATGACTCGACAGCAAGAAACCACTGAAATGCTGGAGCAAAAGAAAACCAACAGTTAGACTCCGATTGGCCCAACATGAGACAGAGCATAAGGCACCAACCAACATTACCTTGAATTAGATCTCTCTAATTCTCAATAAGCCTTTACGTTGGAGCCGTCATAGAATCTGAGGCCTGACCCACCGGCGTGCAATTAAAGAGGGAAGCAAAGTTGCCAACCGTGATTGGGTTAACTACCATGCATGCACTCTGTCGTATAACATCCATGTTGTACCCAATCTTTTTATATCGAAGAATGATTTTACGAAATAGGGTGCTGAAGTCATTGCGGTTATATATTTTTCTGAATTTATATACTAAGTCACCATAAAATTCGGGTTCCGATAGACCTTGTTGCAGAAGAGATTTAAGTTCATGAGACGACGTGCAGAACACATGGGCCGTAACTCTTGCTTTTCAACTTTCAGAGTTATTGCCCTTTGAATATTGAAAATGACAATTTTTATCATACACTTGTGGCTGCTCTGTAACTTTAAAACCGTTTGAGATAATTCCATGAAACTTCAAATAAATGTAAAGCAAGATAATAGAATAGGCAGAACACAAGAACCATAACTCTTGTTAGCATACATTATAAATTATATCCCTCTGAACATAGTAAATTATGTGTCTGTTAACATCTTCGTGTCCGCTCCATAACTTTTAAACCGCTTGACATATTTTCATGAAACTTCACATAAATGTTAAACACCATAAGGCGACGTGCAGAATACATGACTCGTAACTCTTGCTTTCCTACTTTCAGAGTTATTGTCCTTTGAATATTGAAAATGGCCATTTTTACCATACACTTGTGTCCGCTCTGTAACTTTAAAACCGCTTGACATATTTTTCATGAAACTTCACATAAATGTTAAACACCATAAGGCGACGTGCAGAACACATGAACTCTTGCTTTTCTACTTTCAGAGTTATTGCCCTTTGAATATTGAAAATGACCATTTTTATCATACACTTGTGGCTGCTCTGTAACTTTAAAGCCGTTTGAGATAATTCCATGAGACCACGTGCAGAACACATGAACCATAACTCTTGCTTTTCTATTTTCAGACTTATTGCCCTTTGAACATTGAAAAAGGCCATTTTTACCATACACTTGTGTCCGCTCCGTAAATTTAAAACCGTTTGAGATATTTCTTTGGCTCATGTTTTACTGATGGCTATACCCGGGGGTATTAGTGAGGATATGCTCACTTGATTGTCTAGTTTATTATTTTAAGAATCTTGTAGAACATGCTACAAATTAAACCATACAAGGCTTATGATAGGAATATCAGCAACATAATGATTATATTTTCGTTTCAGTGGAACAAAATGCCTACAAGGAGGGCATGTTGACATTCTTGGCCTTAAAATGGGAACCCATACCCACCACCACCACAAACACACGTACATTAAAACGAGTCCAATACAAAAATAAAAATATTACTGCCGGCATAAATGGGGATAAATGATGGCGAGTTGAGAAATTCAAGATGGTGTCCAACATGGCCGTCTTGGCAGTAAATTTCAGGTTTTGTGTTTTCTCTGATGGGAGCTGCGGGTTAATTGTATCGATTCCTGATCATCGCATTTACTTCTATTTTGACTAAAAATACCAAATATCATCTTACAAACTCATTTTAAATCATTTTAATGGTTTAGAAAGAAGATTTGTGCAAGTTTCGAATGTGGTACATAAAGGCAATGCTGATGTTTCAAAATTTAAACAGATTTTTACATATCTATTGTTTTATTTTAATGTTTGCATACATTATAAATTATTTCCCTTTGAACATAGTAAATTATGTGTCTGTTAACATCTTCTCGTCCGCTCCATAACTTTTAAACTGCTTGACATATTTTCATGAAACGTCACATAAATGTTAAACTCCATGAGACGACGTGCAGAACACATGGGCCGTAACTCTTGCTTTTCTACTTTCAGAGTTATTGCCCTTTGAATATTGAAAATGACCATTTTTATCATACACTTGTGGCTGCTCTGTAACTTTAAAACCGTTTGAGATATTTCCATGAAACTTCAAACAAATGTAAAGCAAGATATTAGGATAGGCAGAACACAAGAACCATAAATCTTGTTTGCATACATTATAAATTATTTCCCTTTGAACATAGTAAAGTATGTGTCTGTTAACATCTTCGTGTCCGCTCCATAACTTTAAAATGGTTTGACAAATTTTCATGAAACTTCACACAAATGTTAAACACCATGAGACAACGTGCAGAACATATGAACCATAACTCTTGCTTTTCTATTTTCAGACTTATTGCCCTTTGAATATTGAAAATGGCCATTTTTACCATACACTTGTGTCCGCTCCGTAAATTTAAAACCGTTTGAGATATTTCTTTGGCTCATGTTTTACTGATGGCTGTACCCGGGGGTATTAGTGAGCATATGCTCACTTGATTGTCTAGTTTATTATTTTAAGAATCTTGTAGAATATGCTACAAATTAAACCATACAGGGCTTATGATAGGAATATCAGCAACATAATGATTATATTTTCGTTTCAGTGGAACAAAATGCCTACAAGGAGGGCATGTTGACATTCTTGGCCTTAAAATGGGAACCCATACCCACCACCACCACAAACACACGTACATTAAAACGAGTCCAATACAAAAAAAATAAAAATAAAAATGTTACTGCCGGCATAAATGGGGATAAATGATGGCGAGCTGAGAAATTCAAGCTGGTGTCCAACATGGCCGTCATAGCAGTAAATTTCAGGTTTTGTGTTTTCTCTGATGGGAGCTGCGGGTTAATTGTATCGATTCCTGATCATTACATTCACTTCTATTTTGACTGAAAATACCAAATATCATCTTACAAACTCATTTTAAATCATTTTAATGGTTTAGAAAGAAGATTTGTGCAAGTTTCATATGTGGTACATAAAGGCAATGCTGATGTTTCAACATTAAACAGATTTTTACATATCTATTGTTTTATTTTAACCCTCGGTATAAACATTTGCTAGCATCGTAAACCAGTTTTGACAAATGTTAGACCCATCCGAACACGCTTTACACAGACATGCTTGATTTCATGGCTGTTCGTCCTGTGAGCAAATGTAGTAATTACTGCACTGATCAGGGCACTCACAAATTATATCAGTTAATAGCTCGGGTACTGCTTGTGTCTGTGTCATGAGCTGTGACATGAATAACCCGGTTTCAGGGTCAACTATATACCCTGTCTTGTGGACTAGCCAAGTTAATCTTAAATTTAATCTTAGCTTCCCTCTAAACCAGTAGCTGATATGCACACCTGTACAACTGGAGCAAAAAACTATCATTAGTTGGTGGTAGACGCCTGGGTCTAACTCTGGATTTTCCTAGCACAATTGGTGTCTGGAACGTATTGAATGATGCACGATGTGTTTGTCCGTACATCAAACCTACAAAAGAAATGGCAGCTGCTTTAACCGGTCCCGCGACTTTTAATTCGGTTCCAAGATATGAAAGCTCTTGAAACTGAAATGCTGATTTAAAATGCTGTTTTACGCAGAACATTAAATGCCTGTTCTTGGCTATACTATGGGAAGAAGAGTGTAAGATAATACACAGACAGCATATTTGCCCTTTCATCTGGCTCTAACTTCCTGAAAACAGTGTGATTTGGAATATGCCTGGTGCAGTCAGCATGAATACACTTTCTGACTGTCGTGAAAATGTTATCAACAGTAAACTAGCTGGAGTTATACACAAGTATAGAACGAAAACATCAGTATCAACCTGGAAACGCTAGTTACAAAATTATACCACTATCGGCTTCTTCATGGTTGGTATCAAGTTCGTACTGAACAGTCTTGTCAGTTTGTGCTTGGTTTTACTGCTCCCAATCATCTGTCATCATATTTATCACCCCTAGGAGTATTGAAACTCTTGATAGTGTAATATTTGACGGAATGGCTGTAATTCAAATGTTGTAGCCGTAATAATGTCTCAAACTTACATGCCAACAGGTGGCTGCTGATTTTTTTTTATCTCAGAAGTGGGGTAGCTACTCTTTATGTCGGTTTTGACAGGTATGAAGCAAACAGTCTCTAATCACAGGCCCGACAAAAGCGCTGAGAGAATGTTTCTTCACATGTATCTATGTCTAATGTATCTATGTCTATGCAGAAAAAGCGAGAAGAAACTGACAAGACTTTACACTAGGTACCTTACCGAAGATTGACATAAGCTTCTCAAGGACAATGTTACGGTCTTTGTTGCAGATGGACTTGGAAATAAAGCTCTGAAAGTATCCAGTGAGGTTGTTGCTGTTCAGTACGAACTTGATTCCAACCATGAAGAAGCTGATAGTTCGATGATTTTGAATCTAGCGTTTGTAGGTTCCATGTCAGTGGACACAGCTGTGGTCAATCCTGATACTTGTGCTTTCGTTCTGCTTGTGCACCGTTTTACCGCGCTTAATGTTGATAACATCTTCAAGACAGACAGAAAGGCTATTCATGCTAACTGCATCAGCTATATTCCAGTTCACACTGTTACCAGGGGGCTAGCCTCATTATGTTGTCTGTGTATTGCCTTACAGGTTGTGTGACCTACTCTTCGCAAGAACAGGCATTTCAGGTTCTGTGTAAATCAGTCTTCCAGCATCAAGAGCTTTCTGGTCTTGGTAATGAATCAAATATCTCAGGGCCAGTTAAAGCAGCAGCAATTTGTGATCTCTGTAATCGTTTTATTTTTATGTTCTCGGAGATGTAGCTCCTATGAGTAATAAAGCCTTCAGGCGAACTGAACAATTATTTGTCTAAACCACGACAGAACCAAGCCCACCCCCCCCACCCCCCAACACACACACACCACCACCACCACCCTGTGCAATAGTTTTTAATGACAGATTCTATCTGTCATCTCTAGCTATCCTGCGTGTTGTAAAGTAGTTCCGGCTTTCTTACGACTTTCTTCCGGCTTTGACCGCCAAAGAAATATGAGTCCGCACAAAAATGTAGTCCGGTTAGGCGCAGTTATCAAAATTGTACATCCTATAATCGCAATACAAACTTTTGAAGCAGACGACTTGACGATTTTATCTTACCTTTCAGAGAATATATTCAGCACTTCATATGAATCAGCTGCATCATGCGAGACTGTATACCTAGAACAATGCGGCATTCTGCTTAGACGTCTGCTCAGGTTTTACACTGTTTTCTAACAGTGCTGTCAATATTTAATCCTTAAAGACCAGCCGGTCGGCTGCAGACCAGAATATTAATGGGTTTTCCGACATTCGAGGTCAAGTCTAGGTCAGTTACAACTAGGTGTATATCAGACTTTGCGAGAAAAGGCTGTCCCTTTCAACCCTGGAATATGGTACAGATACCTATGCAAACAGTGTAGGTCCTGTGATATAATTCTAGGTGCCATATTTAGCAGAATGGACGAGCCCAACTTCAGTGATGGAAGAGTACACTCCAGAAACTCAAGGCAGTGAATAAATCAAAGCACTGACAACACTCATGCCGATTGTCTCTAAATGCAGGCTGGTCATGAACGAGGACTTGGACTGATCCGTTTAAACTTAACGGAAGTTTAGTAATTGATGCAAAAAATGTAGAACAAGATCAGCACCGTGTTCTGTGGCGTTTGATCTTAGTCTACATTGTTTGCCAGATCGAACATTTTTTCAAGTGCAGATTTTACAGATAACACTTACATGTAAACGACCCGGCTATGTTTGGGTTGATTGTTTGGCATTCGACCCGAAGTTACTAATTAAAAAAGCGATTCAGAGCTAACGTCTACGTGACGATCACTGACTTCTTAGAATAACCTTTTTCTTGCAGAAAAAGCCGCAGTGAGATCAGGGTATTCAATAAGACTGAAGAGGGTCATCCTGGAATCATAGGGTGAGCTTGCCAAACAGTGTAGACCAAGTCGGACGCTGCAGAACGCGCTTCTTATCAAAATTAAACAGTTTAATCTCAGCCAAGGACTTTAAGCCCCAGCCTACATCCCACTAACACTTTCGGTGCTTTGATTTTGAAACCAAACGATTGCATGATAACAACACGCTTGGGCACCATGCCCTTAAGCTAAGAAGGTTAAATCAATTAACCGTGACCAATGGTTACCAGTCCGGCCACGATCCTGTGTTTTGTATTGTTTGATTTGAGGTTTAACGTCCCCGTCAACACTGTATAGGTCATTTTGGAGACGTTGCTTCCAATTTTGTGGGACTTTTACCCGACACTGAGATGAAATGACATCTCAAGCCCTGCCGCCCAATCAAAACCAATAGGGTTTATATGCATGGACGGTCCGACTCGCACCTCTTTGCCTGGACAGGCTTAGATCCTCTAAGCAGATTACCAGTACTCGTGTGCGGGTCGGTTTCAGCTCTGCGTGGAAGCATCATGCAGCCCATCTATTTCTTTAAGCCTCGATGGGCGGGGGCCAACGATCCTGTGTACCACCTCCACACCAGCACTGATAGGAACCACATGTTCAGGATCAAACTTTTGATGTGTGATGTAAGGTCGTGCCTAGAAAAGGAGAAATTGTATTTTGTTCTCAAAAAGCATCAAGTGAGAACGTATTGCAACATTTTTCATTGAACCCTGGACAGTTAGAGTGATTGAGTGAGTGTTTGAGTTTTACGTCCCACCAACAGCTAAGGTCATACGGAGACGATACCTCGGTTTAAAGACACATCCGAAAGTCTGGAGAAGTCCGGGATCGATCCTGCGATCCCTGGTTTACAAGGCGAGTATCAAAACCACTACACCACGGAGGCTTCTAATGGACAGTTAGAAGCTGGTCGGAAAGCGGATGGCGTTGACTCTGATTTTGGGTGCCACGTGTGTGTGATCTATTTGTGTGTTGGAGCCACATCTTACTATCAACAGAAGACGCTAGTGGACGTCGGCGTAGCGGAAGACAGACGTCAGTACGTCAAGATCGATTCATCCGACAGACGCATATGCGAAGCAGATTTCCGCCGGCATCTGCTACACTGTACCTGTAGATAAACAAAGGGTTTCAGCTACCGACTAATAAGCACTGACACTGTTCGTCGCCCTTATGCGATGCACTTTTGAGAGCTAGACGTCCCTGTCGTGACCAAAATTAAGACGTCGACACAGTACGGAACACTTACGCCGGTGCATGAAATACGTACATGTATATTGGCGTCTAAGCGACTCGCGTGATATGCGTTTCAGTGACACATCGCACTTCAGCGTGAATCACGCCGATTGTCGTTTCGGGATGTTTCGACACATAGGTGTAAGGTATGCCGAGGCGACGCGTGCGTAATAAAGCATGACATATCGGATGGAATAAGCGAAATGGTACGTCGAGCTATTGTAGCTAGCGACATTTAGAACATTCAAGATCATGGCTGAGACGTTAACTGAACAGCGAGACGTTACATCAATCAAGTGCGTCGGCCTCACGTGGTTCCATTTATTTGTTTACGCTCAGAATCCGGGATATCTAATCCAGCAGGATTACGCTCGGGTTTATAGTGGTGTTCTTACTCAAAAATGTCTTCAAGCCAATGGAATTCGTGTACTGGACTGACCAGCCTTTCTCCTCCGATCTCTTTGTGAAAAATAGAGTATCTTTTTGGGGGAGGTATCCACAACCGACCAGACAAAAATGTTACTAATTGCCAGTAGTATTGTTAAAACTTGAATTTTAATGTTTGGTTTTGAAAACGTAAATAGTTTCTTTCCAAAATTTGAAACATCGAATGGCATTTCATGATACCACCGGTGTATAGACATCTGCAAACATATCATACAATGGAATTTGCAGAACTACTTTTCTAAATTTTAAGATCTTTTTAGAAAGGTTGTCTGTAAGTTTCCACAGTGTTTTGATTTTCTCATAGAATCTGTCATTTCAGTGCCTTTGGCGCTTTGATTACTAACCGGTCCAAGGCGATTCTTCTGTCGCGCTTTATTTTTGTTATGGTTCGCCTTTCCATGTGTGTACGTATTGCTTATATTTTTTATTTTGGATAGCCATTGGTCATTTTGTGGGTAAGTAACTACCCTTTTAGTTTCCGCTAGAGGTGTTTTCATTAGGGTCTGGTTATTTCATGTCATGTTCGTGTTTCTTACCCTTTTGTGTCTCTGATGGAGGTGTTGGGTAATTGTGTCGATTCCAGATCATTTCCTTCACTTCTATTTTGCCGTACGGATAAACCCAATGTGCATTATTGAATACGATCTGTAAGTCAATGGTGCTTTTTGAAAATCCAGAGTTAGACCTATATAGGCGTCTACGAGCAACTGCTCCTTTCAGAGACAATCGACCCACCAGTACTGTCAGTGCTTTTCCAACCTTTCCAACTTTGTGTTTGGATAACACTGTTTAATTAAGATAGTTAATGCTTGGATCCCGAAAACAGTGTTATAAAGAGGTGGTGTTTCCAAATGGCTGATGATATAATGAAGCATGAAAATAGAAGAATTATTGTCAATGCTCTCTTCTACTTAATTGTCTAAAATAAAACGCACGGCTGCAAATACATCATGTGTGAACATTTATGTGAATAAATTTTACTGCTACACTGAGTGGGTGGGCTAATCATGGGGCTTAATTAATGGGGAAAAAGGGCATAAGCAACAGTTAATGTATTTTAGAATAGTGTCTTAGTTAAAATAAAACAATAGATATATATGTAAAAATTGTTTAAATTTTGAAACATCAGTTTTGCCTTTATGTACCGTCTAACCTATGGAACTAGACACAAAAAGGATATAATGTAGTTTTTTTTTTCAAAAAGGATATAATGTTATTTTTTTTCACAGAGTTTTCATGTCAAACATAAAGTTATATTCTAGCATATTCTTTCTACACCAGAAAAATAAATTCATGCAAGTTAGTACGATGATTTGTGGTATTTCATCATTTATGCTGATTTATGCCAGCAGTTTCAGATATAACAGACCCTGACGAACATATTTTTTGGGGGGTGGGGTGGGGGTGGGGGTGTGGGGGTGTATGACTTTTTTTGGGGGGGGGGGGGGGGTACGGGGCCATTTTTGGTCGAGAGTGTCACTCTACCAAAGTGCTAGAATCACTGAAATTTGAGAGTTTGGGGTAGGAGTAAAAACTGCCCATATATCTATCTATTAAATTTGAAACTTTTGGTAGAAATAAGTCTTTATTAAGCTTTGATGATTCTTGTAATCAGGCAAACAATATTGCTCCACTAGCTTTTGGGAAGACTATTTTGCCTCTAGTTATATAATTTCAGAACCAGAAAATGACTTTTCGACCCCTAAATCCATCATTTAAATTTATATGTTGCTTGTTTTTATGTTTAACTATGTAGTTCTATCCTTTATGAGCAAAAAAAAAAAAAAAAAAAAAAACAATTAAAAATTGGCATGTTTTGAATAAAGTAAAACCAACAACGAAAGATTTAAGTTTCAAAGTCCTTTTCATTATTTTTGGCCGCCATCTTGAATTTCTCGGCTCTCCACCATTTATCTTGATTCAAACTACATACCACGAGGAACATATTGGTATTTGACTGATTTTTTTTTTGTTGTACGGGGGTGGGGGCGGTTTATGGGATGCTACTAGAACTAGTGGACTTCTTGACCCACTGTCACCCTACCATTACGTATAAATGATTCGGCAACCACGTTCCAGTTGTTCAAAACTAACGACGTCGTTAGTTAACGTGTCATTAAAACTACTATGATCATTAATATGGCAAATATACGAAATTTTTGGTGAAAAAAGTGAGCAAATGCAAAAGCTGTTCACTTTTTCAGCAAAAATAACACTATATTATATATTGTATTTGCTAGAACAGCTAACAACAGAACCCCTAACGAGCCCATTAAGCTAAACATGCTTTGAACAACTGGGCCCAACTCTCCCTTCTTTGACGAGATTATTGCAACGATGTAAAGAAAATAAAGAATTAATAAAGACAGTGTATCAAACATACTTGAAACATGGTAAGACCATGGTAGCAACAGACCTTAAAATTAGCAACACTATAACCACCGCCTTAGAACGGTCCGGGATAGACTGGGTATGGGCAGGGACAGGGTTGGGTTAAATCGATTTTACAGGGCCGACAATACCACCCTGGATTTAAATATTGTTCTGAACATATATAATTTTTTCGGCTCACACAAAGGTGGCCTACCTCAGTGAGATATCACAGAAAACAAGTAAATTAAACCACTGAATCATCATTAAGATAACACACCCGTAAGACATGGTGCATTCTTTCAAAACTCTAAAAAGGTTGTTTTTCTGATGAAACATTGTGATGTGTTTTTTTTCTTTTTTATACTCCAAACATGGGTTGTGAGTGCTCGTTAGAACCGGTTCTAAGGAACCCACAACCTATGTTTTGGGGCAGAAATAAGAAAATAAGTAAAAATAATGTACCCACAGTTTTCGCTTTTAACGTGGAATAAACGAAGATAACCATTTCATAGACTTGTTAACGTGATGGAAAAAAATGGGACTCGTGGCAGAAACCCCACCACTTACAGCCAAAGCTTAAGGACCACAGATGGTTTGTGGTTACATCTGTACTTATTCGGCAGTCTTAACGACAAATATCATTCTCTCAGTTTAAATTTTGTTGGCATTTTAAAGATTTCTCAAAGTGCTAACGACTTTTTCCAGCAATCCATTAAACAGTCCATTTCCCAACTTTAGTGTTGTTTAAAACCCAACACTTTCAATCAAGCCTTAAACGCGTCATAGGGCTGATCCAATAAAACTTAACTTCACCTAAAGTGAAAATAGAACTGAAACGACCAAAGCGTAAAAGAGATACTTATGCATGACGATCAAGGGTAAAACATATTATATCTTCATTTAGACTGGTTCCTCCTTGCACACTTGCATGGGTTTTGGACATTTCTTGATCACGGATGACACGAAACGGTTGGAGAAAACCTTTGCAGAAGTTTGATCAACCTTTTTAAGAGCTGTATCGAGGTTTATTTTTCCTCGTTCTGGCCCTGTTTGACCTAATGATGTTCTTTGAGTATCATTTATCATCAATTGGTTCCGAAAGAGAGCTCGTGATACAAACAATTACCGTAATCCAGTAGATATTCTTTCAAAGAATTCCCTTTTATTTCCAGCCATTACTCATTCACGATGAATAAAAAAGTCCACCTGCTAAATTGGAACATTTACATTCCCAATAAGTGTGTCTGTTTTATTTCAATTATTGTAAGTTTCATCAACGTTTCTCAGTTTCAAAGCAAAACGTGAAGACCCAGATCAGACGCCGCGTAACGCGGCGTCTGATCTGGGTCGACACTGTTTGCCCGTGTCCCTATTTTGAGACGTTGGACATGTATGGGTTGATCGAACCATTACACTGCGAGACATGGCTCTGGCAGATTTATTGCAAGTTTATATGCGACAAAGTTGCGATTGTTTTAAGTCGTGAGATAGTCAATTGGATTCATTTTAGCTTTGTCACATTCCGTCTGCAAAAGAGGAATTACGAGTTATGTTGCTTTAAACACAGACGCAGAAAACCTAGTTTCTGTGATGAGGAAGACAGACTTGTCTTATGGCGTTTTACTAAATTCTATAATAACAGGCTAAATAAATTAACAACAACAACAACAACGAAGATGAAAACGAGAAATCTCAGCATAACCTTCCAAACAACATCGAGAAGACGACAATTTATAAAACATTACTTCCAGCGAAAAAAAAAGGTTTCAGCTGTAGAGAGGGCTTTAGTTGATGACCACATTTGTCATTCAGCCACCAAGTTTGCTGTCTGTGTTACAGAAGGCCAAGACAAGCTTCCTACGTTATACTGGTTACCTAAACTTCATTAAAGACCATACAAAGCACGGTTTATTTCAAGCTCTTGTACCACCACTGAACTCTCCAAATTATTAACTTCATGTTTAACTGCCATAAAAAAATATGTGATAAAATATTGCGACAGAGTCTTCGAAAGATCAGGTAGAAATCCGTTTTGGTCTATAAAAAAAGTCCAATGAAGTTGTAAATAAATTGAACTCCAGGCGTTTTCCTGCTTCAAGTCTGTCAACTTATGATTTTTCCACCCTTTACATTACACTTCATAATCTTATAAAAGAAAAACTTAATTATTTAATTGAATGCACATTTCATAGGGAAGACTCCCTTTATCTTGCATGTAATTTAAGAAATGCTTTTTTTCACTTCTGAAGAGCATAAAATGTATACTTTATTGTCATGTCAGAAAGGGTGTGAAGCTCTCGCCTTTCTACTTGACAATATTTACATAAGATTTGGTACTAAGTTATATAGGCAAGTTGTGGGTATTCCGATGGGTACTTATTGCGCACCCCTTGTAGCTGATCTGTTTTTGTTTTGTTATGAGAGAGACTTCATGATGTCCCGTTCTGCTGAAAACCAGTCTGAAATCATTGAAGCTTTTAGCTCGACTTCTAGATATTTGGATGATTTATTAAATGTTGACAATACCTATTTCGATGGTTTGATCAGTCAAATTTACCCCCCTCCCACCCCCCACTCCACACACACACACAATAACTTCAGTTAAATTAAGCAAAGTCTGCTGATACCGAGGCCCCGGTTTTTGGATTTACATCTATCTATTGTAGATGGGTTTGTTTCTTGCAAAATTTATGACAAACGCGATAGTTTTGATTTTGAGATGGTAAATTTTCCTTTTTTGCATGGTGATGTTCCTCGTGCGCCATTCTATGGCGTTTATATTTCGCAATTAATTCGATTTGCCAGAGTGTGTAGTCATGTAACTGACTTCAACACTCGTAATAAATTGTTAAATGCTAAACTTCTTAATCAGGGTTATCGGTACCATAAACTACGCAAAGCCTTTTCAAAATTTTTAGACGTCATTCTGATCATGCTGATTTCATTTCAAAATTCAATATTGGACTTAAATCTCTTATCGGAACCCGAATTTTATGGTGACTTATTATATAAATTCAGACAAATATATAACCGCAATGACTTCAGCACCCAATTTCGTAAAATCATTCTCCGATATAAAAAGATTGGGAACAACATAAATATAATTGTACGCCGGTGGGTCAGGCCTCAGATTCTATGAGGGTTCCAGCGTAAAGGTTTACTGAGAATTAGAAAGATCTAATTCAATGTGATGTTGGCTGGTGCCTGATGCTCTGTCTCTGGTCGGGCCCATCGGAGTCTAACTGTTGGTTTTCTTTTGCTCCAGCATTTCAGTTGTTTCTTGCTGTCGAGTCCTCATCGTTGTTTCATCTCTGTGGTTGTTTGATTTTTTGTGTTCACGGAGATGTTGCACTGATGAGTTAGGAGGCCTTCATGCGGACTGAACAAATTATTTGTCTAAATCGCGAGAAGATCGAGGATTGTGGCCACTTAAAATCGATTTAAGCCCCCCCCCCCACCACCACCACCACCACCACCACCACCACCCCACCCCAACCCACCCCAGTGGAATTCGTTTCACTGACCGTTCAAAGGCGCTTATATTATTTTGTTTTGACTAGCCAATTGGCCATTTTGTGGTAAAGTAACTGTCCTTTTGGCTTTCCGCTATTGATGCTGGTGTTTCATGTTTGTGTGTCTTTCCCTTTGGTGTTTCTGATGGGAGCTGTGGTAATTGTATCGATTCCTGATTATTGCCTCCACTTCTATTTTGAGGAAGACGGTTCACATGAAAAGTCAGTTTTATTTAAGAAATAGATCAGCTCTAGCTGTGATTTGTTGAGAAATAAATCGCAGTTTGGAGGTCAGTTGTAAAGTAGATTAAATCACGAGCGCGTAGCGCGCGTGATTTGTCTACTTACAACTGACCGACAAACTGTGATTTATTGCTCAACAAATCACATACTAGAGCTGATCTATTTCAATTCTAACACGCTGAAAATCGGCAATAATAATTTTGTTTCCTTCAAAATCTCCCAACTTTTCGCCATTGTTAGAAGAAATCCCGCTAACATTGTCGACTGAAACACATGCATTTATATCCTTTTCTAACGTTTTCGATGCGAGAAAATGACGTTACACCGTCTAACGTCAAGTAAATCGCCTAGTGACGCCATAAATTGGCAGTTTTTAATGACGTCACTCGTCACGCTCTTCCGAGTTGTGATTTGTTGCAGAATGAAACACAGTTATTTTGCATTGCCTATATTGGCGGGCTGTGTTAGAATATGTCTGAAAAGCAAAACAACGAAAACAAAACAACTGAAAATCATTTTTAAATATATACTACAGTCGTTGGTTGACGCTTTAATGTTTGTGAATGAACACTTAATATATGTGGAAAAAGTATTATATAAAGAAATAAAACTTAAACCAAATGAACACCCTGGGTCGCTATCCCACTTATACACAACAGATAGAAACACTTGCAAGAAACAGAAACATTTGGTTGAGCTCCACAGTGCTCTCGAACCTCCAGTAGTGTTTTCGCGTTGCTGACTCTGTTATTCTGTTTTCCTTAGTAGTAACTTTTTCTTTTGTCCATGTCTACAGTCTTGAGTATAGAATATATGTCCACACGGGAGTTATAAATCGGAACAACGCTTAAAACGTCAAAAAAAAAAAAAAAAAAAAAAATGCGATACGTCTTTTTCGCGTTTTCATCATTGCTCTGTGACAAAACGTCAAACCCATGTGGGTATCCTTTGCGTTCAAAGTAACTGCTCAAACTAACGTGGGTAATAAAAGATATGTGCTGGCTTGCTGAAAACCTGATTTCGCTGATAAAAAATTCCGATGATAGCAATCTTCGTAAGTTTTCCGTGATAAATAAATGAAAATAATATAAATCGTGATAAATAAATGAATAAACGATAAGCCAAAGAAATTGACAAATGGCAGGCATTCCAGGACAAGTTAAACACTTTCATAGCCACTTTGATCTAAATTAAATAAAATTGGAGCTGTGTGCCCCATTGGCTTGTTTCAATTCAACATCTTAATCAAATTATTGCCGACTGGGCGTGCTTGTTTAGATCCACCATGAAGCTTGCTGGACAACAAAAAGCCAGCAATACACCTGTGTAGGCTCACCCACGTTCAACAATCAAAATCGTCATAACCGAACATTCTTAATCACAGATCTATTTATTATTGTCAATGAAAGTGCGATTTTCTTCCTCTTTTCTATGACTTGTTGACAAAGACGGTCCTCTTTCTTTCATCAGGTCACAATAGTCCAGCTAGCCGCCGGACTTGCAATAATATCTTCCCTATATAAGGTGATAATTGTGTAATACGTCAACAAAAGAAGCAATTCTACTGGACACCTGTAACGAGTCACTAAAACGTTTTATGTCGCTTCAATCATCGCTTGTCTATTACCACGGAAGCGAGGTATTACGTTGTCAAAATATGTTTCAAGAAAGATTATCATTCGCAATTCAACGGGATAATTACAAAAGAGAGTAGCTAAAGAAGAATCCAATTGAATTTAGGTGACTGTTATTCTTCAACGGGTTAACACATCGGAAATATTTTGGGACATAACATCACGGACCCATTATACAGTAAAATTCCTATATTAAGACCACCTTTGGGAACAGTCCTAAACGTGGTATGTGACATTGTATTCAGAAAACGCAAAGAAAGAATAACTGCAACATACTAAGCAGAATTAGTGTTCATTTTAGGTGGTCTTAATAGCGAACTTTTACTGTATTGCATATTTTAGGTGGTCTTAATAGCGAACTTTTACTGTATTGCATATTTTAGGTGGTCTTAATAGCGGAATTTTACTGTACTGCATATTTTAGGTGGTCTTAATAGCGGAATTTTACTGTACTGCATATTTTAGGTGGTCTTAATAGCGGAATTTTACTGTACTGCATATTTTAGGTGGTCTTAATAGCGGAATTTTACTGTACTGCATATTTTAGGTGGTCTTAATAGCGGAATTTTACTGTACTGCATATTTTAGGTGGTCTTAATAGCGGAATTTTACTGTACTGCATATTTTAGGTGGTCTTAATAGCGGACTTTTACTGTACTGCATATTTTAGGTGGTCTTAATATCGGACTTTTACTGTACTGCATATTTTAGGTGGTCTTAATAGCGGACTTTTACTGTACTGCATATTTTAGGTGGTCTTAATAGCGGAATTTTACTGTACTGCATATTTTAGGTTGTCTTAATAGCGGAATTTTACTGTACTGCATATTTTAGGTGGTCTTAATAGCGGACTTTTACTGTACTGCATATTTTAGGTGGTCTTAATAGCGGACTTTTACTGTACTGCATATTTTAGGTGGTCTTAATAGCGGACTTTTACTGTACTGCATATTGGGTCGAGATAACATTTTATAACTTTTTATATTCCCTAAGACATTAAGAAACAAAATTGTGATTCCACATTAAGTTAAGCAAAGAGCACCCCTCAAAATCCCACTTTATACAGGGAAAAGTAGGTTTTACAGGGGAAAATATTATTTTCTTTTTATTTTTGCTCAAAAACATAGATTGTAGGTACTCAATGAGGCGGGTCTAACGAGTACCAACAATTTATGTTTGTTCTAAAAATAAGAAAATTGTACATTTAAATACGAAAAGTGCTAGTGCTAGAAATATTGAGAGGGGGGGGGGGGGGGGGGGGGGCGGGGATTTTAAGACATAGATGTGTTTTCGTAATGACATTTTAAATTTGTTCGCGACATGATGTTTAACGGAACCAGTCAACACTATTGTCATATCGAGCCCGTCATACCTAACCACACTTTTCCGTGGCAGGCTGATACATTCTTACATTCTTCGCCAGAATTCTTCAACAAGCGGAAGGTAGAGAATAACCATATAAAATATTTCATGAAGAATGTACGATCGCCAGTCAGACACGCATCCCACTGAGCTACCGAGGCCCGAATTCGCGACATGAAAACATTTATTTATTTATTATTTGAGCCCCGCCAAGCGAATTTGTGTCTTCGAGCATTCCGTCATGACAAATTTTAACTGCGCATACCCAGCAATTCAGAGGGGCCAGGGATATGGTTTTCTGTCTGAAGGTTCCTCTTGATTCACTGCTTGTATGAGCGAGCAGCGAAGGTTCTGGCGAGACTGCGCGGATGCGCAGGCTCGCCTGAACCTTCGCTGCTCGCATAGGCGATAAGTACCAAAATCGCTTGACGGGGCCCATTTATTTATTTATCAAACGCGAGCCCACAGGTAGTTTACAGGGTTATACGCCTGTGATCTTGTATGAAACTATCTCAAGTTCTCCTACATTTCTGCGAGCAACAAAGGCTCTGGCGAGACTGAGATAATGCGCGGACTCGCCAAAACCTTTGCAGCCCGCCTATTTCTCATTGACTGGTTTATTTATTTATTATTTTATTTATCATATGACTTCGCATCTGAGAACGCCATGTAAAAAAAATCGGTAATTCGCTAATGGATTAAATATGCAAATTAGTTAGATACGCTCCATGACGTTAAACATTCGATGTCCTTAACGGCGTCGCGTTTTCTAATGGCGGAACATTGATATTCTTGTACAAAAATCATGAATTAAATACATGTATGTTTTAAATTTCATATGGTAAGTAGAATATTGCATTCTTGCTCATGTATTATTGAATTTATTAAACTCGTTGAGGAAAGGGGATAAAATGCTCGGCAAAGCCTCGCATTGTATCCCTTTTTCCTCACCTAGTTTATTAAATTTAATAGTACATGAACATTCATGTAAGGATCCTTTATTTATTAATTTTATTTATTTGCAGTAAAATCTCTATATTAAGACCAACTTTGGGACTGTTCAAAACTGGTTTTTAAGACCTTTTTTGAACAATTCCAAAGGTGGTCACTGACCAGAGGACATTGTTTGCAGAAAATACGAGGACAGAATGACTGCCCCGTTCTTAATAAGCTTTTCAAAACATAATTAGTGTAAAGTTTTCATTACGAAAACACGCCTATACAAATACATTGCCACCGTAATCGCCGAAAAAATGAAAATTTTATGGTGAAACATTGTGATATTTTTCTTATTTCTGCTCAAAATATAGATTGTGGGCACTCGTTAGAACCGCCTCATCGAGGCGGTTCTAACGAGTACCCACAATCTATATTTTAGAGCAGAAATAAGAAAAATAAGGTATACTCCCGGAAACCCCAGTTTTACTATATAAAAGTGGGGTTCAAGGGGGTCAAAACTATATAGGCGTGTTTTCTTGATGGTGGTCTTAATAGTGTAGTTTTACTGTATTCATTTATTTATTTCGGATATTATAAAGCACTTTTTGAAAAAAAAGTATGTTTTCAATAATCCATGTTCATACGGGCAACGCATACAGACAAATATCATACTTCATTCTAATCAAAGTATTTGTTTTCGAAGGCGTATCTATGCTAGGGGTATTATCTTATCACGCATTCACATTATCTAGTTAAGTTTCTTGAAAGCTAATTGATGTCACACTTCCTGTTGGCCATATGCTCCGTATGTTGGCGTGTACCACATTTTAATGAACATGAAATCTTAATCAGTACGACGTTCATGTTTGGGCTTCCATGAATTCAACCCATTCATACTAAATGGGCTCTTCGGTCTCACCCTCAAGGACGGATCCAACCAGTATACGATATTTTGGAAACAATGCACATCTTCTAATATCCCCATGCTGATAGTAGGTATTTCAAAGTTTTTTCTCTCTCCACTTTTTTTTTTTTAGATAAAATAAGGCCTGATCAGACGTATCAAGTGACTCGAATGCCCCAAGCATTTTCGTCTGAAAAGAAAAAAAAAACTTATTATCATATGTTCTAGAATTTCCCGTAGCGCTTTAAGGATGAAATTACAGGTTACTCCTAGCAACATGCTCCACTGGGTAGCAGAACTTGACGAGCCTGCAAAGGTAGCTCTGTAACAAAGTGCGTGCGTGCGTGCGTGCGTGTGTGTGTGTGTGTGTGTGTGTGTGTGCGTGTGTTGTAATCTTGACTCATGAGAGTTTGCCGAGCCTTTGGAACATATAAAGATCTGTACCAGTTGGCGCGTTTTGTAATATTTTGATCTGTTTGCCTCCACTGTTTGCCACTGTGCCACTGTCCCGAAAAAGGTACTCTGTGCATAGACCGGTTAACAAGCAAAGATCATGTGAATGAAAGCTATATATTCCTGAAATGTTAGAATAGGTCGTGTTTTGCACCCACTCACACCCGATGGACATTGATTGGAGAGTAAAAATCTACAAATAGAAAGAAAAAAATATAGGAATATACAATGGATTTTATTGAAATTTATGCTTTAATTTCTATACACAAGATTCATTATTGCAAAAAAAAATGGTGTATCATTTTACCAAAATATCTACGATTATTGAGTAGCTATTGAGAAATAATGTGTGATAGAGGGCCACCCATTCGCACATTAACTAACATTTGTTGAAATATAAAACTAAATATATGGTATAATAGACATGAAGGATATGTAATTAAGAAGCATTGTTAATTTTGATGACAGCATGAAAAGATTCCACTTCATGTGAAGTAAGGAATTATAACAAAACTTTCTAAAATAGCTGTAGCCTTTGTTACCCTTACCAAACATTGCTTTTCGCATTGTTCTTCAAGTACACTTTTTTAAAATTGACATCGAAAAATTTGATAGAACAGTATATAGTACTCTCATTTGAAAAATACACCCGCTTGACAAAACGCAGTCTTTCAAATTTCCAAAACTGACATTTTTCCCGGCGATATTTTGTGATGTTTTCCTTATTCCTGCAGTAAACAAAGACTGTGGATGTTCGTTAGAATCGCCACAATAACGAGTACCCACCACGGTAACAAGTTCGATGAGGCGGTTCTAACGAGTACCCACAATCTATATCTTACAGTAGAAATAAAAAAATAAGGTTTACCCCTACAAACCCCAGAAAATATAGATTGTAGGTACTTGTTAGAACCGTCTCGATGAGGCGGTTCTAACGAGTACCCACAATCTATATCTTAGAGTAGAAATAAAAAATAAGGTTTACCCCTACAAATCCCAGTTTTACTATATAAAAGTGGGGTTCGAGGGGGTCAAAATTATATAGGCGTGTTTTCGTGATGGGAAACACCAACAACGGAAAGCAAAAAGAACAGTTACTTTCCGACAAAAAGGCCAATTGACTAGCCAAAACGAAAAGCTATAAGCGATACATACATTCAAAGAGGAACTATAGCAAAAATAGAACCATGAACGGACAGTGAAAAAAGTATTTTACTTTGGGATTTTAATCGATTTTACGCGGCCACAATCCTCGCCCTTCATTACGAAAACACGCCTATACAAATACATTGCCAATGTTTTGGCCAAAAAAATAGAATTTTTAAGATGAAAAATTGTCATATTTTTCTTATTTCTGCTCAAAGCATAGCTTGTGGGGACCCGATAGAACCGCCTCGACGAGGCAGTTCTATCGAGTACCCACAATCTATGTTTTTGAGCAGAAATAAGAAAAATAATGTATACCCCTTAAACCCCAGTTTTACTATAAAAGTGGGGTATGAGGGGGTCAAAAGTATATAGGCGTGTATTCGTGATGTTTACTTCCACCGAGAGTTAGACAAATAATTTATTCAGTCCGCAACCCCACTTTAGATAAAGAAAACTTATTTCTGCTCCAAGACATATGCTGTGGGTACTCGTTAGAACCGCGTCAATGAGGCGGTTCTAACAAGCACCCAAAACCAATGTTTGCAATAAGAAAAATATCACTGATTTTCATAAGAAAAGTAGCCTTTTTAGACATGTGAAAAATGCCATTTCTCACAGGTGTTTTATCGAAATGCACAATATATGTCTTTATTCAAGGATGAAGAAGCAATAACCCCAACTTTTCTATAAATAAAGCGGGGTTAACACGGATATTCATCACACGGAAGTGTTAACTTAAGGGAAATTGGAACACCTTCAGGGGTGGGTATTTTCGCCTCCCATGTCAATAGGAGAAAGAGAGCAAATTCTTTCCTCTAAGAGTTGACCCCCTTTTCTGCGGGACAGAGCTAATAGAAAAGCAAACATGAAGTTCCGAAAGTTGTTTCCCTTTGAAAAATGGCGAAAAAATCTGCCAGGTGTTCCCATTCCCCTTAAAGACAAAGTAAACATTGCCTCGAATAGCAATCGGCTGTAATAGACATGGTCTTGTAAATTTAACCCATTTTGTACCAGAGACCCCAAAACGGGTACCCTGGCAAACAGTGCAGACCCAGATCAGACGCCGCAGAACGCGGCGTCTGATCAGGGCCTACATTTTTTTTGCAAAAAGTTAAGCCAAATTCCTAATCAATTTTGAAGAAAACACAACCTGACACCCTATAATTTTGAAATGGACTCATGCTGTATATAAGGAGGAAGATTCCATTTGGTATAAAAAGGGTTAAAGCAGGCATTTCTGTATGGCAAAAGACTCAGATGGCATGTTATACAAGGATAATGAGAAAAGCGATGCGAGAAAAGCGATGCATGTTCTAATGTTTTACGACAAACAGGGCTAGCTTCAGCACAATGATGCATCAGATTTTCATTATTTCTTCGCACCCCACCCCAAACTCCATCGTTTACCTTGACGTTAACAAGTCCGTGAAATGAAGACCCCCCTAAACTCCACTATATATATAGAAAACTTGGGTTTACGGGGGATATACTTTATCTGCCTTATTTTTGCTCAAAAACATAGATTATGGGTACGCGTTAGAACCGCCTCTACAATAGATTGTGGGTTCTAACGGGCACCCACAATCTATGTTGAACGCAGAAATAAGAAAGATGTTATCATTTTTACCTCAAATTTGTTATTTCTGAGACCATGTTGGACGCCATTATTTCACACGGACATGTTTTCCTAATGCGGAGTAAATAAAAAATAAACTCGTAAAACTTGTAAGCCAACGGTCTGTGCTTAACTGCATTTGTTAAGAAAAACTTACTTGTCTATCGACAAAGGTTTGTTAAGAACTTTGCTGCGAAATATTCTTTGATTATGTAAACAAGAAATTATGCGACAGATGGTCCTCAGTATCTTTTAGTCCCATATCACGTGCCTATGACGTCATTTGTATACAATTGTAATAGCCACCTAATAAATTTAGAGATATTGCTGTTATTATATTTACTTTAAACAAGTCGATGAACACTATAAAATTCTTGTCGGACTTTTATGATAAATTTATAATAAATGCTCAAGTTATTTAAGGAAGTCCGCGGAAATGGCCCTTTTATATATAATATAAGACCCCAATAAAACCCTGTCTGACAACCGCCAAGACATGGTCGTTTGTTGACAAAAGCTCGTCTACAAACACCCATAGAAGGCTGAAAAATAGATATAAGCATCGTGATTAAAATATTGCAACGGTACATTACGTGAAAATGACAACATAGCAGAGATGAAAGCTAATACTAGCATCATAAATTATGAAATCAGTGTTTATTGAAAATTCTAACAAGAAATGCAAGATTTTACCGTAACAATGAATTAAAGTGATTATTTTATTATTACGTCTTTTTAATGGAAAACTTCGACATCTGTTTCGCACCTTGCAATGCCCTGCCTTTTTATGCACGTTGAATGCTACATGTTATATAATAAATGAATTTATATCTATCTATCTATCTATCTATCTATCTATCTATCTATCTATCTATCTATCTATCTATCTTCATATACTGAGTCGGCCATACTTGGCCATTATCTCAGTTGGGTGTTGCGCTAAATTTAGAATTTAGCCAAAAAACTCACTGGATCAGTTCTTAAAACTATTTACAATCTGCTTTCAGAGGTGTACTAAAACGCACACCTCTGGGTCCCAATCTACACCATGCGCGCTTTGAACTCCTCTGCAGTTTTGGCATTTACCACAGAGGAGGGAAGACTATTCCACTGAGGAATAGTTCTAGGGAAGAAAGAATTCTTCAGGGCATCACTATAGGCCTGGTACCTACGATGTTGACTGCTGTTTAATTTTGATGCCCATGTTGGAGTTGGAGTAGTCACAGGGGTCAAGTATTTAACTTTATTAAGAGACACTGTGTTAGAGTGTATCTTATAAAAGAATGTTAAAGAGGACTGCTCACGACGGGCCTCCAACGATGGCCACTCCAGCTCACCGAGCATTTCACCAACACTACTACTGTTCCGCCATCGCCTGCAGGTCCATCGGGCAGCCGTCCTCTGAACCTTCTCAACCTGTTGAAAATCTAAGGAACCGAAGATAAAATAATTAAAATCGCCTTGTATATGGTTATTCTTGTTTAATTAATCGCCTTAATTAATTATGTTTAAACTAAAACAATCATTAGCAATAAATCATAATATATTCCAGTGCAAAAATAAACATTGTCTGACCAAGAATCAATGTATTTAATTTTCTCTTTGTCCAGCTGTAATTAAGACTAGTCGCAAGAAAAGGGTCGTTATGTTTAGCGTTACTGCAAACATGTCGAATGCGCATGTGCAACCGAACAGATCAACGGTATGGCTTGGTAACCCAGATATCAGTAGAGTGTTCGCATGGAATATGAGAGAATCTGAGAGTCCGAGTCTGTCATATTCCTTTACCTCGTCGGTGACATAGCCCGATATCTTGTCTTTAGCCTGGAGTGTTTATTGAACCGCTTTACGCATGTAAACAGCGGAGGTTCTGGCGAGCCTGCGCAAATGCGCAGGCTCGCCAGAACCTCCGCTGTTCGACAATCGCGAAAGTTCATTTTTAACATTGGTCGATTGAAAAATATTGGACACTGTTACAGGAGATTATAGGGATTATTGAGCTCAAGTTTTTCTAGATGTCTGTCAATAATAGAAGAGTGCTGGATCTTCACACATACTCATCTTTCAACAGCTCTTCCAGCAAAGGCCCTACAAACATCAAGTGCCCCCGGCTCTACTTATAGTGTTTCTCAATAATTTCTCGTCTAGATACAAATATTGCCATTCAGGGGTCTGATAGTATGTCCTCAATCGGAGGACATAATTAAATGTTTGTGTGAGACGGAGAAGTAGTTTGTGGATAGATAGTTATAATGAAGTGCTTTCAAAACCTCGGCAAGTACATCACTTGAAACTGTAACCGTTAAAAGAGTCAGTTAGGACATGGGTAAATATGAATGAAGAAATAACAATAAAGATGCGTTTAAAAATTAATTTACATATCCTTGTCACAAGTAGGTCTCTTGAATTTTGTAGCCATTGAAGAGAACTTAAGAACAAAGACAAATAATTGAATAAGCACATAGATACACATAAAGATACAATAGAAATATACACTTTTCGATGTTGATTCACAGTGTGATCACTTGATACACCTGAAAAGGTAGGAAGCAGTTGAGCTAGGACACAGAACATACTTGCAAAGTGTAACGTGGTTTCAGCAATGGAAACAGACCAGGATTTGTCGAAATGTTTTTCGACAGTCTGAACAGTCTTCTCTTGTCGGTTTACTCATATATGCCTAGCGTGGAAATATGGAACATTTGCAAACCGTGTAGATCCAGATGAGACGCAGCCAAATGCTGGGTCTGATCATGGACTACATTGTTAGCTTAAAGCACAGAAGTCTTCGTAATATTTACAACAACTTAAACATGTATGACACCTCTTACTTGGAAATGGACATGTCCAAAGCTGCCAAGTATAGGGGATTATACGTGTCGTGTAATGGGTTAATCAAAAGGAAGTAAACTATGTAAAATATAAGTGAAGGCGATACAATTAACCCACAGCTCCCATCAGAGACACCAAAGGGAAAGAAACACAAACATGAAACAACATACCCTAATGGAAACATCAATAGCAGAAAGCCAAAAGGACAGTTACTCTCCCACAAATTGGACAATTGGCCATCCGAAACAAAATAATATAAGCGATACAAACACTCAAAGACAAACCATAGCAAAAACTACATACTGGAGAAAATGATCATGTACAAAGCATGACAACCTGTGAACTTTGCGACCATTGTAAACTAAGATTAATTTTAGTACAACTGAGTTAAAAGCTGGCCTCGACATCTCAGTCGGATACGCGTCTGACCGGTGATGGTTCGATAATTGACCAGATCAGCAGCTCTTTTTTTTCGCAGAGACTGAGCATCAAATCTTTTCTACGATAATTCTCCGGTTATCTGCTAACTCGAGAAGTTTTGCACTGTATCGGCATAAGCCTGCCAAGGATAGGTATGGACAGGTGAACAGATCGATCGGCTCGATATGGCTTAAATAGTGTTGAGTGGGCTGTTAAACTCCAAACAAATAAATTGGCATAAATTAAATCAGAATAAATTAAATAAAAAATGGAAGGGCATTTTACATGAAGAGGAAAGCGGCTTAACTACGGGGAAAAGATCGGTACAGACAAAAATACACGTTTCGCAGACAAAAATTCGCTTTATCTGGTTGTTTTTGTTTGATTTCAGCTTTAATGGTATTTGGACAGCAGGAGATCAACATGCTCCAAAAACAATACTCATCTGTTTGTGGTATTTCGATAAAGTCTGTGTGAGTGTGACAGTTTTTGAAAATATTTATCATTTCTGTCACTTGTGTATACCTTACGCCACCTTGATATTGGGACAAATGAGCCTGCCTTCTACAATCGAACTTCAGTGGCTCGAACACCTTTGGGACCTCGAAAATCTGTTCTAGACAGGGGTAGTTCGAGCCACTGAGGGTTACTGTCAGGAGGCATAACGAGATACTTTTTTTGGACATCTTTTCGGTGTTCTTCGAGGCGATTCTAATGAGTACACACAGCATGCATTTGAAAGATCAAAGACAAAAAACTACTAAATTATCCCCACTATTCTTATACGCAGAGGATTTCCCGGGTGGGAAGGGGGTGGGGGGTAAAGAACGGGTTCGACTCAGCCATGGTAAACTAGCCATCGGTGTTTCTACTGTGTTTAGGTATTTAGGAGCAGTGTTATCAAGGTCTGGCAAATCTAGTTTTTCAACATGTCACCGGATAGTAAATCCATTATAATTGTTTATTAAAGTATTCTATTTCGTTAATAAGCCCATTCAATGAATATCATTGAAACCTCTTTATAATGAGAATTGTTAAATTTACAAGATGTTTGATATTTGCTTTCATTCTAATCCAAAACGTAGAGTTCCGCCGCCCCCATATAATCTATGTTTATAAGAAAAATATAAGAAAAAAATAATATTAGGAGAACGCAAGTTTTGGGGCTATGAAAGTATGCACTGTGCCACACTGGGATGTGATCCTGATGTTTTAGTATAAAGTAAAATTCCGCTATTAAGACCACCCAAAAATAAAACTAAATCTGCTGTTAAAGCTTACTGAGAAAGATTCAGTTATTCTTTCTTTGTGTTTTCCACACCCAGTGTCTCCAAATAAGAGACCACCTTTGGGACTGTTCAAAAGTGGTCTTAAAGACCACTTTTGAACAGTTCCAAAGGTGGTCTTAATATAGGAATTTTACTGTATTATCTTTTGTCGCACGATTGTACGAAACTGTCGAATACGAAATTATCTTGGCTTCTCCTCAATTTATCAACTTCCGCTCATTTAATCGGCCATTATCTTTTTATCAGACGACAGTTGTAAATAGAGTAAACAGAGTAAACGGAGATTGGTAAGAAATTGTCTCAATGTTTACAGAGGGGCAGCCCTTGTGTGAAGAACTGTCCGATTGTATACAGTTTTATCTATTCCATGGGGCAATTATCAGGGTAAATAAAACGTATACATAACTTTTAGCATAAATATATATTTAACCTGATTATGAATGTAAATTGTTTTACGAGAAAAACAGCACGTTACCTGGATGTGCCAGACAGCTTCACACGCACTCAAAGAAAATAAATATTGATGTACATTGGACGGCAGGGAACGAATATTGCCGAAGAATCTATGTTTTCGTACGAGTGGAGTGAAGCAGTCTGATACCATATAAGAATCTCAGCCAGGCGTGGAGCGCGCTCGAATCGGTTGCATAAGAATACCTATCTGGCCGTCGTGTTCTCAGACCTATGCTCTGAATCACGGTGTCTAGATAGTGTTTTCTTTATATCCAGATTGCTCCGGCCGTGATACGGTTGCCCACAAAGATCCCGAAGAGCTTAATTCCCCTCAGGAAATCTTCCTGAAAAAGTGGTGCAGAACCGAAACTCATCGTATGGCAACCCCACAGAATTTTCTCAACACCTACAACTTACGGAGCAAAGACGTCACGAAGACGTTACAGGACGTCGACGGGGCAATATTAGAGGTCTCACCAAGCTTTCGAACTACCAGACCGTCGACAGTACCACACACCGTGGTGATTTCGAATACGGAGGGGGCGAATACGCTAACTGAGACACCAGTGAGGCCACCTCCACCTACTACAACCACAACAGGGTTCCACAGCCTATTTGAAAATATTGCCAGAGAATCCAATACAGCCAGAACGTCGGTTGCGGCATCAACATTTCCCGACACGAGAACTACTCGAACGAACGCAGAGAACATTTTTCCATCGGCGGCAGCGACATTTCCAGCGATTCCGAGTGTTATACCAGCAGCATCAGGGACAGTGCCTCAGTCGGATCGGGTTTCGTGTGTTACAGGATTTAATGATATTAGTGCAGTGACACAAACTTGTTCGGCGGCTACCCCCAGGGCGGCTGCTTTGAGCACTAACACTGAAGTGACTAGAATTCATTCTGGAGTAGTGACCAGTGCGACGACAAAGGAAGCAAAGTTATCCAGAACACAGATAACAGAACAAAGTAAGAAAATGAACTTTTCTTTAAAGTTAGATAAGTTTAGTGGAAATCCGACCGATGACAGTAGGTCATGGTTATTGCAGTTTTCTCAATTTTGTTCCTGCTACGATCTTGATGATGCAACTAAGGCTAATATATTTTCATTTCACTTATTAGATCATGCACGCATCTGGTATAATTCTCTATCAGATGACATCAAGCGCGACTGGCATGCACTTAAAGCTAAATTTTTACAGAGGTTTGTGGAAGATAAAGAGACTATAGATTTATCTATCCTACAAATCAATCAGGGTGCGTCTGAGACCGTGCAGGAATATTTGAGTAAGCTGCAAAAGAACGCCTCCTTAAATCCGAAGGTAGATGATAACTTATTGTTAGCTATTGCCATAAACGGGTTAAGGTCTGATATACGCAAAATTGTAATTAACAAAGAACCCAAAACATTTGCCGAACTCAGGCATTCCGCAGCTATTGCAGAAAAGTCTGTTTCGACTCCCATAAATACATTACAAACCTTGCATGAGACTATGAAATCTGAAATACAATCAATTAAAAGCCAGATTGACTTAATGACTGCACAGAAACAAAAGGAAGTTACTGTCAGTCAGCCATCACAGTTTGTCAATCAAATGGTTTTTGATGATGAGGAAGATTTCTCGCAGTCATGCACACCACCGCCTATGTATCGCACACATTTTGCTTCTAATAACAATGCAATAAATCAATCAGGAGGTCGGTGGCAAAATAATAATACGATAAGACCTATTGGCAGAAATCCACTTCCAACAGGTAGAAATTCTCGATATTTTACTAACCAACAGCGTAATAACTCAGGTCATTACCCCAGACAACAATTTAGTAATAATCAGCCGCAAGGTAACAGATTCGTGCCACAAAACAACCACCCTCAATCATGTATTTGGTGCGGCGATATTAATTGCAGAGACAGACGCTATTGTAAAGCCCGATTTTCTGTCTGTCACCATTGTTTAAAAAAGGGTCATTTCACTGATTTATGTCTCTCAGCCCGAAAATCGACATGACTAGCAGCTACGTCTGTTACAAATACAATTAACGCACCCAAAAATGTAATTCCCATTTCTTTCAAAAATAGTGCTTCCATCCATGTCGCAATGATAGATAGCGGTGCGGACATTAGCTGCGTTAGTAAAACACTCCTGCATAAATTGGGTGTACAGTTTGACAGTTTGAACCCAGCAACAATCCCCTATATAAAAGGCGCCGGCGGAGCCCTTCATAAGGTCCTTGGAAATATAACATTACCCATACGAATCTCAGATTTAGATATAGAACAACGGTTTGCTGTTGTGCCTGATTTAAATCACCCATGCATTCTTGGTCATGATTTCTTAAAACAATATAAAGTTAATATTTCCTATGAAGATAATACGGTTACAATCAATTACATGAACCAACGAGTATCTATAAATTTAATGTCTAGACCCCACAGTAAAGCTCGATTGTGTGAAAATGTCACTTTGCAGCCAGCAACACTCCATACGTTACAGCTACAATTACCACAACACATAGAAAACAATTCTAAAGACATCTTGTTAACGCCGTCACCTAAAATTTCTTCAATGCAGATTTTAATGCTAGAGTGCCTTGCTAAACCTATAGAAAATAAAGTGTGGGTGCAAATTGCTAATCTCACATCTGAACCTATTAAATTGTACAAGCGCACGGCCATAGCAGATTTAATCACTATCTGTTCGGCTGACGTCATCCAGGTAAATTCTCAAGAAATACCATTCATCAATTTATGCCAAATTCGACAGAAGCAGATACAAAAAGATCCTTCCATTCTTTCCCCGCTTGATTCATCAAAACAAGACACCAAAGAGCTCCAAATAGACCTGAGTGACTCATCTTTGACGGAAGATGAGAAACAAAGACTTTTGAGCTTAATAAATGAATACCCAGATTGCTTTGCGACTAATTTGAGCGAAATTGGTAAAACACAATTAATCACACATACCATTCAGACAACTGATGATATACCCATCCGTTCCCGTCCTTATAAAACAGATCCACAAACTAAGAAAGCAATAGAGACTGAAATTAAAAAATTGTTAGACAGTGACATAATTGAACATTCATCAAGTGACTATTCGAGTCCTGTTTTGCTAGTTCGGAAGTCCGATAATACATATAGGCTTGTAGTAGATTATAGAAAATTAAATAAAAAGGTTAGTGATGTCGTTTTCTCATACCCGTTATTAACGGACGTAATAGACCAAATAGGGACAAACAAAAGTAACTATTTTACTGGATTAGATTTTAGGTCAGCGTATTTTCAAGTCCCGCTCGCCCGAGAGGACCGCCATAAAAGTGCGTTTGTCACACATTCAGGCCTTTTTCAGTTCAAGCGCGCCCCAATGGGACTTTCCAGTTCAAGCTGCAGTCTACAAAAACTAATGAACACTGTATTTCAAGGCTTGCCATGGCATATTTTGCTCTGTTATCTGGATGATATTCTAATACATAGCCAGACTTTCGAAGAACACTTGCAACACTTACGCTTAGTATTTGAACGTCTTAGAATGGCTAATCTCACTCTGACTCCAAACAAATGTTCATTTGCAGCTAAAGAAATACTTTTTTTTGGCCACATCTTTTCTAAAGAAGGGGTTAAACCACGCAAATCTAAAACAGAAGCTATTGATCGCATGCCGGCCCCTAAAACACCGAAAGAGGTGCGTTGTTTTATTGGAATGACAACATTTTATAAACGATATATAAAGGACTATGCAAGAATCGCATACCCACTCTTCCAGTTACTTACTAAGCAGTCTGAAAACGGTAAAACTAAGTTTAAATGGTCACCTGAATGCGACTTCGCCTTTAATACCCTAAAGAAAGCTTTGGTCACAGAACCAATCTTATTAAGATACCCTAGTCCTGATAAAACATACACGCTAACAACAGATGGGTCCAAGGAAGGTGTTTCTTATATCCTTTCTCAAGAAGGGGCAGATGGGACGTTGCACCCAGTTTGTTATGGAGGCAAGAGCCTGAGACCTGAACAGCGCAATTGGCCAATAATGCATATTGAATTGTACGCTATTATTTTAGGTGTAAGGGAATATCGCTGCTATTTGCTACCACAAAAGTTTAAAATAGTTAGTGATTGTAGGGCTCTAAAATTTTTCACTAATATGGCAGTTAATAATTCAGGCAAACTTCAAAGATGGTGTATTGAATTGATGGAATATAAATTTGATATTTTCCACCAAGCGGGTAGGGAAAACGTGGTGGCAGACGCTGTCTCTCGGCTAGTGTCGCCACATCAAGACCACGCCCAATCCCCCAGCCCGAACCCCAAACGCAGCATCGGGGTCCAAACAGACGTAATAACACCCTTACGAGAAGCTATTATGCCCGTGGTTACTGGCGGACATTGCTCTTCAGAACACAATGTTTCGTTGGTAGTGCCCGCGACACTTACCCAGCAAACCGTCACAAAGACGGGCATGGTTTTGACAGACGCGACAGACACGCCTGACCAGTCTTTAACACCACATGATGTCACGAACAATAAGACACCAGACATTATTCAATCAAAACAGCAGGGTCTCCCTTTAGGAACATACAGTAAAGATCAGCATATCAAACATATACCCACAACTTCACTGAAAACGAAACCAGTAGAGCTACAAATTTCGACAGCAGCTTTAGCGCATAAAACAGACACATTAAGCTCCCCAAATTATCAAGAATCTAAAACAGCCAACTTTTCAGAGATCTTTCTAATAAATAGCACAGGTAAATCTACGGATAGCCAGAAAAGAATCAATAATTTCAGTGTTCCAGATTTACAAAGGAATTGTCCAGAAATTGGCCCGTTATACAGGTATTTGCAAGACAAGCAAATACCTACAGATAGAAAGAAAGCTAAACAGATTATTTTAGAATCACAGCAATATGAGGTGTTGAACGGCAAAATGTACCACCTGTTCCAGTACAGGGCCAAGCACAAGCAACCTGATGGAACCTATATACATCAGCTTGTCGTTCCTCTAGACTTAAGAGAAGACCTTCTCTGCGCATTCCATGATTCTCCTGCAGGTGCTTGTCATTTAGGTTTCAAACGTACTTATGAAGCGCTGCGCGCTAAATATTATTGGAAGTCAATGTATCAGTTTTGTTATGATTATTGTACATCTTGTAAAATTTGTCAAGAAATGAAACGGGATACTAATTCTCGTACTTGGCCTTTGAAACCATACCCTGTCGATCCATTATTTGCAAGATGGCATTTAGATTTTCTGTGTGGTTTACCTGAAACGAAGAATGGCAACCGGCATATATTATTAGCAGTAGACAGCTTCAGTCATATGACAGAAGCAGTTGCACTGCGCTCCCAAAATGCAAAAGAAGTTGCCAAGGTTATTTATGAGCAAATAATTTGTCGTTGGGGAGTGCCGGAAAAAATCATAACAGACAATAGTCAAAATTTCGGGGCTAGAATATTATCTACGCTATATGACATGTTTAACATCAAAAAGCTGATAATTTCTAGCTATCATCCCCAGAGTAATGGAGTCCTTGAAAGGCTTTGGAGTTCTTTATTGCAATGTTTAAGGGCTCTATGCGCCAAATCACCTGGCACGTGGGATGACTCACTACAGTCAGTCATGATGGCATTCCGCATGTCACCATCATTAGGGTCTACTGGGTATAGTCCATTTTATTTGATTACAGGCACGCAAATGCGCCTCGGCATAGACAATATTCTTGGCAATGTCCCAGAAGTTCCCGGCTGTTTACAACAGTTTGTGCAAGATAAGGTAAAAGATTTACAGTTTGCCAGGGACATTGCGAAGTCTAATATAGAACGTCAACAGCAAATAAGCAAGAAGCGCCATGATAGGAATGCAAAAATCCCTCAGTTTCGTGTTGGACAGCGAGTGTACTTAAAAAACCAAAAAGTGCCAACGGCAGTGTCCAGAAAACTATTTCCAAAATACAGTGGCCCTTACTATATCATACGCATGGGAAATAATTTCTCATATAAACTCAGAAATTGTCAAACAAACAAGATTCTCAAACATCCTGTTCATTGTTCAAGACTTAAGGCATATAAGGACCCACGTAATTTTAGGGCACCACACCCCACACTTCTGCGCAGATTGGATGCAAAACAGCAACAAAGTCCTCCACGAACCCAGTCGCAAAATCAAACAACGAGTACTCATGCCCCAGACCAACCCAATGATGCCACACCAAGACCCCCTGACACGCCCCCCACGAACTCAACCCAGACCCAACCTGAGCAGCACACTAATGACGAACCGTGGTATGCCGCGGAAAAGTTACTGAAAACTAAGTGGATAAGTGGTGTGAGGCATTATTTGGTCAAATGGGCAGATAAAAATGCACGTTCCACCTGGGAACCGAAAGATAACATTACACCTTTCTTAATTGAACAGTTTCATGCAAATCAAAGTAAGAGCAAAAGGCGCCAAAAGAAATCGCGTTAGCAAATCACATAATTTTACAGACAGACGCGCCAATGTAGACGGTTTGCATAGTTTGATGTATTGTATAGGAACATATGTTTGTGTTTTACCCATTGTATATAACCATTTTCGTGTCAAGCTCTTATTATCATAATCATGAATATTGTAAGAAAATCACGTCCGTCATTATATCTGTGTTACTTTGTGTGTATCTTTCGCATTTCCGTCGAAGTGTAAACAAAACCATATATGGCCATCACTCAGGACAGACTCTCATTCCTATGATTGTGAGCAGTAAGTCAAAAAAAAAAAAAATTGTTTTCTCAGATACACGCATACACATAGAACAGGAATGCGGCCGCTTAACCTACGCAAAAAAACAGAGATATCCATTTGTATGGTAAGTGCCAAGAAATCTTGGCACATCTTAACCTCTAACCTTGATTTTATATTGTGCCAGGTAAATGTACCTTTTTAACAGCATGAAGAGCGCAAAGCAAGTCAGGAGAAAACAAACTAATTGCCTTTGCATATTAACGGGTGTAACAGACTATGTAATTTTATGCACATTTTACAGATAAGTGTAAATAAATAAATAAATAAATAAATAAATAAATAAATTAAGTTGACGTCAACTTCTATCAACAGGTAGTTTCAGGACAAACTTAGCGTAATATAGCTTTTTATAGCAGCCATACCATAAAACAAATTATATATTGTAACAACAACAACAACAAAAAAAAAAAAAAAAAAAAAGAACAAAGACCTGCAGGCATTTATTTTTTTTCCTTTTTTTCTTTTTAGGTATGAGCTTGCTACAATTGCTATTGACTATGGTCCTGTCCATACCCATTGTGACAGCTGCCAGTGCTGTAAGTCATCTCAATTACGGGGTATCGTTCCAAGAAATGGGACCTATCGGGTTTAGCGACGAATTTTGGGCCCATTCATATCTTCTAGATATCCCAGTGGAGTTTGAAGTTCCACAGTTCCCCTATTGTTCGACACATTCCACACTTTGTGCAGGGAAGAACTCGTTAGCAATTAACATTAACAGCATACGAGCAGGACTCAAAGATCATTTTGAGGACACACGGACTCTGATTGAAGAGTTATTGCCAGATACCGAAATCCCCAAGGACACTAAAGCAAAGAGGGCTCTTTTCAGCTGGCTAGGTAGTTTAATCCACCAAGCCACTGGACTAGCCGACGAACAACAAATTAGACATATTAACAATCAGCTTAACGTGTTGCGGAAAGCAATGTTAAGCGTGGGAAATGTTTTAAATCGGCAAGGTTCAGATTTAAGTTCTTTCATGAAAACTATCAACACCCGTCTCACGAATGCAATGAATGGCATTACGGCAAACGCACAAGAAACAGAAACGTTAGCGCTTGAATTCCACAATGCTACGGAAAATTTAGAGCGTCTTTCTTTCCGGACGTCAGCGTCAGTCGTGAAAGAAGTGACAGCAAGCATGCTTGTTACACAACAATTAAATACATTGCGAGAAGCCATTTCGGACTTGGCTGAAGGGAAATTGTCCCCCATGCTCATACGTCCGAAAGTAATATTGAGTACTATTAAAGACATACAAGATATCTTAAGCCATAACTATCCAAGTTACAGGTTACTTATAGCAGATACGAAATATTATTATACGCATGCCGATTTTACGGTTCTTAAGCATAACAATAGCTTATTAATTACAATTAAATTTCCTGTTTCAGCTGCACAGACCTATGATCTGTTTAAAATATACACGTTTCCTTCCCCAATTAATCAAACAAGCTTACATGCCACATTATTGAGAGATATACCTAATTATCTTGCAATCACCCCTGATCGTCAATTTTTTGTAGAATTATCGGAGGCAGCCATGACCCATTGTACAGGTAAAAAGAGCTATCATATCTGTAATTTTCGACCTCCAATGACGGCTGTAACTAGCAACAGCTGTGTGGCAAATTTATTTCAGGCCAACACCCGACAAATTAAGGAACATTGCAATTTTCGCTTTTTAACAAATGAAATAAGACCTCATATTTTGCACATTCAAGAAAACAAGGTAATCATCTACAAAATTCCAAAGCTGTTCCTAGAGTGCCCACCTAATAAAAAGAGCATTATGAAGGGATGTGATTTTTGTATGATAACTGTTCCATGTTCTTGTACTCTAATAGCATCAGACATAGTTTTTCAAAGTCCGCTCGCTCAGTGTACTTCAGATAAACAAGACATTACCAAACTGTACCCCATCAATTTGGCAGTCCTCCAAAGCTTCTTTCAAGATAATGAGCTAGAAGATATATTAACAAACACTACTTTTGAAAAAAGCATGTCTGTCATTGTCCCAAATTTGGAGGTATATAAGCACAAACTGCACAGCGTCATTGCAAGTGATCATAAATACGACTTAAGCTTACGCCAGATAGTACAGAAGGCCAAAAATAACAGTAAGATCTATGGTTCATTAGCCGAAGCTATGCTTGACCAAAATTTTGAGGTTGCAGACGACGAGCTGTTTGATTTTAAATTATTGATAAGTATTTTAGGCTTATTTCTTTCGGTCATAAATTTCCTTTTTCTCGTGTATCTTTCTAGGAAAATCAAAACACTATTTTCTATGTGCTTGCTATTCAAGGGTACAAGGGTAGTGGAGTCCAAATTCCATTATGAAAAATTGACAACACCAAATCAGTTGCATCAGCAGGACGATTACGCATATATAATTGATACTTTGCAGTGGGATCATGTAATCATTATCATATCTGCACTAACCTTAATCATTGTATGTATTTTTGTTGTATTTAAACTAGTAAAACCACGACGCGGAAACACATCACTTCTATTGGAATTAACTAACGGAGCATGTTGCATTAACCTTGAAATTATCACATTAAATTCTTGTCCAGATTTCTATTCGATCAAAGCACCAGAAATGATATCTAAGCTTGCAGTTGTCGGATTCTGGAAACCTTATTTGACTTTGTCATGGCCCGACTTTATTGTAAGAGATAAAGCCACAAATAGATCCATTCATATGACCGAGAAAATCGCATTATCATGGCTGACGGCATACAGGCTTCGCCACCTCCTCCAAACACCATTTTTGGCCCATGTTTCAGTCAAACATCACAGTTGCGTTTACATTATCGACAGGAATTTAGACACAGATACATTACCATCAGCACCGCCAATGTATGTTGAGGAAAACCATGGCTCAACACGCATGTAGCTATTGAATTCGCTTGGCCTTTTTCGGGGTTCGCATAGAACAAAATAATAAGCTCGAATTCTTACGTAAACTCTTTGCTTTTGCTGACGTCGATAATGTACACAGCACTGCTCCGAATATGGCAATAGTACTTTAGATTTTGTAACATAGACTTCTTGTACATAGATTTTTTGTGTGTTCTATATTGTTAGAAGTTTAGTTGTTCAATAGGCTTTGCTTTTGGATACAGGTATGTTCATCTGATTATATTTCTATAAGATTGTAATTTAAATTATATTGTAGTTTGTTTAACTTTGTCAACAATTTAGTCACATTGTCGCATCTATATTCAGCACATTGTCTTAACATATACTGCTGCACATTTGTAATATTTGAATATTTAAATTCAATTTCATAAGCTTTATCAAACTGCGCTATGTACTACTACGAATTTGTTAACCTTGCTTTATTAATGCAGGTGTCTGCATATTTTAAAGCCCTGGCCGCTTTTGATCATGTGGCGGAGGGCGAAGATATATGTGTTTCCTTTCCCATGGCAGTTCCCTTCAAACATGTATTGTTTTTCTTGACAATCATTCAAACAAGCCCACCGCTTCTCGGTAGACTTTTACGAACGCTTCCTTTTGCAGAGATATTCCAGTTGGCCGATTATTTTCAAGTGGATTGCATTTTTGAAGAATTTTCCTCACACTTTAATACAGATCTTGAGATGGGGCCCAAATACTTGGAAATATTGTTCAAGTATTATGGTCCAAATCATATGATCACCACAACCTTTATACATGAATTAAGCTGTAGTTTCTCTTCTACAGAACAGAAAATTTTTCGTTCACTTGGCCCAAACCTTTCAACTTTTCATAAACTTAGAACTCATTTGAGAAATTCTAAACGATCTGCCGACCATTACATGAACGTTTTGCGACAGACAAAATGTTTTGTTTGTTGGCATATGGTCGTTTATAAGCGTTACCAGCCACACATTATACAGGATGCCAAATTGACACCCTGTTGTGGCAACGTTATCCACAATGAATGCGTTACAACCTTTAAATCATACTGCTCATGCCCCATCTGCACAACTGACCTATGGTTAGGTCAACCCGAAACAATGATAGAAACTCGTAGGGCCACCTATAATAGACAGTTCCAACGCTTTCAAAATGACATACCATTCAAGCTGCGACTACCGCCATTATGATCAGAAGGGGTATACATGGAAATATATTTTTTTTGCTATGTGTTTATATTTTAATAGAACGAAGTGTAACTATGCTATTTATTACTAGCCTTTTCATTTCTTCCATTTCGGGTAGATTAGGGATGCGCTTGTGGTTACCAAAGCAAACCCCAATAAAAATTTATCCGAAATAACTTCTATAGTCAATCTATATTGCAGGGCGTAATATAGATGACTATCCTTTCCATATGTATAAATATTACATTTCATCTTTGTTTTCTTTAAAATGTTTATAATAAAATTATGTATTGTTCACATACCGGTAATTATGTATAAATATGCTTAGAAAATCATATATCGCATATTTCAGCATTTGTCGACGACTATCCTCATAGGTAAGTATATCTTTGTAAGTATATAAATATCAGTTCATTTATCATAAATCAATCAAATTTAACTGCCTAAATCACCTCATTAGAATAATAAAAAAAAAAAAAAAAAAAAAAAAAAAATGGCCTTCATCTTAGATGCCGTCACTTTTCAAATCCTCGTTGACATTGTTACACCAGAAGTCTTACAAGACATTGTTAAGCTCTCTGAAATGGATTTTGTCTCTGATCCCCATAAAATACCACTAGATCAACTAAGAGAATTCTATCTAATGCTAATGAGACTCAATACTCAAGTGAACTACAGAAAAATACTAGACTCCAAAATACCCATCAACAAGCAATCAGACATTGATTCGGCATACGAGCGCATTGAACAAATTTTATTTGACGTTTACTACTTTCCACACTATTTAAACGAACACACAGACTACGCCCGAACATTACAATACAAAGCTGCTAGGTGCGTTAATGACAACAAACATCTTCTGGAAAATACAAAATTATACAAATCTCCAACAATAAAACGTTTACTATTTCAAAATTCATATACTGATGATATTTACAAATTAATCGATGATCAATGGAAAAAGGTCCCCGAATTTAAATATTCCGGCATCCTATGAGATATTTTGACAACCACGTATATTCATATTTAATCACCTGTTTATTTTTTTTTCAGCAACCAATATCCTAGGGAGCGAAAAGGGCCATATACATTTATGTACACTGTCTTCACATAAAAGTTAAACTAACATCATGATGCCTTCTCTTCCGTTGCCAGCATGATAACAGTTTTATTTCCATGTTATGTCAATCATTAATTAACAAAATTATATTAACATCAACACCGAACTAACAAGCACAAGAAGCTATCTATCTTTAGTTGCTTCGTTATCTACTTACCCTACTTCTCTAGTTTTAGTTAATATATTTAACATACGTTAAGTATTTTCAACATCCTGGTAACTACATATGCTGGCATTTCCAATTAAACAAATTACCAGCAAAACAAGAGTTGCTTTGTATAATATAAAATTTAACGGTAATATGTGGGCCCAAAATATAGCTTGTTTAGCTTGTAGTACAGTATTGAACATTCTTGCTTTAATAGTTACAGTTTTACTTAAGATTGTTATATAAATTACCGGTCAGCTGTACAGCATAGGTTTCAAGTCTAATTTGTGTGTATTATTTTATATAGGAACTATTGTTATTGTCAATTTTAGTATACATTACATAGTTGTTCCTGTTACATTGGGCGAATTGTTTGTTTATTTTGTGTATCACATTATGTAATCAAATAAATATTTATACAAAAGCATGCTCGGATTGTTATACGAATAAAAATCGGGCTTATGTATTAGACCATTTAAATTTTATGGTTAAGGGCAAAAAAAGGCAATCTTGGCTTCACAGTTAGAAGTCATGCAATTTTGGTATATTAATTTTCTAATACATACCTAGGTTTAATTCCCAATAGGAAGCAATTTTATTTTGTTCCGATCTAAATGCCATTTCTACGGTCACCAAATAAAAACTACACTTGACTTCCATTTTCGACACCTCAATTTAAATAATACATAGGCCCGAAGCAAAATTCAGAGCCTTGGTTATATCCAAATTAATCTCAAAAAATACACAAGGGAATGAGAATATACCACTATTCCACTGATACTATGAATATACTGAGCGTTTTTGCTTTCTCATATTATTCTTCTATTAACAGGGCAACGACCCTTCATTTGCTTCAAGACTTTGAACTCATACCTGTATTTTGGCCAACTTATTTTGGCCACACTGCAGGTAGTTTGAACTTCGGGGACTCGTTCTTTTCGGGGAGAGTGGAATATTTATCAGGGTAAATAAAACGTATACATAACTTTTAGCATAAATATATATTTAACCTGATTATGAATGTAAATTGTTTTACGAGAAAAACAGCACGTTACCTGGATGTGCCAGACAGCTTCACACGCACTCAAAGAAAATAAATATTGATGTACATTGGACGGCAGGGAACGAATATTGCCGAAGAATCTATGTTTTCGTACGAGTGGAGTGAAGCAGTCTGATACCATATAAGAATCTCAGCCAGGCGTGGAGCGCGCTCGAATCGGTTGCATAAGAATACCTATCTGGCCGTCGTGTTCTCAGACCTATGCTCTGAATCACGGTGTCTAGATAGTGTTTTCTTTATATCCAGATTGCTCCGGCCGTGATACGGTTGCCCACAAAGATCCCGAAGAGCTTAATTCCCCTCAGGAAATCTTCCTGAAACAATTCTGATATAACATTGATACCGTGTGGCATTATCTTACCCTCTCGGTTTTGTGGAACGATATAATCAAACAATGCGTTAACAAAATCTTGGTAATGGGTTTTAGTTATGATTTAAACAATCCATGTGTCAAATTTAATGTGGTTTCTTTTTCACATCGGTGGAATTGTAACATCTCGGTGGGAATATCTTGCATCAAGTAACCCGTTGTTTGCAGGTGTTCTACCAAATGAGCACATATATTAAAGAGCAATTACAAAGAAATTTAAATTTTCTTAATATTATGCAGAGTGAAAGCAGACACGGAGAGGGTCATTTTATTGAAACCCGCATGAAAATATTCCCATTCGTTCTTAAGCTATGCTCATGTTTATTTGATACATACCTATTTGCCTCTAAGAGTAACCTATCTTGAATTTCCTTTGATTGAGACCAACAATGCAATATTCTGTGATGACATAGTGCTTTTATTTTATTTTTTATTTTTTTTTTTTTTTAATATTTTAAGGGTTAAAAATATTCTTCCACACTTTTTCGGATCGGTCACAACGTCTCACACTTCAGTCAACAAGACAGGCCTCCGTGGCCTAGTGGATAAGAGCGCTGACTCTTAATCATTAGGTCACTCACCGCTGTGGGTTCGAGCCTCGCTCGGGTCACATGTGAGACACCAAGTTCTGCAACGCAAGGTCAGGTGGTTTTTCTCCGGATACTCCGGTTTTCGCCCACCTCTGATTAACGATCGGCTCGATATGAGTGAAATAATCTTGAAAGGGCCGTTAAACCAAAACCAAAAAAAAAAAAAAAAAAAAAAAAACTTCAGTCAACAGGACCGTTTTCCTGTTTATCGACTGTTCTCCTACCTGTAAGTTTTGCTCTCGAGATTGTACCGATACCAGTAATAAGTTGAGTGTATCTCTCTAACGAGATCGTGATTATATTGGAAATAAATCTATCATTAATGAGCCAGCGCACGAGAAAACCTACAATAAGACATGTGCGCCACGCGAAAACTCAGATCAGCCTGCGCATCCATACAGGCTATCCAGAGACTTCTCTTGCTGCATGAAGGAACAACTAGCCCTTAGTTATCCTAAGCGCCCACAGTGAAGACTCTGATCAGATTGCGCGGATGCGCAGGCTGATCCGAGTCTTTGCTGGGCGCACATGTCTTATTGTAGGTTTTGTCGTGCGCTGGCTCATTTAAGCCAACTCTTAATTTCTTCAAACAATTTCCTTTATCTTGTTTTCTAACACCACTTTATATGTTTACAATGTTTTAAGCGAATCAATAGCGCCTATAATGAATCGTTTGTTTGTTACATCGCTTTATTAAGGGTTCGAAATTATATTGTTCCTAGTTTAAACAAGAGGATGACTTGAGTCAGTAGACATCATATATAATTGCAGGAATGAAGCACTGTTGCCTTATGTCAGAATGTCATAAACGGTCTGGAACTCGAAGAGCGTGGCTAGAATCTTAAACTGTTATGTCCAGGGATACAAAGTTTGCAGACCCGGATCTACACGTTTTGCCCATATGAGGATCCTTTAAAATAAAGCCATCACGAAAACACGCCTATATAATTTTGACCCCATTGCACCCCACTTTTATATCGTAAACTGGGGTTGACAGTGGTAAACCTTATTTTTCTTATTTCTGCTCTAAAATATCGATTGTGGGTATTCGTACCCACAATCTATAATTTGAGCAGAAAAAAGAAAAGTATCACAATTTTTCATCTTAAAATTTTCACTTTTTTCGGCGGTAAATGATGTAAAGGCATTTGTTTAGACGTATTTTCGTAATGCCAAGTCGAAAAAATAGATCTGACAGCTCTTAAATGACAAATAGACTTGTCCATCATATTGCAATGGAAGAGTCCACCAGTCTACAAGAGGCTATAATAAAAGGCAGCAGACATTAAAATTTTCCGTCATTACCAAGAGAGACAAAGTTTGTGACTTTCTATTTGCGTTGTGCGAAACTGAGCCCTCGCGCTCATTGACTTGAAAAGATTGAAGAAAAGAGATCACATCACGAAAACACGCCTATATAATTCTTACCCCCTTGAACCCCACTTTTATATTGTAAAATTGGGGTTAACAGGGGTAAACCTTAGTTCTCTTATTTCTGCTCTAAAATATATATTGTGGGTACTCTTTAGAACCGCCTCATGTTCTAATGAGTACCTACAATCTATATTTTGAGCAGAAATAAGAAAATTGTCACAATTTTTCATTTTAAAATTTCAGTTTTTACGGCGATTATGCGTACACTGTATTTATATAGGTGTGTTTCCGTTATGACACTTAGAGGAGAGGAGCAAACATTACGAGAACATGCCTATATAATTTTGACCCCCTCATACCCAACTTTTATATAGTAAAACTGGGGTTTAAGGGGGTATACATTATTTTTCTTATTTCTGCTGAAAAACATAGATTGTTGGTATTCGATAGAACCGCCTTGTCTATCGAGTCCCCACAATCTATGTTTTGAACAGAAATAAGAAAAATATCACAATTTTTCATCTTAAAATTTCTAATTTTTGGCCAAAAAATTGGCAATGTATGTGTATAGGTGTGTTTTCGTAATGTATGTCCTATGGAAGTAGATCCGTTTTGATAAGACAAAACTATTTTCGAAAGAAAGTACATACATTCCCCTTCACGTTACGAAAACATGCCTATACAAATACACAATAAATTTTTTCCCGTCAAAAATCTAAAATTTTAAGAAGAAAAATTGTAATATTTTTCTTATATCTGCTCAAAATAAAGATTGTGGGTACATGTTAGAACCGCCTCATCGAGGCGGATGAGTCGGTTCTAAAGAGTACCCCACAATCTATATTTTAGGGCAGAAATCAGAAAAAAAGGTCACTTAGGAAATGCCACAATCCAAGACCGCAGCCAAAGAAAGCAAGTGACATGGAGGCACACACAAAACAATCGAAACATAAATCAACGGCACAAAGCCAACTGAAAAAAGAACGGCCGCCTTGGGACGGTCACTAGCAAAACTACTGGGGGCTTCAACTCCGGAATTTATGAAATTTCAAACCTCGAGCTAAAGGTTTGTCTCTTCTAAGATGGAATATGGGGTTATTCCTGGACAAATGTAAATAAAAGGTTTGATTTAATAAACACGACAATCGTCCTTTATTTATTTTAGCAAATTGACGCTAATTTTAATAGTAAGTTTAATAGTATTTTTGTCGGATAAAGTTACTACGGCCATTGTAAACTATGGTTAAACAAACTGTATATTTGATTTCAGAATCCTTTTATTTGTAGCTGAACACGGACAACAGTTGATTTGCCATAATTCATTATCCCATTCAGTACCAGAAATCCCAAAACGGGCAATTGGCAAACAGTGCAGGCCCAGATCAGACGCCGCAGAACGCGGCGTCTGATCAGGGCCTACACTGTTTGCAAAAAGGAAAGCCATTTTCCAAACAAATTTTGAAGAAAACACAACCTGACATCCTTAAATTTTGAAATGGACTCCTTTTATATATAAGGAGGAAGATTCCATTTGGTACAAAAAGGGTTATTTTATGACAGTGGAAAACTTTTGCTTGTAGTGTTCGATAAATTAAGCTGATGCGCAACTGCATTCAGATGACCACGTTTTGTTTCCAAATCTGGACACCCACTTGAAATGTTTTAATGCAACAAAACTCATGCTAATGTAATAAATGACTTGACATTTGTTTGTATTTGCCTTCGATGTTTGGGACACTTGAGTTAATTGCCAAGGGACCGGTCATCCGACAGTTAGTGTAATATTTTGACCATTATTACCTTCTGCCATTCTTTAACCTGTGACTCCTTAATGTCCATCATACACTTAAAAACCAAATCTCGTCATCGCGAGATGTTCTTTTAACAATAGATTGTGCAGTAACATTCCGAATGTAAACAAACCCTGGCTGGAATGCCTCGGTTTTTGACAGGAAACCACATTCTCGCTACAATGGAGTAACAAGGTAACGACAAGGGCTTATGTCACAATTTTATTCCCATTAAGAATCCGTGATGTCCCAACCAGTTTGATTAATGACAACTTTTAAACTCATTCATTTCATAAAATGGAGGTCTAGTCCCATTGTTGACATGTTTCTCATTTTTCTTCTTTCTTTCTTTTTTTATTTCGGTAATGAATGTGAGATAATATATCAAATGTGCAAGACTCGCTCTCTCTCTCTCTCTCTCTCTCTCTCTCTCTCTCTCTCTCTCTCTTAGAGTATCCAGTAATCATTTTAATTTTCAGTTTTGTATCACTCGTATTCATGGTCGGGTATAAAAGCCAAGACCGGGCCGAGCCGAGCCGCCGAGTCAAAAAATGCCGCTCCGAAGATTTTATATTTCGTCTCTTGTTACAATTAAGATATATATTGTGGTCAGTTTGGTATCAAATTATTATGATAACTTTTTCGGGTAAACGGGTTTTTCGCCTACCTCTAATTAACGATCGTTTCAAAATAAGTGAAATAATCTCTACGGCCGTAAAACAACAACAGAAAATACAAATCTACAATATAATTGTGGATAAACGCCCCCCCCCCCTCCCCCCCCCCCCGTGCGAATTTCTTTGTGTGGCTCATACATTGTAATAACGTTTCTTTCATGCAGACAAAATTTCATTTACAGGCCATCGAGACTCTACCCACAAAATAAATATTGAAATGGGTCTTACCTATTTTTATCAGAAATGTTTCAATGGTTATATAAGAGTATTCTTTATAACATCCTGTTTTTACTTTTCTATTTTTTTATTATCTAGGTTATCAATCAAATTGCTGCCAACCTCACCAATAGATAATGCACGCCTCTGACACCCATGCAAAATAATTTGACAACTTAATATACTAATAATAAGTTTCGCAATGTTTTTAATGAAAAAAAGTTACTCGGTGGTTAGAAGCTCGAGGATATTTGATTTAATAATATTCTCTCCACCTGCATGCTATCTATAGGCCCATTCAGGTGAGAAATCGTATATATTTAAGTGGGAATAGATTATTTGGAAAATTAAATAACTGGCAATATCATGACCAAGTAAGGCGATAAGAAATTGATATCTATTATTCAGAAGGTGATGTGATAACAACCAAATAACCGCTTGAGTAATTTTTGGATTTAATCCTATTTAATTTCGCTGAACGTATTATTGTGGTTAGTGGTTTCCACCACAACACAATAGTAAGACACAAACCAAGTTTGTCCAGAAACACCAGGCCAATTGATCCCATCTGCAATACAACATACACAATAAATACATGCAATATATGTGACATGTTATGTTATATAAGCTAAAAATACAAAGTACATAATATTCTGTTATACAAAAATATATTGCGAATTTTGCCACCAAATTTTTTTTATTTTTCGATTCAAGATTTCGATATTTTTCTTAGTTCTGCTCTAAACATAGATTGTGGGTACTCATTAGAATCGCCTCAGCGAGACGTTCTAAAGATTACCCACAATATATTTTTTTCGAACAGAAATAAGAAAAATAATGTATGCCCCTGTAAAACACAGTTTTAGTTTGAGGGGACCAAAAGTATATAGGCGTTTTTTCGTGATGAATACAGTGCAAATATAATTTTTATTCAACAAGATTTTTTTTTTCATACATGAATCATAGAAAGTGCGGTTTTAAGATTGAAGCACTGAAGGATCATTTAAAGACATGTTGTTTCCCTAACTTTAAAGGCTTTAAAGACATGCATACAGTGATAATTTTCTTGTTAGATTTTTAGAATATGAAGAAAGCAAATTAATTTATTTAATTTAAGAAACTATCTAGATATTAGCGAGGTCCTAAAGTCAGTATATCTAGAGCATTCGAGTATAAAATGAAATTCGTCTTCTAGTTTTTCACAAGTTTATTTTTCCCAAATGAATGGTGTTTGGTTAGAGCAGCCGCAATAATGAAATCGGAACAACTCAATGATGAACAGTCAAACTTAAATTCGAACCTTGAAATAAATGTTTTAGATAGTTCGAGCCAATGAGGGTCGAGATCCGGAGGCATAATTGGCATAGTAATGGAATGTTCTATAAAATTAAGGTAAATTGTTTGTTCTCATTAGAATCGCCTCTTTGAGGCGATTTTAATGAGAACACACAAATTACTTTTGAAAGATAAAATACTAAAATGGAAACACTAAAATAATACCCTAAAGCTACGTATAACAAGGGCTAGGAAAAAATTCAAGGGACTCAAGACAAGAGTTCGAATTAGCCAGGGTAAACGAGCCATGGGTGTTCGAGCCATCGAAATTTCTCTGTAGTAAGAACAGTTATTCGAGGAAAGCTGCTAGCTAAGATTGATTGATTGATTGTTTGGGGTTTAACGATACGTCAATCCTTGACGGTCATTTTATGTCGTTGTAGTAGTGATAGGTATAAGATACATTTGTACTACAAGCCGACTATTATAGCATAGCGGTAGAGTGTTGGCCTGTTACTCCGGCGGACCGTTTCGATCCCCGGCCGGGTAAAGGTGATAAGCGTTTTTCATCTGTTGCATCATCTCCCAGAAAACGGGAGGAAAAGAGATAGAGGATATAGCAGTGGAGATGATAAGAAAGAGAAAAATTAATGGACGTGTAGAAACAGAAGAAATAACAACCCCTACCCTCTTACTACCCTTTCCTGCTGCAAGGACATCAGGCTTTGCCCAATCGTAAGCCAATATCAGTTGGATGCCCCAGTGACGCAAAGTACACGTCACCTTTACCTCAACCAACCACCCCTCCACTAGTTAAGAGCATAGACATATCAAGCCATTGAATGACAAGAGACTCAGTAACACGAAAACGCATACAGACAATAGACGTAACAACAACATAGATTGAGGGTCTTACACGAGTGGTCACATTCCATGTTGAATTTATGAAACCAGTACTGCGAGTTTCATAAATTTCATATAACCTGACCAAGATTCGACGTATAATATAACAATTTAGATCGGATTTTCTGCGAAAACACAACAACAACAACAACAACAGCAACAACAACAACAAAAATAATAAAAAAAACAACAAAAAACAACAACAAACAATAGAAACCTTAACAAACGCAAACCTTATGTAAAATAGAAGTTAAGACAAGTTTCAGGATACAATTACCTCACACCTCCCATTCAAGACACCAAAAGAAAAGAAACAAAAACATAAAAAAAAAGTTCACCATAATGGAAACACCACAAGAGAAAAGCCAAAAGGACAGTCACTTACCCCAAAAATGGATAAACGACTATCAAAAATAAAAAAAGAAAGAAAAGATAGCAATACAACACAAACATGCAAAGCCGAACTGCGGCAATAATAAAATCACAACAGAAGATCCGCATTGGGACGCGCTCAGTAAAAAGTTTTTGCTTATTTTTTACTGGTGATTGGGGGAGCGGGGAGCTTAATCGAATTTTCGTGGCCACAATTCTCTCCCTTGGTTTTGGTATAATAATAATAATAATAATAATAATAATAATAATAATAACTAGATTTCAGTACGCAGGGCTTATTAAATATCACAGTACAATTCAGAATAACGCTTCTTTTTTAAAGATATTGAGCAATAATGAATATATGAGGTCATTCAAGGGTTATAACTATGCTGAAAATTGATACAAAGGGCTATGTAGCAGTTTCAAACTATATTTTACCAACATAAGTTCATATTCAAAATTTGATCAAAATCCATCATTTCTTCCACAAGATATCGGGCATAGTGGGCAAAAATGAATTTTTGAGGTCATTCAAGGGCCATTACTCTGCTGAAAATTGATGCAGTTCCAAGCTATATATTGCCAACATAAATTCACATACCGAAATTGATCAAAATCCATCATTCTTTCCCAAGAAATTGAGTGTAAACAAATTTTTGACATCATTCAAGGGCCATAACTCTGCTGAAAACTGACATATAATACCGTGTAAAAATCCAAAGCAATATCTTGACAACATAAATTCACATACCATTTTTTTCTTTCTCAATATATTGAGCGGACGGCCCCCGCCCATAGGGGCTTGAAGAAATATATGGGCTGCATGATGCTTCCACGCAGAGCTGAATCCGGCCCGCACACGAGTACTGGTAAACAACTTAGAGGATCTAAGCCTGCCCAGGCAAAGCGGTGCCAGTCGGACCGTCCATGCTAATAAACCCTATTGGTTTCATTGGGTGACAGGGCTTGAGATGTCGTTTCATCTCAATGTAGGATAAAAGTCCCACAAAATTTGAAGCAACGTCTCCAAAATGACATTTACAGTGTTGACGTTAAACCTCAAATCAAACAAACAAAATATATTGAGCGGAAACGAAAATGTCACGTCATTCAATGATCATAACTCTTCTGAAAACAGACGCAAAATGCCGCATTACAATCCCAAGCTAGATCTTGTCAACATGTATTCACATACTAAATATGATTCTAACACAGCGCGCCTATATAGGCAATGGAAAATAACTGTGTTTTATCATATGACGTCGCGTCTGAGACTGTAATAACGCCATTTATTACATTTTCAGTAGTGACTTACTGAGATTTCTCAGTGAATTATAAATCTATAATTCACAGTGTGAATCATTTCATTTCGAACGTTTTGACGTCATAATTGCTAGGCGACGTTTCTGACGTCGTTTGTAACAACAATAACAATAGCTGACGTTTGGCGGAAAATCTAATAAAATCATAGAAATCAGACTTCAATTTTCGCGTCCATTTGAAGTTTTTGAGGAAAGACCTGCAACACGAAGATAAAGTATGATTTTCTTGATAATACAGTTCTACTTTCATGACTTTGTTGTATCTGTACTTCAAGCACAGGACAATTTTTGCATTGAAATGAAAACAAGATGGCGACTGATTTTCAAACTAAACCACGCCCCCTGAAATCCATGCCCTGACTGAAACTATTTAGGCTGGAAATCAGAACGGTTGAATTTGAAAATCCAAAAGGTAAAACACGAATGGAAATGTAATAAATAGTTTATTTTGTTGTTTTGATTGATTACGGAGAAATAATTCACTCGTGTTCGCTCACTCGTTTTTTATTCGGAAGCCTATGAACACTTGTGAATTATTTCACCGTAATCGATCAAAACAACCAAATAAACTCTATGTAATAAATTCAATAATCCACCATGGGGGTCAACCATGGTTTTTCAAGCATTAACATTCGCCGAGTCCCGAGGAAGCTGTTTGAACATGAGGCCGCTAGGCCGAATGTTCAAATATCTTCCGAGGGATCCGGCAAATATTAATGCAATGAAATAACCATGGATGATCGTTGTTCTTGCATAACTTACGATTCCGACAGGAAATTTTGACGAAAACGCCCAAAAGCTCCATATAAATTCCATATAAACTCTTCAAATGCGACAGGCAAACCAAAATGATGGCCAGTTCAGAATGTTGTTTGCAATGACGCTGTCATGCAGTAACCCTCTGACGTCATCATAGAACCCTAAAACGCTACGTTCAGGGCGATAACGTTACGTCGCACAACGTAACGTAAACAAAGCAAGGCCCGTCTTGTGATATCAAAAGCTCAAAATCCATGTTCAAACAGCACGCGAATTTCATGATTTGAACATGGTTTCTGCTGTTTGAGCATGGCTTTCGGTCCATTTGACAATGGCTTCAAACAGCCATGCGCATAGGTATTTATGCAAGAATTATGGATTGATTATGCAAATTAGTTAGATACGCCCCGTAACGTTACATGTACGACGTCCCATGACGTGGCGTTTACAAATGGCGGAATATTGACATGTTTGTTAAACAATTGTGAATAAAATGCGTTTAAAATGTCATATGATAAATAGAATATTGCATTCATGCTCATGTATTATTGAATTTATTTAACCCGTTAAGGAAAAGGGATGAAATGCTTGGCAAAGCCTCGCATTTTATCCCTTTTCCTCAACTCGTTTAATAAATTCAATAATACATGGACACCCATGTAAGATTCTCTATATATGTAAAATTTGATCATAATTGATAAATTTATTTCCAAGATATTGAGCGAAAATGACGGACAGTCAACGTGAAAACAGTATACATCCATACTTAGTATGCGTGGGGGTGTATATTAATAATAATAATAATAATAATAATGATAATAATAAATAATAAATAAATAAAAAATAATAATTTTTATTATTGTTATTATTATTGTTATTAAGGATTGATAGAAGTTCGGAACTTATTGCCATATTTCAAAGCAAGATAACGTTGAAGCTGATAGGCTGTTTCTTATTTGGTATATAAACCCTTTAAAGGTGCATTATTGAGCTACCGGGTCTCAAATGTTTTTTTTTTTTTTTTTTTTTTTTTCTGTTTTTTTATCTTCAATGCATACTCCTTTGTCATGTGTACACTTTTGGAGCCAAATACAGCTTCAGAACTTTGTGAAAATGGTCGTTTTCATTCGTGTTTACCCTACGCTCTGAACATGTGTTTGGAATTTCTGTTCTAAAAATAAATCTGTCACTTTACACATACATGGCGACAGTATCGTCTCTGAGTGTCGTTACTTATTGCATGGTATTCAGCGTCATATTTCTTCCGATTCAGGCATGGCCTAAGCAAACAAGGCCAAAAATGAACGTCGCATAACGTCATATATGGGGATTCTATTTTTTGTCACGAACTAAAATAGATCTAACTAGTGTGCGAAACCTAGTTAGGGAATCCCTCTCAAACTCGTTTACCTGTCATCATAATTGTTCGCTTTTTTGCATAAAATGCATTCATTTGTATTATTTTAAAGAAAAATGCCAGCTATATGTATTTTATTTTTGGAAGCATTTTTTTTTTCAGATAGCTCAATAATGCACCTTTAAAAGGAATAACCTTTTCTTTGGAAACGGGGATTATATCTGAAAGGACCAAATTATTTCCTTTATGATGGTATATTTATTTCCTTTATTTTCTGCATATATTGTTTCCACCACGCTTCTTCATTTCTATGACGGACATTTTTGGTATTAACTTTTTAATCCATGCTCATGGAAAATACTAAACTATGTGTATACGTATAATGTTGGTATACAAGATTAAAACGAGGGACAATTGCAAATATGAAATTGCTTTGATGCGCCCTGAGCTTTTATGTTGTTACGGCTTTGACCAATGTTTTTGGTTAGTAAAACAAAGCGTCATATCAAAATTGTTCTAAGTGAAAGCAATGATTAGGAATCGATACAATAAACCCACACCTCCCATGAGAGACACCAAAGGAAAAAAAACACGAACATGAAATAACTAGACTCTAATGGAAACATCACTAGTGGAAGCCACAAGGACAAATAATTTCCTACAAAATGGCCAATTAGCTATCCAAAACAAAAATATATAACGACACATACATTCAGAGACGAACTATGACAAAAGTAAACCGCGACAGAAGAACCACCTAGGAACGGTCAGTGAAAAGTATCCAACTGGGGATGTGGTGGGGGCTTAAATCAATTTAAGGTGGCCACAAACCTCGCCCTTACTGCTGTCGTGGCTTAGACAAATAGTTTGTTCAGTCTGCATGAAGGCTTCCTAACTCATCAGTGTCACATCTCCGAGAACATAAATAGCAAACAATTACAGAGACGAAAAAACGGTGAGGACTGGACAGCATAACTGAAATGCTGGAGCAAAAGAAAACCAACAGTCAGATTCCGGTAGGCCCAACCAAAGACAGCAAACTTCTATCAAATGTAGTTTAAAATTTCTATCTAATAAGACCGAAAAGCTGACTTGTGTGACCAGTTAAGACTTAGTTCTGCCTGCGCATGTGCGCAGTCTAATTTTAGTCTTTAGTGGTCGCTTGTGCCTTCTATATGCATATTTAAAATACCTTTCTGTAGTTCCTTGGAACTGTTATTGGATGGTATAATGCATATATTTTCAAGCATTTACAAGTCACAACCCTGTAAGTTTCTTTTCCTTGACAGTTTCGGCAATCATCGGCCTTCAACAGAACTTTTTCTGCGACTGATCGCAGAAAAGTTCTGGTGAAGGCCGAAGTTGATTGCCGAAATTGTTAAGAAGGTACAGAAACTTTGAGGCAACTTGAAAATATGCTGATATTTTCATGCAACGGCTACCTTTCACGATCTTTCTTTGTTATTGGTTCCTTTCCTGTGAAAATGATTTACTGTTTTTGATGGACATTGTCACTTTGATACGGAATCATATCATGTCAACTGTGAAAGATTCTGTAGCATCAAAGTCAACCCAATTGCTTTCCCTTATTTCAATTATTAGCCTCAACTAAACGATTCCTAGCAGTTTATTGTCAGTAATTGAATCCTTTTTATCGATATTTCGTTTAGCGACAAGGCAGTTTATGCAAATATCTTCCATATAAACGGCTTTCATTTCCGTATCTTCTACAGTAAAACTGTTTACAAATGATCCCTACTAATTTACGCACGCGAGATTTCAGCACGAGTGCACGCGGGGAGTAACAACAATACCGTTCAGTGTCAAAGCTTTATTAAAACTTTGGAATCGTTTAACCATTAGCCAATGAGATTGGAAAGTCAGACTAAGAGAAGGATCAGAGGATATTACCATTGAATGTCTGCTAGATTGATTTTCCATCGGTGTAACGCGATTAAGCAATTGCGGCGAAAAGAATGAGACAACGCCATATGCACAATAAGCCTAAAAGCCACTGTCATTAATAGAAGGGATTACGTCTTCGATATTATCGTCGTTTAAATATACTTCATGTTATTAAAATAAAGAGGGTAGGCGTTATATTAATCCTGACTTCTCTCAAGAATATCGCAAAATACTCGTGTGTGCTTGGAATGTGCTTGGAACAATGTTGAGGAGTAAAGCAATACAAAATGTTGTTACCTCGTGGTGTTAACCCTTAAGAAGCCGAGAAAAAAACCCATCTTACATTGTCGTCTGTTTATGTCGTCTGCTGAATCTTCTGGCAAACTTTTTAAACATATTGTTTTGCATAAGGCATAGCGTGGACCTAGGTCAGGCTGCTCCGATCTGGGTCCACACTGTTTGCAACCATGACTTTTTAAGTTACCGGCAGACGATAAAGCAGACGACATTTGTCGTGATTGGTATTTTATGGTTTAATATCGTCCACTGATTGTTGCTATGTAAAGGGCTCATAAGATCTATTTTGGGCTACTGGAAAGGGTTCCATTTGTTATACATCCATTATCGTCTGAAGCTTTTATAATAAAACTTTGCTACTGAAACTAAATTGTAGCAATGCAATAGCCTAGCTAGCAAAGAATCGGACCGACGACGTATGGATGGCTCGCTCGATCATGGATAATTGATTTGATGGGAATTCCTACTTAAATATCTTGCACTTTTATAGAAAAAGCCTATCGCATCCAGTACCCTTGTCTTTCCGACAGACAGTTTGTATGTTTTAATTCCACTTGGTGGGGCCGGGGTTGTTGGTGTCTTTTTACATTGCCTTTTGTGATGAAGAAGTTATGATTTATAATGATTTCCATTTGTTTGAACACTTTTTCAAAAATCTTGTCTTCAAGGGTCTTTTCACAATCACCTTACAGCCCGAACGCTTCGAAGCATATATCACTGCCGTGTTGCGATTCATCCTATTTATAAGCTAAGACTGCAAAATGCTGTCAGTCCCAACCTAAGCAGTCACGGACTTTTGAAACTGAACTTACAGGACTTAAACCCCTTTCAACTGCAGCAGAACGCGATGTATGATCAGGGTCTACACTTCTTGCTTGAGGTACAGTGAAATTGTGCTATTAGGGCCAGCTAAAATTAAGACTAATTCTGCTCATAAAAGCATATATATAGCAGGTTTCAGTTATTCTTCTGGTGTTTTCTACACGCAGTATCCTCTAGTAAAAGAACACATTTGGAACTGTTCAAAAGTGGTCTTTAAGTCCCAAAGGTGGTCTTGATATGTATGTAGTTTTATAAAACTATATGTAGTTTTATAAAACTACACCTTAATTGGTCCTGGACCTATCCCGAGCTATAGGTGGAAGATTCTGTGACTCATAAATGGGTTTATTCTGTTATATCTTGCGCACCAAACTCAGAATATACACCATTTTTTTCATACGCCTTATCCAGTGCAAACTAGGGGGCCTAAACAAGAAAATCCTCGAACACAGTACACAACTATCTAAAGTCACCATAAAAAGAGAAATATTACGAGAACACGGTCGTGCGACATAGTGCATTCAGACAAATCTCCAAAACAGTTAATTTTATGATGGAGAATTGTGATAGTTTTTTTATTTCTTCTCAAAACATAGGTTGTGGGACCGAGGTTCTAACGAATTCCCACAACCTGTGTCTTGGAGCAAATATAAGTAGAAATGCATAACCCTGTAAACCGCGTTTTTTCTATATACAGAGGTGTTTATTACACGGACTTGTTAACGCGAGGAAGGCTCTTAAGCGACATATAGACACACACAAAAGCAAAACATCACATGCATCAACACTCAAGGCCATTTAACATATGAAGGGAACGACTGCCTTGTTACAGTACTTGGGCGTTTAGTCTCGGACCTTACGATTTCAATCCACACCATCTTAACTCGACAGAGACATTACTACAGCAGAATCAAGATTAAGGACTCAAGAACAACGGAAGAAAGCCTTTCAAATATCCCCAGATAAGAGGGGTTATCCACATTTTATTTTTCTTATTTCTGCACGAAAACATATGCTGTGGGTACTCATTAGAAGCACCTGGCCGAGGCGCTTCTAATGAGTACCATTAACGTATGTTTTCATGCAGAAATAAGAAAAATGTCATTTCTTTTAGGATGAAAAACACCTCATCTAGAGCTATGCAGTTTCAATTTTACCAAATAAAAACTGCAGCACTGGATCTTCAAGTATTCTTTTTTTTTGTTTACGGCCACTTCAAGATTATTTCACTTATTTTGAGCCGATCGTCAATCAGAGGTGGGGGCTAAAGTCGAGAGGCCGGAGGAAAAAAAAACTGACCTTCTGTTGCAAAACATGACGTTTCACCGTGACATGTGACCCATGCGAGGACCGAACCCTCAGCGGTGATACGCCTCATGATTGAGAGACAGCGCCCTTACCCATGGTCTTCAAGGTGTGACAGGTAGTTTGTTTGTTTGAATTGAGGTTTTACGTCATCGTCAACACTATTTAGGTCATTTTGAGACGTTGCTTCCAATTTTGTGGGACTTTTACCCGACATTGAGATGAAATGACATCTCAATCCCTTCCACCCAAACAACCCAATAGGGTTTATGTGACTCGCACCACTTTCGCCTGGGTAGGCTTAGACCTTCTAAGCGGTTTATCAGTGTAAAGCAAACTACAGTCAAATTCCGCTATTCAGACTACCTAAAATTAAGACTTATTCTGCTTTAAAGGCTGCAGTTATTCTTTCTTTTTGTTTTCTGCATACCCGTGTCCTTTGGTCAGAGACCACCTTTGGGACTGTTCAAAAGTGATCTTTTAGACCACTTTTGAACAGTCGCAAAGGTGGTCTTGATATAGGAATTTTTCTGCATTCCTTAATTGTTACAGCTGTAAAGTAAACATGTATCTTCGTATATGTGTGCACAACGAAGAAATCAGTCTGCGTACCGGTGCATGGTCATAAAACAGTTTTTTTTAAGACTGATGGGTCAACAGTTTTGACCAGACTGCGCATGATCAGATGTCCTTACTTTGTGTAAATGTCTGAAGATAAGTTTTCATTTGTCGCAGCTCACAATATGTACAGTGAGACCAACTAAAATTAAAATGAGTTCTTCTTTAAAACACACATGAAAGGTCTTTCCCTGCTAGCATTCTACATAAATCTTCAGCGGGCCGTTAGCGGCCCGTCAGCTACCCTGACGGGCCGCTAACGGCCCGCTGTAGATTTATGTAGAATGCTTACTGTGTTGTGGCTGATGAAGAATCCAAAATGTATTAAGTAACATAATGATTGACATTATTACCAATTTAAAGTTGGGCTACATGAATATTCCATCTTTGAATAGTGTATTTATTAGTACATATGTATTGTCTACGCCAATAAGCGTAAACATTATAGACTTTTTCTTTGTTGTTGTTTTGGTTTTACGGCCATTTCAAGTTTATTTCACTCATATCGAGCCGATCGTTAATCAGCGATGGGCGAAAACCGGTGTACCAGGAGAAAAAAACACCTGACCTTCTCGCGCGTTGCAAAACTTGGCGTCTCACATGTGACCCGAGCGAGGCTCGAACCACAGTGGTGAGAGACTTAATGATTAGGAGTCAGCGCTCTTATCCACTAGGCCATTATAAACGTAGAGTTTAACACGAGTAGTTATCTACAGTGCAGGTTGACCTTTTATATTTATGCTTTAAGTGGCCCATAACAAGTGTAGGCTTTCACACAAAAAGAGGCCCACGGGCAGACCTCTGGTACAGAATTGCTATCGCATTTGTACAAGCCCATATTTGCTGTGATGTTTGTACAGGCTAATACAAAATATACATCTACAAACTCTCGACCACGAAGGACCACTGCATATTCTATTAGCTCCCTAGGAGCCTTTGGCTTTCGTGAGCCAAACATCTTGCCTCGCGGCAAGCAAAATTTTGGGATAATCTTCAGTTTGTCTTCTATAAAGTGTTGGAAAGTTTTCAAGCATTCCGTTCAATAAGATGTTACAAGCATATTGAAGTTGTACATGTGCCTATTTAAAGATGAAAAAGGACTTTTTGACAGTTTGCAGAGATTACTATAGACAGTTAACTGTATAAAACACAATTCTGGGATATAACTCTAGTCATTCACATTTAATATGTGTTTCGGGGCTTGGAGAAATAGATTGGACTGCATAGTACAGCCACGCAGAGCTGAAACTGACTACCCATGAATACTGGTAAACCGCTTAGCAGGACTAAGTCTGCCCAGGCAAAATGGTGTGAGCTAGACCGTCCAATGCATATAAACCTTTTGGTTTCATTTGGCGGCAGGGCTTGAGATGTCATATCATCTCAATGTGTCGGTTTAAAGTCTAACAAAATTGGAAGCGTTATCTCCAGAATGACCTGTACAACGTTGACGGGGACATTAAACCTCAAATCAAACAAACAAACAAATATTGCTTTGAAAGAAATCGTCCAATGAAAAGAACGTGTTAACTCACTAGAAACCACGATATGATATAGAGACCACCAAACTGGCATGCCTACTCAATGCTAATTCATACCGACTTGCTTTAATATTTGACCGAGACCCTGTGTAGATCATAACAAAAACCTATACAATACCAAACAAACATCATTGCAAATTGTATTTTCCTTTTCATTTCGCAGATTGAACTGTATTAACCGTTTTTGTTCCAAATGGAATCTTCCTCCATTTCAAAATTTAGGGGTGTCAGGTTGTGATTTCATCAAATTTTATTTAGAAATTGGCTGAACTTTTAGCAAACAGTGAGGCCCTGATCAGACGCCGCGTTCTGCGGCGTCTGATCTGGGCCTACACTGTTTGCCAGGGTACCCGTTTTGGGGTTTCTGGTACAAAATGGGTTAAATGAGCCTGTGCACATAAAAAGGTGCAAGCGGAAGTTTCCGATGAGCGAAGACTCGGTTCAGTCATTTGTTCAGAATCTTCGAAACTCGGAAGAACCATTATGTGGATCAGGACGCTTTCACAAACTGCGATCTGCTGTGACTGCATGGGTGCACAGGCTAAATGTAATCTTCACCAGTCGCAGGTGTCAGGTTGTACCTTTTCCTGTTCACGTGCCCTTAGAATAAAATAAAAGCACACCTGGGCAGGGTGACCGTCTACAATTATACCTGTTGATACCAATGATTGAAATCTAATTTAAGCTAATAATTTAGAGGGGTGAGGCAGGAAAACCGAAAACGGGACACTGGCAAGCAGTGCAGGCCCAGATAAGACGCGTCTTATCAGGGTTTGCACTATTTGCCCCCCCCCCCCCCCCATCTCCGCAAAAAATCAGCCATTTTTGTCGCGCCTGCTGTAAGCATGGCAGTCCGGTTTTCCGTCCGTTAATCAAACTGTCAACAGATGTAACCACCCTAAAATTCACCTCAAGATCTATGAAAGCTTCTTTAATGATAGTTGGCACAAACTTGCATAAAGGAATGGCATGTATCCTTATCTGACCTTGACCTACTTTTCATGGTTCACTGACTTTGTGAATTATTGCGACCACCCTAACTTTCACCCCAATGTAAGAATCTATTTCTCAAGAGCTATAAAAACTTCTTTAATGATAGCTGACACAAACTTGCATCTAGATATGACAACTTTAATGCAAGCATCCATATCCGACATAGACCTACAATTCATGGTTCACTGACTCTGTAGATATTGCGACCACACACACTTTCACCCTAATGTAAGAGTCCATTTCTCGGGAACTATTACAACTTCATGAACAAACATGCATCTGTGTATGGCAAATTAAGTACTTACAATATTTCACCTTGACCTATGTTTCATGGTAACTGACTTATGTTTCATGGTAACTGTCAAACCTAGCGTTCCCCCAAATGGTCGAGCTTATTTCTCAAGAACTATAGGAGCTTCGTTCATGATTATTGGTACGAACTTGCATCTAGGAATGATAGCTGTAATGCAAGCATCCACATTTGACCTTGACTTACATTCATGGTTCACTGACTTAATGTAGGCCCCCGCCCATCGGGGCTTGAAGAAATAGATGGGCTGCATGGTGCTTCCACGCAGAGCTGAAACCGACCCGCACACGAGAACTGGTAAACCGCTTAGAGGATCTAAGCCTGCCCAGGCATAGCGGTGCGAGTCGGACCGTCCATGCTTATAAGCCCTATTGGTTTCATTGGACGACAGGGCTTGAGATGTCATTTCATCTCAGTGTTGGGTAAAAGTCCCACACAATTGGAAGCAACGTCTCCAAAATGACCTATACTGTGTTGACGGGGACGTTAAACCTCAAATCAAACAAACACTGACTTAATGAACTATTGCATCAAACCTAACGTTCATTCAAATGGTCAGGTTCATTTCTCAAGAACCAAAGGAGATTCATTAATGATAGCCACTTGGTACTAGCTTGCATCTAGGAATGGCAACATGTTTGACCTTAACCTAGATTTTATGGTTCATTGGCTTTGCACCCCCACAGGCGCAACATAGCTTTCGGCGGAATTCTTGTTAAAGACAAATTTCTAAAAATAACTTCACCTGACACCGCTTACTTTCCCAATGGACCCCTGTTTTATATAGAGAGGAAGATTCAATTCAGTTCAAAATGGAACAACATGTCCATCAATGAATACTTCAATAACATTCATGGGATTAGCAGGGGTATACAGTTTTTATATATGCTCAAAGAGCTGAATACGAGCAGAATGCCATATGTTCGAAGAATTAATAAGAGGGGAGTGGCTATTGACGGTTGATTGGTAATAGCCAAAACACGTTAAAATGGCTAGTGACAGTCGACTGGCAATAGCCAAAATACGTTAAAATGGCTATAGTCATTTTAACGTGTTTTGGCTATTGCCAGTCGACTGTCAATAGACATTTCCTAATAAGAAATAAAACCCATCCGAGAATATGAGAATCTTTGGCGTGTGTGAGGGTGGATAGAAAAATCAATCCCAAAGGTCACTGTCCGGCATCTCGAGGCTTACCGAGTGATGCCGGACAGAGGTCCCGAGGGACGTATTTTTCTTTCCAACTCTCACACCCATGTTACATTCTGTTTCTTGCATACCTTTCTGAGAGTGGATTTTTTAAATGCAGTCAGTGCGACTGTCGACGACTGCCATTATTTTGATGACAATAATGCGTTTTTTGTTTGTTTTGTTTTGTCGTCACTGTACTTGCAGATAAGAATTTCTATCATAGGGCTGTCCAAGATTTCCTTATTTGTGTGCAAAACAAGCTGCTATTATTTGATCCATGAAGAACAGCAGTGTACGTATATAGGTCTAATATGAATGGACCGAAGACGAGAAAAAGACTCTTAACATTCGCCAATTTTGATGTGCACCAACTAATAAGTTTTTTGTATGGAGCTACTTCATTTTTCTCTACATGTCCATCACGCGAACAAGTCCGTGAAATGACCCCCCCTCTAAACCCCACTTTATAGAGAGAAAACTTGGATTTAAGGGGATATACAATATTTTTTTTGTTTCTGCTCCTTGATAACATGCTCTACATGTCCATCACGCGACCAAGTCCGTTGAATGAACACCCCCCCTCTAAACCCCACTTTTTAGAGTGAAAACTTGGGTTTAAGGGGATATACAATATATTTTTTTTATTTCTGCTCCTTGATAACATGCTCTACATGTCCATCACGCGAACAAGTCCGTGGAATGAACACCCCCCCCCCCCCCCCCTCTAAACCCCACTTTATATAGAGAAAACTTGGGTTTAAGGGGATATACATTTTTTTTTTAATTTCGGCTCCTGGATTACAAGAAAAATACAATGAAAGAAAATATAAGATAAAAATTCCTCGTGGAACAGTCTAGTATAATCATCATATATGTGTCAGAGCTTCAAGAAATCTGCAATTAGTCGTGTATGACCAGCTAAGACTGAGATCGGTCTGCGCACTTATTCAGTTTGACAAGGTCTTTGGATAGCCCGGAGGCTTTAGATGGTTCATGTGATCAATGAAGGCCATGATCAGACTGCGCGGGGGCAAGAAACAATATTCATACTTGCACGCAGTCTCAGTCTGCAGCATATGTTTTTCAGAATAAAAATGATATGATACCACTACACCCTCCCCCAATAAAAAGCAAAAAACGAAATGACGACAGACTATATATATAATAGTGTTCGTTTCATCATAAACGACCTGACTCGTCTGATCATTTTGACAAATTTCATTCTCAAGTGAGTTTGGCCTCAGGTCATCATCTTTCTGGGCATCTTCTCTGACACTTTTAAGTGTAACAAAAACAACAAATTATGTATTAAAAATAGACCACGAATTAAACTCGTTTCTTTTTTCTTTTTCCACTCTCGTGTAAACGCTGCACACCTCTAAATTAGAGTTTATGAAAATATATAATAAATGGATGGCTAAGTATTTTTTCATCTATAAACAAACTGACACGTCCGATCATTTAGACAAATTTCATTCACAAGTGAGTTGATCGTGAGTTCGGCCCCAGGCCATCATCTTTCTGGGTATCTTCTGTGACACTTTTAAGTGTAAACGGAAACAACAATTTATATATTAAAAATAGAACACGAATTAAACTTTCTTTTTCTTTTTCCACTCTCTTGTAAACGGTACACTCTTACTTGCTAAGTCATTCCACTTCAAGTGGGATAACTTAGCAAACTATATAACCGCATCTTTCAGTACTAATAAAAAGAAAACACAATTTATAATGCAAAACCGAAAATCGGTTCAGTCAAGGTGCATTGCCTGCAGTGCAATTCCAAATTTTAGGACCACCTTTGGGATTGTTCAAAATGGTCTTAAAAGTTCAAAAGTGGTCTTAATACCACTTTTGAACAGTCCCAAAGGTGGTGTCTTCCTAGTCTTGGACACTGGGTGTTAAAACACAAAGGAAAACTGAAACATTTAAACATGTTTAAAAAAGATTAAGTCTTAATTTTTAGCTGGTCTTAAAAGCGGAATTTGATTGTGGTCTTAACTCTTCAAAAATCAGTGAATGCATGGATCAGATGTCGCAGATTACATCTTTCCTGTTTGCTTGAAGTACGGATTTTTGTGAGTTTTTTATACAACAAATAAAATAAATCGGGCAACCTTATATTGCCAGTGGGTCTGTCCAAAGCTACCAAGTGGAAGCTTCTATTAGGGTAAACAATACAAAGCCCTCGCCATGCCGAAGCCGAATGTATCGTTTTAATGAAAACAATATAGATGTATACTGTTTTCAATTACGGACAAAACTGAAATCGTGCAACATTGGAGATGGTTGTAGCATACTGAAATAATAAGCACGGTGTGGGTTCAGCTCAAAATTGGACCACTACCCTCAGCATTTTATTAGGACCTATTTCCTTTTTGCTTCGTTTACATCTAGATCGTATGGAGTCGGGTTCTGGGTGCTTCTAGTATGACCTAATTGGTGGTGCTGGGATGCAAAACGGAGAATTTTTTTTTTTTTTTTTTGATTGAGATTTAACGTCCCCGTCAACCCTTATTAGGTAATTTTGGAGACATTGCTTCCAAATTTGTAGGATTTTTTACTTTACCCGACATTGAGATGAAATGACATTTCAAGCCCTGTCACCCAATGAAAAAAATACTGGACAGTCTGACACGCACCACTATGTCTGGGCAGGCTTACACCTAAGTGGTTTACAAGTAACCATGTGCGGTCAGTTTCAGCTCTGCGTGGAAACATCAATATAAGGAAATATGAAGTGAGTAAGGTTGAGGTCGCATTTAAGAAATACATTTCATTTGTGTGAGGTTTATGAACAACATTGTGTCGCATGTACAGTAAAGAGATTCATCTATAATTTAACAGCGACCCGTTGTTGTTCATAATTCGAGGACCCAGTAATTCAAAGCATCGTTAGCTTAACGAGTTCTTAAATGGTCAAATTGTTAACTATTCTAGCAAGTACAGTATCTAAACTTTTGGTATTTTTGCTGACAAAATGTGAGCAGCTTTTGCATTTGCAAAAGCTGCTCACATTTTTTCAGCAAAAATATTAGCATATTTGCCATATTAAATGATCAAAGTTTTAACGATACGTTAACTAACGACATCATTAGTTTTGAACAACTGGCCCCTAATGGGTACTGTTCTAGCAAGTATAATATCTAATTCTCTAGAATTGTTACCCTCAAGCCCAGGTCGACAATCCATCTAGGAGAAGGCAACGTCAAACAACAAACTACACATCTGAGTTTGCCTGTTGCAGCTATGTAAAATCTGCTTCGGCAGCTGGGTCGTCTAATTCAAGATGCCAAACGGCGATGCAGCAGCTTGTTAAGGAGCATGTAGAGCACAACAAGGCACTTAAGAAGTCATACCTCATTTTGTTCTACATGTCTGCGAGCAGCAAGGGCTCTGGCGAGTCTGCGCTTATGCGCAGGCTCACCAGAACCTTTGCTGGCCGCCTCTATCATAAGTACCCTTTTCTCATCAGCTGTCTATGCTCGTTAAGGTGAGCAAGTTTCTACAAAACAAGAAAAATACAACGAAAGAAAATGCAAGATCGAACAGTTCTTCTTGGTGCAATCCAGTATAATCATCTTACATGTGTCAGAGCTTGACGAAATCTGCAATAAGTCGTGTATTAACAGCTAAGACTGAGATCTGTCTGCGCACTCATTCGGTATGACAAGGGTGTCTTGATAACCCAGAGGCTGTGATCAGCGAAGGCCATGATCAGACTGCGCGGATGCAAGAAACACAGTTCATACTTGCACGCAGTCTCAGTCTGCAGCAAATGTTGTTTGTTTGTTTGTTTTTTTCAGAATAAAAATGGTATAATATCCGCCCCCCCTACCCCCAAAAAAGAAAAAAAAGAAAGACAACAGAATATAATAAATGGATGGATAAGTATTCGTTACAGTTTTAAACGACCTGACGCGTCTGGTCATTTTGAAAAATTTCATTCACAAGTGAGTTGAGCGTGAGAAAAGTTTCATGACATCATCTTTCTGGGTATCTTCTGTACTACTTTTAAGTGTAAACGGAAACAGCAAATTATGTATTAAAAATAGACCACGAATTAAACTCGTTTCTTTTTTTTCTGATTCCACTCTCGTGTAAACGTTGCACACCTCTACACGTCTGATCATTTAGACAAATTTCATTCACAAAGAAAAATTCCATAACTTCGGCCCCAGGCCATCATCTTTCTGGGCATCTTCTGTGACACTTTTAAGTGTAAACGGAAACAACAATTTATATATTAAAAAATAGATCACGAATTATACTAGTTTCTTTTTCTGTTTCCACTCTCGTGTAAACGTTGCACACCTCTAAATTAGATTTTATGAGAATATATAATAAATGGATGGCTAAGTATTCGTTACATCTATAAACAACCTGACACGTCTGATCATTTAGACAAATTTCATTCACAAGTGAGTTGATCGTTGAAAGTTTCATAACTTCGGCCCCTGGTCATCATCTTTCTTGACATCTTCTGTGACACTTTTAAGTGTAAACGGAAACAACACTTTATATATTAAAAAATAGATCACGAATTAAACTAGTTTCTTTTTCTTTTTCCACTCTCGTGTAAACGGTAAACAACTCTAAATTAGATCTTATATGAGCATCCACTTGCTAAGGCATTCCACTTTGGGCACATTTTCAAGTGGGATAACTCAGCAAACTAACCCCTCCTTTCAGTACTAATAAAAAGAAAACAAAAAATATAATGCAAAACCGAAAATCGATTAATTCAAGACGAATCGCCTTTAACCCTAATGCAGTGAAATTCCTGTTTTAAGACCACCTTTGGGACCGTTCCAAAGTGGTCTTAAGACCACTTTTAAACAGTCTCAAAGATGGTCTCTTACTAGTCTAGGACACTGGGTGTTAAAAAACACAAAAAGGAAAACAAAAACTTTTAAATCTGTTTCGAAAGAAGAATTAGTCTTTATAGTAACTGGTCTTAATAGCAGAATTTTACTATGGTCTTAACACCTCATAAATGGGGCATTGGCAAACAGTGAATGCATGGATCAGACGTCGCAGAATATATCAATGTCCGGAATTTTTTTGTGAAATATACAAAAAATGAAATAAACCTGGGTCTGTCCAAAGCTACCAAGTAAAAGCTCCAATTAGGTATTGAAGGCTTAACAATGCATATGCCTCGCCATGCCGAAGCCGAATGTATCCTTTTTGGAAAAGAGATATAGATCTCTACTGTTTTCCATTATAGACAAAATTGAAATCGTGCAACACAAATGGCTGAAGTTTGGAAAGGACGGTAGCTTACTGAAATTATCAGCATGGTGAGGATTGAACTCAAAATTGGGCCACTACCATCAGTATTTTATTAGGACCAATTTCCTTCATTACGAAAACACGCCTATACAAATACATTGCCACCTTTATCGCCGAAAAAAATCAAAATTTTAAGTTGAAAAATTGTGATTTTTTTTCTTATTTCTGCTCAAAATATAGAATGTGGGCACTCGTTAGAACCGCCTCATCGAGGCGGTTCTAACGAGTACCCACAATCTTTATTTTAGAGCAGAAATAAGAAAAATAAGGTATACCCCCGGAACCCCCCAGTTTTACTATATAAAAGTTTGGTTCAAGGGGGTCAAAATTATATAGGTGTTTTTTCGTGATGACTGCTTCGTTTTCGGAGCTTTACCAACAAGACGGGTCCTGGCTTAAGAAAAGATTCCGTCTCTAGTATGACCTAACTGGTGGTGCTGGGACACAAAACTGAGATATAAGGAAATATGAAGTATGCAAGGTTGACATCGCAGTAAAGAAATACATTTCATTTTTCTTAGGTCGCATGTACAGTAAAAAAAAATCATTTATTTAATAGCGACCCGTTGTTGTTCATAATTCGAGGGCCCAATAGTTCAAAGCATCGTTAGCTTAATGAGTCTGTTAGTGGTCAAATGTTTGCTGTTCTAGCAAGTATAATATCTAATTCTCCAGAATTTTTGCCCTCAAGCCCTGAGGAGAAGGTAACTCCAAACAAAAAACTACATTATCTGGATTTGCCTGTTGCAGCTGTTGTAGCTATGTAAAGTCTGCTTCGGCAGCTGAGGCGGAGGAAGAAATCAGTTCTATGATTCAACAGGTCAAACGGCGATGCAGCAGCGTGTCGGTGAGCATGAAGAGCATGACAAGGCACTTAACAAGTCATTGTCATCCACCGCATCCGGGCTTAGCTGGGTCCTGCTAGGTCGGGACGAGGGAGTGAGGTTGAATCTGCGCGCCTCTACCTCACCATAACCCAATTCACAGCGCATGTCATCTTAATCATATTCACACAGTCACAGCAGCGATGGATTCCCTAGGACCAGTGTCTTGTAAACACCAAGACTTATTTGACGAGAATGACGAAGAAATCCAAGGACTCCTTGAAGAGAAAACCCCAAAACACAAGGCATACCTCAGTGATACCGGTTCTCGATTTAAGCCCCCCCCCCAAACCCCGTGAAATTCTTTTCACTGACCGTTCCAATGCGGTTCTTCTATTGCGGTTTATTTTTGTTATGGTTCGTCTTTGAGTGTGTGTATCGCTTATTTATTTTTTGTTTTGGATAGCCAATTGGCCATTTTGGGGGAAAGTAACTGTCCTTTTGGCTTTCCGCTATTGTTGATTCCATTAGGGTCTAGTTATTTCATGTTTCTGTTTCTTTCCCTTTGGTTTCTCTGATGGGAGCTGTGGGTTAATTGTACAGATTCCTGATCATTGCCTTCACTTATATTCTGTATCTAATAAGGCCGCCTACTCAAATATATGCAAGACAGACCATAATAGACTTAAAATATGAAGACTCGTGGCTGTGCAGTAAAGCTGAAAAAAATCCAGTCGTGTACAGATAGAAAGGATATGAAGAAGTTCTTTGAAGAACCGAAGACTGTTTATGGTCCCCAGAGCTCAGGAACCACCCCTCTTCTCAGTGCAGATGGAACTAGTCTTCTGACTTGCAAAGAGACTATCTTGTACAGATGGGCTGAGGACTTTGATAGTATTCTACATTAAACGTCGCCATCCGTCCGATCACACTGGAGAGAACATTGGTTTATTTAGATGTCATTTAATGTTGTTAGTTAATGGATTCATTGAAACAGGAAACAACTTTACGTCATAATAGATAAGTAAATGCACAGCGAAAATGTAAATGTTGTGATATGATTGTGTAAAATGATCCTTGATTTGGCCTATCAAACAATACAATCATTTGCCATCCCATCTTAGTTTAAAGAAATCTTTATTAAGGTTACATTTAGAGTTGAGATAAGAATCAAGTCCATCTACACATAATTGATTATGTACTACTCAAACCATGTATACAGGTGATCGATTGCGATCAATGTGAATATCAATATAAAGACACTCACTAGACTTTTCAAAAAATAATTTCCCTCTTATATGTGAAGAATTTAAACAAAATATTAATTGATCATAACCTAAACAAAATAAATACTACAGCTCATTGTTTCGAGTAGATGCTCAATAATATCTATAGATCTAGAGTGTCATCTCTGAGGTTTTGAAGAACACATAGCCTTTAGATCACTGTGAACTATCAGAAACAAGTCTTATTAAGAGCAATGCACAGACGTTCAGGGGACGCAACTCCATAAAAAATTATTTTTGTCTGTCCTGTCAAAAGGGATCTACACTTAAAGGAAAGAATTTGCTCCTGAGGAGAAAATTCTTTCCTTTAAGAGTAGATCCGTTTTAGATCGTTCCTTAAGGGCAGACGCCGTTTTGGAGGGATAAACCGGAAGTAACAGACTCTTTCGTAATTTCAAAAATAGCGGGAGATGTGTGACGTGTTTCTATTCGCCTTAAGATTTATATGAGCTTATAACAATTATAAAGCTGTAGTTATCTGTGATACGGTGAAACGGTCTGAAGTTGTAAATCATTTTATCTACTTGATGAGCTCACTTATCAACAAATATAATCGTCATTGGTATCTATCATTACTTGCTATCGAGAGGGACCGACAAATTGTCCAATTAAGTCTGGAAATTAAATCATAAAATAAGCTCGTTCGTCCCTACTCTTATCTTTCACGACTCTTCCTATTAGAACTTGGACGGTGTCTCAATTGCGTCACAAATTCTTGGTCTATCGAAAAACAGGCTTGCAGTTTAGCTTTGTTGTGCTTGCTGTATGATGCATGTAAATGTACGCAATTATCAGCTTTGAAAAACTCTATAATACAGCTTAACGCTCCTTTAACGCCCCAATTTCTGCTCTAAACACTGGGTACAGAACTTCAATAATATGTACCCCATATCTGGCAATCGAATCGTTTGAAGTGGTCCAATTTCATTTACAGGGTTTGTTTGTGGTTAGTTTTATAAAAGCGTGAATCAGTGTAGACCCAGATATGATGATCTGCTCTGTGTCGACACAGTTTGCAAATGTCCCAACACTGGGACACTAGGTATATCTGGCTTAATACGACACAGTGCACTAATAGTTTTGCAGAAAAACAGCAAGGCAAAAACTACTCGAAGTAAAAACACCTGTTTAATGTTCAGCGTTTTATCCAAAGCCGGGATCTTTTCGAATATCTGGACTTTGTGCTTCAGTCTTTGATGGCACTAATATACCACGGTACTCTTTCCACCTGTTCAGGTGTGCAGTCTTTGATCGATGAAAGGTAATAAAGCGAGGTAATCTTGGAAATGAAATAGATGATATGGTTCGTTTCCGCTCACTTTCATTAAGATAACCGAGTCAATCTTCAGCAATTTGTGCCATGTTTAATGAGACCAGCGGACACACTGACAAAGCTGCGCATTCCGACAAGTCTTTACCAGATACTTGGTAATACATCGCAGAGGCATTGTATGGCTGTCAGAAGTGAAGACTGCACAGGCAGCGCGGATGACTTAGCGGAACTTAGATGTGATACGTCACGTTTCTTCGTGACGAGGCGTGTTCTCTGGCGCGATGTCTATTGACATTGTCTTCGACAAGTTAACATTGCGAAACTAGTTAGGGAATAAATCACTTTATTGGCAATGCATTGGCGAGGAAAATCATTTGTCATAACCAACAGCCGATCTGTGATAACTGTTGTTTCTTGCATGTTTTATGACCTCCCTGCCGTAAGGAACAACATTATACATAGAACAGTGGTAATGCAGAGAAAGGCCATTAATACTATGTAAACGTACTACGTCTTTTATACCTTAGCAATTATGTACAGTAAAATTCCACTATTAAGACCACCTAAAATTAATACTAAATCTGCTTTTGAAAGCTTATTGAGAAGGTTTCAGTTATTCTTTCTTTTTGTTTTATACACATAGTGTTTCCTATTAAGAGACCACCTTCGTGACTGTCCACTTTTGAACAGTCCCAAAGTTGGTCTTTATATAGGAATTTTACTATATATTTCTGAGCAAGAATTAATGAAGTAATGCAAAACCAGTTTAAATCTCATTTTTTCTCGAGTCCATAAAAAGAGGGGTATCCACCATATTTGCATTATTTGCTGGATCACAGCTTGCACATTGTCAATATTGGAAAAACAGGTAACCAGACCCCCCTGACCTTAAAAGGTCAGGGGGGTCTGGTTACCTGTTTTCCCAGCACTGATAATCCTCAGACTAGGAACCAGCAAATAATGCAAATAAGGTCAATACACAGGTGTTCATTTCACGGACTTGTTAACTTTATGTTTTATTGTTACTGTTCTCGGATGGGACCGTGTATGTTCGTGAGAACCATCACTCTATACCTACAAATCGTAACTGAGGCCCGTCAGCCGAAAATGTCTTCTCAGACTTTAGCTTTGCGAAACTCAAATCGGCCCCTCACCATCATATTGAGAATACAGCTTACAGTATATGGTGAAGATTTTGGCAAACAGGCTTCCAAATGAGCAGTCCGATCTGAGTCCGTCGTGCATATGTCCGATGACATATTGTAGCTGTGTTTTGCACTCGGCGACGGATGGTGCTAAATGGACGCTATTTTCAACATGTATGAGTTGCTCCACTGAAATGGCTATTTAAATCTAATTGCATGTAAAATCTAACACAGTGGGCTCGGCTCGTCCGAGGATTATCCTTTGGAAGCAAGGGAGAAACAGAATTGAAACGTATGGAGTGTACAACTTCCTCTGGGCCAGACCAGTCAGCCCCGGTCAACAAGTTCTTGAACTGATCTGAAGTCGAAAAAAGAAGGCAAACACGTAAAATTAATTTTGTTTTTAAACCTTAAAGCATCAATCATATTAGCAGAAGGCAATTTGTTTGTTTACATTGAGGTTTAAAGTCCCCATCAACACTAGGTAGGCCATTTAGGAGACGTTGCTTCCAGTTTTGTGGGACTTTTACCAGACATTCAGATGAAATGACTTCTCAAGTACACGTGAGCCGTCTGCCAGGCGGATGATTCACATGAAATGCCAACCCTTATTGTGTCTGAAAACAATTAAAACATTACGAAAACACGCCTATTCAATTATATTGAAAGAGTTACCACCAAAAATGGCAATTTCCAGATTAAGATTCTGATAGCTATCATATTTCTTAAAAAAAAATAATAGATTGTGGGAGAACGAGTACCCACAATCTATGTCTTTGAGCAGAAATGAGCAGAAATGAAAAAACAATAATGTTTATCTCTGTAAACCTCAGGTTTAGTATGTAAAAATGGGATTTAAGTGGGTAAAATTACATAGGAGTGTTTTCGTGATGAGATAGATTGTCGTCTACTCTAGAATGTTCCTTAGTACGAGGTTCAGTAACAAAGTCCTATACATATAGACAATGGTCAGGAATCGATACAAGTAACACACAGCTCCCATCAGAGACACAAAAACATAAAACAGCTAGACCTTAATGGAAACATCAACGGCGGAAAGCTAAAAGGACAATTACTTTCCCACAAAATGGCCACTTGCTATCCAAAACAAAAAATACGATACACACACTCAAAGACAAACCATATCAAAAATAAACCGCGACAGAAGAGCCGCCTTGGAACGGTCAGTGAAACAAATAAACTCATGTCCCAGCAGCAATGGCTATGTTCACTTGTTGTCGCAGGCATTGTTCGTGAAGCTGGTATCCTGTTTGCACCATGTGGTTGCGCCTTCGGTCAATTTCAATGTGGAACAGTGCAGTCAGTTGATTTCCACACACATCCAGTTAAATTATATTCTGTTAGGTCTTAACCCTTGACCTGCTGAATATTTATATATGCCACACCCACTACTGATTATCAACCAATCAAATTACTCGATGCAAATTATTGCAACAAATTCATGAGCTGAATGACAAACAATGAAAATCCTGATCAGATTGCTTCTGAAGAAGCCATCTGATCTGGATCTTCATTGTTTGAAAGATAAGACAAATCCGGGCTCAGCAGGACAAGGGTTAATAACAAACTGAATTTGGTAGCAAGATAAACAAGATTCTTGACTGATGCCTCACACAAGCCGTTTAAACCCCGGCTGCAACACGGAGCCTTTCTAATTTAATGTATTTTTCAGTTGCTAAGCAACATGGCGCACAGTATTTTTCAGGTTTCTGGATTAAAAAAAATCATCTGTACATTTCAACATATCTGAATGGCGTAATTTGTGTCATATACTAATAACCTAATTCAGTGGCTGAATTTTGCGACTTTTGTCAAATATTCGAAGGATTAGTTCCATTTTTCCACTTTTTGGAAAAGAATGTCAATCATTTCCTATAGTTAGATTCTCGAAACTGCTAGGTAAATAGGCTGTTGATTTGTGCAACGAGTGAATCTCCAGCGTGCCTTCGTGGTCTAGTACTTCTTGTCAAGAGCCGTGCACATTGATGATGAAGTCAATGCCAGGATTACCAAAGCTAGTGCAGCATTTGGTCGACTATGTGGTAGTGTTTTGGGCCGTGGTGGAATCAGGCTTGACACAAAACTGGAAGTCTGCAGAACTGTGGTGCTGTCAACACTATTGTATGCATGTGAAACATGGACAGTTTACCAAAGGCACGCCAAAAGACTGATTCACTTCCATACAAGTTATCTTAGAAAACTCTTAAAGAGTAAGTGGCAAGACAGGATTCCAGACATGGAAATCCTGAGAAGGACACGGATGCAAAGTGTACAAACTCTTCTGTAACTAGCACAGTTAAGATGCCAGGCCATATTACAAGAACGCCTGAGGAACGTTGCCAAAGACAATTCTGTATGGAGAGCTAGAAATGGGCAAATGGTCAGAAGAAGCGCTACAAGAACACCCGCAAAGTCCCCCCTCAGGGACTTCAACATTCCAACAGAGTCGTGGGAACAAATTGCACAGGACAGAGCAAAGTGGCGAGGCCTCATCAGAAGGGGTACTAATCAATACGGACAAAATGAATCAGTGAAACTGAGCGCAAAGCCAGAGTTAAGGTATCACTAGCAGAGCTGTCTTCTAACCTATGTTGCTTTATCTGCAACAGACAGTTCAGTATTGGAATTGGTCTTATCAGCCATCTTAGAACACACAAACAGTAACATTTCTCAAATGTGATTAAGATTGGTCATTGTCAGTAATGACAGATGAACTATGTACATGTAGTTCTTATTGCGTTTGATACAATTTGCATTTAGCTTTCAAATAAGTTAATTAGTAAGGAAATTATAAGATTCATTCTTGGCTGATTCCTCGTATAAGCCCATTGTATACTAGCAGACTCTTACATTGTTATATATTTGACAAATACATTTTTTTTCAATTGAGGGGTGTTAGGTCTATTTTTATTTTTACTCTATTTTGATGGAAAATTCTGTTACAAAACAGTTGGGTAGAACTTGATTAGGTGCCGCATAATGCGGGTCTGCACCATTAGCCTATGTTTCTTTGTAAGGCTGGATTAAGAGACTGCATATATGAATTTCTTATGCAATGCGTTTTCACATGCACTGCACTCAAAGTTACAATAAATTATTAGAACAAACAGGTATTTGTTATAACGTTGGGATGATTTGTTTTACACCATGAGACACTGATATTTTTCCCTGTCTGATCTTGCATTTCCTTTTGATCTTAAAATTTACACAATATTTGAACACGTTGTTGTATCTAAGAAATAGATCCTCCCCTAATGATTTATTGTAACTGTCAGTGAACCAGGATAACGTGGATATTGGAACAATAAAGAAAAGATAAGTTTAAAATACCACGGTGAATTCTGCTCTAATATTTGAAGAAGTCCAAAATGCATTTTTTTTCTATCAAGACTGAGTCGGAATTTGGTAGACATTTGTTATGATTTTAAAGTTTTCTACCAAGATTGATCTGTTGCGTCGTATTCAATACGGTAATTTATTACGGTAATACGCCCGTTTCACATAGTGCAATTTTTTATTTCTCCAAACTGGCTACTTTTCTGATGAAAATTTGTGATATTGTTCTTATGAGTCAATATATATTTTTGCAACATTTGAAAAGGCTTCTTTGTTAAAATATAGAACTTGTTAAACACGGAAATGACCGACACGAATAGTTTTATAGATGCCTCTTCTGTATAAAATACTCTTAAATTGATGTTACTTTGTGCAGTAATGCATTTTACAATGGACCTGGCTCTTCCAAATTCCTTGATGTAACATTTCATAAATTGACTATTCTTTTGTGTTAGTTATGTCCATATCTGGAATTCACAATTTGAACACATATTTGTGCTTAATAAATCCTCTTTTTGAAAATGCAATTCCACTGCTCTTTGTTTCAGTTGTACGCGTTTGGTTTAATCAGTTGCATAGAGCCGTATGTTTAAATATCTCCTTCATACATACACAATACAGTGGAGGCTTCCTTTTTTTTTTTTTTTTTTTTTTTTTGTTTTCTTCACTGGAGTATGACATATGCCCACTAATAAGTACAACAAATCTGCTGAATATCATCCAGAGGTGAAACTATTCAAATAAGATACAGTGAAATTCCATTATTAAGACCACCTAAAATCAAGTCTAATTCTGCTTTAAAAAGCTTATTTAGTAAGTTGCAGTTATTCTTTCTTTGTATTTTATGCATACAGTAACCTCTGGTCAGAGACCACCTTTGGGACTGTTCAAAAGTGGTCTTAAAGACCACTTTTGAAAAGTCCCAAAGGTGGTCTTAATATAGGAATTTTACTATACATGTAAAATCAAGGAATATGCCAATACAGCAATGATTAATTTTGTTATTTTGGTACAGTAGGGAAAACCAGCACACAAATATTATGATTTAACTCTTTTATTAACATTCAAAGATTAACAAAAGGACACTAAAAATTAATGCTGTTAAAACACATGGATAACAGGTTGCTTAACTCTGAAGTCTGTTGGGATAAACTGTATCTGCATTTTGGGGTTTTAAATACTCAAACATAGGCTGTGGGTGCTCGTTAGAACCGCTTCAATAACGAGCACCCACAATCTAATGCAATTACAGTTCAACCTGTATTAAGCAAGCACCTAAGGGATAACCAAAATATGCTTGCTTAAGACAGGTGCTTGCTTAATATAGGTGAATTTTAATGTATTTGCCTTTTTCGGGAACTAAAAGCATGATTGCTTAAGACAAGATGCTTAATAGAGGTGGCCAATCTGACAGGTTTTTCTGTAAATGTTGTTTAATTGTTTGTTGGACTAAAATCTTTTAGATGGAACTTTGTTACTATCCTCTTTTGTATCCATCAATACAGATAAAGATGCTTTCTGGTGATTGTAGCAAAATAAGATAATACAGTCGAAACTTCAATGGCTCGAAACTCTTTGGGACCATGAATATGTGTTCTGTTCGAGAGAGCGGTAGTTTGAGCCACGGAGGGTTATATATACTATTAGTTCCATACCAGGAGGCACAATGGAGACATCTGTGTGACATCTTTTCGGTGTTCTACACAATAAAATGTATGTTGTGTGTACTCATTAGAATCGCCTCATTGAGGCGATTCTAATGAGTACACACAGAATGCATTTACAAGCTAAAAGAACAAAATCTCCATAACTGAGTTCGAGTCACTGAAGTTCTACTGTAATGCATACCATTTCAATGCCTACTTTGCTCTATGTTTGTTTGTTTGAATTGGGGTTTAACTTCCCTGTCAACACAATTTAGGTCATTTTGGAGACGCTGTGCATTTAATGGACTGGTATTAAAGTGTGGTGCTAGTTTCCTGTTTCCTCACCGAGATGATTTTATTGAGTATACCCAACCACCATTTTCATAATTAAATATCTTATCAGGACCTACGGAAAGAATTTCATAGGGACCCAAGGGGGTGGGGTTCGAATCCGCCATGGTAAGCGAGCCATCGGTGTTCGGGCAATCGAATTGTCGCTGTACGTTGGACGCCTATATACCTTTGACACCCTTAAATTCCACTTTTATACAGGAAAACTGGGGTTTACAGGGTATATATTATGTTCTTAATTCTGCTCAAAACATAGATTGTGGGTACTCCTTAGAACTGCCTCGTTGAGGCGGTTTTTACGAGTACCCACAATCAATATTTTGAGCAGAAATACGAAAATTATCAGAATTTTTTTATCTGAAAATATTTTTTGGTGGTAAAATGTTCCATCACGAAAACTCGCCTATATAATTTTGAACCCCTTGAACCCCACTTTTATATAGTAAAACTGGGGTTTACAGGGGTGAACTGTATTTTTATATTTCTGCTCTAAGATATAGATTGTGGGTACTCGTTAGAACCGCCTCGTGGAGGCGGTTCTAACGAGTATCCACAATCTATTTTTTAAGCAAAAATAAGTAAAAATATCGAAATTCTTCATCTGAAAATTTTATTTTTTTCCAGGGTAAAGTTTACAATGCAATTGTATAGGCATATTTTCGTAATGAATACACTGGGTGATTTATAACGGATATAGTTGGAAATCATTTGTCATTTCCCTATTTCGAATACCGGCGGAACCTGGGGTGACAATGAGAATCCGGTATCAACTCTGATTATCCTAATGCGATGGTTCTATTTTTCATCCCTTCCTTGGTTGACTTTGTATTTCTTGTCTTTAAGGTTTGTTAAACCTTTCACTCCCGAGTTTCTGAAGTGGAATCTTCCAGTTTTGAATTTGGACGCGACTATTGTTGTAAATAGGGAGTACAAAGTGAGCCCCGCCAAGCGAATTTGTGTCTTCGAGCATTTCGTCATGACAAATTTTAACTGCGCATGCCCAGCCATTCAGAGGGGCCAGGGATATGGCTTTCTGTCTGAAGGTTCCTCTTGATTCACTGCTTGTATGAGCGAGCAGCGAAGGTTCTTGCGAGACTGCGCGGATGCGCAGGCTCGCCTGAACCTTCGCTGATCGCATAGGCGATAAGTACCAAAATCGCTTGACGGGGCCCAAATGTCACGGATGATCAAAATGTTTCTTATTTTTACTTAAAAATAGATTGTGGGTGCTCGTTAGAACTGCCACAATGTGGCGGTACTAACGAACACATACATCTATATTTCCAGTAAGAATAAAAAACTAAGGTCATTCCTTGTATTTCAAACTTTTCTATAAATAAAGTGATGTTAACGTAGGTTCAAAACACAAACGGTAAAAAAAATCATGAAAAATGTCAATCTGGAAACTGATTAGTTTAAACTTAGAGGCTTTTAATGCATGTTATATGCAGCACCAACCCTTAATGGTAATGTCAATGCTTATCAGCTTTTCAAATTGCTTCTTGAACAAACATGGCACGGAACAGATAAAAAAGAAGGCATCTTGTATTTCATTTCTTTTATTTTATGAAACTAACATTTGATAATTCCAATTTTAAAGATGAAATCCAACATAGTTGTTATCCTCGGCTTAACCCTTTTTTTCGTTTACTGTACATTCCTTCTCTCTCGTAGGAGTCCATTTCTCGAATAAGTGTATTTTCAGTAATTGGAAAATAGCTTAGCATTTTTTTTTTTTTTTTTTTTTGCAAAAAGTGAAGGCCCTGATCAGACGCCGCGGTCTGCGGCGTCTGATCTGGGTCTGCACTGTTTACCAGTTTTGAGATTTCCCGTATAGTTGGTTGAAAATATTCTGGAAACTGTAAAACTTAATGGATCAATGTCACATGCATCGGATTTCATTACAATATAATTACAAAGTAAGCCAGCAATTTCCACTTATAATTTTACCCAAATGATTTTCTTCAAGAAATGAATATCGACTCATGCATGATGTCTGGACGCAGGTGCACAGTCATTCTTAATTTCTTAAGGTCACCAAAGCAACCTTAACTTTAAGCAAAATATAACAATATTTTGCTTTTTATGGTAAAAGTATTTTTCTGAATATGGCTAGGTGTATTTGATATAATATAGTGTGTCATACGAAGTGTTTCAGACAGGACTCAAACCTTGTCGTCTGATTTGTTGTCTGTTGGTCAAATTGAAGGTCACTGTTGCAAACAGTCTGCACCCAGATCATACTGCTCCTCTAATAGCAATCTGATCGTGTTCCACACTGTTCGCCCGTATGCAAAACAAATATAAAAAAGATGCAGCAGACGGCATAAACAGACAACATTTTCAAACGCAGTTTTTCTTTGCATCTTGGGGTTTAAGTTAATGAAAATGATCCTTCTCCAAGATGGGAAATAACATTATTTAGGTGATTTCTCCTAAAGTACGCACATGCGTAATATGCGTAATAGGTGCGCCTGGATAAGACGATTGAGAACTTTGGCACCGCTTTGTACATGTATAACGTAAAATGGATAGGAACGATTAAAAAGATTCTTTTTGCCTTCACAATGGCGGTGTAAAGTACGTAGTTTATGGATTTCATCTTTAAAACTTAGCAAAACCTTGAACATTCCTTTAACTATTTTGATTACCTTGTAATGCACAATAGAGTTGGCAGTTTATGTAATATTTGATGAAACAAAAGCAAGAAACAAAACACCACGAAGACACGCCTATATAATTTTGACCCCCTCGAACCCCACTTTTATACAGTACATCATGTGAACTAGTCCGTGAAATGAAGACCCCCCTATACCCCACTTTATGTAGAGAAAACTTGGGTTAACGGGAGTAAACATTATTTTTCTTATTTTTGCTCCAAGACATAGGTTGTGGGCACTCGTTAGAGCCGCCTCAATGAGGCGGTTCTAACGAGCACCCACGACCTATGTTTGCAACGAATGTGATAAGAAAAATATCACGGATTTTTAATCAGAAAAGTAGCCATTTTGGAGATGAGAAAAATGCGCTGTGTCGCAAGGGGGTGTTATCGTAATGAAAAATTGGGTTTGCAGGTGTAAACCTTACTTTTCTTATTTCTGTTCTAAAATATAGATTGTGGGTACGCGTTAGAACCGCCTCGATGACGCGGTTTTTACGAGTATCACAATCTATATTTTGAGCAGAAATAAGAGAAAAATCCCATTTTTTCATCTTAAAAATTTGATTTTTTCGGCGATAAAGGTTACAATGTATTTGTATAGTCGTGTTTTCGTAATGAAATATCATATGTAGAAGCAAAAGCTTCCGTAAGTTTGTCTTTAAATTATAACTAAACAAAGAATTTAAGCAAAACACAAATTATGAAGATAAGATACACATGTTAAGAAACGAGCACGCTCATACATGTACAGTATAATTCCGCTATTAAGACCACCTAAAATTAAGACTAATTCTGCTTTAAAAAGCTTATTTGGTAGGTTGCAGTTATTCTTTCTTTGTGTTTTCTGCATACAGTGGCCACTGGTCAGAGACCACCTTTGGGACTGTTCAAAAGTGGTCTGAAGACCACTTTTGAACAGTCCCAAAGGTGGTTTTAATATAGGAATTTTACTGTATAATCCCAGAACTTCCATGTCCGACCACCTACCAAAGACATTGGGCGAACATGAATATGCAGTTTAATAATTTCTTACCCATGTGAAAAGAGATTTTTATGTATATTTTAGTGGTACAGGGAAATTCTGACTCGCAGCTCAAAGACAACTAAAATGACATCAGACTTCTAAATTCATCAATGGCATCCATTTTGCGCCTTCAGTAAAACATCGAATCATCATCTTAACAAGTCCGTGTAATGAACACCCCTAAACCCCACTAAATATACAGAAAACTGGGGTGTACAGGGTATACATTATCTTTCTTATATTTGTTTCAAAAAATAAATTGTGTGAACTCTTTACAACCGCGGTTCTAACGAGCACCCACAACCTATGTTTGGAGTTAAAATAAGAAAAATATCACAGATTTTCATCAGAAATTCCTACTGTTTTGGAGGAATGAAAAGGTGTACGTGTTATCGTAATGTGGCGTTCAAAAGGTCATTACGATACGTGAAAGTACCAACGAATGTTTGGGCCCCCGACCCTTGGGGAAATAGATTGGGCTGCATGGTGCTTAACCCGACCGCACATGAGTACTGGTAAACCGCTTAGAAGGTCTAAGCCTGCCCAGGGAAAGTGGTGCGAGTCGGACCGCTCATGCATATAAATTGGGCGGCAGGGATTGAGCTGTCATTTCATCTCAATGTCGGGTGAAAGTCACACAAAATTGGAAGCGATGTCTCCAATATGACCTAAATAGTGTTGACGGGGACGTAAAATCTCAATTTAAACAAAACCCAAGGAATTGTTTCTCCGGCATAGCTCTAGACAAGGAGGTGAAACGAGGATAATTGAGGGATAGATATTTTTTCTTATTCCTCCATAAAACATATGTTGTGGGTACTTGTTAGAATCGCCTCCCACAACATATTGTTCTAACAAAAAATAAGGAAAATCATCTCTCAATTATGCTCATGGGTATACATTATTCTCAAAACAAAGATTGTGGGTACTCGTTAGAACTGCGAACCGCCTCACTGAGGCGGTTCTAACGAATACTCACAATCTATGTTTTGAGAAGAAATACGAACAGTATCACATTTTTAATCTGATTTTTTTTCATGTTTTGGTGGTAAACTTTTCAATATATTTGAATAGGCGTATTTTCGAATTCAGATTCTCACATATCCAAGAGTACCAAGCATAATTGTTTACAGTCCATTTAAATGTCCCCAAGTTTCACATATATCCTTCTATAACTTTCAATTGATGAGTGAAAACAAAAACATATTAAAAAGCACTTTTTGTGTGAAATGACGTGAACTGAGAGTTAGAAAAAAATAGTGTAAAAATAAATGCATTAATTATGGATGGAATTCGGTTTAACCTTTGACTTTCTCTGGACTAATTCAGCAGACGACAAAGTGATTTTTTTATTATTTTTACCTGAAAACAGGTTTTAACATTTCATGCAAGCTGTTCCCGAAAGGAGACAATTTCCATGAAATGTTAAAAACTGTTTTCTGGAAAAAAAGAGAAATATTTTAAAATGCGGTCTACTGAATTTTTACCCAGAGTGCTAAGCGTTAAAAGAACACACAAATAAAGCAGTCTAAATTGTAAAACAAATCTGGATCCAGTTGTCCAAAGCATCGTTAGCTTAACGAGAGCGTTAGTGGTCATTTTGTCAACTCTTCTAGCAAGTACAATATCTAAAATTTGGAATATTTGCGGAAAAACTGTGAGCAGCTTTTGCATTGCAAACAGCAAAAATATTAGTAGATTCGCCATATTAAATGATCAAAGTTTTAACGATACGTTAACGTAGGACGTGGTTAGTGTTATTTACTAAACACCATGACCTAGGACCCAGTTGTTCAAAGTAAACAATGTTGATACAGTACAATTCCTATATTAAGACCTTCCTTTTAGGACTGTCCCAAAAGTGGTCTGTAACTAGATGACACTAGATAGAGAATAACTATATTTTTGAAAGAATTCGTCTGACTTTAAGGTTGTCGTAATAGCGAAAATTTTACTCTATTTTAATATTCAGTATGGCAGTATTTTTTTTTTTTTAAAGGGTCAGAATTGCACCGATATTTAAGAATATTGACTCTTGTAGGAATATCGAAGGGCAGACTAGTCTTAGCGTCTCAAAATATGCATTTTATCAGCAACGCTTTCGCGATGTAACGTCACCTAATGGTAAAACTAGAAGGCATCCTAGTAAGCGTTCAATATCAAATTTGCGTGCTTTCCTCGGGTTTTATCGTTCATTTCTTATCAGTCAATATTTATAGCTGCGGACTAATAGATTGTACTTGCTAGAACATTACAAAAATCCACCCTAACGGACTCTTTAACCGTTACCACTCTATAGGCTTATTCAGCAGACGACAAGTTGATATTTTTCTTATTTTTCTCCGAAAACAGGTTTTGACATTTCTTGCAAATTGTCTCCAGAGGAGACAATTTGCAAGAAATATCAATGTCTGTATGGAGACAATTTGCAAGAAATATCTAAGTCTGTTTCCTTGGAAAAATAAGAGAAATATTTTGAATTGTCGTCTGCTGAAATTTTATCCAGAATTATAAGCGTTAATTCCCAGCCAGCAAAGAATGCCGGGCCAACGTCGGGCCGATAGCGGTACGACGTGGTAACGTCGTACCGCTATCGGCCCGACTTTGGCCCGTGGTTTGTGCTGGCAGGGAAGCTAACGATGCTGTTAACAAATGAGTCCTGAACGGAATGATTTGCTACCACCATCTAGTCTGTGGCTGCATTAGAGGATGGCTGTAACTTGGCAATACGTTCATATTGTTCATGTTCATATTTTGTAAGTTCATTGCATTCATGGAATTCATAGAGTTCATATTATAAGCACAACTCATGTTCATTTGAGATGACAACGAAGTGTTCAATGTATTCATACTCGGAAGTGACTCCGCCATGGGCTGTAAAGCGTTCATTCCGTTCATATTATTCATATGACCCATTCCATTGTTCATTGGGGAAACACTGAGATTCGATTGCATCGCGTGGTGGTCCTGCGACTTCATGAGTCCACAACTAGAATTTGGCTGACATGGTTTGCCGTCTCTTACTAGTACAGGTACCGCCACGCGTCTTGGGGACGGAAGCGGGTGTAAATCTAATCCTTTCTCTTGTCTTGCACGTTTTAACTTGTACCTATGATTCTGAAACCAAATTTTTACTTGCGTTGGCGTGAGCCGTATAATACTTGCTAAATGTTCCCTTTCTGGTGCAGATAAATACCGTTGTTGCCTGAACCTACGTTCTAGTTCGTATGTTTGCGCCTTGGAAAACAGTATCCGTCGTTTCCGCTTTTTCTGCGATTCAGAACTATTTGAATTATTATGGGAATCACCTTCCGTTATGTCATCTTCATCAGCCTCATTTTCAGAATCTTCTTCGTGTTCTGATTTGACGGAATGCATTGAATTTCCACTAATGTTATCCTGTGTTACGTCACCATTAGAATGACTTGAAGTACTTCCAGGGGAGTGGATAGATGGTATCTCTGAAAAACGAGAACAGCGAATAAATGGAGGAGAACAGTGAATAAATAGAGGCATTGACATAACATGCTGGAGAGAATTTTACACCCCACCCGGCTTGTGACAGTACAGCGCCTTGAAATAGTAACTGTTGGTGGTTTTTAACTCTGACTTTTCCCTCCATTACGAAAACACGCCTATACAAATACATTACAAACTTTACCGCCGAAAAAAAAAAACGAAATTTTTAAGCTGAAAAATTGTGACATTTTTCTTATTTCTGCTCAAAATATAGACTGTGGGTACGCGTAAGAACCGCCTCATCGAGGCGGTTCTATCGAGTACCCACAATCTATTTTTAGAGCAGAAATAAGAAAAATAAGGTATACCCCTGCAAACCCACGTTTTACCATATAAAAGTAGGGTTCAATGGGATCAAAATTATATAGGTATGTTTTCGTGATTGAATTTTACACCCCAACCGGCTTGTGACAGAACTGCGCCTTGAAATAGTAACTGTTGGTGTTTTTTAACTCTGACTTTTCCCTCTAATGAGTACCCCTGTGAAAATGTTTGAATAAACCATTCCCGCCAAAATACAACCAAATTATCTAAAAGTTTCCAAATGTATGCACTATATTTTTTTAAATGCATTTTTGTTTCTTCGCATTTTGGTTCTGAAAATGAAATGTTAAAGTATACTGAGCTGATTTAAACAGGACTTCAGAAGTATAATCAAAATTTTAAACATGAACTTGAAGATATTAAACTTCAAAGTATCTTCGAAAAGTGACACAACTATTTAGTTAATCCCAGTGTGGTTTGAAAATCAAATTGTAAATAAAAGAAAATAGTTCGGCATTGAATAAATAATATACTGATAAGAAAATGGTCAAAACGTGTTGAAAATAAATATTTAAATGTGGATTGGTATAGATGTGTTTATGTGTTTAAGAAATGAGATTTGCCAAAAACTGTATCATCGCCCTTTGTGTTTCGATTTAACCAGAGAAATTCTTTTATAAGTTGGACGTTTATTCCGTTTAGAACAACAGGTTTATTCCAATATTTATTTATTTATTTATTTTGTAAATTGCAGAGTTCAAGAAACCATAAGTCTAGCACAACTGAATATAAGATGATTTGAATATCTTTTCTGAAAGTTAAGGTCATATACGTAAGCGCAAACGTCTTATTTGATGCACAAGGTTTTAGAGAAATAAAGGGGGTTCCTCAAAGAATTAAAGCGACATAAATTGCCTTTACTAGGAAAGTTAATATCAAAATAATGCCATCACGAAAACACACATATATAATTTTGGCCCCCTTTAATCCCACTTTTATGTAGTAAAACTGGGTTTACAGAGGTAAACTTTTTCTTATTTCTGCTCTAATATATAGGTTGTGGGTACTCGTTAGAACCGCCTCGATGAGGCGGTTCTAACGTGTACCCACACTCTATATTTTGAACAGGAATAAGAAAAATACCACAATTTTTATTCTTAAAATTTTAGATTTTTGGCGAAAAAAATTTACAATGTATTTGTATGTGTGTTTTCGTAATGCGCGTAAAATTAATAAGGAATGTAATTTATATAACGTTCATTGACGGTGAACAACATCGGATTACAAGCAAAGTAAAAGGGGGTTCCCATAAACTTTGTTCGTGGTCCGATAGTGTTCATCCTTCAATAAACGATAAATAAATTTCCGTTATTTCTAATCGTTATCGTTTTCAACCATACAAAATTTGACGATTTTTTAAGCAAACTATAAAAAAAAATTGTTTAACACCATTTAACCGATTCCAAGTTAACAGCCCAAACTTGACAGAAATAGACCAACTTTTTTTTTTCAACGAAAATAAATAAATAAATAAATATTAACTGAACGTTTTTGTAGAAAAATGCATTTCAGTTACACAGACATGGGGTTTTCATCCAGTGTAAATGCTAGAACTAATGACAAATTTGTGAAATGACAAATTTGTGAAACCACGTTGGAGATTATTTGTTATCTTTTTTCTTTCTATCTTTCTTTTATCTATTATATTTTATTTATTTTGCGTCCGGTTTGGGTCTTTCAAGATAATTCCATTTTTTATTTCGAGTCGGCCGTTAATCAGGGGTTGGCGAAAACCTGAGTACCCGGAGAAAAATCCACCTGCTCTGCCATTGCAGAACTTGGCGTTTTACATGTAACCCAAGCGAGGCTCGAACCATAGCGGTGGGAGACCTAATGATTAAGAGTCAGCCCTCTTGCCCACTAGGCCTTTAACCATAACCATAGACAGGTTAACCGACGCATGTAAAACGTGCAATAAAAAGAACACTGGCAAACAGTATAGCCCCAAGATCAGACATCCGACCAGCGTCTACACAATTTGCTAAAATATGGGATTTTATATTTAACATACGAAAACGGTAAAACAGAACCTGGAAAATGTCATATGTGCCTTGACAAGCGCAAAAGGTTTTAATACAAAACACGCCTCTACAAATACATTGTAACCTTTATCTCCGAAAAAATAAAAAATAAGATGAAAAATTGTGATATTTTTTCTTATTTCTGCTCAAAATATAGATTGTTGGTACTAGTTAGAACCGCCTCAGCGTGGCGGTTCTAACGAATACCCACAATCTATATTTTAAAGCAGAAATAAGAAAAATAAGGTTTACCCTGCAAACCCTATTTCTAGTATTTAAAAGTGGGGTTCGAGGGAATCCAAATTATATAGGCATCTTTTCGTGATGTCTTCGAGCATGTCAAACAGCGACGACTCCGATCATCCTATTCAGAGTCTCACTGTTCACTAGATGGGTGCTCGGTGGCCCAAAGTGTCTCTATACAGACGGGGAAGACCACATTCTCAGAGGCGTAGCCAAAACAACCGCTTTGCCTGGGCAGGCTTAGATCCTCTAGAGGTTTACCAGTACTCGTGTGCGGTCGATTTCAGCTCTGCGTGGAAGCAACATGCAGCCCATCTATTTCTTCAAGCCCCATTTGGCGGGGGCGCCCATTGTATATTACTGGACTCTTCCATTGTTATATGTTGGACAAGTGCATTTATTATTTAAGGGGTTTCGGTTCTATTTTTTCGCTTTTATTCTATTTTGACGGAAAATCCTGTTAGCAAACAGTGTAGACACGATATCGGGGTCTCCGATCGTCTGATCGGGGTCAGCACTGTTTGCAAATGTCTTTTAATGGGTTTCCAGGTAAAAATGTGGTAAGGTAACAACTGACTTACGTGTATAGTGTTCATTGTTCTGTAGCCACCTTGCATATGGGTTTTCACTGGCATCATAACTATACTGCCCCGTCGGCATTTCAGGCACATTCGGTATTGTCCGTAAGCGTAAGGCTCCCGTCGTCGTCGTATCTGCCGGTACCGGACTGCAGGCTAACTTCCCCTCAGGTAGATCCAAAATATCTTTCACTGTGAAACTGCTCGACTTCATTATAAGGTGTTCGTCCATCTGTAAAGATGAACGCCAAGCAGAATGTAAGTATTCAGTTTAAGAAAGATGCTCACTGGCAGAATATAAGTATTCAGTTTAAGATCGAAGCTCACTGGCAGAATGTAAGTATTCAGTTTAAGGTCGAAGCTCACTGGCAGAATGTAAGTATTCAGTTTAAGATCGAAGCTCACTGTGATTAAATTGCACCCGCAAAACACTCAATCTGAAGACCAAAATCGAAAAGTCATGCTTTATCAAGGAGTTTTGCAATGATAGCTATATTTTACTGAAATTTTGTTGACACTTCGAAAGTTCAATAATAGGGGGCGGGGTTTAATTGCAAGGTTTATACCCTGGTTTAACCAGAGCTGTAATGATTTCCACTAGCAAGTTATCATTAGGATTCGTATTGGTTGATGTCTCTATTGATTGTTAGATAGGAGGTTCTTCACGACAAACGGCGATAAATTTCCATTTGAGGAAATAAGAATTGCTCTAAAGTAACTAGGTGTATTGCTATACTAGCACATAGGCGAAGATTTGCAAAGCTCCAGGTGTGCCCCCGCCAATCGGTGCTTGGAGAAATAGATTGGTCTGCATGGTCCTTCCGCACAGAGCTGAAACGAATACTGGTAAACCGTCTAATCCTGCCCAGTAAAAGCGGCATTACGAAAACACACGTATGCAAATACATGTAAATTTCAGACGAAAAATTGTGATATTTTTCTTATTTCTTCTCAACATAGACTGTGGGTACACGTTAGAACCACCTCATCGAGGCGGTTCTAACGTGTACCCACAGTCTATTCATCGAGGCGGTTCTAACGAGTACCCACAATCTATATTTTAGAGCAAAAATAATAAAAATATGGTTTAAACCCCAGTTTTAATATATAAAAGTGGGGTTCAAGGGGGTCATAATATATAGGCGTGTTTCCGTGATGTGCGAGTCGGTCCGTTCCTTAAACCCTCGCAGTTTCTTCGGGTGGTAGGGCTTGAGGTGTAATTTCAGCTCAATGACGGAAGTCCCACAAAATCGAAAGTAACGTCCCGAAAATGACATGAATAGTGTTGACGGGGACATAAAACCTCAACACAAACAAAGCACCAGGCGTCTTCGGATTTTCACAGATCATCAGGTGAACAAGTCCGTAAAAGGACCACTATAGAGAAAACTGGGGTTTACTGGGATATTCAATATTTTTTTCTTATTTCTGATCCAAGACATAGGTTGTGGGTACTCGTTAGAACCGCCTCAACGAGGCGGTTCTAACGAGCACCCAAAACCTATGTTTGTAGTATAAATAAGAATATAATTACAGAATTTCATGACAAAAAGTAGCCATATTGGAAATGTAAGAAATTGCTATATATCGCACGGGTGTGTTATTGTAATAACAATTAGTTGCATCACGAAAACACGTCTATATAATTCTGACCCCCTTGAACCCCACTTTTATATAGTGAAACTGGGGTTTACAGGGGTAAGCTTTATTTATCTTATTTCTGCTCTAATATATAGACCGTGGGTACTCGTTAGAACCGCCTCGATGAGGCGGTTCTAACGAGTACCCACAATCTATATTTTGAGCAGAAATAAGAAAAAAATGCAGAATTTTTCATCTAAACATTTTAGTTTTCTCGGCGGTAAAGTTTACAATGTAAATGTATAGGCATGTTTTCGTAATGCATGGGCTAATGAGAAGTTGACATGTATAGGCTCCATCAGTTAACCCTTATTCTGCTGAACACAGCAATCCCTACCTTTGCAAACTGTGCAGATCCGGATCAGATGCCTTAAGAAGAATCTATCTGATCAGGATCTACACTTTTGTCATGCAGTTTGTATATTGGACGAATACATGTTGTCAAGTATTTTGATTTGATGATAGTCAGAAATGGGTGCGGTTAAATAAGGGTTAATAATATAGGGTGTTTTATTTCTGTGATATTAAGATATAACTGAGGTTTACCATGGTACTCATACATCCTTATTGAAAGCATTCATTCTGGATACTCGTTTGAACCGCCTCAGCAAGGCGGTTCTTACGAATGCTACAATATATGTTTGATAATTAAAGATCAGAAAAAATAACAATTTTAGAGTAATTGGGGAAAGGTATTGCCCTAAGGGTGTGCCAGTCATCCTGATTTTTTGTTAAATTCCCAAACTATTTCCGCACGCAGAAATACGGAGACGTCCAGAGAGAGAGAGAGAGATAAAAAAGAGTCACCCCAATAAAGCAATATGACGATAAGCGTTTAAGCTTAAACGATCTAAAATGTGATAGTGAAGATATTGCTGTAATGGGCACTTGAAACATTTTTATTCGCCTTAAGCATGTATTAAATGATGTTAAGAAATTTATTTATATATTTATTTATTTCCAAGCTTTTAAATGTTTATTTGTCCTGTGTTAGATATCCGCCAAAATAATAATAATAATAAAAAACCGGATTTTATCAAATTGGAATTTACAAAATAATATCGGATTGAATAAAATCATCAAAATGAAAATAAAAAGAGTCTAATGCTGATAAGTTTGGATCTCCATAAAGATATGTAATATGTTGTGGGTACTTGTTAGAATCGCCTCATCGAGGCGATTCTAACAAGTACCCATAACTTATTTTTCCAGCGAGACATACAGAAAATTATCCTTTAATTATCAATGTTACTTCTCCTAATCTGGAGCTGCGACATGAGTATTTCAAAGAAGTCCTCAAATCACAGTAGCTGACTTCTCTAACAACTTTCAAGAACCGTCACTTCACTATGAGCAGTTAGGGCTTGAAAATGTATAAAATCTCTTGTTATCAACAAAATACTCTTTACGGCAATAATCATACTCAAGCAATCTACTTTAAAATCACTTTCATGAAGAGTTATCTTTAATATAGGTTTAAACAGCTCTCGACGATACGGATTGTAGGTTTTAAGCATAACGTCACAAGTCAATTTAAGGTGAGTGGATAAGGACTGGGTATTCTTTTCGTGTTTCACAAGTTACATTTTAGATAACTTTTGTGATTTCAAGTTTGCTCGCCTGTACCCTGACCCTGAGCTTTTAAGAAAAACGGGGTCTATGTCTAATCATGAGAACCAGGAGTATTGTTGCCCATAAGGGAATTGGATACAAATGGCATATTTCCCACACTTTTTTGAAAGGGAAACAAATTTTGGAGCTACCTATACGGACTTCCAGCCTGCTTTTTAGTAAACTTCTGAAAATGTGTGATCTACTCTTAAATGAAAGAATTTTCTCATCAGGAGTATCAACAAGTTGCCCCACTTTAATGTGAATTTTTTCCACTTAAGTGAAGACCCCACGTGCCAAGCGAAACGAGCCCATCACGAAAACACACCAATATACCCTTTAAACCCCACTTTTGTATAGTAAAAATGTGGTTTATAGAGGCATACATGATTTTTCTTATTTCTGTTTAAAAACATAGAGTGTGAATGTTTGTTAGAACCGCCTCGGTCAGAACCCCTTCGCCGAGGTGGTTCTAATGAGAAACTTTGAGCAGAAATAGGAAAAAATCTCGGATTTCTATATCTGAAAATTTTCATTTTTCGGTGGTAAAATTTTCAGTATATTTGAATAGGCGTGTTTTCGTAGTGGATTTGGAAAAGAGTTGCCTCCCTGGAAGATCAGTTCTTTCCCCCATCTTGTAGTCCCCCCCCCCCCCCCCCCCCCACCAAGTCCGGCTAAAGGTTAAGCAACACTATATAGAATAGCCGATGGCTCTTTCCGGTGGTTCCAGATCACAAATATATAGAAATAATTTCTCGTGTTTTTCTTTGTTCATTTGATTTGAGGTTTAACGTTCCCATTAACACAGTTGGGATGTTGCTTCTAATTTTGGGAGACTTTCATCCGACGTTGAGATGAAATGAGATCTCATACCCTGCCGCCTAATGAAACCAAAAGGGCTTATATGCATGAACGGTCCAACTCGCATCGACTGGTTTACCAGTACCCATGTGCGGTTGGTTTTGGCTCTGCGTGGAAGCACCATTCAGCCCAATCTATTTCTCCTAGCCCCGATGGGGGCCTTAGGATCTCTCCTTTAATTTTACTATGAAAAAATAAGTTTCCAGCAAGCACAAAACAGCGGGCCAAAGTCGAGCCTACATCGTTACGAAGTTTCAATGTCAATCCGACGTTGACGGCTAGGTTGTGCGTAGTCGTTGCGCCTTGATTTCCTGAGTAACATTTTCTATCTATTTAGCATCCGAATTATGACATTTTTGCAATATTTTGTGCCGGAACATGAGAAGACATTATTTTGCCATGAAAGATAATAGTCCTTGTACTCGGGGCGCGCAAACCAAAATAGGTGTATTCGAGCTTGGGCGCTCAGCAGACTGCGTACATACTTAGACTGCAACCTCCCTTGTATACATGAAGGACAATTAGGTCTATGATCACCCACACAGCACACAGCGAAGACTATGATCAGCAGGCTGATCTGAGTCTTTGCCGGGCGCACATTTCCGGATAAATAGAAACGTACATGTGACAATATCTAATGCCTCCACTAATAGTATGTGAGATTTTTATATGCCCCTTTATGCACTTCGACGAGTATGGTGGTTTCAGTCATTCACAATCAGGTACACTAAATGTTCCCGACATCATAATATAGGCTAAGGGTACTCCGGTTTTCGCGCACCTCTAATTAACGATCGGCTCGATATGAATGAAATAATCTTGAAAAGAGCCGTACAACAAACAACAAATGCAGGCTAACCTTTATTGCTAGTTTGCTCAATCTATAATTTCTTATCGTACAAATGTGTATATTTTGCATCTTGTTTTGTTTCAACCCGTTGTTTCATAATTTTACAGAGCGCCACAATTGGAGAAATATACTGGTCTGAATGGTGCTTCGAGAGTACTGGCAATCTGCTAAGAGGGTCTAAGCCTGCCCAGGTAAAGTGGTGCAAATCAGACCTCCCCTTAAACGCTATCTGTTCCTTATGGGCGGTAGGGCCGAAGTTGAAATCATTATTGTGGTGTATCGGAAGCAACGTTTCCAAAATGACATCAATAGTGTTGATTGGGGCGTAAAGCCTCAACACAAACAAACAAACAAACAAGGGGCCACAAGGTAGATTAGCGTAATGTTGTCCGAAGATAAGTTGAAAGTGACGTCAACGAATGTTTTTGTTATTAAGCATTGTCCACTGTTTTCAAAAGGTAACGACACTTCGGTAATGAAAATTATAACTTATAATCTGTCTTGCCAGCCAATGATGGGTATGATAATGATAACCGTGTAACCTGTCAAACCTGCCTGTCGTGGTATACTCTTTTACGTCACTGTTTACTTATCCTCCGACAACAGAACATGTAATCATGAGTGTCACACTCTCAAAATATTATATAGATAGATGAAATAAATAAGACCCGTTTTTGCTTGCTGCAGCATGTATGATATAAGTAATCGTCATATTTTAACTGATGCACTGGCAGTATTCATTACGCAAACACGCCTATACAAATACATTGCCACCTTTATCGCCGAAAAAAAGAGAAAATCTTATGATGAAAAATTGTGATATTTTTCTTATTTCTGCTCAAAATATAGCTTGTGGGTACTCGTTAGAACCGCCTCATCGAGGCGGTTCTAACGAGTACCCACAATCTATATTTTAGAGCAAAAAAAAAAAAAAAAAGAAAAAGAAAAGAAAAAATAGGTATACCCCCGGAAACTCCAGTTTTACTATATAAAAGTGGGATTCAAGGGGGGGTCAAAATTATATAGGCGTGTTTTCGTGATGATATAAGTAATCGTCATATTTGAACAGATGCACTGACAGTATTTATATACTCATAAGAATATGATAGTATAGATATAGTTTAGGAGGGAAATCTAAATCAGTAAATATTAGAACATTCTTTGTCAATATACAATGTTCATTTTGCACTAAACAAATATCTCATTATAAAACCAAACATCACAAGAGTTTTCACTGACTCTTCCCTGAACGGTAATGTTTGTCTAGGGGCGGTTGACATTCTGTCATCAAAATCTAAGGTTTGTCGTGTTCAAGTTGCTGATTTTAGACCTTGTTCGTTCCACCCATGTCTGTTTCTAACATACCATTACGAAAACTCGCCTATACAAATACATTGTAAACTCTTTATCGCCGAAAAAAATGAATATTTTACGGTAAAAAATTGTGATAGTTTTCTTATTTCTGCTCAAAATAAAGATTATGGGCACTCGTAAGAACCGCCTCATCGAGGCGGTTCTAACGAGTACCCACAATCTATATTTTCGAGCAGAAATTAGAAAAATAAGGTTTACCCCTGTAAACAGCTTTACTATATAAAAGTGGGGCTCAAGGGGATCGAACTAATATAGGCGTGTTTTCGTGCTGTGTCCAGATACGGAGGAGAAGCGAGCATGATAACATGATGATTTGCCTAATTTTGTTAGAAAAATATGTTAGTGGTACTTGTTAGAATTGCCTCGATGAGGCGATTCTAATAAGTGCGTCTGATCGGGGCCTCCACTGCTTGCTAAAAGTTCAATCATTTTCCAAATCAGTTTTGAAGAAAACACAACCTAACACCTCTAAATTTTGGAATGGACTCATGGTAAATATAAGTAGGAAGATTCCATTTGGTACAAAAAGGGTTAATGGAGAGATAAGATAATATATATCCCAAAATAATCCTCATTATTCCTCCTCATCTGGAGGAGGGTATCCTTCTCTGCTTTGCACCATGACAAGCAGGTACACACTTCATTTAAAGCCAAGGCTTATGGTATGGTTTTGAGTTTTACGGCTCAGTCAACACTATTCAGGTCGTGTCAAGCCGGTCAGTTAACAAAATAAAAGCTTGTAACGAAGCGATCATTCTCCGCGAAAGAATGTAGAGGATCTAGCGGGGATCGAACCCACCATCTCCTTATCACAAGTCAGACGCGCATCCGACTGAGCTACCGAGGAAGAGTCAAGGGTACAGCTTTCTTTTCTACGAGGGTAAGTCAATAAGTAACCAGCCTATCCCATTTCCAGTTGACCGAGACAACCAAGATTTTCATGCCTTGTTTCAAAACATATTTTAGGCATGAGGGCAAACTTTTCGCCAAAAGTTGAGTACCATGCTGTAATTCGGTACCCGTATTTGAAAGGGTAAACAGGTCAGGAAATATATTGCGAGTTGACCAATGTTTATGGGTCTTCTGCACCATCGTATGCACAAGCTAAATTCTGGGTTGGGGAATTCAAACGCGGTAGAATGTATTTAGAAGACGAAACCAGGTCTGGATGCCCATCAGATGCCACCGATGAAGACATGTGTAACAACGTACGGGATCTGGTGTACTCTGATTGGCGAATTAAGGTGGAAGAAATAGCGAATACATTACACATTTCACATGGTAGCGTTTCAACAATTTTACATGTTCGCTTAAGTATGCGCAAGCTAACAGCCCGTTGGGTCGTCCCAAAATCCCTTAGTGACGAGTAAATGACAATCAGAGAATCAGTTTGCAGCGCATTGTTGAAGCGGTTTAGGTCAAAGGCAGATGCCTTGCTTTCACGTCTGGTGACTGTTGATGAGACCTGGGTTCATTATTATGAGCCAGAGAATAAACCTCAAAGTCGACAATGGGTAGGGCAGAGGACTCCAAAGCCATAGAGGTTCAAAACGCAACTCTCTGCTCGCAAGGTGATGGCAACTGTGTTTTGGGACGCACAAGGCGTTATTATGTTGGGCTTTCTAGCAAAGAAAGGTACAATAACAGGTGCGTATTATGCAAAGATGCCCGACCAACTGAGAACTACGATCCGTGAAAAGCGCCGAGATAAACTCTCCAAAGGGATTCCGCTCCAACAAGACAATGCAATAGTCCACAATTGCAAAATTGCAATGGATGCTGTTACGAGCTAATACCGCACCCCGCCTGTTCTTCGGGCTTAGCTCCTAGTGACTATTTCCTTTCCCCAAACTAGAAAAAGGATATCTGTGGACGTCATTTCCGGCCAAACGAAGAAGTCGTGGCGGAAGTTGAGGAGTGGGTCGGAGACAAGGACCCTGGCTTCTTCAGTTCTGGGCTGATGGTACTGGAACAGCGTTGGTCCAAGTGTATCATTCTAGAGTGCAATTACATCGAAAAAGAAGAGATCACCAAGAAATAAGTTAGGCTGGTTTTAGAGTTTGGCTGTTTGTTTGTTTTTTTACTGACTCGCCCTTGTGGTACACTTGTTCGTGCTTTCTCTCCAACCAGCTTGTGAACGAAGCCCTGGAACCACCAGGCCACTCATGTCTTTAGGACACTACTTTTACTTCCACTTAACGTCGCTTTCCATCACGTGAACAAGTCCGTGAAATAAAGACCCCGTAAACCCCACTTTATATAGAGAAAACTGGGGTTTTTTTTGGGGGGGATAAACATTATTTTTCCTTATTTCTGCTCCAAGACATATATAGGTTGTGGGTACTCGTTAGAACCGCCTCAATGAGGCGGTTCTAACGAGCACCAATAACATATGTTTGTAGTATAAATAAGAAAACTTTTATGGATTTTCGTAAGAAAATTGGCCATTTTGGAGATGTGAAAAAAAATGAACTATGCCGCACGGGTGTGTTATCGTAATGAATGGCAGGCATTTGGTTTTATGCAGCTCACAGAGCCTGTCGCTTTAGACAAAATAGTACAACTTTTTTACAAAACAAACGAATAAGTGCATTAGAATGGGGATAGCTATATTGGAAATAGTCATACGGTCGCAAATTCCGTTTTACGGCTGCACTGACGCGTCGCCGTAAAATATTTTCCGACTGTAAATCCGCCGATTTACCTTTTCGATACAGTTATCCATTTTCTTGTGTGTGTGTGTGGGGGGGGGGGGTCCCTTTCAATCTTTTTCACTCATGTCGAGCCGATCGTTTATCAGAGGTGGGCGGAAATCGGAGTACCCGGAGAAAAACCACCTGTCTTTCCGTTAGATCCATTTTTGAAAATGGGAACTGTTATTAAACTTAAAAGAACAGCATCAGCCCTATACACTCAATGACTTCTTAGGAGTTGATTTTGACTAGTTTTAGCTTGTCAACTTATACTGAGAGATTAGGACGAAAATCTTAAGTCTGGTAAGGGTTTCACTAACGTTTTATATAAAAAAATTGCAACTTTGCAATTAAACTGTAACTGTAATTCAGTTGGATTTTGATTTGTAATGTTGCAACCAAAGTTGGTGACGGATTTTCATTAAATGCTCCACTCCCTATAGAAGCGCTAAATAAACCAGCCTCGATAGCGCAGTGGTTAGCGCGTTCGACTCATGATCGAGAGGTTGTGCGTTCGAATCCGACCACCGGTATCGAGGTGTGTCCTTGGGCAAGACACGTAATGACACTGCCCCACTCCACCCAGGTGTAAGTGGGTATCAGTGGTGTAAAAGCCACTGCCTCTCTCTCTCGCGCGCGTGAAAACACCCGGAACGAGTGTTCGAGAGCGATTCAATAAGCTTGAAGCTTTCATTGCAATCGAACTAAAATAAATTAGTATAAACTAAACTAAATAAACCAAATGACTAAAGATCTTCGCAGATGTTGGCTATAGCACATGTATCTTTCTACTCTACGAGCTCCCCGTGAGTCTTTGGTTCTGGTTAGTTGACAAGTAGGAATGGATACATCTTCAGGGGAGGTAACTCCTGCAAAAGTATTTTCATCTTCCATGTCAAGAGGGGTCAACTCTTAAAAGAAAGAATTTCCTGCTGAGGAGCAAATTCTTTCGTTTAAAAGTTGACCCCTTTTTCAGTGGGACAGCCTTTAAACAAAAGCGAACAGAAAGTCTCGAAAGTTGTCTCCCTTGGAAAAAATGGCGGAAAATCTGTTACTTGGTGGATTTTGACCATTTTTTTTTTACAAGAGCGACAACTTTCAGGACTTCCTGTTTGCATTAGGAGCAAATTCTTTCTTTCAAGAGTGCACATCAATTTACACCGGAAGACAAAAGTCGCGTTGCATCCCCACCTCCCACCCCCACCCTCACGAAGATGTATCTATTCCCCTTCAAAGCAAATTGTTCCAAAAGGACCCAGTCTTGGAAACTGTGAACCGGTCGCCCGTCTTTAAAGCGTGTACTCATTTATTGTAACCCTTTTCCTGCTGAATAAATTGATTTTTTCTTTTTGTTTCGGTTTTACGGCCCTTTCAAGATTATTTCACTCATATCGAGCCGCTCGTTAATCGGAGGTGGGCGAAAACCGGAGTATCCGTGGAAAAACCTCCTGACCTTCCGTTGCAGGACTTGGCGTCCCACATGTGACCCGAGCCAGGCTCGAACCCACAACGGTGAAAGACCTAAGGATTAAGAGTCAGCGCTCTATGAATTAAATACATAGATTTAGCTACACCCATTTCTGACTGTCAACCAATCAGAGTGCATAATACAATGTATTCGTTCATTTCACAAACAGATTGACAAACAGATCCTGAGCAGATGGCATTTTCAGATAGATCTATGCTGTTTGCAAAAGTAAGAGTTGTCATCACAAAAACACGCCTATTTGATTTTGAACCCATTGAACCCCACTTTTATATAGTAAAACTTGGGTTTACAGGGGGAGAGCTTATTTTGCTTATTTTTGCTCTATAGATTGTGGGTACTCGTCAGAACCGCCTCGATGAGGCGGTTCTAACGAGTACCCACAATCTATCTTTTGAGCAGAAATAAGAAAAAATATCACAATTTTTTATCCTAAAATCTTCGTTTTTCGGCGGTCAAGTTTACAATGCATTTGAATATGTGTGTTATCGTAATGTGTGGATAACGGTAAGATGTTCTATAAAACTATAGCTTGCCATTGCTTGCTATCTGGTTTTCTTTCCGTGCCCGTTAGTACCGATTTAGTCACTCTATCAACTACTTTGATGGTATTATTGCTAATTAAAATGTTCTGTTTTGCTGTCATCAAATGTCAGAAGATAATCTTGGGTCCATTAACGCCTTAAAAGCGGTAGATGACAACCTTGTAAGTTGAAAATCTATTTGACACCCAGGTTCTACAACAAGAAAAGTGTTTTGCCATAAACATTTTTCATGTTTAAGTCTAACATAACAGGTATACATCATAATAGTTCGAACGCATCAGGTTTGTGGGTGTTTAAAAACGTGTAACGTTGGTAGGGCCTACGGTATTCGGTTTTTATTATTATTATTATTATTATTATTATTATTATTATTTTATATTGGAACTATATCATTGTTGATTGAAATTTACAAGACTTATAAATTTGGCTTGACATTACGAAAACTCAACTATACTTATACACTCACTGTAATTGTTACCACCGAAAAAACGAAAATTTTAAGATGAAAAAATGTGATATTTTTAATTCTGCTCAAAATATAGATTGTGGGTACTCGTTAGAATCGCCTCATCGAGGCGGTTCTAACGACTACCCACAGTCTTTGTTTTAGACCAGAAATAAGAAAAATAAGTTTTACCCCTGTAAACCCCAGTTTTACTATATAAAAGTGGGGTTCAAGGGGGTCAAAACTATATAGGTGTGTTTTCGTGATGGCTGTTTTGTGTCGATTGGACACGATGTTATTTGCATATCGTGTTAATAAGTCCGTGTAATACCCCACTTTAAAAGAAAAAAGTAAGGTTTACATATAGTATTCATAATTTTTCTTATTTCTGCGCCAAGCCAAAGGATATGGGTACTCGATGAGGCGGTTCTGACGAGCACCCGCAACCTAAATTTTGAGTACAAATTAGAAAAATATCACAAATTGTACTCAGAAAAATAACCATTTTGGAGATATGAAAGAATTCAGGTGTTTTCGTAATGACAGAAAAAAAACAGCTCTCACACTGCTGATGATCACGAGACTACCACTGACCAATAAAACCTAACCGCGCGCAAATCAGACTAAAGGTGTTGCCTTTTGTTTAACCCTTTACTGACAATAGATTCTTCTACCCAATATATTTGGAAAGGTCCAGTTACAATATATGGGAGACTGGCTTAATTTAATGATTTGTTGGTGAGTTTTAGATCAACTGCCTTACTTTAAGCAAACGATGGAGAGATCCTGATTGGACGCCGCTGATAGCGGCGTCAAATCAGGTCTTCACAGTTTGTCAATGTCAGAGTGGAGATCCTGATAAGCGGCGTCTAATCATGATCTTCACAGTTTGTCAATGCCCCATCTTTGGGACGCTTGATATATATAGATTGATAAGCGGCGCAAGAAGAAGAAGAAGTCGCATGCATCGAAAAGTGCGTTTCAATATTGAACACAGAAAGAGCAATTTCAGTCAACACTCCGAGATGGACCCCCACACATCGGGGCTTGGAGAAATCGACTGGGCTGCATGATGCTTCCACGCAGAGCGGATACCGGCCACACATGAGTACTGGTAACCACCTAGAAGGTCTAAATAGAAGTTAAGGCAATGATCAGGAATCGATACAATTAACCCACAGCTCCCATCAGAGACACCAAAGAGAAAGAAACACAAACATGAAACAACTAGGCCCTAATGGAAACATCAATAGCGGAAAGCCAAAAGGACAGTTACTTTCCCACAAAATGGCCAATTGGCTATCCAAAACAAAATAACACAAGTGACACACACACACAAACCATAACAAAAATAAACCGCGACAGAAGAACCGCATTGGAACGGTCAGTGAAACGAGTTCCATTGAGGGGCTTAAATCGATTTTACGTTGCCACAATACTTCCGTCGCGTTTGCCAAGCACAGTGGTGTGAGTCGGCCCGTCCATGCATATAAACCCTACTGGTTTCACTGGGCGGAAGGGATTGCGATGTGATTTCATCTCATTGTCGAGTAAAGTCCTACAAAATTGGAAGCATCGTCTCCAAAATGACCCGAATAGTTTCGACGTGGACGTTAAACCTCAAATCAAACAATCACTCTCCGAGACAATCGACACAGCATCGCTGTCAAACCTTTGATTTTAGATTAAGAAAATGTAGATCGCCTGAAGTTTACTGTAGTCTAGCAAAAGAATCTTGCATTTTGTAATAGATTTTTTTCTTATTTTGGTTTTACGGCCCTTTGAAGATAATTTCACTTATATCGAGCTGATCGTTAATCAGAGGGGGTCGAAAACCGGAGTACCCGGAGAAAAAACACATGACCTTCCGTTGCAGAACTTGGCGTCTCACATGTGCCCCGAGCCAGGCTTGAACCCACAACGGTGAGAGACCTAATGATTAAGAATTAGCGATCTTATCTTCTAGGCCACGGAGGCCCTGTAATAGATATAAGTAATTTTATTTGAATTTCTGTAAAACGTGAGCTCACAATCGCTGATAAAGAAGTTAAATCTGTATGAGGTAGACAAGAGAATACCACCCAAATCCTTCAGTTTACCCATCATGCATTTGTCTCCACGAAACCTGATATGGCCATCAAGGAACCGATTATAGAAAGACAAACTCTTGGCCAGCAGTACAAATTTACCGTTTTACTTTGTAAACAAGATTATGTGAAATCCCGTTGGTGGCAAACGCAATATAAGAAAGATTGTGTTTGAACAGGGGCGACAGACTTCCCCCCCCCCCTACATCTTGTTATGTGAATTTTATTTCTCTCTCTCTCTCTCTCTCTCTCTCTCTCTCTCTCTCTCTCTCTCTCTCTCTCTCTCTCTCTCTCTCTCTCTCTCTCTCTCTCTTATTTTGACACCAGTTTCAGGGAGGCTGAGAAAGCCATTTGGAAGTATATTACGAAAAGGCGCCTATACAAATTCAATGTAAACTTTACCGCCGAAAAAAAAAACACGAAAAAATTCAGTTAAAAAATTGTGATATCTTTCTTATTTCTGTTCAAAATATAGATTTTGGGTACACGTTAGAACCGCCTTGATGAGGCGGTTCTAACGAGTACCCACAATTTATATTTTGAGCAGAAATAAGAAAAATAAGGTTACCTCTGTTAATCCCGGTATTACTATATAAAAGTGGGGTTCAAGGGGTGAGAATTATACAGGCGTATTTTCGTGATGAGAAAAAATAGTAGACTTGTGTACGTATCGTTTAAATGTGACAAATATGCTTATATTTTTTTTATGAAAAGGTGTCAGTAAGTTTTGTAGAAGCTACTCAGGTTCTTCATCAAAATACCAGAATACTGGATAATGAACTCTGATATGACCACTAACGCCCGGGACAGTTAAGCTAAGTACGCTTTGAACACAAGGCCAAGACGTTACTGCACTGATCGGCCGTCTTGGTTCTAGATCTCAAGTAGTATATTTTCCGAGGCTAAATCCATATAAATCCCAACATTTAAATTTTAAATGTTTTACCATGTTTGCTATCTAAATTAATTTGTTTTCTCTAGATAATGTAAGTGTGCATATGTTAAACATAGTTTATCGATTCCTAGATGAATTATTGAGAGGTTTGCCTAGTCTTGGTTGTCGCTTGTTTGTCCATGTCTGATTTTAGCTTCAATATTAATCTTATTTACTGGTATCCAGTGGCAAAGGGAGATCTTTTCATGTTTTGGAAGAAGTATTTGACTATTTTTCAGTTGCACAACCATTGCATTACAGCTGTAATTTCTATCCATTGAAATAAACAAAACGATTTACTGCGGGATGTGTTTTTATCTTTCCCACAATTCATCTTTATCTGTAATCTCGGGAGTTTCTGTGGGACTTAAATGCGGGACGGTTGTATCGAAACAGTTTAATCGAATTGGCATGTTTATCAAAAGTTTGCATAAACACTGGTCTAAACTTTCAAACTTTCACACAGTTTCAAAATGTTTGTCTCGTTCTCTTAAAAATAACCACATATCGTAAATGACATAAAATGCACAAACATAAGAAACAATGTTACAATTTTGAATCAACAGTTTTAGAGCTAGTATGTAACTTGAAAGACATAAATTGAACAAGAGGTGCCATGATATAGGACAATTTATCACACTGAACCATATGGGCCCCGTCAAGCGATTTTGGTACTTATCGCCTATGCATCCGCGCAGTCTCGCCAGAACCTTCGCTGCTCGCTCATACAAGCAGTGAATCAAGAGGAACCTTCAGACAGAAAGCCATATCCCTGGCCCCTCTGAATGGCTGGGCATGCGCAGTTAAAATTTGTCATGACGGAATGCTCGAAGACACAAATTCGCTTGGCGGGGCTCATATGAGCTCATCTACCAATATCTAAAGAAAAAACACCAAGGGTAACTATTTTTAAGTACGAAAGAGCATTAGGGCCAGGTATACTTTTTTTCTTTTGATAGGTATCTCGAAATTTCGACTAAGTATCTCGAAATTTCGACTTAGTAACTCGAAATTTCGACTTACTGACTCGAAATTTCGACTTAGTATCTCGAAATTTCGACATAATAACTCGAAATTTCGACTTAGTATCTCGAAATTTCGACATAATAACTCGAAATTTCGACTTATTAACTCGAAATTTCGACTTAGTATCTCGAAATTTCGACTTAGTATCTCGAAATTTCGACTTAATAACTCGAAATTTCGACTTAGTAACTCGAAATTTCAACTTAGTATCTCGAAATTTCGACTTAGTAACTCGAAATTTCGACTTATTAACTCGAAATTTCGACTAAGTATCTCGAAATTTCGACATAATAACTCGAAATTTCGACTTAGTAACTCGAAATTTCGACTTAGTAACTCGAAATTTCGACTTAATAACTCGAAATTTCGACTAAGTATCTCGAAATTTCGACTTACGAGATATTAAGTCCTATACACACAGTTAATGATGAACACCCCCGTATCATTATACCCCAGCTTTGAAAACAAGTTTACATCAAGCAGATTATGCAAATTATGTTATAACATTGTGAGACTATGGTCATTATCGGCTTACTTGTATCTTGTAAACGCCAATGACCTTTCTCAGTTTATTTTGTCACATGTTCTTTCATTCTTCTTTCTCTCTATATTGGCCAATGTTAATTTTATCAAATATTTCTCAAGAACCATAAAACTAGAGGCCCAAAACATATGTATCATGTAAGAGTCAGAGGGTTTTCTGTCTCATCAGGACGTCGCGCATTCAATCCCGTTTCACGGCCCCCGCCCATCGGGGCTTAAATAAATGGATAGGCTGAATAGTGCCTCAACGCAGAGCTGAAATACCGTCCGCACACGAGTACTGGTAAATCGCTTAGAGGAGGTAAAGCGGTGCGAGTCGGACCGTCCATGCTTATAAACCCTATTGGTTTCATATTGGTTTCATAAGGCGACAGGGCGGCCCCGCCCATCGGGGCTTGAAGAAATTTAGGGGCTGCATGATGCTTCCACGCAGAGCTGAATCCGACCCGCACACGTGTATTGGTAAACCGATTAGAGGATCTAAGCCTGCCCAGGCAAAGCGGTGCGCAAGAGTCGGACCGTCCATGCTTATAAACCCTATTGGTTTCATTGGGCAACAGGGCTTGAGATGTCATTTCATCTCAAAGCCGGGTAAAATTCCCACAAAACCTCAAATCAAACAAACAGTGCGACAGGGCTTGAGAAGTCATTTCATCACAACGTTGGGTAAAAGTCCCACAAAAGTGGAAGCAACGTCTTCAAAATGAACTATACAGTGTTGACGGGGACGTTAAACCTCAAATCAAACAAACAAATTCAACCCCGTTTCAGTAAAATAAAAGCGGGCTAAAATTCATATTTGACAGCTTTTTTTGGGTATCAAACTTTCTCATCGTGTGCTGTAAAAATCATGTATAGATCAAAGCACCGACAGCACTGTTGGGTCGATTGTCTTCGAGTGTGGATTTGAACATGTTTCGTTTATCCTTTAAATTCCTATACTATAAGCAATATGTGTAGATTCTGATCAGCCGCCGCACTTGGGTCGATTAATTATCAATTGACTAAAAGTTACTAACTACAGAAGCTTCCCGCCTTCTATTGACCTCGTAGCTATCACTGACCATGTTCAAAATCCAGGTCGAGCTATTTATAGCAGCGCTATAGTCTTTCCTTGTGACGTCAGTGCCCCATGTAGACTGGGTCGGGGAACATGGACATTGCAAACAGTGTAGGCCCTGATCAGACGCCGCAGAAGAGAGCTTCATTAAATAACCGGTACGTTCATGGTGTAGATGGTCAGCGATAGTCACGTGGACAATAGCTATAGGTTGTTACTTTGGGTCGAATGAAAAAAAAATCGACCCAAAAGATGGTAAACTATGCAACACAAACACCATGACTAACTTAACAAAGCAACAACCGGACAGAAAATGCGTTATCAGAATACGCTGCGTGTTCAAGATGTATCATTTTGACAGAGCAGCAGATTCCTAGACCCTTCGTTTCATCCCATCGGTCAGACGTCGAAATTGATGGCTGGTCAGCTCTAGCCAGACGTGTGTGTGGTGGTGGGGGAGTGGGGGGGGGGGGGTGGGTGTGTTCAATGCTCTGTATTCGACGCCCAAGAATCTCCCAAATATGTTCCAGGGGATTCAAATTCGGGCTTCTAGCTAGCCAAGCCAATGTCTCAATTCCATAACGGCGGGGTCTAGCACACAGGTCCAGTGGCAAATGATTCGTTTTCAAAATGAGGCATGACTTCTTAACATGCAAAAATATCCAAACTCCATATTTAAACCGTGATAATGAAGTTGTGGAAAGTTGGTTATGACATCTGAGGTCTACTTTCAACTCTGAGTTGACCATAACAAGATTCCTGTTATGGCTAATCCCTATTCAGAGTTGAATGCACAACGCAGATCACAAAGTCATTTTCGAGCTAGTATGTAGACATTATAGTTAGTCGAAATTTTGAGTTAGTATGTCGAAATTTCGAGATAGTAAGTCGAAATTTCGAGTTATTAAGTCGAAATTTCGAGATAATAAGTCGAAAATTCAAGATATTAAGTCGAAATTTCGAGTTACTAAGTCGAAATTTCGAGATATTAAGTCGAAATTTCGAGTTATTAAGTCGAAATTTCGAGATAATAAGTCGAAATTTCGAGATACTTAGTCGAAATTTCGAGATATTAAGTCGAAATTTCGAGTTATTAAGTCGAAATTTCGAGATACTAAGTCGACATTTCGAGATATTAAGTCGAAATTTCGAGTTATTAAGTCGAAATTTCGAGATAATAAGTCGAAAATTCGAGATATTAAGTCGAAATTTCGAGTTATTAAGTCGAAATTTCGAGATACGAGTCAAAAAATAAAAGTTAAAGTGGCCCTAATGCTCTTTCGTATTTAAGCGAATGCTCCGTAAGAAACTCGAATAAGAAATTAAAAAGTTATATGACTGCAATATTCTAAAACCAATGGGCTAAAGCTTTCTTTCATTTTTGAGCCAAGTTTTATCAAACAGCATAGGCTCGAAGAGCTCATTAGTGGTTAAAATGTTAACTTTTATAGCATGTACAATAATTTCGCCCCCCACCCCCAATCCCCAAGGGAAGAGGGGGGCAGATTGTTTTGGGGAGAATCCAGTTTGCTTCCACGTCCGTTTTTGCGTCGGCGTAGCCTGTCTGAAGCATATATCTCCTGTACCGATCAATCTTGAACGGTTCCATCACTAGGATGGGGAAAAATAACCATCAGATTTTTATGGCCTTGGCTTTATTTTCAAGGTAAATCAGTAATTATAACAGAAATGAATGCATCTCGTTTGTAACGATTGTAACGACGGGTGTCGTTCTCCTTTAACAACATAAACTATCGTTTAAACGTCTTTGTTTGTTTGATTTGAGGTTTAACGTCCCCGTCAACACTGTAAAGGTCATTTTGGAGACGTTGCTTCCAATTTTGTGAGACATTTACCCGACATTGAGATGAAAAGACACCTCAAGCCCTGTCGCCCAATGAAACCAACAGGGTTTATTAACATGGACGGTCCGCCTCGCACCGGGGTTCCTGGACAGGCTTAGATCCTTTAAGCGGTTTACCAGTACTAGTGTGCGGGCCAGATTCAGCTCTGCGTGGAAGCATCATGCAGCCCATATATTTCTTCAAGCCCCTATGGGCGGGGGTCTTTAATTCTTTTTTCTCTTTTCTTAGTATAAGAGCAGAAGGGAATTTGAAACAGCACAGTATCCCGTTTTAACAACTTATTATGTCCAATAATCAATTTAAAGCTCCCGTTTTAACAATACAATACAGTGTATATCGTCTCATTTTTTTAAATTTTCGTTTCGCTTCTATTGATTTCTTTTCTCATAAATATTGGAATAGAAATCGCCATTCCGGGGTTCCGTAGTACGTTCTAAAAACCGGTTCCTTTCATCAAAATAGAATTAGACACTACATTGTCACAACTTCTATATTAACATTGTTATCTCGGAAGCGCGACTAGAAAAATGAATTATGAACAGTTCGCTATCAAAACAGTGAAGGTATACAGTTATATCGCACTGAGTTATACTCGTGGTAGTCACAATCAAAGGACACAATCGGCACAACGTGAGAGAACTTTGCCATGTCGTACATTCACTAGTGGTTTGAAGCATAGGCTATGAATTCAGGAGCCTCTTGAAATCCTGTACATTCATTAGTGGTATGAAGCATACGCTATGAAATCAGGAACCTCTTGAAATCCTGTACATTCATTAGTGGTATGTAGCATAAGCTATGAATTCAGGAACCTCTTGAAATCCTGTACATTCACTAGTGGTTTGAAGCATACGCTATGAATTCAGGAACCTCTTGAAATCCTGTACATTCATTAGTGGTATGAAGCATATGCTATGAATTCAGGAACCTCTTGATATCCTGTACATCCACTAGTGGTATGAAGCATACGCTATGAATTCAGGAACCTCTTGAAATCCTGTACATTCACTAGTAGTATAAAGCATACGCTATGAATTCAGGAAATTTTTGAAATCTTGCCTTTTATCAAAATTTGAAAACGTTCATAATACATGTAGTCCATTAGATGACATAAATAACAACAGCAACAAAAACAACAATATATATATATAATGGAGGAGGGGTTGTGGTGGGGCGGCATTGAGAAAAGATGAATATCAGACAAAACACGAATGAAATGGCAGATCTTTTTTTTTATAATTTAAAGCTGGAAGTTTTGTGGGTCAGCAACCTTCGCTTTTTGCAGAACAGATTTCCAGCGTTGATGCTCCGACACATCACAGACAGTAGAGATACTTAGAAGTCTATGCTGAAAATATGGTTTCTTTTTTTTTCTGTTAACTCAATAGTTTATCCATTTGCTTGAAGTATATTAAAAGGTAAGGTTGCGGACCTTGATCGGCTACTTACTTCCTCAATCATCCATATTATCCTGAGATTATTACAATACATTCATGATAACGAGTGTCGTTCATTATTACACCTCACAGTTTTCAGAGATAAAACAATTACGACAACAGGTTGCGTCTCAGTACCTCACCTTGCAGCATTCCTATGTGTCTGCGAAATCATAACAACCAAATTATGTAAACTGATGTTGCTGTTGGACATCATAAATTCTTCACAGAAGAAAAGCACAAAATCAATGCGGAACTATATCTCTTTGCACTTCTAAATCTCTCTTATCACCATTTAGCGATTTTCTCAAGCTTTTAACGTTGTATTAATCTTAATATAGGCTACTCGATAATTATTTTAATGTTATGGGTGACACTTTTTAAGATGGGGGTGTTAAACGATGAAGGACTGCTGCTTTGATACCCGAATGGTGATATTAAAAGGCTTAACTCATATTTACATTATATTTCATACAATTTTTCTTTGAAAGACTGGATGTTCTCAAGATTATATGAATATTATATTACTCGCGGAAATGATTTCGAATTTAGTTGATTTCATTACCCCTCCAATTTAAATGAAGGATTAGTGTATTGGTTACGGTTAGTTTGTTGACAGGATTTTCGGAAAGATTGCTCTCTGAATGAACAAACGTAACACGTGAGAAAGTTTTATAATAGATAGTTTCACTGAATTAAAGCATGAAATTTGATTAATTCATCGACCACCTGCACTTGAATATGCCTACTACTCCTTTCATTTTAGCGCAAGATAACGAAACGCGCAGTTATACTGAAATAAGCTGGTGTGAATATGAATTTTAGAGAGAGAGAGAGAGAGAGAGAGAGAGAGAGAGAGAGAGAGAGAGAGAGAGAGAGAGAGAGAGAGAGAGAGAGAGAGAGAGAGAGAGCGGTTGATTACAGAACCGTGTAACCCAGCCATCATAATACAGCGGACCAACGTCGAGCGGACATCGGTACGACGTTGTATCAATGCCGATTCAATGTTGACCTGGCATTCTTTGTTGGCAGATGAGGCCCGAAAAGCGAACAAAATGTATATTTGGAAATGTGTGTACAGTGAAGACAAAAAACATCACGCGTCCCTATTCGATCAGAATAAAGACCACATTGTCTGTATGGAGAATTTCGGAGTCAACAAATATCCATGTAGAGCACAGCAAAGACACAGATTAGACTGCGCATATGCGCATTCTAATCTGTGTATTTGTTGTGCACACATGTCTGAAGATGCGCTTGTCATTCATATTTTTAAATCATTATTTATTCTTCATATTAGCATTGCTGGTGTTGAAGGTGTAGCATACTAGGGAAAGAAATGAGTTTTAACTCCCTTGCACGAAAAAAAAAAAAAAAAAAAAAACAGGGGCGCGTTTGATTTCCTTGAATCAGAATCCGGATTCCAAATCATTATTTCTAAATCGCAAACATGATTCTTCCACTTTGAAAACAGTATGTTTCGATTCTACGTGTTTGCTTTTGGTTTGATTTGAGGTTTAACGTCCCTGTAAACACTATTTAGGTCATTTTGGAGACGTTGCTTTCAATGGGACTTTTACCCGACATTGAAATGAAATGACATCTCAATCCCTGCCGACAAATAAAACCAATAGAGTTTATATGCATGGACGGGCCGACTCGCAGCAGTTTTCCAGGGCAGGCTTAGACCTCCTAAGCAGATTACCAGTACTCATGTGCGATCGGTATCAGCTCTGCATGGAAGCATCGTGCAGCCCATGTATTTCTCCAAGATTCTATACGTATGTTCCCGATTCTGTCACTTGGGTGTGAAACATGAACGGAGTATGATTCGGCCGATTGATGCAGTAGTCCCTTTCGTGTTTCTGTTTCGCACAAATAAAACCATGAAAAGTAATTATGATTTCAAGTGCGTTTGATTTACATGAATCAGAATCCAGATCCCAAAACATGATTTCTAAATCACAAACATGATTCTGCCGGTTTTTAAAACAGTATGTTTCGATTCTGGGTGTATGGTCTCGATTCTGGCGTTTGGATGCACTTGAATCGTTTTGAGACATGAATGGAGTATGATTCGTCTGATTCAGTATCATGTTTCTGTTTTGCACAAATAGAACGATGAAACAGAAACTAGGTTTCGATTCCTGATTCTGATTCAGGTATATCAAACGCGCTCAGGATCAGATGCGCTAACTTTATAACTACAGTAGAACTTCGATGGCTTGAACACCACTGGCTCGGTTACCATGGCTGAGTCGAACCCTTTCTTGAGTCCCTAGGGAATTTTGTTCCTTATCTTGCAAATGTATGCTGTGTGTACTCATTAGAATCGCCTCAACGAGGCGATTCTAATGAGTGCACGCATCATACATTTATATTATAGAACACCGAAAAGACGTCCCAAAACTATACCCATTACGCCTCCTGGTATTAACCCTCAGTGGCTCGAACTACCCCTATCTCGAACAGAATTTCGTGGTACCAAAGGTGTTCGAGCCATCGAAGTTGACTGTATAAATCTCGATGGCTGTCGCATCCACACATGGTTCTTGAAAGTATTTGAAGATCTCTATGTTTAAAAAATTCGATTGCAGGAAACGTTCGGATAGATATTTGTCCAAAGTTATATTCCAAGCACCTGAGTATGCCAAGAACTTAAATTATTATTATTAAAGGCATGAATAGGTGAACTGAGAAGCTGCACTGAGATACTTTGGTGCCGGGGACGGCAATATTAATTCGTGGAGATTGATCATGAAATCATTTTTACGGTCATTCTCTCCCTTCGCTGATTCAAGAAGGGCACTTGTCAGTTTCTGGCGAAAGAATGTGCACTGTATTGGTACCGCTTACGTTTAAGCCTATCTAGGAAAAGTGTGGGTAGGTAATCTGATCGGCTCAAAACTGACCTAAAATAGTGTTGACTGGGCCGTTAAACTCGAACATAAACAAACAAATAAAGATACTTTGTCTTCATCTTCGGTCTGTTGGCATCACAAAAATATAAGTATAATGATACTGACTATTCATTTATGATTCTCTTTAATATTGTTTTCTGGAAAATATTCTTACCGCTGACCAAGCCTCTGCAATGGCGTCTGTGGTGGACTTCATATCTTCTGCAGTCTCCATACCTCCGTCTGGCTCTTGAACGCGTATTGGACGCTAGGGTCTTTTAAACATTAAGGATTATTCCGAGTTCTTGGTAAAATATTCAAGCAAATAGCCCTTAGCTAAAATTTATGAGGCTAACAATAAGGCACATTCCAAACTGATCCCCTGATTGGGCTAGACAAAAAACATTTCCAACAAGATTTTCACTTCTTAAATTCGCTCAAAATGCAATTTTGTCCGCCATGAAAATGAACACATGGCCATATTTGACATATATCCGGGTACTCCCAACACATCCGATTGAGGTTTAAGACAAAAGGTTGAACAGTACGGGTATAATCCGCCAATGTTTATCGAAGTTATCATGTATGACAGTGACTTACGGTCAAAGATGGCGGGCTTGTTGGTTCTTGATAAGCTTGATTTACGGTGTTTTGTGATATCGAACCTATAATGTAAATATTGTACATTTTATGACACTCATGGGTACACAGTTGTGGGAATAATTAGTCATTGTTAAGCATTCTAACACCTTAAGCGTTTTCAAGGTGCCTGCTTAAATATAAATAAATATATAACCAGAGCTAATAATAAATAAATAAATAAATAAATAAATAAATAAATAAATAAATAAATAAATAAATAAATGTGCAGAGCTGATGACGCCATTAAGCATGAACCTGGCCATATATACTTTTTTCAAGGTGAATATTTGCATCTAATAATTTTGTCACCATTTTATTATACAAGGCAGATCTTCCCCTTTTGCCTTACCCCCGAATGTGACACAGATAGTATTCAGATTTGCAGGACTAAAGCATACGCGGGCGGAAGGGGTCTGCAACTTGTACATGGGATGGCGCTCCTTGCTCAGTGGCCTCCAGTTAATGTCTCGATCCGAAGGACGGCACACTTTCTAACATTTATTCCTGCAAATGATGCCAGTGGAACATGTTTTATCACCGCTGCCGGGGATCGAACGCTAGCATCAGAGGCAAGTGTACTAACAAGTGACCTAATAGACTCCATAAATTTTCATGAGTTCCTCCGGGTAAGAGGATTTACTGTTAAGCAAAATAACTACTCCTAATTACCGCGTCTTCAACCATTGCAATGGCAATCACAACAATTGTCGCCTGGTTTGTAGTATGCTGCATGGTTACTTTTAATGTCATTAATGCAATCCGTTCGGAAACAGATCAGACTCCCCCAAGAGCAGCAGTCTGATTAGGGTCCACACTGTTTGCCTGTATCGAAACGTATGTTATAAAGTATGTAAGAAGATGTAGAAGGTGACAAAACAGACGGAATTTTCAGATACATGTAGTTTTAATTGACATGTTAAGGGTCAAGAGTAAAATTTGAAAGAGTCTTTCTCCCCATGAAGTCTATTCGTTGGCCTTATACAGCTTATACAGGAATACCAGCCATTTTGGTGAATGTCTTTGTCGCCGAATGTATACCATCACACGGTGACTATGCTATAGTCAGACATTTTACGAAGACTGGTTAGAGCCAAAATTCATAAGTACTGCCCATGTCAAACTCATTTTGGGGCTGATTGTTTATCAACCGACACAATGTTATATATACAATGTACAACATCACGAAAACACGCCTATATAATTTTGACCCCCTTGAACCCCACTTTTATATTGTAAAATTGGGGTTTCAGGGGGTATACCTTATTTTTCTTATTTCTGCTCTAAAATATAGATTGTGGGTACTCGTTAGAACCGCCTCGATGAGGCGGTTCTAACGAGTGCCCACAATCTATATTTTGAGCAGAAATAAGAAAAAAATAGCATAATTTTTCATCTTAAAATCTTCATTTTTAGGCGATAAAAGTGGCAATGTATTTGTATAGGCGTGTTTGCGTAATGAGAAAAATAAGATTGTTGATGTCCACGTGACCATCACTGCCCGCGCACACAAACAGTTTTTGTACGAAATTGTAGCCGCGCTGTGTTTGTCCTTTTTTTCAGAGGGCTGTGTGAAAACTGTTATCTGTAAAACATTGACTGGACTCATGTACTGGGAAATTGGCAAACAATGTAGACACAGAACGCGAAATCTGATCAGGGTCTACACTGTTTCTCACAATACAGAAATTAAAGGGTTAACGGAAACAGTCAAACTTCTCGCCATGGACCATTATCCCAGCTTTCTCAGTGCTTTGATTCGACTGCACAAAAAGGCAAGCCAACCCTTGGGAAAAGCGTTCGGTTTGGCAGTAGGTCAGCCGCGGTATGCAAAAAAATTCCACAGGCTCAATTTATATAGAGAAAAGTAGGGTTTACAGGGGTATACGTAATCTATATTTGGGCTGGAAATACGTTTTCATCTGATAATTCAGAACCACATCACGAAAACACGCCTATATAATTTTGACCCCCATGAACCCCACTTATGTAGTAAAACTGGGGTTTATAGGGGTAAAACTTATTTTTCTTATTTCTGCTTCAAAATATAGAATGTGGGTACTTGTTAGAACCGCCGCAATGAGGCGGTTCTAACGAGTACCCACAATCTATATTTTGAGCAGAAATAAGAAAAATATCACAATTTTTCATCTTAAAATTTTCGATTTTTCGAGGTAAAATTTACAATGAATATGTATAGGCGTATTTTCGTAATGAAGATTGGATAGACGCCATTTTCCATATGGCTGTGTAATCGTAATAGCAATGAAAACGCCACCTGGGAGGGTAGGGAGGCGACTCTTTCGGTAAATCCGAGGTCTTCTCTAATAGGAAACTAGACAAAGTGCCCAGTGGGGCACGTATACCCCTGGCCAGTGCCATCGCCTCAGCTGAAAATAGCAATGTCAAAAGTGATGACAATGTTTCTCTAAAAATAGCCATAGTGACCTTGACTTGAGGCCATGACCTTGATAGTAGATCTTGCTCGAATATTATCACAAGCATCTTTTGTGTGAAGTTATATTAAAATATGTTAATAAATGTAGGCGGTAGAGTGATGACACAGTAACCTTGACCTTGAGGCCATGACCTTGAAAGTCAAAGCAACTCTAGATATTATCATAAGAAACATTTGTGTGAAGCTCCAGTAAAATCCATCAATAAATATAGGCGCTAGAGCGATGACAAAGTTTTTCTAAAATAGCCACTGTGACCTTGATGTTGAAAGTCGAAATCGCTTGAGATATTGCCATAAGGAACATTTGTGTGAAGTTATATTGAAATCGGTGAAGAAATGTAAGTGCTAGAGTGATGACAAAGTTTTTGTAAAAACAGCCACAGCATTTGTGTGAAGTTATATTGAAATCGGTGAAGAAATGTAAGTGCTAGAGTGATGACAAAGTTTTTCTAAAAATAGCCACAGTGACCTTGACCTTGAAAGTCAAACTCGCTCGAGGTATTGTCAAAAGGAACATTTTTGTGAAGTCAAATTGAAATCAGTGAAGAAATGTCGCTAGAGTGACGACAATGTTTTTTCTAAAAATTGACACAGTGACCTTGACCTCTTGAAAGTCAAACTCGCTCGAGGTATTGTCATAAGGAACATTTTTGTGAAGTTAAATTGAAATCAGTGAAGAAATGTTGTCGCTAGAGTGATGACAATGATTTTGTAAAAATAACCACAGTGACCTTGACCTTGAAAGTCGAAATCGCTCGAGATATTGTCCTAAGGAGCATTTGTTTGAAGTTATATTGAAATCGGTGAAGAAATGTAAGCGCTAGAGTGATGACAAAGTTTTTCTAAAAATAGCCACAGTGACCTTGACCTTGAAAGTGGAACTCGATCGAGATACTGTCATAAAGAACATTTGTGTAAAGTTATATTGGAATTGGTGAAGAAATGTAGGCGCTAGAGCGATGACAAAGTTTTTCTAAAAATAGCTACAGTGACCTTGACAGTGACGTCACAACCATGAAAGTCGAACTCGCTCAAGATATTGTCATGAGTAACATTTGTGTGAAGTTATATTGAAATTGGTGGAGAAATAAAGGCAGAAGAGCGATGACAACGTTTTTCCAAAAATTAGCCACAGTGACCTTGACCTTGAGGTCATGAGCATGAACGTCACACTCCCTAGAGATAGTGTCATAAGGAACATTTGTGTGAAGTTATATTGAAATTGGTGAAGAAATGTAGGCGCTAGAGCCATGGCAAAGACGAAGTTTTTCTTAAAATAGCGACAGTGACCTTGACAGTGAGGTCACGACCTTGAAAGACGAATTCGCTCGCGATATTGTCATAAGTAATATTTGTTTGAAGTTATATTGAAATTGGTGAAGAAAAAAAGGCACTAGAGCGATGACGTTTTTTCTAAAAATAGCCACAGTGACCTTTACCTTGAGATCATGAGCATGAAAGTGGAACTTGCTCGAGATAGTATCATAATGAACATTTGTGTGAAGTTATATTGAAATCGGTGAAGAAATGTGGGCGCTAGAACGATGACAAATTTTTCTAAAAAAAGCCAGTGACCTTCACCTTGAGGTCATGACATTGAAAGTGGAACTCGCTCGAAATATTGTCATAAGGAACATTTGTGTGAAGTAATATTGAAATTGGTGAAGAAATGTAGGCGCTGGAGCGATGACAATGTTTTTTCTAAAAATAGCCACGGTGACCTTGACCTTGAGGTCATGACCTTGAAAGTTGAACTCGCCATCCTATTATTGTGCTTTGCATTTGTTTGAAGTTTCATGAAATTATCTCAAACGGTTTGAAAGTTACAGAGCGGACACAAGTGTACGGTAAAAATTGCATGTTATAACATTCAAAGGGCAATAACTATGAAATTAGATAAGCAAGAGTTACGGTTCATGTGTTCTGCACGTCGTCTCATGGTATTTAACATTTATGTGAAGTTTCATGAAAATATATCAACCGGTTGAAAAGTTATGGAGCGGACACGAAAATGCAAGTTAAAACATACAAAGGGCAATAACTACGAAAGTAGAAAAGCAAGAGTTACGGTTCATGTGTTCTGCACGTCGTCTCATGGTGTTCAACATTTATGTGAAGTTTCATGAAAATATGCCAAGTTTAAAAGTTATGGAGCGGACACGAAAATGTTAACAGACACACAAACATACACACACACAAACACACACTAACAGAAAATACGAAAACTATATACCCCCATGGCATACTACGTATGCCAGGGGTATAATAATTTACTTCCAATGAGTAAATTCTTTCCTTTGTGATGATACTCCTTTTCAGAGAAAATAAGTTTAGGAAACAATCAGTTAGTTCCATAAACTTTCTACCTAGAAAAACCGGCACTTCCTCCCATCGGGGCATGATGAAATAAATTGGGTTGCAGTGTGCTTCCGCGCAGAGCTGAAACTACTGATAGACCGCTTCTGTCCAGGAAACGTGATGCAAAGTGGACCGTTCCTTAAATCCTAGCGGTTTCTTCAGGTGATAGGGCTTGAGATGTCATTTCATCTCAATGTCGGGCATAAGACCACAAATTCGGAAGCAACGTGTCCAAAATGGCCTAAATACTGATTCGAAATATGAAATCATAGGAATTAACTGAATTAAAAACTCATTAGTTCAACTATTAAATCCAAATTTTCGAGGGTAATGCCTCCTTCTTCAGGGAATAAATGAAAATTCGCAGAATTATAGTTTCTTTGTGCTGATAGGTTCACTTCTTGTTATTGCGACGTGTTCTAAATAGTGTTGACGGGGATGTAAAACCTGAACACAAACGAAACCTAAAAAACGGGCGGAAAATATCATTACGATAACACACCTCAGCCCCCGCCCATCTGGGCTTGAAGAAATATATGGGCTGCATGATGCTTCCACGCAGAGCTGATCCGACCGCACATGAGTACTGTTAAACGGCTTAGAGGATCTAAGCCTACCATGGCAAAGCGGTGCGAGTCTGACCGCCCATGCTTATAAACCCTTGGTTTCATTGGGCGACAGGGCTTGAGAAGTCATTTCATCTCAATGTCGGGTAAAAGTCCCACAAAATTGGAAGAAACGTCTCCAAAATGACCTATACAGTGTTTACGGGGACGTTAAACTTCAAATCAAACAAACAAACAAAACGATAACACACCCGTGCGACAGACATGTAATGCATTATTTCACATGTCCAAAATGGCTGACTTTTCTGATGAAAATCCGCAATATTTTTCTTATTTATACTTCAAACATAGGTTCTGGCCTCTCGTTAGAACCGCCTCATTGACTATGACATAGAGCAGAAATAAGGAAAATAATGTATATCCCCATTAACCCCAGTTTTCTCTAAGCAAAATGGTTCAGGGGCAGGGAGGGGTGGTGTTCATTTCACGGACTTTTTCGCTTGATGGTTAGTTGTAACCATTGCCCTCCATGTTTGAAGTAGATTTATTTCGTGAATATTTGGCCTATTGGGCTTGTGAAGTTCTGGTACCATTACGAAAACAAACCCGTGCGTCATAGTGCTTTTTTCACATCTCCAAAATGGCTACTAATCTGATGAAAAACCGTGATATTTTTCTTATAAATGCTCAAAACATAGGTTGTGGGTGCTCGTTAGAACCGCCTCAATGAGGCGGTTCTAACGAGTACCCACAACCTATGTCTTGGAACAGAAATAAGAAAAATAATGTATACCCCCGTAAACCCGTTTTCTCTATATAAAGTGGGGTTAAAGGGGGTCTTCATTTCACGGACTTGTTCACGTGATGCGAGTAGACCCCATTAACTACAAGCCCGGGTGGTGATAAGCCAGATAAGAACAAAAGATTTCCTGGATATGCAAACTGGATAATATCGGTCTATGTCAAGACATTAGTAAGATAAACGAAACAATGCCTGCTTTAATCTAGGATCGTGCACTTACCATGTCTATTTGCTAATTTATAATATTTATTTAATGATAAATGAGAAATTTTAAAATATTGCAAATATACATCGAACAAGATGAAATAACGCATTATCTCGTTTAAGTGCATTTTGTGTGAATTGTCTTCTTGTGATGTCAGCCATAAAAGGCTCTTACCATCACGAAACAACGCCTATACAAATACATTTTAAACTTTACCGCCAAAAAAAAAAAAAAAAAAAACATTTTAAGATGAAAAAATGTGATATTTTTCTTATTTCTCCTCAAAATATAGATTGTGGCTAACGATTACCCACAATCTATATTTTGGAGCTGAAATAAGAAAAATAAGGTTTACCCCTGTAAACCCCAGTTTTACTATACAAAAGTGGGGTTCAATGGGGTCGAAGTTATATAGGCGCGTTTTTGTGATGCCACGTTTGAGAACAACGACATCACGAAAACCCGCCTATATAATTTTGACCCCCTAGAACACCACTTTTATATGGTAAAACTGGGGTTTACAGAGGTAAACCTTATTTTTCTTATTTCTGCTCTAAAATATAGATTGTGGGTACTCGTTAGAACCGCCTCATTGAGGCGGTTCTAACGAGTACCAACAATCTATATTTTGAGCAGAAATAAGAAAAATATCAAAATGTTTTATCATAAAATGTTCATTTTTTTCGGCGATAAAGATTACAATGTATTTGTATAGGCGTGTTTTCGTAATGGACTCAAATGAGGCTGCGCATGTGCTCAATCTCACATGAACTTTCGCTGTTCGTAGAATACATAGATTCACTTGATACTTCATTGATCATATTCTCATAGGAGCATTCGCTAATCGTAGAAATAGAGGATATTTGATTTTTCAAGTGTAAGATCTATTTTTATTTCACCAAATGAACACCGAAAATAGTATTTTCACTCGTGGCTTCGCTTCTTTTGGTGCACATGAGTGAAACAAAAATTAATCTTACACTAAAAAAGTCAAATTTTCTGTTTCTTTTATGCTTTAAATTGTAATTTGCAACGCAATTTCAGAGCGTCAGCCATCATCATTTCGCTCTACCGTAGAATGCATAGTCTTGCTTGAGGACCCATTGTACACAAAACGCTCAATCTCAATTGAGCCATGGCCGTTTGTAGAATGTCTAATCTCACTTGAGGATTCATTGTACACAAAACGCTCAATCTCACTTGAGCCATGGCCGTTTGTAGAATGTCTAATCTCACTTGAGGATTCATTGTACACAAAACGCTCAATCTCACTTGAGCCATGGCCGTTTGTAGAATGTCTAATCTCACTTGAGGATTCATTGTACGCAGACCGCTCAGTCTCACATGCTTCTCGGCTGTTTGTCGAATGCATAGGCTAACTTGAGCGTTCGCTGTTGAGAGTGTGCATAGTCTCAACTTTAACCAGCACCTGACAAGCCTTACAAAAAGCCCACCATCATACTGAAAGGTAGTTGTAGACAAAATCACCTATACGGGGAGCACGATGTCAAGAGCCGTGCACATTGATGATGAAATCAATGCCAGGATTGTCAAAGCTAGTGCAGCATTTGGCCGACTACGTGGAGTGGCTGGGACCGAAGTGGAATCAGGCTTGACACCGTTCATTTGGAAGTTATGGTATGGGGAACTTTGGTTTCAGTTGGTGTATTTTCTGACATTCTTTGCAAGGGAGACAACTTTCGGGTCTTTCTGAATGTTTTGCTGTAAACCGAGCCCCTTTGTGAAAATGTATCTACTCTTAAAGGAAAGAATTTGCTCCTCAGGTGCAAATTCTTTCCTTTAAGAGTTGATCCTGCTTATAAAGAGAACAAAGAAAAAAAAATAAAATAAGGAGTTGTCTACGGAACCCGGGAAGGGACATTCAATTTTATTTTAATATGCTGTGCGAACAAGATATTAAGTTGTGCGAACAAGATATTATCTTGTGCACACAAGATAATATGTTGTGCGGACAACATAATTTATCATGTGTGGAAAACATATTATCTTGTGCGCACAAGACAATATTTTGTTCGCACAACTTAATATCTTGTACGCCCAAGATATTATCTTGTTCGAACAACATATTATCTTGTTTGCACAACATAGATCTTGGGAAGTTGTGCGAGCACTTATAAAAAAATTCATGTCTCTTCCGTAGTTGTCTTCCCTGAACCGGTGTTCCCATTCTTTATGAATAAAAACATTACTTTCATAAAAATAGAAAAAGCACTTACCGTTAAGCGTTGCATTTAGCAATTCGAAATCAATTTTTTGCTTGGCAAGTAAATAAGTGAACGTTGCATTTAGTAACGTAATTTCGGCCCGTGTTTTTCTTAGGAGGTCCTGTATGTCATCTCCAGAATGAAGCAGTATTCTTCTTTCCCTCTCAGGAGCATGATCCCCAGAACCATCATCGGTTTCTGCATACGTTGTGGACAGAGTAGTAATAATAAGTACGTAAATAAGCATCGTATTCTTAGTTCTATAGTCTTGTATCACTTTAAACTGTATTTAAAATTTGACGTTCTGCTCCGTTTTCGTTATCTTTGCCGTGATCATGACCTAGACTTTAAATGAGCTTTTATCTTAACCCTTATTCTGCTGTTGACAACCCTTGACTTTGCAAACAGTGTAGATCCTGATCAGATGGCTTCAAACCATCTGATCAGGATCTACACTATTTGCAAAGTCAATGAATTCAGTGAATTGGAATAAAAACAATAATATATCAATTGATTTGATTGGTTTAAATGTAAATGGGCGTGGCTAAGTTAATCTATGCAGCAGGTTAAGGGCTAACTATGACTCTTACGTACCTGTGTTTGTGATTCCGAAATGGACATTTGGATTCGTCCATCGTTGCCAATATTTTTATATCGTGAACAGAATGGCTAGTAGTGTAGATCCTGATAAGATGGCTCTTGATGTGCCGTCTCATCTGGATCTACACTATTTGCATTGACATCTGTATCGGTCTACGATTCTTGTAAGTCACCGTCTTGGACGAGATATTGATAAATATATTTCGAGGGGTTATTGTTTATTTGTTTGATTTGAGGTTTGTTTCCGTCAACACTGTATAGGTCATTCTGGAGACGTTGCTTCCAATTTCGTGGGACTTTTACCCGACACTGAGATGAAATGACATCTCCAGCCCTGTCGTCCAATAAAACCAATATGGTTTATAAGCATGGACAGTCCAACTCGCACCGCGCTTCGCCTGGGCAGGTTTAGATCCTCTTAAAAGGTTTACCAGTACTCGTGTGTGGTCGGTTTCAGCTCTGTGTGGAAGCATCATGCAGCCCATCTATTTCTTCAAGCCCCGATGGGCGGGGCCATTCGAGGGGTTATAAAATTCTATAATTATTTTTATTCTACACACACTTTCAACTTTCTGCCTCTATACCCTCAACTTGTAATATAAATTAGCAACAATTTAATCAGGGGAACCAAATAAGTTAAACCGTTTGCCTTCCTTTCAAAAAGGAGCTACTGTTAATTTCTCCTGATGTAAAACTTCTTTCAAGAATAGATCCCTTGTACGAATAAGTTAAATGAGTGTGTGAACTTGGCTTGAGATTCGCAGCTTGGAATATCGATTTTGCCTAACATTCACTAATATTTTACTATACCCTCCTACTACGCAATAAAGCGAATTCCAAACTCCATACTCCAAACTCCAAGCCAACTTCATACACTTGAGTTAAATTCGTGTTGTCTTCGATTCGGAAAACATGTCACGATGAAAAATCCATGTGCGAAAACGGCGTCTCTCCTGCCTCTATAACTGGCAATTTGCAGAAGAAACTGTTCGATAGATATTTTTTCTTATTTCTAGTTCTAATATAGATTGTGGGTGCTCTTTAGAACCGCCTCAACGAGGCGGTTCTGACGAGAACCCCGAATCTATGTTTTCAAGCAGAAATAAGGAAAATAACGAACCCCCCGCAAACCTCCGTTTTCTCTGTATAAAGTGGGGTTTAGGGGTGTGTTCATTACACGGACTTGTTAACCTGATGGTACAAGAACAGTGAAGGAGTGTGTGAGTGGGTGTGTGTTTGGGTTTTACGTCTCACCAACAGCTAAGGTCATATGAAGACGGGACCTTGGTTTAAAGACTCATCTTAAAGTCTGGAGAAGCTCGGGATCGGTCCTGCGACTCCTGCTTTACAAGGCGAGTTGCATAACCACAACACCACGGCGGCTTCTACTACAAGAACAGTGTTTGTCAGGAATCAATTCCGGAATTTTCATGAAATAATTTTGAAACAATCTGTCATATAACATTCACCATCATAAATTTTAACACTTTTAAAAGACGCCAAGAAAAACTCCATCTGATATTGTTGTCTACAAACTTTCAAAACATGTTTTTATCATATCATATGACGTCGCGCTTGAGAGTGGAATAACGCCATGTAATAAATTCGATAATCCACTAGTGGATTAAATATGCAAATTAGCTAGATATGCCCCGTAACGTTATATGTACGAACGTCCTTAACGACGTCGCGTTTACTAATGGCGAAATAGTGACATTTTTGTAAAACCATCGTGAATAAAATGCGTCTTAAATGTCATATGATAAATAAAATCTTACATTCGTGTTCATGTTTTATTGAATTTATTAAACGAGTTGAGGAAAAGGTATAAAATGTTCGGCAAAGCCTCCCATTTTATCCCTTTTCCTCAATTCGTTTAATAAATTCAATAACACATGAAAACTCATGTAAGATCCTCTATGTAATGCAGGCAAACACTGTAGACCTGGATCAGAGTCTGATCTTGATGGTTCACACTGTTCGAAACAATGACTTAGTAAGTAAGACTTTATTTTATAACGGGCCTCTGTGGCCTAGTGGATAAGAGCGCTGACTCTTAGTCATTAGGTCTCTCACCGCCGTAGGTTCGAGCCTCGCTCGGGCCACGTGTGAGACGCCAAGTTCTGCAACGGAAGGTCAGGTGGTTTTTCTCCGGGTACTCCGGTTTTCGCCCACCTCTGATTAACGATCGGCTCGATATGAGTGAAATAATCTTGAAAGGGCCGTAAAACCCAAACCAAAAAAAAAAAAAAAAAAAAAAAGACTTTATTTTAAGAGGGTAACTCAGCTGGACTTGCCAATCTTCCCTGAGGCCCTCAAACAAACATGTACATATCAACAATTCAATGGCAATTAATTAACAGAGCAGAGCAAATTATTACAAAACAAGAAAATCAGCATTTAAAATGATAAATTGTAGCTTTTTATATTTTACATAACTTGATACACATATAACGATAATAATAATAGTTCGTCCTTCATTACTGACAATGACCAGTCTTGATCACGTTTAAGAAATGTTACTGTTTGTGGATTCTAAGATGGCTGATGAGACCGATTCCAACTCTGGACTGTTTATTGCAGATAGAGCAACAGTGGCTAGCGGAAGACAGCTCTGTTGGTGGCTTTGCGCTTTGTGCGTTTCTGCTCAGCTGCACTGATTATTTTTGCCTCGTGTTCACTAGCACTCTTTCTGACGAGCCTTCGCTACCATTCTCTGCCCTGTGCCATTTGTTCGCACGACTGTTGGAATGTTGAAGATCTTGAGGGAGACTTTGAGGGTGTCCTTGTAGCGATTATACATAGAACGGCGATGGAGGTATCAAGTAGATGAAAGAATTATGTCGCCACTCTTTATCCATTTTATGCACGTACTTGTGAATGACTCAAACTAAAGCACCCAAGTAGGAGAACCTACATTTAAATAAATTACTTTTAAGCTAAGGTATGAGAAAAGTGCTAATGGTCACTGATCTTAAATTGAATTACGAATTGTTCACACTATTTCGGCTGGTCCGAAGCAGGAATAATTCTGTTAAATAGGATGGGGCTACGTCGCTTGCAATCTTATACAGAAGTATTTCTTTACGAATAAACAGAATCTCTTCAAATGACAGCACATTCAACTAATTACGAGAATTTTCTAGGGACGCATATTCATTCCCTAATATAAGTTTACAAGCCCTTCTTTGTAATTTATTTATTTTATTTATATTGAAATTCGACGAATTTCCCGAGACAACACAACAGTATTCAAAATGCGGTTTTATATATGCATTATAAAATAAGTCTATGTTCTATATTAACATATGTCCGGATTTATGACAGTAACCAAAGGTGTGTCGATATCTTTTTAAGATATTTGTTGAAAATGGTTATTCTACAGATTTTATTCTATGTGTACACCAAAGTCTTTTTCATTGCTGGAAACGTGCAATTCAAAGCTATTATACTCAAGTGTAAGTTTGCTGCTTTCCTTTTGTCGACCTGTTATTAGCATTAGTTCGGTTTTGTAATTTTTTTTTAACACCAGCTTTGATAATATCTATGGCTCTTTGTAGATGAGTTTCAAGCAAATATTTATCCGAGTTAATATCATAAATGGTTTTCATCAGCGTATACGCCCACGGATCTGAGTACTTTATTCAAGGATAATGGTACACTGTTAATAAAAAGTAAAAACAGAAGAGGTCCAAGAATAGACCCTTGCAGAACACAACATAAAACTGCTTCACTATCAGAGTTTACATCATTTATATTCCCTTGCTGGTTTCTATTGGTAAGTTAAGATTCAAACCAAGATAGACTAGTGTTACTATATTTGTATACGCTTAATTTTTGAAGGAGTAATTTGTGATCTACCAAATCAAACGCCTTGAAAAATGAATCATGGTACAACCCACGAACTTAACATTATTAATCACTTTAAGCCATGTTTCAGTCACGAGTAAGTGTATGGATTCTGTAGAATGCTCGGCTATAAAGCCACTTTGTTTATTATGAAGTAACTTATATTTGTTTCGATATAACATCAGATGTTTATGTATCCATTTTTCGGTTATCTTTGAAATAGTTGGCAATATTGAGATAGGCCTGTAGATGTTCTTTAGAACAGGCTTTAAAAATCGGTGTTACTTTCTTTGGGAAATTGCCTGATGTTAAACTTTTATTGATAATATATGTTATACTAGGCGCAAAAAATATTTGGAAACGCGGATCATCTTGACCTTCTTCATTTTTTCTGACAAGTCTCTCTTTTCGCCAAATCGATATGTTTTGAAACTTTTTTTTTACCTAAAATTTGATATTTGTTCATTTTTCCATTTATTTTACATTTATTTTTGTGTCTAATGCAATCCAAAATTTCTGACATGAGCCAATCGTTTGATGTTTGCGTTTTACTTAATTGGGGGCATGTTTATTTTTAACTTCTATAAACATTTCATTTCTAATTGGCACTATGTCATTGATGTCGCCAAATGCTTCAAATGCTTCACGGGGAATGTCCGATAAATCTCGAATAAACAGATTTTTCAGTGTTGAAAAAGAACAAATATTGTAAGGCATTAAGGTGCCCGAATAGAGTTGAAACTACCGAACATTATTTTTGTTGTGTAATTTTTACCAAGATGAACGTGTCCATCTAATCAATACTATCACCCCAGTAACATTGCATGGTATTCTGCATGGTAGCGACAGGCTTTCACAACATGTGAAATACTCAAATATTTGACGCTGTACACAAATGCATTAAAACACGAAACGTTTTCGGTGCCGCTGTGAAATAGTCAAGGCATTGTGTCTTTTCATAGGCCAGACCCCTCGGATCCACGCTTGGTATTTTTAGTTTGTTTTCCTTCGTCCTTATTATTTTGTGTTGTATCTTTTTCTTTCTATAACTGTATTTCTATTCTCACTCATAGTTTATGTCTCATGTATTTTTCTCTACTATCTTGCTTTCTAACGTTTGCCATATTCTCGACTCAGGCCTCTGACCCTTGCAATATAAATCAATGAAACATTGTTAAATGTTTGTTAATATTTCAATATACTACATTTGTGCAGTTTATCACCATAACGAAACATAAATACTTTACGAAAATAACTAAATAAGCTGTTCAGCTTTCATTGCAATCCTACTTGATATGTGTCAGTTATATCCTTTTGGCTTTCCGCTGTTGATGTTTCCATTAGGGTCTGTTGTTTCATGTTTGTGTTTCTTTCCCTTTGGTGTCTCTGATGGGAGCTGTGGGTTAATTGTATCGATTCCTGATCATTGCCGCCACTTCTATTTTGATATGTGTGAATTTGTCTATCTAATATATATACGATGTAGTTGAAATAAATATGTTTAAACTAAATGCTTTTTTTTTTGCTTCAGCATTTCAGTGGTTTGTTGCTGTTGCTGTTGAGTCCTCACTGTTATTTCATTTCTGTGGTTGTTCCCTTTTTCGTGTTCTCAGAGATGTTACACTGATGTGTTAGGAGGCCTGCATGCGGACTGATTAAATTATTTGTTTAGAAGCCTCCGTGGTGCAGTGGTTACGCAACTCGCCTTGTAAATCAGGGATCGCAGGATCGATCCCGGGCTTCTCCAGACTTTCGGATGAGTCTCAAAACCGAGGTCCCGTCTCCGTATGACCTTAGCTGTTGGTGGGACGTAAAACTAAAAACAACTCAACTCAAATTATTTGTCTAACTCGCGACGGAATCAAGACGCGAAAAAATCGATTTAAGCCGCACAGTGAAAATCTTTTCACTGACCGTTCCTAGGCGGTTCTTCTGTGGCGGTTTATTTTGTTATGGTTTGTCTTTGAGTGTATCGCTTATACCTGTTTTGATTTGGATAGACAATTGATTATTTTCTGGGAAAGTAACTGTCCTTTTGGCTTTCCGCTATCGATGTTTCCATTTGGGTCTAGTTATTTAATGTTTGTGTTTCTTTCCCTTTGGTGTCTCTGATGGGAGATGTGGGTTAATGGTATCGATTCCTGATCATTGCCTTCACTTCTATTCTTTAAAATACAATGACAAATTTGTCTGACGACAATTTCGTCAACCGGGCCAATTGCATCGCTGTGAATCGTTCATCTTTTTTTTATTTAGGAAATTGCATTTTTTCGATGCTTCTTGAAGTTGTTATTGTTGTTGCAAGGTAATCATTGTGAGTGGCTTCTTTAAGTTGGTGCTGCCGCTCCTAGATTTAGCTACCTACCTGCAAATCCTCCTATATGGCATTTGGTCCTCCCCATAGATATCTGCAGGTTTTACATACTGAGTTGCGACCACACTCCAATATAGGTCCTAATTTCAAGAACATTGTTAGCTCTTTTCCCAATCATTTTGAATATAATGTTATGAATACACTACACGGATATGTACACTGTAAAAAGTCAGTGGGATTGTGTGCAAGGTGATTACCAATGTTATCCTTTATTGCCCTCTGTATTGAGGTGGATTTGAGCACTGATTGCACGCCTGGTGTGAAATAAAACTTAACTGGTATTAATTTTGGAACAGGTCTCGTAGCTTTGCCTACAAAAGGATGACTTCGAAATCTCATTCTTTAAATTTGAGGACATCTTTTATCAAATGAATAAATCTGAATCTGGGCACAGATCGCCGAATTACCCAGAGGAACATTGTTAAATGTGGGATAATTCCTATCCAGCTGATAAGATAAAACACTTAATGCGTTCATTTAGCTAAGCTTACTATGTATTCTCGTTTTCTGTTTTTTTTTTTAATGAGATTGTTTCAGAATAATATGTATGTTTCACTATCAATGAACGATTATGTGCTGCAAACTGCAAAACATATTGATTCCTTCGATTAAATAAAACAATAGTTAAAGGGTCTCAATAAACAAGGCCTAGGTATAATGAAGCGGAAATGAGAAAAATGCCACAGGTTTTCCTCTGAAAGTATTAGATCTGATGACATGGAACACATTCAATGAAGCGGTTCTAGGGAGTACCCACAACAATCTGCGTTGCAGAAGTAATTAGGAAAACCCTCGCAAGTTTTCATCTGGCACAATAAGATCTTGAGACATGAAATAAATTTTATTACACGGTTGTGCTATGGTATGCGTATAATTTTCAAATTACTGTGGGCATGCCATCCATCTTATCCATGAACCATGAACAATGGTGTCCGACCAGGTACTAACTTTCAAGGTTGCAGCATTTGTTGCAACCTGTACTGTTTCGACTTTAACCCTCAGGTTTCGATCTTCTGCAACATCGAGAAGGGAAAATCCATACATCAGAAGTGGGATTTTGGTGAAAGAAGGGTTAAAATTGATTGGCACAGTTTGTGAACATTGGCTTTTAGCACATTCTTCGTGGCTGAAAGTAGCAATACCAACCTGACCTGCAAGACACGAGAGTTCAAAGATAACAGCAAGGTTAATAAAGGGCAAAACTTAACGTTGGCAATAATCAGGCTTGATTTTTAAATGTACAGATTTCTTCTCAACAGTATAATAAGAATTATTAAGCAACAATGTAAGCAGCTAATACCATGTACATGTATATATATTTGTGGAGTTAAAAGCTTAAATGTTTTTTTTTTCTTCTTTTCTTTTCTATTTAAGCCCCCACCCCAAATAAAATACTTACTGACCGTTCCATTCCAAGGCGGTTCTTCTGTCGTGGTTTATTATTGCTATAGTTCGTCTATTCATGTATGTATTGCTGATATCTTTCTATTTTTGGAAAACCGTTTGGCCATTTTGATGTTGCTATTTCATGTTTGTGTTTCTTCCCGTTTGGTGTCCCGGGTAATTGTATCGATTCCTGATCATTGGCTTCACTTTTATCTTGGGCGAATTTTACAAGTGCACTTATACTAACAGTACTTACCTCCTAGATATTTTCTGGCGAAAGAATGTGCACTGTACTGGTTAACCGCTTACGTATAAGCCTGCCCAGGAAAGTGTGGATAGGTAAACTGACCGGCTCAAAAATGACCTATATAGTGTTGACTGGGCCGTTAAACTCCAATACAAACAAACAAACAAACCTCCTAGATATATACTGTTAGTGCCCAATTGAAACTAGTTTTCTGTCAATCATTTTACGTAATTACCTTGTGAATCCGTATGTTATTTTGTGGGAGTGGTTTAGAATGCCCATATTTCCTAGTGGTTTTATGAGTAAACATTGGATTAAAACCATGTTACTAATAGTTGTATTCGAATATATTTATATTAACTTTATGTGACTGTATCATTAAGTTAACAGCAATCTGATAATTTGCTACATAGCCAATAATTAGGTTGCAATATGAGTGTCTTCCCTTAGACATTACAGCTGACAAGTAAAAGCTTTAGTAAAGCTTTTCATTCACATTCTTATCGATAATGTTTTAGGTCGATTGTCAACCCAATTTGTTTTTATTGATTTTAGGTGTAACGTCTCCGTCAACAGTCGTTGTTTCCAATATTATGGGACATTTACCCGACATTAAGATGAAATGAGATCTCAAGCCCTGCCGCCAAATAAAAACAATTTAGGGTTTATATGCATGAACGGTCCGACTCGCACCACTTTTCCTAGGTAGGCTTAGAACCTCTATGCAGTTTACCAGTAGGCCTACTCGTGTGCAGTCGGTTTTTGCTCTGCAAGGAAGCATCATGCAGCCAAAACTATTTCTTCAAGACCCCATGGGATGGGGCAGTCGACCATGTTACCGTCAAGCACAAAATATTTTTAGTGATAAAGTCCACATGGCTGTCACTGATGTGAGGTCAGCGTGTTGCGTAATAATGTTAGCTGTACAATCTGGGCTTTAATCATGCATGTGTTGGGTTTGACAAACAGTGTAGGTCCAGATTAGACGCCACAGAACGCGGCGTCTGGCGAGGTTCTATACTGTTTGCTTAGTTCAGAATAATACAGAATATACATTTCCAGTGTAAAGTCTAAGGTACAACTATAGAAAACAACGTAGTTCATACTTCCATGAACGCATCGAGTTAAACGATTTTCAAGTGACGTCATTCTAAACCATGATTCTCCTACGGGCTTTAGTGACGTCAACGCTGTTCCGCTCTTTGTAGATAAAACAGCGTGTAAATGTTTTTCAGCTTTAAGCATGTTTTCGCCCAAAGAATGTAAATATAGAAATATACTTAATTTCTCTGCTTTTCATGAACGTATGAACGACAGCGAATCGCTAGCAAAGTTTACATTAACCCCTTCGGGGTTCAATTACTTTGCAAGCAACCCACAGCGTTCATACTTTCATGAACAACAACAAAAATATGTAATTCATTTCTTAAATGTACTTCAAACTGCACGTTACAAAAACATATACATTAGATTCTTTCAATAAGTGCGACTTCACAGACTGTTCTTATTTCTTTCAAATTCCACATCATTCAAGATACCGCCCATTATAACATGTAAGAAAACACATTATACTGTTCTTGTTTTATATAGCTAGGCACATCAAAGAATACAGAACTATTAAAACTTTTAATATATTCCAATGTTATTTCTCAAATAAAGAATTGGGACCTGTTACATTGGTCCCAGCTTGGGACAAGTCGAACATACGCACTGTAAGCATTCTAAATTTCGTTAAGTGGCTTCACATCCTAGAGATGTGTTTAGAACGTTCTTTCAGAATGGAAACTAGAACATCAGTGGTCTACTCTGTTCAAATTATCAGCATTTCATCACAAAAACACTCCTATATAATTTTGACCCCCTGGAACCCCTCTTTTATATAGTAAAACTGGGGTTTACAGGGGTAAACCTTATTTTTCCTATTTTGCTCTAAAATATAGACTGTGTGTACTCGTTAGAACCGCATCGATGAGGCGGTTCTATTGAGTACCCAAAATCTATATTTTGAGCAGAAATAAGAAAAATATCACACTTTTTCATCTTAAAATTTTCGTATTTTCGGCGGGAAAGTTAACAATGTATTTGTATAGGCGTGTTTTCGTGATATACATGTATAGCTGTTTAGATTTTTCAGTAGCGGTATGCTCATTAACAAATTTCAGTTCTGATATTATGATTAATGAGAAAAATATAAGAAGGACTAACTTTTAATCACAACGGTGCTTTATTTGTTTATTTATTTATTTATAGCCGAAAGTTTGGTGTAACAGAATAGTTTGGTTTGGAGTGATTAACGGCTCAGTCAGTATCAAGCTGGTCATACTAGGGCAGACGTTTCCTGGGCAGGGCTAACTCGTATTAGAAAAGACGTTACGAAATGAAAAATGCATTCACCTATATGACAAACGCATATCTGTAAAACCAAAGAAGTAGATGCTCTCCCTGTCCGCCATCATGAGTTATATTTTCTTGTCCTTTGGAATCATTGATTCCACTGTGGAATTTTAAAAATGTCTAGGGTCACTGATGAGGCCTTATTGGCCGAAACTGACTAGTCTGGCCCAGTACAAAATCTTACACACTCCGTGGTTTTCTGTTCTGTGTCCAAAAGATTTCCTTTCTATAGAACATATTTAAGAATTGTTACTGGAATACGTCAAAATTACATTTATTCAAAATGCTGATGCCAAGTTCGTTCATTTAAAAGATACACACCTTCGCCCCTATTAGACCAAGACTAATTGATAATTTAATTAAAGTGATTGTGATTGAGAAAAGGAAATATGATAGGAAGGGGGAGGAAGGAAGGAATGAAGGAGGGAAAGAAGGAATGACACTTATCGGCTAGGAAACACTCACAGCGTTTATTTGTCTCTGCCCGTAAGTCTGCTTCAAGTTTTGCTATACGTCCTGAAAAAAAGAAAACAGATAAAGAAAGAAGAAACGGTGTATTGTATATCTATATATATGGCTACGGTCAGTAATTTTTGTTGCATTTTCATATCTTTAATGCACAAAAGAGTGAGAAATTGTACTTTTTGATTGTTTTCATATTTGAATTACGCACACTTACCACTTTGCAGGCTAATCGTTGAATTCATAGAACGAGTTGAGGCGAGGACATTCAGCAGAGTGTTATTCAGTGAGGCCAATGTCGCCTGGGTCTTGGCTAGTGTATCCATCAAATCACCGTCAGAATGGAGCAGAATCCTTGCTGATCGTTCCTTGGCCAAATCAGGCTTATCAACGAGTTTTGCATTTGCAAAAGACAAAACAACAGCAAGAAATATGGTTAAATGCATATTTGCGAATACAAATGAAATAATAAACTAGCTGACACGCTCAAATCCTCTTATCAGCTACTAGCAGATGTTCCCATGACTAAGATAACCTGTTGCATTCCCCTGGACAATAAAAAAAATAACAGAATAACTTCTTAAAATTTTAAGGTCGTCATCACCTACGATTTTTAAAAAGTAGCGTAACCACTACACCACGGAGGCTTCAATATGTTAATGCCATCCATCCATCCATCTACTGTTACTGCGATCGGTCACATTTGACCTTAACTCGCAGGTGTACATTGCATACTCGCATGACAAATTTCATGCTCAAGCGAGTTGAGCACGATAAAAAAGGTTTTATAACCTCGGGGCTTGGGTAACCTTTTCTGTCTGTTTTGCCGAGTCTGCTGATGACAAAGCATATTTTACATCACGAAAACACGCCTATAAAATTTTGACCCGCTTGAACCCCGCTTTTATATAGTAAAACTGGGGTTTACTGGGATAAAACTTATTTTCCTTATTTCTGCTCTATATTTTAGAGCAGAAATAAGAAAAATCTCACATTTTTTCATCTTAAAATTTTATTTTTTTTTTCGACGGTAAAGTTTACAATGTATTTGTATAGGCGTGTTTTCGTAATTAGGTGTCTTCAATCTCTTTCGGAGCGTACAATAAAAAAGAAACGAAAGTGCATTGTAGATTAGCTCACCTTGGTGGCCAAATGATATTTACTTACAGCTGTCCTTTACATCAGACAAAGGAAGAGAGGGGAAGCTGTTGCTCCTTCTGTTTCTTCAATGTCATTCCCCACCCACTGTAACCGGCGCCGATAGCTCAGTTGGTAGAGTGTCCGCTCCGGGGAACGGGAGGTCACGGGTTCGATCCCGGGCCCCGACATACCAAAGTCGTTAAAAATGGTACTAGCTGCTCCTCGCTTGGCACTCAGATTTACGGGGTAGAGCTAGACTTGTCGACCCAGTGTCAGGATAATGTGACTGGGTGTGGTATCATGTAATGTGTCTGGGACATGATACTTCAGTGAGGCAGCACTATAAAAGTGAGCATTGAGCTCCCTGTCGCAACCAGACACCGTCGTGATATGACTGAAAAATTGTTGAAAGCGACGTTAAACCCGAATTCACACACACACACACACACACACGCACACGCACACGCACACGCACACACACACACACACACTGTCCCTTCCCTTTCATCTCCTCTACTATCCTCTGGGAGACGACACAAAATGACTCACAGCGGATGACGTTTCGGTTAACCCCAACACAATCAATCTGAAAGAGTAAGCCAAGAGACAATATTTGGGATTAAATTTTCGCTTTCCTGTTCACTCCCACGTGCACACGTAAAGAAAAGATCGAGGGGCTTCATTTCCGTATTGTTTGCAAATTTACCCGTTTAGTACCGGAAACCCCAAAACGGGTAGTTGGCAAACAGCGCAGGCCCAGATCAGACGCCGCAGAACGCGGCGTCTGATCAGGGCCTTCACTGTTTGCTAAAAGTTCTGTCATTTTCCAAATAAATTTTGATAAAACACAACCTGACACCCCTTAACAACCTTCTCCCTAATACCGACATATAAAAACAAAATAGAAAGCACAGGACAGAGTAGGATGTGTGCTACTGTACCATAGCTTAGTCCTTTCAATATGAGATAATGTCAGAATTCCAGTAATGGTCACCAAACGTTCTTTTGTTTGTTTGATTTGAGATTTAACGTTCCAGTCAACACTGTAAAGGTCATTTTGGAGACGTTGTTTCAAATTGTGTGGGACTTTTACCCGACATTGAGATGAAATGACATCTCAAGCCCTGTCGCCCAACGAAACCAATAAGATTTATAAGCATGGACGGTCCGCCTCGCACCGAGGTTCCTTGAAAGGCTTAGATCCTCCATGCAGTTTGCCAGTACTAGTATGCGGGCCGGATTCAACTCTGCGTGGAAGCATCATGCAGTCCATATATTTCTTTAAGCCCCTATGGACGGGGGCGAAACCAAACGTTCTACATGCATGGAAATGTCAGTTGTTTTTATCGTATTTTACGTCGTATACGAACAATTGGCTAGAAGAACAGTCAGGCTGGAGCGAGTCTGTACTGGGTCTACATGCCAATCTTCGCAATTCAAAAATGCATGTGAGTGCACTCCCCATTCAATTTACAGCTTTTTACTTAACTAACTTAATAGTTCTACTAGCAGTAATTTGTTTTTACAATTTTGAACGATGACTACAGCAACTTGGATGAAACTCGGCGAACTGACTTCTGGAATAAGATTGTAATTGCTCCAAAGAATTAGTCCAATTATACAGGAAGTACCTGCAGTTCCGCAGTCGATCTCGTTTCCAGATGATTTTACCTTTATGACACGGCAAACTGACTTCTGGAATAAGATTGTAATTGCTCCAAAGAATTAGTCCAATTATACAGGAAGTACCTGCAGTTCCGCAGTCGATCTCGTTTCCAGATGATTTTACCTTTATGACACGACTCAAGATTGATGAGCTTTTCTATTTCTGATGACGATTCTTCATAAACGGATAATTACCGATATTTGATAGCAATATAAAACCGTTTTACTTTGTAAAAAATCTGACATCTGATTGGTCGACAAAGTACAACTTCCGGTTCCAATGGTCCGTCTATCACGCGTAATGAATTTGCGTTTATCTTCATTAATGGCGAACTCTGCGACACTTTTAATCAATTATAGAAAATGAAAATGGATGCATTGAACGCTTGCTTCATTTTGATATCGCGTGCTGTTTATTTCCTAACTACTCCAATAAAACAAGATAGAGATGAGCTTGTTCAATTTATTCGCTTTATTCTTGAAAGGCATGGACAGGTGTAATTAAGGGAATCATACGACTAAGTATGTTTTAAATTGATCTCATCTAGGGCTCTTGTATCAGAAGAGCTTAACATGGAAAGGAAATGTATTACATCTGATGACACACTGGCAACAAACAGGAAATATTTCCTGTTCATGAAGTTTTCATGTTTGACTCCCGAGTACATTTGAGCCCCGTCAAGCGATTTTGGTACTTATTGCCTATGCGAGCAGCGAAGGTTCAGGCGAGCCTGCGCATCCGCGCAGTCTCGCCAGAACCTTCGCTGCTCGCTCATACAAGCACTGAATCAAGAGGAACCTTCAGACAGAAAGCCATATCCCTGGCCCATCTGAATGGCTGGGCATGCGCAGTTAAAATTTGTCATAACGGAATGCTCGAAGACACAAATTCGCTTGGCGGGGCTCATTTGTAAAGTTCCCAATCGCCTCAATACTTTACTTCAAATAAAAGGGGATGATATTTTCACAGCTCCAGACATACTTTGATTTGCATGTTAGATTTTCTCTTTCCATGTTGTCCCTTAGCATTGATGGGCTGATGGTTTCTTAGATGGCCCTGAACGAAGACAGACAGTTTCGTTCAAGCCTTAGTTTCCTGTACCCTTTTTGTTCCAAATGGTATCTTCCTCCTTATATATGACAGGAGTCCATTTTATAATTTAGGGGTGTCAGGTTGTGCTTCAAAATTAATTTGGAAAATGGCTGAACGTTTTGCAAACAGTGTAGGCCCTGATCAGACGCCGCGTTCTGTGGCGTCTGATCTGGGCCTGAACTGTTTGCCCGGGTACCCGTTTTGGGGTTGCTGGTAAATAAATGGGTTAAGCAAAGAGTGTAGAACTTGATCAGACGCTGCGTTCCCATTGCACAACACTCTGATAGCCCCCGCCCATAGGGGCTTGAAGAAATATATGGGCTGCATGATGCTTCCACGCAGAGCTGAATCCGGCCCGCACACTAGTACTGGTAAACCGCCTAGAGGCTCTAAGCCTGTCCAGGAACCGCGGTGCGAGGCGGACCGTCCATGTTAATAAACCCTATTGGTTTTATTGGGCGACAGGGCTTGAGATGTCATTTCATCTCAATGTCGGGTAAAAGTCCCACAAAATTGGAAGCAACTTCCATAAAGTGACCTTTACAGTGTTGACGGGGACGTTAAACCTCGAATCAAACAAACCAATCACAACGATTGGAAAGTGAGGCTATAAATAATCCGTTACATTCCGGTTCATACAAAGCAGTGATAGTCACATGGACATCAGCATTGCTAAGCTACTGTTCTTGGTAACTTTGCCGTCCCCCGCTCATCGGGGCTTGAAGAAACATATGGGCTGCATGATGCTTCCACGCAGAGCTGAAACCGACCCGCACACGAGTACTGGTAAACCGCTTAGAAGATCTAAGCCTGCCCAGGCAAAGCGGTGCGAGAAGGTCCGTCCATGCTTATAAACCTTATTGGTTTCATTGGGCGACAGGGCTTGAGATGTCATTTCATCTCAATGCCGGGCAAAAGTACCACAAAATTGGAAGCAACGCCTCCAAAATGACCTTAACAGTGTTGACGGAGACGTTAAACCTCAAATCAAACAAACAAAAACAAACTTTGCAGACCCAAAATGTGACATGAATTTACATCCAAACCGACAATGGAGAGAAGCAAAAGACAAATCAGCGGAATTATGCATCGGAGTAGATATTGTCTATGCTTCCTTGTTAAGGGCAGTGGGAACACCTGACGATTTTTCCGCCATTTTCAAAGGGATATAACTTTCGGAACTTCCTGTTCGCTTTTCTATAAGCCCTGTCCCCATTGAAAAAGGAGTCGACTCTTAATGGAAAGAATTTGCTCCTCAGGAGCAAATTCTTTTCTTTAAGCCTATTGACATGGGAGACAAAATACTTTTGCAGGAGTTGCCTCCTCTGAAGGTGTATCCATTCCCCTTAAGTGGAGTGGAACCGTTTTAGAAATTTTCATGCAGGGTCATTTCAGTGAAATATAATTTTGAAATTGAACCTATGGCTTGATAGGGTCTGTCGTTCGAAGTTTTTTCTCTTCTTTAGCCCTGGTGGCCATCTTGTTCAGGGGAGTGTAACTTTTAAGGCAGAATTACATGCGTTGTTTGACTTCTCTCCTAAGTGGGGGTGCACTATTAAAATCTTAAATGGGTGTGAGGGGTGGATGAAAAAATCCGTCCCGAGGGTCACTGTCATGCATGACGAGGCTTGCCAGTGATCCCGAGGGAGGGATTTTTCTATCCACCCCTAACACCCATGTAGGATTCATTTTCTTGCATACCTTCCATTTCTGAGCGTGGATTTTTAATACTGCAGTCACTTCGGTTACCGACGTCCGCCATACTGATAACACAGTGATGTTTAGTGACGTCACGTAACGTGCTTTGACGTCAACCTTAATGACGGCGCATATGAGGTCGTATTCAACCAGTGCATTTAACAAATGCTCGGGAGTATTCGGTTTTGAGTAAGAACACTAGGGTGAGAACAGAATTTCTATCCAAAGTTAAAACTATGGATTTCCTTGTCTGGAGTGCAAGAAAAAGATATCCATTGATAATTAACGTGATGTACAGCCTGTATTCCAGGCCTCCAAATTCAATGAGTTTGATTATTCTAATTGATGCCAATGTAGCTTTAGCAGAATGTTGCTTGTCTAGAAAGAACCAGCTTTTTCACGCAGGCTCTGGACCCACAGAAGACCAACTAGCTGGTATATGATCGTGGAATTACGGAAGAATAAATAGCCTGTTGCAAATCGGACAGAAATACATACATGTAGTTTCATGATTTCATTTTGTCTAAGTTGTTAGTTCAGTTTCATGCGCAAGAAACTCACAAGATCAATACTTGTATTTGCAAGGTATTTTGACGCCAACTGTGGATGTTTGTCTAAGACAGATTGAGTGTTCGCCTTATCTGGTTAGTGTTTGATACCATATGGAATGAGAGTCGTGCCGGAGCTCTTATCGACCGTTTATTACTCATGACTACATTGGCCAATCACAAAAGCTACATCAAATCACGTGCCTTAAGGTGGATAAATACACGTGATATCTTCCACCACCCTTATCAAAGAAGGTATTAAACGGCCGTGGACCCATCTGATCATGCGGGTGTGGTGAGTAGGGGCAACGCTTAAAGGATAATAAGCAAATTCTTTTCTTTAAGGGTTTTTTAAAGGGTCCCCAATCCCCTACTCACACACCGAAGGTGTTCTGTTCACCTTAATGAAACATGTTTCACAGGGAATTTTTCGTTGGTTAAAGCGAGTCTTCGTTTTACAGAGAAAATATCCTCTAAGCTCTGAGAGCTGCTTGAAACTCTAATTTATTTAATAACGACATTAAGCGATTATTAAGGGCTGTAGGTAGAAAGGGGGGTCAACCAGCCCATACAGCAGAGTCATATGCTAAGCACAACACAAAATTTCTTTAAATGTCGAGAGAAACTTCGATGGCTGAAACACCGATGGCTGGTTTACCACGGCTGTTTCGAACTTGTTCCTCGTTTTTGGGTCCTTAACGGGAATGGGAACATCTCCAGGGGAGGCAACTCCTGCAAAATTATTTTTGTCACCCATGTCAATAGAGGTCAACTCTTAAAGGAAAGAATTTGTTCCTGAGGAGCAAATTCTTTCCTTTAAGAGTTGCCCCTTTTTCATATGGACAGGACATATAGAAAAGCGAACAGGAAGCCCCGAAAGTTTTCTCCCTTTGAAGAAGGGCGGAAAAATATTTCAGGTGTTCCCATTCCGCTTAAGATAAAATCCCCATATTGCATGCAGATTTTAATACATTTGGGATAATTGTTATTATCTTGAAAGTGTGTGTTTGCTTGTGTTGAGAGTTAATGTTCCCGTCAATACTGTTTGGATCATTTTGGAGACATTGCTTCCGATTTCGTGGGACTTTTTCCCAATATTGAGATGAAATGACATCTCAAACCCTACCGCCCAAAGAAACCACTAGGCTGTCCTCGCACCACTTTTCCTGGACAGGCTTAGAATTTCTAAGCGATTTACTAGTGCTCAAGTTCGGTTTAGCTCCTTGCAGAAGCAGCATCCAGTCCAATCTACATGTATTTCTCAAAGCCCCAATGAGCGGGGGCGCGTATGGTGTGTGTACTCATTAGAATCGCCTTAATAAGGCTATTCTAATGAGCATACACGACATACCTTCATTTTAAAGAAAATCGAAAAATTATCCCTATCTATCATATGACGTCACGCCTGAGAATGTAATAACGCCATCTATTAAATTCGGTAATCCACCAGTGGATTATTTATGCAAATTAGTGGGATTCACCAAAAAACTTGAAGTTTGATCTTTATTATTTAAATATTAGATTCACCACGTAACGTTTCACGTACGATGTCGTCAACGACGTCGCATTTACTATTTACTATTTATCATATGACGTCGCGTCTGAGAATGTAATAACGCCATGTATTAAATTCTGTAATCCGACAGTGGATTAAATATGCAAATTAGCTAGATTCACCAAAAAACTTGAAGTTTGGTCTCTATTATTTAAATATTAGATTCACCACGTAACGTTACACGTACGATGTCGTCAACGACGTCGCATTTACTAATGGCAGAGCATTTTTGTTAATAAAAAGTGAATAAAATGCGTTTTAAATGCCATATGACATACAGAATCTTGCATTCGTGCTCATGTATTATTAATTTCATTAAACGCGTTGAGAAAAAGACATAAAATGCTCGACAAAGCCTCGCATGTTATCCCTTTTCCCCAGCTCTTTTAATGAATTTAATAATACATGTCATTCACACTCATGTGAGATCCTCTATGTCTCCTGATCTGGCGCAATGATTAACCCTCAATGGCTCGAACTCTCCCTGTCTCGAACATTTTTTATGGTTCCAAAGGTGTTGGGGACGGTGAGGTGCGATTGTATCTCGCTAATTTAAAATATTATAGTTTTCTTGTCTGATACACATGGGCACTATAAGCCCAACACATGGACACTCTAAGCCCATGGTCACTATGCCATAATAAATGATCAAAGTTTTAACGATACATTAACTAACGACGTCGTTAGTTTTGAATAACTGGCCCCTGTATTGCAGTCCAGGGGCCAGTTGTTCAAAACTAACGACGTCGTCAATTACGTATCGTTAAAACTTTGATCATTTAATATGGCAATATGCTAATGTGTTCGGTGAAATAATAATAATAATAGTAATAATAATAATAATAATAATAATAATGACAAAATATGATTATAATTTAGCAATAATAGCCTCCCAAACAAACCCCCGTACTCCAATGAGCAACCATGTTGTCTCTGTTTCTGAGGTAAAATACTTTTTATGAAGTGGAGAGGTGGGGCATGGTCCCTGCGGACCCCCGGTTGGTATCACTGAATGCATCTTATCATAAGGAACAAGAATATATATGGTTTAGAGTAAGGATCTGAATGGTAACTGAGATAGAAGGTCTTTAATGAAGTGGGGTTGTAGTGAATGGCCCTAGCGCACCCTGGGGGGAACCCCCAGGTTTGTGTGACTGAATGCGTCTTATCATAAGAAACGAGGATAGCTATGTTTGTGGGGTGGGGAGCTGAATGGTTTCTGAGATATTAGGCCTTTTATGAAGTGGATGGGTGGGACATGGCTCCGTCGCACCCTGGTACACCACCAGGTTGGTGTCATTGAATGCGTCTTATCATAAGTAACAAGAACATATATAGTATAGGTGTTGGATCTGAGCGGTTTCTGAGATATTAGGCCTTTTATGAAGCGAAGGGTTGGGGCATGGTCCCTGCGCACCCTAGGGGACCCACAGGTTGTTGTCACTGAATGCGTCTTATAATAAGGAACAATAATAAATATGGTTTAGGGATGGGGATCTAAACAGTTCATGTGATATTAGGCCTGTTATGAAGAGTGATGGTGGGGCGCAAGGCCCAAGTGTACCAATGGGGTACGCTTTGATACCCTCTTGCAAAATGTCTTATAGATTTCTATTTTATCCCTTTAATTTCAGAAAAAAATCTGTCGTGTGGTTACTGGGCGGATTTTTGCATGCCCCCAGGGGACCATTTGGTCCCGCGGTTTTGAATTTTGAACTCCTCTTGCACAACTTGATATCCATATCTATCATAATTATTCCAACAAGAAAAAATAGCTTAGGTGTGGGGATCTGAGCGGTTTGGAAGATATTGGGCCTTTTTTGAAGTGAAGAGAGGGGCATGGTGCCAGCGCATGCCGGGGACCCCAAGGTTTGTGTCACTGCATGTGTCTTTTCATAAGGAACAAAAATGAACGATTTCTGAAATATCAGGCCTTTTATGAAGTACAGGGGATAGTGCATCAAAATGTTTTTAACTTTTGGGCCCTTTCAGTGAGTACTTTATTTAATTATAAAATTAGTGTTAAATTAGTGTTAAATCGCCTTGCAAGAAAATATATAGAGGAGGGGTGTGATATGAAGAGAAAGAATTAGAGGGATGTATATGACAATGAAAGAAGAAATGCTGAGCATTTTCTACACTTCCACAACTACATAAAGGAGGGTTAATAATCATGAAAAAAAAATTCTAATGACAAAACCTACAATAAGACATGTGCGCCCAACGAAGACTCAGATCAGCCTGCGCATCCGCGCAGTCTGATCGGAGTCTTCTTTGTGCGTTCTAAGGACACCAAAGGGCCCAATGCTCATTCATGCAGCAATAGAAGTATCTGGTTAGACTATATGGATGCGCAGGCTGATCTGATTTTTTCGCTGTGCGCACATGTAAGTTGTAGGAAATGCTCTGCCACCGCTAAATTTAAAGAAAGGGGGCTTAGTTTACAGGAAGGGAAAGAGGATGTCACAAATGTTGTCTCCCTTTAAAAAAAGAAAATATGCTGCATATAATATTCCCCAGCTTAAATTCGGAAATGAGTTGTTCTTTTAAACCCCTTGAAAAAGTGACTGACCCATAAAAGGAAATGGATACTCAAAGAAGCCTACTTATCTTTACAGTCTGATTAGTGGGGTTTGTGTGTTTGCTGTCGGCACGAGACTTCTGTAGATTGCTAGACTCCTATAGACCACTGAACTTTTATAAACCACAAGACTCCTGTAGACACTAGAATTCTATAGACCACTAGACTTCTACAGGCCACAAACACTGCAAGCAAAGATCGAGCCAACTCATGAGAAAAGGTTTCTTGTCACATAGGTGCCTAGGGAATACTCAGATCAGACTACGCATCCACGCAGTCTGATAAAAAGTCTTCGCTGTGAGCTTTATTGAAAGATTCTTGAAACTGACAGACAAAACCTACAATAAGACACGTCTTCGTTGTGCGCTTTAAGGATAGCAGAGGACCCGATGCTCCTTCATGCTGCAAGAGAAGTCTCTGGTTAGACTATGAACTGAACTGATGAACTGAATCTTCTTTGCGCGCACATGTTCGAAGACATCTTTTCATTTGTCGCGTTCCATTTTCAATTTTCTCTTGTTTGCTTTGTTGCGTTACGTCCCATTAGCGTATTTAATCTAAAAATTCGGATACGAGCCGGGGCACAGCATTTCCTTCAATTTCCATCCATATAATCTGACCAGAGACTGCTTTGGCTGCATGAAGGAGCATTGGGCCCTTAGCTTTCCTTAGAGTGTACTACGAAATCTCTGATCAGACTGCACGGATCCGCAGGCTGATCTGAGTCTTTGCTGGGCGCACATGAAAACTGTTGTGCCCCGGATCGTCCTAATAGTCATACAAATAAGCCTGAGCAAACAGTGCATACCCAGATCAGACTGCTCCTGAAGAAATAACCCGATAATGCTACTGAGCAAACGTCTTGGCGACAAAACTATATAGAATGAATATGACACCAAAAGGTTAATTAACCCATTCAGTACCAGAAACCCCAAAACGGGTACCCTGGCAATCAGTGCAGCCCCGATCAGACGCCGTCTGATCAGGGCATCCACTGTTTGCTATTCCAAATAAATTTTGATGAAACCGCAATCTGACATCCCTAAATTTTGAAATGAACTCCTGCTATATATAAGTAGGAAGTTTCCATTTGGTACAAAAAGGGTTAAATAATGTCCGAATATTTAGGGTAAATACGGCATATTCATTGTCTGGAATTGTCACAATAACTTGCCCCTTATATCATACATCATGCAAAATCAACATGTCATAACAAATCTGTGACAATTTCATGAAACGTCTTCGGTCAGACAAATAATCATTAAATCATGAATAAAAGTAACTATTTGCTATGTGCGTAAGGTTCAACGATTCAATATTGGCAATACCTTCCCCTCTTGCCATATTTGTCGGACATAATTGACTGGCCCTATGACCTAATCAATAACGCGTCAATAGGTACGGCCAAACGCCCGCGACCTCGTGGTCAAAGATCAACGGATCGCATCTAATATATGAGACAGCTATTTAACTACAGCGTTTGCTTTCAACACACAAATCACCTTTTGATTCGTTTGTTAAAAGCTTCTTTTTAGTTAAAAGACCACCAATCAATTTACTTTAATCAAATTTAACAGAGGAGTTTCTTGCGTTTGAATCTTTAAAATGAGCTTACAAACGCTGAAATTTAAATGCAAAACAGTTATAGTAAATGGAATATCGCGGAACAAAAACTTCAGTTTTCCCCTTGAAATCTGTATTTGAGTGCCGCCATTATGTTAACAAGTTTGTGCGATGAATACTCTCGTAAATCCCACTTATACTGAGAAATGTGGGTTTACTAAAAAGGTACAAAACGATGAACTAACTAAAGGGGAATCGACATGCCTTCAAAACGCAACTAAGTAAAATTCCGCTATTAGGACCACCTAAAATTAAGACTAAATCTGCTTAAGAAGCTTATTTAATAGGTTGCAGTTATTCTTTCTTTGTCTTTTCTGCATACAATATGCCCTCTCTTCAGAGACCACCTTTGGGACTGTTGAACAGTCCCAAAGGTGGTCTTTATAAAGGAATTTTACTATACATGTATTTTGAAAGTTGAAAGAGAATTTCTTGGCAAATTGGCATTATTATGTCGTGCTAACCTAAAAAGGAGAACCAAAACTTTAGTTTACAGCTGCGTAACCTGAAACCACCTGTTGCGCATGCCATCCTTTGGCAGGAGTGTGTACGTATCTTTTGATATTCGGTATATAATTTTGCCTCAGGACCCACGTCATAGTGCATTTTATCACATCTCCAAAATGGCTACGTTTTGATGAAAATCCGTGACATTTTTCTTATTTATACTGCAAACATAGGTTATAGGTGCTCGTTAGAACCGCCTCATTGCGGCGGTTCTAACGAGTACCCACAACCTATGTCTTGGAGTAAAAATAACAAAAATAATGTTTACCCCCATAAACCCCAGTTTTCTATATACAAAGTGGGATGTAAGTGGGTGTTCAATTCACGTGATGATTTTTCTGTTGTTTAGACATAGACATAGAATATTTATTTTCTGTCGAATATGAGTAACATATAGGATAAGCCCCGAGTAGGGCTTTTACTTCCGCAAACAGCTGAAAAGCAACAAATACAACACGCATATCACAGTGCATGCAATTAAAAGGTTAAACATAAATAATACATAAATTACATAAGTTAAAATAATTTACAATACGTACACGTCACAGTTAAAATAGTCACAGACTATACTATTTTAAAGAAAGCTAGGGTATAAAATGTCTAATCTCAATGGGAGTCTGAGCCTAATCAAAAAAAAAAAAAAAAAAAAGTAAAACAGTCTGAGCTTAATTAGGAATGTAAAAGAGAAATTTTTGACTATTTTATGAGAAAAAGAAAAGATAAAAATTTCGATTAAAAAATAAGAGAATATTTAAACAATAAGAGATGACAAAAGTGTCAAGATATGGCTGATTTATTTTAGTGTGACCATTTAGTGTGTACAGTCCATGATTATAAGAGTTCTTAAGCACAAGTGCTCAAAACGAAAAAAACAGACAAGAGCGCAAGCCATGTTACCAGTCTAGGCAGTACATGAAGCACTGATGGAGGGGCCATAGCAGCAGATGCATCAAATGACAACCTGATGAGACGTTTGTTCCATTTTAAGAAATCTCAAGTGTAATATTCCTCCTTGGTTTAACGAAGCGAAAGTTTAATGGACAAATCATCACCAAGCTTTTGACGTACCCATTATTAGTCCTATAGATGACCATATTTAGGAGCTCTAATGTGTTTCAACCATATTGACATTAAACCTAAAGCGCCAATAACAACATCTACATACGGCAGTTTCAAATATTCTTTCTCATAAAACTTTCAGAAAGTCTAATAAGACCTGCTTGGATTGCATGAATCGCATGGAATGCAATACCTGATTTTCTCCTTGAGTAACACTAACAATTTCAACCCAGCATTTTTTTTTTTTTTTTCATTGTGGATTCCGATATGTTATACGCATCCTGCTGGCCGCTTTAAGAGTTGGCATTTCATCAAGTGGACAGATTGCTCTGCCTACTGATTGACACCTGTTCATTTCAATACTTGAATATACTTATAAGCAGCAGGCATTATTTGCCGGACATTAAGTGAAGTGCGTTCTGCCCAGACTGATTATCTTTAGGGAATGGGTGCAGTAAAAGTGATAATAACTCCTCCAAAAAAAAATTGTTTCGCCTGGTCGTTCGATCATGTTATTGTCATTATTGGGTCGACTGTTTGTCAATCGACCCAGTAACAAGGCATAGCAGCTTTACGTTCAGGTTGATGTTCACATGACTATCACTCCGGGTAACGGTTATTTATAGAAAAAGCCTCAATATTCTTATCGTTGTGACACCAGCGCTTGACTGACTCATGTGATGGGACATTGGCAAACAGTGTAGACCTAGATTAGACACCCCATAAAGCGTCGTCCGATCAGAGTCTACATTATTTGCGTAAAGTACAGGATTTTAAATGAGACGGTCCAAGTTACGGGATTCGAAGGAATAAAAGGAACAGCCTAAGTCCCCGTACATGACCATTTTCCCAGCCTACAATCACATCACGAAAACACGCCTATATACTTTTGACCCCCTTGAACCCCACTTTTATATAGTAAAACTGGGGGTTTACAGGGGTAAACCTTATTTTTCTTATTTCTGCTCTAAAATATAGATTGGGGTACTCGTTAGAACCGCCTCATCGAGGCGGTTCTAAAGAGTATCCACAATTTATATTTTGAGCAGAAATAAGAAAAATATCACAATTTTTCGTCATAATATATTTGATTTTTCGGCGGTAAAATAGTCAATGTATTTGTATAGGCGTGTTTTCGTAATGGACAATCGATCCACCGGCCAGATGTTAGAAAACTAACGTCGTCGTTAGTTAACGTATCGTCAAAACTTGGACCAATTAACATGGCAAATGACCTACTATTTTTTCTGCAAAAAAGTGAGTAGCTTTTGCATTTGCAAAAACTGCTCTCATTTTTTTCAGCAAAAATAACACTGTACTAGATATTGAACATCCTAGAACAGTTAAAAATATTTGTCTTCTAACAAGCTCGTTAAGCTAACGAGGCTTTGAACAACTGGACCCTGATTTTATTATTAATTTCTTTATTTTATAGTAATCATCTTGCCCGGTAAGGGAGATCTGGGGCCAGTTGTTCATAACTAACGATGTCGTTAATCAACTAATCGTTCAAAATTTGATCATTTATTATATATGACAAACATGCCAATAGCTTTTTGAAAAAAAAAAAGTGAGCAGCTTTTTTCACGAAAATATTTTTTCAAAAAATGTGAGCAGCTTTGGAAAATATAAGCTTCCTTCTTGGTACAAATGCCTTAACCTGAGGATTTAACATTAAGAATTTCTAAATGCCTGAACTTGACCCTGAAAACATAGGCATAGACGGAGGTATTGCTGAATAAAACATTGGACCTATATGTATTATCATATCAAATATAAACCAAATGCATCGAATGATTAGGAAACTATGAGCTCTTAAAAGTTCAGGTTCGCCCTGGTACAAATGCCTTAACCTGAGTCTAACAGGTGTACGTACGTACACACTTTCGTACAGAAAGACGTACATTCGTACGCAAGTATGCACGTACCCACGGACGCACGTACGGAAAACCGAAAAACCTATATGCCCCTGCCCCGGCATGCCGGCAGGTATATAAACAACAGTTTCAAGACCTACAAAGGGGAATAAGTATAAGTTCTCTCTTATCAATATCAACATTTATGCAAAATATAAGAGTCCTAAAATATATTAACCCATTTAGTACCAGAAACCCCAAAAGGGGTACCCTGGCAAACAGTGCAGGCCCAGATCAGACGCCACAGAACGCGGCGTCTGATCAGGGCCTCCACTGTTTGCTTAAAGTTCAGGCATTTTCCAAATATATTTTGATGAAAACACAACCTGACACCCCTAAATTTTGAAATGAACTCCTGCTATATATAAAGAGGCCGATTCCATTTGGTACAAAAAGGGTTAAGCAAGATAGAAGGAAAAACATAAGAGTAAATTATATATTTAACTGGGAAAAACATAAGTGTAAATTACTGAGACAGTTACAATTTTGCCTACTGACGAGCTCGTTAATCTAACAATGCTTCAAACAACTAGACCCTGGCTGCTTTGTTTCCCTTATACCTTTTGCCATTGGCAATATGTGTTCTGTGATTGTGGAACTTTCCGATCTTCATATGTATTTTTGCAACCCCTGCCATGGAGCCCTACGAACATGACCAGCCTCGGTGGCTCAGTCGGATGCGCATTTGACTGGTGATCATAGCCACGGCAACGTTCTTTCGTGGAAATTAATCATGAAATGTTTTCTACGGTCATCTCTCCCTTTCTGATGGATTCGACATGACTTTCATTGTTGACTGGGACGCTAAACTCTAAACCATACCAGACCAAACCTGCTAACAGCAAAACAGATCCATAGGAACGGCCTCATTGACAGACAGGCAAAATTTTACTCCCTCAAATAGATGAATTCATAACATGCGAACAAACTAGGGATGAGGCGATTTGCTCATTACGCAAACACGCCTATACAAATACATTGCCACCTTTATCGCCGAAAAAATGAAAAAAAAAATTGTGATATTTTTCTTATTTCTGCTCAAAATATAGATTGTGGGCACTCGTTAGAACCGCCTCATCGAGGCGGTTCTAACGAGTACCCACAATGTATATTTTAGAGCAGAAATAAGAAAAATAAGGTATACCCCCGAAAACCCCAGTTTTACTATATAAAAGTAGGGTTCAAGGGGGTCAAAATTATATAGGCGTGTTTTCGTGATGTGCAGAAAAAAAACCCCACAAACTTTCTTCAGAAAAAAATGTCAGCTTTGCAGATAAATCACGCGACTGTATGTTGTCCGAACGCATTTAACGTCTTCGTCCTGAGGCACATTTGCTTCCCCCGGGCTAAACAAATTACATGACCTTGTAAAAGGGCGAGGGTTGTGGTCACGATAAATCTATTTAAACCCCACCCCTCACAACCACTAGAAAAAAAAAAATAAAAAAAAAAACTTTTACTGACCCTTCCAAGCGGTGCTTTTGTTGTGGTGTCCTTGTAATGTTTCAATCTTGCTTCTAGCCTAGTCTGAAAGTCCCTTCTATTTTTCAGTTTCGGTTTAATTTACTGAGAATAGGTGTGAACAAGTAGGAAATAAATTAAAGAAAACAGAAATTTGTGGATTGATGGGAGATTAAAGGTTTAATGTTTAATCTATTAGGTATCACGTCTGGGTGAGAAATTAAAATTCCATCTGATTAGAGAAACTGAATGCATCGCAAGCGATGCCCTGAAGATGTACGACAATCAGCCATAACCGGCACGCTTTTTGGTCGATTTGCGTCGTATCATATCAAAAGGAGTTATCGGTATGATGTGCGAACTGGGAAGGCTCAGACCAGCCTATAAATATGCGCAGACTGATATGGGCTTTCGTTGTAACATAAAAATCTACGTATACTATATGACATCTATATGCAAACCAACGTATACTTACAGATTGTATCTATGCCCAAATAATACAAATCTCCTTTCTTCACACTTAGCACTTTCATTATCGCTGCGCCCCAGCTTCAAAGGGTCATTTACTTTCCTGTGGCCTTGGGCAATGGAACATGTCAGCAAACTGTAGATTGTATAAAATTAATTTAGAGGTCACAGTTAAAACCTTAATCGTCAACGATACTTGTGACAGAAAGAAATTTTTGCGGTTAGAATTTTCGCGGTTTGTCGATCCTGCATAATTTCGTGGATATGTTATTTCGCAATACTTATTTTCGCAATAACTTTCGACCTCGCGAAATCGTTTCGCTCATGACATTAACCCTTTTTTACCAAATGGAATCTTCCTCCTTCTATATGGCAGAAGTCCATTTCGAAGTTTAGGGGTGACAGGTTGTATTATTTTTAAATTTTATTTTGAAAATAGCTAACTTTTTGCAAATAGTGTAGGCCTTGCGGCGTCTGATCTGGGCCTACAGTGTTTGCCATGGTACCCGTTTTGGGATTTCCGGTACAAAATTGGTTAACCTTGCAGCGCGTCATATCTCTGGGACACTGACATCGTAGACACTCTAACGCGATAATTGGTCGGGGTCTTCACGCGTAAAGTGCACGTGACACTCCTTTTATTGCAATAAGACCTGTCCAAAGATTCTGTTGTCATGTATGGGTTTGATTGATTGTTTTAGGTTTAATGACACGCCAACCCTTGTAGGTCATTTTGTGTCGTGTCCCAGAGAAAGGGAGAAAAGAGATAGAAGAGGAGATGAAAGTGAGGGACAGGGCAGAAACAGGAACATGAATGGAAGTGTAGAAACTGAAAAATAACAACATTCCCCCTCCACCCTTACCTGCTGTAAGCCAATAACAGACGAAGAGCTCCATACTGGACCTGAATCTCTCAACTGAGTCATGATCGACCAATATTCTAGAAATGTTTCATAAGGATTGAAATGAAACTGTGGCCTCTAGAGGGTGAACAAGGTTTAAAAGTAATTTTACCTATTGACCTAGTTTTAGATCAATTATTACCCATATTCGAACCCGACCAAGATATTATGAAGACAAACATTCGGTATAGTTTCATTAAAACTGTGACTTCTAGAGGGTGATGAAGGTCAAGCCGGAATTTCTGATTAGATCATGGAGATCAAAACAAAACTGTGGCATCTAAATGATGTACAAGGTTTCAAAGCAATTTGACCTATTGACTTTGTTTTTATCAAACAACACCTATATTCGAACTTGACCAAGACAGCATCAAGTCATATATTCTGGGAAAGTTTCATGAAGATTACTGCAAAAGTGTGGCCTCTAGAGGATGAACAAGGTTTAAATTCATTCGACCTAGTGACCTCTTTTTTATCCAACATGACCAACATTTACACTCGACAAAGATATCATCAGTACAAACATTGTGGTATAGTTTCATGAAAATTGAAACAAGACTGTGGCTTCTAGAGTGTGAACAAGGTTTTAAAGCAATTTGACCTAGTGGCCTTGTTTTCAATTCGATTTGAAAAATATTCGACCTTGAATCAGATATCATCAAGACAAACAACCTAGTATTGTTTTATGAAGATTGAAACAAAACTGTGGCTTCTAGAGGGTAAACAAGATTTTAAAGCAATTTAACCTACTGACCTAATTTTTTTATCTGAAATGAACCACATCACATTCAAACTTGACCAAAACATCATCAAGACAAATATTCTGGTATAGTTTCATAACCATGGCATCTAGAGGGTGAACACGGTTTTAAAGCAATTTGACCTAGTTGTCTGTTTTTTTTTTTTTTTTTTTGTTCTTTCTTTTTTTAATCCGGCATGACCATATTCAAACTTGATCGAGATATATCAACACGACTGATTATCTAGTTAAGTTTCATAAAGATTGAAGCAAAACTGTGGCCTCAAGAGGGGTAACTAGGGTTTTAAAGTAATTTGACCTAATGGCCTAGTTTTTAACTCAACCCATATTTAAATGCAAGTGTGATATAATCAGGACAAACATTCTGGTAAAGTCACATAAAGATTGAAGCAAATCTGTGGCCTCTATATAGGATGAGCAAGGTTTTAAAGAAATTCGTTCTAGTGACCTTGTTTTTAACCTGACACGATCCATATTCAAACTTGACCGTGCGATCGTCATGAAAAAAACTTCTGGTAAGGTTTCATGAAGATTGAAGCAAAACCGTGTCCTCTAGAGGGTTAACAACATAACAGCTAACGACGCAAATACTGCGTTATCACAACAGCTCATCTTAGCACTTTGTGTTCAAAGTATAAAGGGGAATAAATGTAACAGTATTAATCTACTGATCCTTCTTCTTTTTTGTAGCAACATAAGTATTAACATTCATGATACGCGTCCTAATATTATTAATCAAGATATGCATCTATCTACTATGTCGGTCACATTTGGTCTTTATCTCAGATAGGTGGGTCGCTTTTAGAATTTAGCATAAAAATCACTGGATGAGTTCTTAAAACCATTTACAATCTGTAAAGATAGGTATGCTAAAAAGCATGCCTCTGACAGTCTATCCCATGTGTGCTTTGCAGCTGGTGTTTAGTGCTGTGTGGCGGCCGTAAAATGTCTCCCCGTACTTCATGATAGTGCAGATTATATTTAATGACATATTCTTTCTGTCATTCTTCGTCGTCCTGCATGTTTACAATTTTAACGTCCGAACTTCCGGCTTCCACTACTTTTGAAATATGACTCCGCACAAACACGGATAGTCTGTTGTTTTGACATTTCATGCTCGCTGTCTCAAAACTAATTTCTCATGGCACTGTTTCCGCATTTTGATTACATGTTTTGTTTCATTTGTAACCAAAATACAAAAATGATCTTTCTTAAATTACAAACAAAACGGGAAAAGTTAATTGAATATGCATAAGGAAAGTTCCAATTTTATACGGGCGACCGCATAATGGGTCATTGGCGAATCTTGGAGGCGGCGTCTAACCACGGCCTTCACTGCGGGTTTCACTGTTGTCGAAAGTTAGCCCATTTTTTCTTCCTAAATTAATTTCTATATTTCTAGTTGACACCCCTTAACTTTGAACCGGGATTTCGAAGTGAAATCTTTGTCAGATAAGTGATAATATTACATTCAGTACAAAATGGGTTATGATTAATTATATTATCAATACGCCATTAAAGTATCTTTGTATATTTTTAGAAAAGAGAATAAAAAAATATATATAGAGCTACAATCAGTGTACACCATTTAAGTACCTAGATATACTTTGAAAAATAAAAAATAGAGCGTAAAATAAGCTGTATTTAACTTTTTATTATCGGCTAAGCCGTTTTGTCTGACAAGTCTGTGTGCCCTGACCCGCACACAACAGTTACAGACACGACGTCATCACTCGGTCATACGGATTGCCGATAATTTTGACGGATGCCCCTTAATCATTAACTCCCCTTTGGAGCACAGCGAGTATATATTGAATTGAGGTAAAAAATCCGACTCATCCCACTGTGCATGTCTCAAACCCGAAAAGTTCTGTTGAATAACAATGCTGCCGTAGCGCTCGGTATTGATTAAATCTGCGAGTGTTCTTGCAGCACTCGAAAATCGCATAGATCTAGAAAAAAAAAATCAAGTGAAGATGTTCATAAGGATCGGAGTCTCTGAAAACTGAGGTGATACTCTAGATTTCCCTTTAGTAATGAACATTTGGAGATACTACCCAGCAGGTATAAGACGTTAAAACTTCGTCGGATTGACGTTGATGTGACGCCATGTCCTGACTGCAATGTCATATTAATGTCGGTGCAACGTCATTACCAACGTTGAAGTGACGTTGCCCCTGCGACGCATGCCTGGTGGCAGTGAGGCTTATTGTTTTTACAACATCGATCAGGAAATGTGGAATCCAACACACTGAATGATTTTTTTTCCTTTCTTCCATTTAAATCGGAATCGATGCATTAACATTAATTACCAGAACTTATTTTCTTCAGTTACGTCATTCGTAGTTTTTATTCATGTCATATAGTGTATGTACATACATCGTGATAAATTTTCAACAGACGGCATTTTGAAATATTTTCTGATTTTTTTTTTCAGAAAACAGGATTTGACATTTCATGCAAATTGTCTCCTATAGCTGAAAGAGTAAATTTGAAATCTTTTCTTCTATAAAGGCCTCAATATTCACGAATTTCTCATAGAATCTGTCATTTCAGTGCCTTTTGGCGCTTTGATTTCATTTTCTTTGGATGCATCGAGTTTGAAAATCGAGTACCGCTGAAATCGATGCTGGGGGTGGGGGTGGGGGGCGTATTCAGCCTTCCAGACAAAAGTGCTGTTGGTTTAAACTGTATTTATTTGACTTTACAGTAAACATATACAATACACAATATTAGACATATGACAAAAGTGCTGTTTATAAAGAAACTCAATAAAACCGAGTTTCCGGTTTTCATTCAACTAGTATTCTTTCCTTCCAAAGTTAACCTTTTTCATTTATTTTAACTTCTCTGCAGTATTGGCATCTATCATAGAGGAGGGAAGACTTTTCACTACGGAATAGTTCTAGGGAAGGAGGAATTCTTCGGGGCACCAGCATAGGCCTTGTACCTACGATATTGTCTGCTGTTTAATTTTGATGCCCTTATTTGAGATGCATAAAAAGAGAAATGTGTCGACACGGCGCAGATGAACACGCAAATGGTCCAAATCAGAATGCAACAACAGATGTCATCGGGCAGCATAATTCACCTGCAGCTGTCCTTGAGGTCATGGGTGGAAGTATTGCCAAATAAACCTTTGGACCTGTATCTAATATCACAGCATATATAAACCAAATCCATCATATATATGAGCTCTTTATAAAAAAATTAAACACCGAAAATTTCTCAGTCTGCGACCTTGACCTTGAGGTCATAGGCATGGGCGCGGAATAGCTGAATACAATTTTGGGCCTATATCTTTCATCACACCAGATAAGAACCAAATCCATCGTGAAAGTTTAGGTTCTACCTGATACAAATACCTTAACCTAAGTCTTTAACATTAAAACTTCTCTCTAAGTCCGTGACCTTGATCATAAGATAATGGGCATGTGTTGGGGTATTGCTGAATAAAACGTTTGACCTATATCTTTAATCATAACAAATATGAACCAAATCTATCAAATGCTTTGGAAAATATAAGCTCATAAAACACAGGTCCATCCTGGTACAACTTCCATGACCTGAGGATTTTACATTAAGAATTTCTAAGTCTCTGACCTTTACCCTGAAACCATGTGTATAGGCGGAGGTATTGCTGAATAAAACATTGAAACTACATGTACCAAATATAAACCAAATGCATCGAATGATTTGGAAACTATGAACTCTTAACAGTTCAGGTTCTCCGTGGTACAAGCGCCTTAACCTGAGTCTAACAGGATTACGTACGTACACACTTTCATACAGAAGAAGGTACATCCATATACAAGTATGCACATACCCACGGACGCACGTAAGGAAAACCGAAAAACCTATATGTCCCAGCATCATCCGCTGCAGGCAGGTATAAAAACCCTACTAAGCGGAATAAGTATAAGAACTGACCCTGGTTCTCTAGCAGCAACATTTTATCAATATCAACGTTTATACAAAATATAAAATTCCTAAAATTATTAAGCAAGATAGATAGGAAAAACATAAGTGTTGCGGACACTAACTTTTGAAGGTAGACCTGAACAAGAGGGCCACAATGACTCTGGGTAGCACACCTGATCCTTATTCTACAAATAGTATGGTAGGTAACATAAAGTGGAGTGAAGGATATGAGCAATTTTGGTTGAGAGTGACTGGGAAATTATTTCTACTAAATGTAAGAGACATTCGAATGGGGATCAGGCAAAACTCTCATTTTATGCGACATATAGTTGGATGAAGGCGTGCTACAAAATCCGCCTGGATCACTAGTGCAAGATTCTCTACATAGTCCTTTCAAAAAGTCTATTAGTTAGAGAACTTTTCATGTTCATATAACTTAAACCTAAATTATTATAAGATTGTGTTGCATCACTAGTGGGACCTCCAACCGTTCAGCCGTGTAATAACACATTAATAAAGGTCAATCATATAAAACAAAGCCAGCTTTTGTCAGTCATCTTAAACAATGTCAGCTATTTATCAGTCATGAAAACAATGTCAGCTTTTGTCAGTCATATAAAACAATGCCAGCTATTTATCAGTCATGAAAACAATGCCATCTTTTGCCATTCATATAAAACAATGTCAGCTATTTGTCAGTATGAAAACAATGTTAGCTTTTGTTAGTCATATAAAACAATGTCAGCTATTCGTCAGTCATGAAAACAATGTTAGCTTTTGTCGGTTATATAATACAATGTCAGCTATTTTTCAGTCATATAAAACAATGTCAGCTTTTGTCAGTCATATAAAACAATGATAGCTTTTTCCGTTATATGCAACAATGTCAGCTATTTGTCAGTCATGAAAAAAATGTTAGTTTTTGTGAGTCATATAAAACAATGTCAGCTATTTGTCAGTCAAGAAAACAATGTTAGCATTTGTCAGTCATATAAAACAATGTCAGCTATTTGTCAGTTATATAAAACAATGTCAGCTTTTGTCAGTCGTGTAGAACAATGTCAGCTATTTGTCAGTCATGAAAACAATGTCAGCTATTGGTCAGTCATATAAAACAATGTCAGCTATTGTCAGTCATATAAAACAATGTCATCTATTTGTCAGTCATATAAAACAATGTCAGCTATTTGTCAGTCATGAAATCAATGTTATATTTTGTCAGTCAATGTCATCTTTTGTCAGTCATATAAAACAATGTCAGCTATTTATCAGTCATGAAAACAATGTTAGCTTTTGTCAGTCATATAAAACAATGTCAGCTTTTTGTCAGACATGAGAACAATGTTAGCTTTGGCCAGTCATATAAAACAATGTCAGCGATTTGTCAGACATGAAAACAGTGTTAGCTTTTTCAGTCATATAAAACAATGTCAGCTATTTGTCAGTCATATAAAACAATGTCAGCATTTGTCAGTCATACAAAATAATGTCAGCAATTTGTCAGTCATGATAACAATGTTAGCTTTTGTCCGTCATATACAACAATGTCAGCTATTTGTCAGTCATACAATTTTTTTTAGCTTTTATGAGTCATATAAAACTATGTCAGATATCTGTCAGTCATGAAAAACAATGTTAACTTTTGTCAGTCATATATAACAATGTCAGCTATTTGTCAGTCATATAAAACAATGTCAGCTTTTGTCAGTCGGATAAAACAATGTCAGCTATTTGTCAGTCATGAAAACAATGTTAGCTTTTGTCAGTCATATAAAACAATGTCAGCTATTTGTCAGTCATGAAATCAATGTTATCTTTTGTCAGTCAATGTTATCTTTTGTCAGTCATATGACAATGTCAGTGTTACATGTGGGTTTACGGCGTCCCGCAAACCCCCATGCTGACAAGACAACCGAGCGTGATCTCTGACAGGTGCACGGGCAGCTGTGGGGTAAGGCACAAGAAAGATATTAGTTGAATGACATGAATTATTTACAGTATCTACATTTAACACTTATTAACGCAGAACATCACAAATTGTTGCTTCTGTAGCCAACTCACGACGTCCGCTCCGAAGGCAAAACAATGTTCTGTGCTCGGAACGGGTGACGTGAATACCTACAGAAGCAAACAACAAAAACAACAACAAAAACAAAAAAAGAAACAACACAAGACGCGACTGGCCAGTTTATAACTTAGGGTGAATCCCCCTCTCGCGTGAAACTTCCTCTCGCGAACTAGTGCAAACTGCAAACTAGTCTATCGACATAGTTGCCGATCACAGGTTTAGCGATCACAGGTTTGCCGATCACAGGTTTAGCGATCGTCCGAATCACCTGCAGGTTATTTAGTTGACCTCTTCCATGGTCTCACATTTGTTGACAATGAACAATGATTCTGATTCTGATTCTGGTATGCGCTGATTACAGCGGTCTGTCCGCCCTTACTGGACCCTAACCCCCAGCGTCGTACCAGTACCTGCTGCTATGAAGCAGGGAGCAGCAGGTCACACATTTTTGTGCCTGCAAATTACGATAACTGGACTAAGACACAAGTCAAAAAACATACATGCTATATCATGATCCCCCTCCCGGAGAAGTTTGTTTGTTTGTTTGATTTGAGGTTTAACGTCCCCGTCAACACTGTAAAGGTCATTTTGGAGACGTTGCTTCCAATTTTGTTGGACTTTTACCCGACCTTGAGATGAAATGACATCTCAAGCCCTGTCGCCCAATGAAACCAATAGGGTTTATAAGCATGGACGGTCTGCCTCGCATCGGGGTTCCTGGACAGGCTTAGATCCTCTAAGCGGTTTACCAGTACTAGTGTGCGGGCGGATTCAGCTCTGCGTGGAAGCATCATGCAGCCCATATATTTCTTCAAGCCCCTATGGGCGGGGGCTTACCTCCCGGAGAAGTAAGAATATGTTCATGTATATACCGCTATTGCGCATGCGCCGACCAGACACACAGGCTGATTAGTGCATGCGACAAATAACCGTACAGCAGAACTCAACTTGACTGTGCATCAAATTATCAGCACCCAGCGCTTGACACAATAATACTCAAAGTTCATGTTTCCTTACTGAGCACTACAGAAATCAATTAATGCTCACTACTACTGAGCATAATACTCATCAAATTTGTGCTCACAACATTATCACAAGTAAGAGGCAATTGAACAGAACACGCCTTTGCGCTACCTGGTCAGCCGCCAATTACAGGAAACATAACAATCTCTATTTCATATCCTTCTCCGCGACACGGCTCACAAATATAGCTATTCACAAATTCATTACATTAATAACAGATAGAAACTACAACAGAAGATTTTCATCTATATACCACAACATTTGTTAGTGTCTCATAAGGGCCAACACTGTTTGCCGTAAATTCTCTCTGTATTTGGTAGGCACCCCGTCACAACCGTCCTCGCGACGCCGATGACGCAGCTGACGTCATCCCCGCCGCTCAGGCCGTTATGACGTGTGGCGACCAAATACTCCCACCTATCATCATCACGTTCTTTATATGTACATACATGCCCAAACTGAGTTATCAGACAAAAACGGCATCATTACAAAATGAACTCGTAATTCTTCTTGAACAAAATTATTTCTAATCAACGTGAACACGCTTGTAAAATAAAATTCATTACGGTTCATCATCACGGATAACCCGACAGGCTCTTGTAAGAGTTCGCCCTGATGATGAAGATATGGTTAAACCCGTCTTAAGTTTACGTCCCCTCTACACCTAATATCATATTGGGACGGAACCACGGTTTTCTAACCACAGCTAGTCAAAAGTCATGGGTCAAACAAGTGACCCGGCGTTTATTAATTACATTCTACAAAAGGGGTCTAAAAGCCTAAATGAATCTAGAATGAGCAGGTGTCCAAACTTTACGTCTCACCAACATCTAGGGTCAGAATGAGACAGGACCTCACTTAGAAAGAATCATTCCACTACTGGAGAAGCCTGGGATCGATCCTGCGACGTCTAGCTGGCAAAGCTAGTAGCCTAATCACTACAGGCCTCAACAGTGAATTCAGAATAGGCTTCAGAAAGTTGGGTATACTAGAAGTAAACCCCTCAAAAACCTACAAGCGTATTCATACAAAAATAATACTAAACATAGATTTAACATACCTTTCAATATACTTTCTATTTCCCGACACAATGTTGTAGGTACACGTTACAACTTGACCTGCTGCTAAAGTGTTCGTTTTTCTCAGGGTTTATATATCTATGAATACTACCAGAAAATCATTCCTACTCATATTACCTTGCTTAGATCGTGGTGAGGTGGAGATACCGGCCACAAATGAAGCCAGATAGCAAAACTCGAGTAGATAATGGATTTGCGTTCAAATAGTATATTTCCCATAGGAAAAATTGATGAAACGACCCTATAAATCAATGCCATGACTTCTGTCAAAACGAACACCCACACAACACGTGACGGGAATGAAAATCATATATGGCACAATTTGGCGGTTGGCGATTTTTAGGCAAATTTTATAGAACTCAGCCTTATAGCGGCCCCCTGTATTGTAAAAACAGATCTCTATAAACCACTCATGCATACATCGTATGATATGTGCATGACTTGTTCATGGAGCAGCACAGTTTGCGTACCATATTTCACCCAAAATATTTCACTCGCACCGCCCTACCATATATCTACTAAAATAATTTAGATGTGCATAAGCACCAGAGAGGTTTCCTATTCCATCTCGTAACAGTCAGCTATTTATCAGTCATGAAAACAATGTCAGTTTTTGTCAGTCACATAAAACAATGTCAGATATTTGTCAGTCATGAAAGCAATGTTAGCTTTTGTCAGCCATATAAAACAATGCCAGCTATTTGCCTGTCATGAAAACAATGGTAGTTTTTTTACTCAGTCATATAAAACAATGTCAGCTATGTCTCTGACATGAAAACAATGTTAGCTTTTGTCAGTCATATAAAACAATGTCAGCTATTTGTCAGTCATGAAAACCACTTTAGTGTTTTTTCTTCTTTCTCAGTCATATAAAATAATGTTAGCTATTTGCCAGTCATGAAAACAATTGTAGCTTTTGTCAGCTATATAAAACAATGTTAGCTATTTGTCAGTCATGAGAACAATACTAGCTTCTGTCAGTCATTATAAACAATATTAGCTTTTGTCAGCCATTTGAAACAATGTCAGCTATTTGTCAGTAGTCTTTGTCAGTCATATAAAACAATGTCAGCTATTTGTCAGTCATATAACACAATGTTAGTTTCGTCAGTCAGTCATATAAAACAATGTTAGTTTTTGTCAGTCATATAAAACAATGTTAGCTATTTGTCTGTCATACAATGTCAGTTATTTTTCTATGGATCATGTCACTTACATGCATACATTATGTCGTAGGACTCAAATTGTACACACTTATTCCTTTTCCTCCTTTGTACATGTATTATAATGTTTATGTTTTTGTGTATGTTCTTGAATATTTGCTCGATATGTACTCCAGTTAATCTCGTTTCTAGGCTCCACGGGGGATCAGACTTCTACATCCAAAGTAGCAAGAGAATGGTTAACACCCAAGTTTACCTGTCCGTGTCTTCTAGCTTACTTCGGTACCTTATTGATTGTATAACATGATTGAAATCCAGATTTATAGGGCATGGATAGGACTACACTACAGTCGTCAAGCTAAGGTTAAAGGCTTGGATTACCTTAACTATTTTGATCTTCTTGTCATAATGTCTTTGCTGCTAATAGGGGGAATAGAACAGAATCCTGGACCGCTTTCCGATGTCTCTATTAACTCGTTGTCATTTGGGCCTACTTTAGAAAGTACTGGTAGTAGTAACAAATTCTCAATTGTCCACTATAATATTCAGAGTCTCTCTAATAAACTAGACATAATAGAGTCGGAACTAAGTGATTTTGATGTCATTTGCCTTACTGAAACATGGTTGGATCAGCGTATACCCGACGAAACACTAAAAATGAACGGCTTCAATTTATACCGTCGTGATAGAATGGGCGACAATCACGGAGGCATTTGTGTTTATGTTAGTAAGTCTATTTTATCCTGTCGAAGACTTGATCTTGAACTTCCACAAATTGAATGTATTTGGATTGAAATATCAATGCATAATAGAAAGGAGCTTTTAGCCACCTTTTATAGACCTCCAAATTCGAACAACATAATTTATTCCAGTATTGAAGATTCAGTCGGCCTTGCGTTTGACACTAATATACTTAATATAACTATCACAGGTGACTTTAATTTTGATGTATCCAAACAGGCTTCACACAGGACAATTAATGAATTGTGTCAGCAGTTTAACTTACAACAGCTTATAACTGATCCTACCCATCATACAGAGAATTCTGAATCTACTATTGACCTATTTCTAGTATCAAATAAGAATAGGGTGGTTTTGAGTGGCGTTGGCGAGCCGTTTCTCAACCAAAATATTAGATACCATTGTCCAATATACTGTATTTAAAATTTTGATAAAATTATTTCTCCATCTTTCAAAAGACAAATCTACCTATACCATCAAGGTGATTATCAAACACTTTCTACAGACCTGAACGACACTGATTGGAATTCATTAAAAGACCACGATGTACACGCTTACGCTCAAAATATAACTGATAGAATTACGCATCTTGTAAACAAGATATACCTAATAAAACTGTTCATGTTCGTAAGTCTGACAAATCTTGGCTAACCACAAATATTAAACGTCTTATGAGAAAAAGAAAACGCTTTTATGACAAATACAAACGAACTAAAAATCAATCCGACTTTAACAACTATAAACTCATACGAAATCATGTAACCTCGCTCATTCGAAAAGCTAAACAACAAGAAATTGACAACCTAAAAGATAAACTTAAAGACCCACACATTGGCCAAAGGGATTGGTGGAAAACTCTTAAAACATTTATTAAGCCCGACCAAACATCTTCTTTACCTCCACTAAAATGCAACGACACTGTCATATGCGATGAAAGAGACAAAGCTGATAAGTTGAATGATCTCTTTACACAGCAAACTTATTTGAATGAACATAATGCTCAACTTCCACAAACATTCAATAATCCACCCAATAAACTTAACCTAATAAGGACTACAGCGGAGGACGTTAAATCTATACTTCTCTCCTTACCTACAGGTAAAGCAGCAGGACCTGACTAAATTAGCAATAGAATTCTCAAAGATCTAGCTAAGCCGCTGTCTACTCCACTCACAGATCTCTTTAACTTCTCTTAAGAAAAGGGAAAGGTCCCAACTTTATGGAAGCAGGCAAATGTAACGCCTATCTTTAAACAAGAGTTGTCAGAAGACAACATAGCTCGCCTTTGGGGGGCCGAAGATGGATGAGGGCAAGTTATCAAAAAATTTTCTTCTGTAAAACAGCCCAATAGGCAGCAGCAAATGAAAAAGAACCAAAATGTACCCCTAATCATCCTGTTTCAAGCCTTTCCACTGCAAAAAAAAAAAAAAAAAAAAAAAAAAAATGAAAAAGAAATCTATATTTGATAAAAAAAATTCTACAAACTACCAAGTAATAACAAGGCTTCACAGACGATACAAATCCCCTCGAGCAAGACAAATTAAAAAAAGCCTAGCCTAGCATCTGTGTAAAATAACATTATTTCCATCAATAAATGTAGTTACTTAAGAGTGATGACAAAGTTTTTCTAAAAATAGCCACAGTGACCCTGACTTTGAGCCCCAGACCCTGAAAATTGAACTTCATACCCAACATTTGTATGAAGTTATCTTAAAAGCCATCAATAAATCTGGACACTAGAGCAATGATCAAGTTTTTCTATAAAATAGCCACAGTGACCTTGACCTTCAGCCCCTGACCCGGAAAGTCAAAGTCACTCAAGATATTATCATACCAAACATTTGCGTCAAGGTACATTAAAATCCATCAATAAATGAAGGCGCAAGAGCGATGACAAAGTTTTTCTAAAAATAGCCACAGTGACCTTGACCTTCAGCCCCAGACCCTGAAAGTCGAACTCGCTCAAGATCTCATCATTGCCAACATTTTTGTGAAGTTATATTAAAATCCATCCATAAATGTAGGCACTAGAGCGATCACAAAGTTTTTTCTAAAAATAGCCACAGTGACCTTGACCTTCAGCCCCGGAACCTGAAAGTCGAACTTGCTAGAGATATCATCATACCCAACATTTGTGTGAAGTTATATTAAAATCCATCAATAAATTAAGATGCAAGAACGATGACAATGTTTTTTTTTCTAAAAATAGCCACAGTGACCTTGACCCCGTGACCCTGAAAGTAGTGACCTTGACCTTAGGCCCCGAACCCTGAAAGTCAAAGTCACTCGAGATATCATTATACCCAACATTTGGGTGAAGTTATAATAAAATCCATCAATAGAAGGCGCTAGAGCGATGACAATGTTTTTCTAAAAATAGCCACAGTGACCTTGACCTTGAGGCCCAGACCCCGCTATGTTTTTAAAAAGAAAAAAAAAAAAGTTCCTCCCCCGGGATTTGAACTCATGCAGCTTGCAGGTAAACTTTAACACAGAGAAGTAAGGGAAGTAATACAGAGGAAAATATTAACTTCTTAAAAAGTCCAATTTAAGCCAAAAAACCTGTAAAATGAAGTACAATGATAATGTTAAATATTTTTTTTTAGCAATTATTAAATATATATTCAAAATAAAGTTGTAAAACATCACATATAAGAGCTTGCAGGTAAACTTTAACCAAATGCGGACGCCGACGCTGACGCTGACGCCGACGCCGGACGCCCGGGGGTATGAGCAAATAATACCATAACAACACTCCAATCGGGTTTTGTGCCTGGCGACTCTACAGTCAACCAGCTAACGGATCTCTATAATACCTTCTGTCACGCTCTTGACGAAGGGAAGGAGGTAAGAGCTATATTCTGCGATATTAGCAAAGCGTTTGATAGAGTATGGCCTATGGGTCTTCTCTACAGACTCTCTTCTAATGGTATATCTGGACCACTTCTCCAATGGTTCACAGACTACCTTAAAAACAGAAAACAAAGGGTTATTTTACCTGGATCAGCTTCCGACTGGACTGAAATAAAAGCAGGTGTTCCACAAGGCTCTATTGGTCCACTTTTATTTCTTGTATACATTAACGATATTGTTGAAAACATTCACTCTTCTATTAGGCTTTTTGCGGACGACACAAGTCTTTACATTATTGTTGACGACCCAATTGAAGCAGCTTATCAGTTGAATAACAATCTTCTGAAAATTCACGAATGGGCGAAACAATGGCTTGTTGAATTCAATCCAGCAAAGTCCGAATCAATGATCTTTACACGAAAAAGGAACAAACCATACCATCCTCCAGTCTTTATTAACCAAACTCAAATACAGGAAGTTATATCTCACAAACATCTTGGCCTTATTTTTTCAAATGACTGTACTTGGCACGAGCACCTTGATTATATAAAAACTAAAGCATGGAATCGTATAAATATTATGAGAAAGCTCAAATTTAAACTTGACAGACACTCTCTTCAGAAATCTATTTTTCCTTTATTAGACCACTTCTCGAATATTCCGATGTCGTTTGGGATAATTGTACTTTATATGAAGTAAATGGGTTGGAAAAAATTCAAAATGAAGCTGCCCGTATTGTAACTGGAGCGACAAAATTATTATCGATTGATTGTCTTAATCATGAAACTGGATGGGAATTACTTGCATCTCGTAGGAAAAAACACAAGTTACAACTTTTTTTATAAAATGCAAAACAGCCTAACCCCTGATTACCTTTCGTCTTTAGTATCGGACACAGTTGGAAACAACACTGCATACAACCTAATTCACAAAACTTAAATACTATACACGCGAATTCGCAGCTCTACTATAAATCTTTCCTACCATCTGTTACCCGTGATTGGAACAGTCTATCAGATGAGATAAGAAACTCACCTTCTCTCTCCTCCTTCAAACGACTATCAACTCAAATCTTTTTGTACCACCGAAATATTTTTGCGATGGAAATAGGCCTGGACAAATATACCATGCCCGTCTACGAACGAAATTTAGTTCACTCAACCAACATCTTTTCTCCAAAAATATTGTTGACAGCCCGCTATGTGTATGTGGGGCTATAGAAGATACACAGCACTTCTTATTTTCTTGTACACGATATGTCAACTTAAGACAAGAACTTCTAAATAAGACAATACCTTTATGTCAGCCATCCCTGAATGTTCTTTTAAACGGCGACCGTGAGCTACCAGACTCTGCTAACAAGCAAATATTCTTAGCTGTTCAAGACTTCTTGATCAAAACCAAACGTTTTGAGGTCAGATAAACCACACTCATCTAAGTAGGCAACAAGACTTGTATCTTTAACATAATATGTGATGGTATGAAATGTCAAAGTTAGATAACATGTGCAATTTTCGATTTTTTCTTCTTAAATTTATATGACAGAACAAAGTTATCTTGTTATTGTCAAGAATCGAGCTACTGCCAATCTTAGCCTGACGCGATTTCAAAAAAATGATGTAAAGAATCCTTATATTACCTATAGTGAATTTTCTTGCACCTGGTATTTCTACGCCCCCCGTGGAGCCGCCATCTATCTTAAGATAGAACATATCAACATGAATTAGGCAAACAGCCAAGAACATACAATAGTCATAATCTACCATTTGCTTCATTACTAGTCACATATCAATATAGTACTATTATCCGTTGCAAAAATGGGAGACAGATCTTCATAAGTCAGTAGAATTTCTTCTGAATCCCATTGTATAATTGTACTTAATGATTCATCTTCATTTTTATTGTACCATATTATGTTATACAAAGAAATAAACGCTTAAACCAAATTATTTAAAAATCAGTTTGGCTATCATTTTTAGGGTTGTATTCCTTTAGTTTTGGTGGCTATCATGCTTAGTGGAGCGAAAGGATTTTGGGCAATTTTGTCAGAGTGTCACCCATGAAACATTCCTTCGAACTGACTTCTGTTTGAACAAGGCTTTCAAAAGATCCCTTTGGCAATACAGAACTGACTTCAATGTCACTATCTGGACATTTTGTGGACATTAAGGGCCAAGTCCTAGTGCACCAGACATAGATGAACAGGCTCAGTCTACTTTACAATGCCTTATGGTGACAAATGTGGGGTGGGGGCGTTAAAATGTCATCAGAAGCTAAACTTATGTTGGTGGTTCCCTTTGACAACACAGAGCTGACTTGTTTGTTACTATCTGGGGACCTTGTGAACATTGAGGGTCAGGTCCTAGTGCATAGGATGGGAATGAACCAGCTCAGTCTAGCCTGTAATGCCTTGTGGTGACAAAGGGTTGTGAGGGGAGTTGGCATCAGAAGCTAGACTTATGAGTCGGTGTTCCCTTTGACAGTACAAAGCTGACTTGTATGTAACTATCTTGACACATTGTGGACATTGAGGGTTAGGACCTAGTGCACCAGACAGAGATGAACCGGTTCAGTCTAGTCTCCAATGCTTCATGGTGACAAAGGGGTGCGCGCGTGTGTGGATGTGAGGGGGAGGGGGGGGGGGGGTGAAGTTGGCATCAGAAACTAGACTTATGAGTCGGTGGTTCCCTTTGACAATACAGAACTGACTTGTATGTCACTATCTGGGCACCTTGTGGACATTGAGGGTAAGGTTCTAGTGCCCCAGACGAAAATGAACCGTCCATCTAACTATGCCTCCTGGTGTCAAAGGTTGGTGGGGTGGGTGGAGCTGGCATCAGGGACTCAGACGCTAAACTTATGAGTCGGCGGTTCTCTTTGACTATCTATCTTCGTATACGGAGTTAGTCATACTTGTAAGTCACTATCTGGGCACTTTGTGGACATTGAGTGTCAGGTCCAGGTCCTAGTGCAACAGAGAGAGATGAGCCGGCTCAGTCTAACTTATAATGCCTCGTGGTGACAAAGGGTGGTTCTTGGTACTGGTTTTTACACCACCTTTACCCAGTACAAAGTCGATCTGACGACACCTCCATGCCCTTTGCAGACTTCCCGTGCAAAAATTTACCATTATATTCATAATATAACCATCTGACCAAGATATTGTGAAGATGATCATTCTGAGTAAGTTTGATGGTGATTGGACCGATACTGTATCCTCAAGAGTGTTCAAAAAGGTTTTCTCTGATTGACCTACTGACCTACTTTTTGATGCGACTTGACCCATATTCAAATTTTACCCAGATATTGTCAAGACGATCATTCTGAACAAGTTTGATGATGATTGGACCAAAACTGAGGCCTCAAGAGTGTTCCAAGTATTTCTATTAACTGACCTACTTTTTCATCAAGCAGGCCACATATTTGAACTTGACCTAGACGCTGTCAAGATGATCATTCTGAGCAAGTTTGATGATGATTGGCTCCAGAGTGTTCATATGGTTTTTCTATGATTTGGCCTACATGACACATATTCAAACCTGATTCTGAGCAAGTTTGAAGATGATTGTACGGAAACTATGATTTGCACAAAAAACCTACTTTTTTGACCCGAGATTACCCATTTTCGAACTTGACCGTGATAATGTCAATAGGATCATTCTAAGCAAGTTTATTGATTGGGCCAAATTAGTGGCCTCTAGTGCGTTCATAATGTTTTTCTATGATTTGACCTACTCACCTACTTTTGGCTCGGACATGACCCATATTCCACCATGACTTAGATATTTTCACGATAATCAACCCTGAGCAAGTTTGATGATGACTGAACTAAAACTTTGGCCTCTAGAGTGTTCAAAAGGTTTTTGTATGACCTGACCTACTGACCTACTTTTTAACCCGACATGACCCACAATCGAACATGACTGAGATATTGTCATGGTGATCATTCTGAGCAAGTTTGGTGATGATTGTACCGAAACTGTGGCCTCTAGAGTGTTCACAAGGTTTTTCTCTGATTAGACCTACCAACCTACTTTTTGATCCGACATGCCCCGTATTTGCCCTTGACCCAGATATTGACAAGATGATCATTGTGAGCAAGTTCGCTGATGATCGGACCAAAACTGAGTCCTCAAGAGTGTTCACGAATACTTTCTTTTAAATGACCTACAGACCTACTTTTTTCATCAAACTTGACCCATATTTGAACTTGACCTAGATATTGCCAAGATGATGATCTAAGCAAATTTGATTATGATTGGCTCCAGAGTGTTCACAAGGTTTTTTTTTTCTATGATTTGACCTACTGACCTACGTTTTGAGCCGACATGATCCATATTCAAACTTGATCCAAATATTGTCAAGATGATCATTCTGAGCAGGTACGAAGATGATTGGACCAAAACTATGGCCTCCAGTATTCGCAAGGTTTTTCTATGATTTGACATTCTGACCTACTGTTTTGACCCGAGATGACCTATATTCAAATTTTACCGTGATATCGTCAAGATGATCATTCTGAGCAAGTTTGATGTTGATTAGACCGAAACTGTGGCCCCCGAAGTGTTCACAACTTTATTCATTGATTTGACAAACTAACCTACCTCTTGACTCAACATGACCCCATTCAAATTTGGCCAATATTGCCAAGATGATCATTCTGAGCAGATATAATTAGCAACAAATGTTTGGAGCTCAAATCTAAATAGAATTTGGAGAATGGGGGTGGGGAAGATCTGGGCCAGCCCGTTTCTTCCCGACCCCAGATTTTTCTGTTTACAAAAAATTCTTGTGATAAATTGTTTTCGCTTTTAGAGACATAAATTGGTGTAAACTAAAAAGATATAATAAGCAACAAATGTTTGGAGCTCAAACCTAATAGAATTTGGAGACTGGGGTTGGGGAAGAACTGGGCCGGCCCGTTTCTTCCTCAACCCAGATTTTTCTGTTTACAAAAAATTCTTGTGATAAAATTTCTTCGCTTTTTAAGACATAAATTGGTATAAACTAAAAAGATATAATAAGCAACAATTGTTTGGAGCTCAAATCTAAATAGACTTCGGAGACTGGGGGTGGGGAAGAACTGGGCCGGCCCGTTTCTTCACCTCCCCAGATTTTTCTGTTTACAAAAAATTCTTGTGATAAATTTTCTTCCCTTTTTAAGACATAAATTGGTTTTAACTAAAAAGATATAATAAGCAACACATGATTGGAGTTCAAATCTAAATAGACTTCGGAAACTGGGGGTGGGGAAGAATTGGGCAGGCCCGTTTCCTCCCCACCCCAAATTTTTCTGTTTACAAAAAACTCTTGTGATAAATTTTCTTCGCTTTTTAAGACATGAATTGGTATAAACTAAAAAGTTATAATAAGCAACAAATGTTTGGAGCTCAAATCTAAATAGAATTTGGAGACTGGGGGTGGGGAAGAACTGGGCCACCCCGTTTCTTCCCCACCCCAGATTTTTCTATTTACAAAAAATTCTTGTGATAAATTTTCTTCGCTTTTTAAGACATAAATTGGTATAAACTAAAAAGATATAACAAGCAACAATTGTTTGGAGCTCAAATCTAAATAGACTTCGGAGACTCGGGGTGGGGAAGAATTGGGCCGGCCCATTTCATCACCTCCCCAGATTTTTCTGTTTACAAAAAATTCTTGCGATAAATTTTCTTCACTTTTTATGACATAAATTGGAATAAACTAAAAAGATATAATAAGAAACAAATGTTTGGAGCTCAAATCTAAATAGAATTGGGAGACTGGGGGTGGGGAAGAACTGGGCCGGCCCGTTTCTTCCAAACCTCAAAATTTTCTGTTTACAAAAAATTCTTGTGATATTTTTTTTTCCTTTTCAAGACATAAATTGGTATAAACTAAAAAGATATAATAAGCAACAAATGTTTGGAGCTCAAATCTAAATGGACTTCGGAGACTGGGGGTGGGGAAGAACTTGGCCAGCCTGTTTCTCTCTCACCCCAGATTTTTCTGTTTACAAAAAAAAATCTTGTGATAAATTTTCTTCACGTTTTTAGATATAAATTGGTGTATACTAAAAAGATATAATAAGCAACAAATGTTTGGAGCTCAGATCTAAATAGAATTTGGAGACTGGGAGTGGGGAAGAACTGGGCCGCCCTGTTTCCTTCCCCACCCAAGATGTTATTGTTTACAAAAAAAATCTTGTGATAAATTTTCTTCGCTTTTTAAGACATAAATTGGTTTTAATTAAAAAGATATAATAAGCAACAAATGTTTGGAGCTCATATCTAAATAGACTTCGGAGACTGGCGGTGGGGAAGAACTGGGCCGACCCGTTTCTTCCCCACCCCAGATTTTTCTGTTTACAAAAAATTCTTGTGATAAATTTTCTTCGCTTTTCATGACATAAATTGGAATAAACTAAAAAAATATAATAAGCAACAAATGTTTGGAGCTCAAATCTAAATATAATTTGGAGACTGGGGGTGGGGAAGAACTGGGCCGGCCCGTTTCTTCCCCACCCCAGATTTTTCTGATTACAAAAAACTCTTGTGATAAATTTTCTTCGCTTTTTAAGACATGAATTGGTATAAACTAAAAAGTTATAATAAGCAACAAATGTTTGGAGCTCAAATCTTAATAGACTTCGGAGACTGGGGGTGGGGAAGAATTGGGCCGGCCCGTTCGTTCCCCACCCCAGATTTTTCTGTTTACAAAAAATTCTTGTGATAAATTTTCTTCCCTTTTCAAAACATAAATTGGTTTTAACTAAAAAGATATAATAAGCAACAAATGATTGGAGTTCAAATCTAAATAGACTTTGGAAACTGGGGGTGGGGAAGAATTGGGCAGGCCCGTTTCTTCCCTACCCCAAATTTTTCTGTTTACAAAAAATTCTTGTGATAAATTTTCATCGCTTTTTAAGACATAAATTGGTTTTAACTACAAAGATATAATAAGCAACAAATGATTGGAGCTCAAATCTAAAAAGACTTCAGAGACTGGGGGTGGGGAAGAACTGGGCCGGCCCGTTTCTTCCCCACCCCAGATTTTTCTGTTTACAAAAAATTCTTGTGATAAATTTTCTTCCCTTTTTAAGACATCAATTGGTATAAACTAAAAAGATATAATTAGCAACAAATGTTTGGAGCACAAATCTAAATAGACTTCAGAGACTGGGGGTGGGGAAGAACTGGGCCGGCCCGTTTCTTCCCCGCCCCATATTTTTCTGTTTACAAAAAATTCTTGTGATAAATTTTCTTCCCTTTTTAAGACATAAATTGGTATAAACAAAAAAGATATAATAAGCAACAAATGTTTGGAGCTCAGATCTAAATAGAATTTGGAGACTGGGGGTGGGGAAGAAATGGGCCGGCCCGTTTCTTCCCCACCCCAGATTTTTCTGTTTACAAAAAATTCTTGCGATAAATTTTCTTCGCTTTTTAAGACATAAATTGGTATAAACTAAAAAGATATAATAAGCAACAAATGTTTGGAGCTCAAATCTTAATACACTTTGGAGACTGGGGGTGGAGAAGAATTGGGCCAGCCAGTTTCTTCCCCACCCCAGATTTTTCTGTTTACAAAAAAATCTTGTGATAAATTTTCTTCGCTTTTTAAGACATAAATTTGTTTTAACTAAAAAGATATAATAAGCAACAAATGATTGGAGCTCAAATCTAAATAGACTTCGGAGACTTGGGGTGGGGAAGAACTGGGCCGGCCCGTTTCTTCCCCACCCCAGATTTTTCTGTTTACAAAAAATTCTTGTGATAAATTTTCTTCCCTTTTTAAGACATAAATTGGAATAAACTATAAAGATATAATAAGCAACAAATGTTTGGAGCTCAAATCTAAATAAACTTCGGAGACTGGGGGTGGGAAGAATTGGGCGCCCGTTTCATCCCCACCCCAGATTTTTCTGTTTACAAAAAATTCTAGTGATAAATTTTCTTCCCGTTTTAAGACATAAATTGGTATAAACTAAAAAGATATAATAAGCAACAAATGTTTGGAGCTCAGATCTAAATAGAATTTGGAGACTGGGGGTGGGGAAGAACTGGGCCGCCCTGTTTCTTCCCCACCCAAGATGTTATTGTTTACAAAAAATTCTTGTGATAAATTTTCTTTGCTTTTTAAGACATACATATGTATAAACCAAAAAGCTGTAATAAGCACCAAATGTTTGGAGCTCAAATCTAAATAGAATTTGGAGACTGGGGGTGGGGAAGAACTGGGCCAACCTGTTTCTTCCCCACCCCAGATTTTCCTGTTTACAGGGGGGGGGGGGGGGGATGAGAACTGGGTCGGCCCAAGTTCTTCCCCACCCCAAGGTTGCTATACATTAGCTTTCTGAACAAAGCTACAATGTCTTACGCTATGAATTTAATATTTGAATTCCAAGGCTGCTATGCATTTGCTTTTCTGAACAAATCTACAATGTTTACGCTAGGAATTTAACATTTGATTTCAAATAATAAACACATACAGCCGTATGAAATAATAAAAAATAGAAAATACTTGGAGTGGGGGAGAACTGGGGGGGGGGCAGTTCTTCCCCACCCCAAGGCTGCTATACATTAGTTTTTCTGAACAAAGCTACAATGTCTTACGCTATGAATTTAATATTTGAATTCAAATAATAAACACATACAGCGGTATGAAATAAAAAAAAAGAAAATGCTGTGGAGAACTGGGCCGGCCCAGTTCTTCCCCACCCAAAGGCTGCTATACATTAGCTTTTCTGAACAAAGCTACAGTGTCTTACGCTATGAATTTAATATTTGAATTCAAATAATAAAGGCATACAGCGATATAAGCTACAAAAAGGAAAAAGCTGGGGGTGGGTGAACGGGAGTGGGGAAGAACTGGGCCGGCCCAGTTCTTCCCCACCCTAAGGCTGCTATGTATTTGCTTTTCTGAACAAATCTACAATGTTTTTCGCTATGAATTTAATATTTGAGTTCAAATAAATAATATATACAGCGGTATGAACTACAAAAAGGAAATAGCTTGGGGTGGGTGAAGATGGTTGGTGGGGGGGGGGAGAACTGGGCCGGCCCAGTTCTTCCCCACCCTAAGGTTACTGTAGATTTATCTTTCTGAGCATCAACATTGCCATTTCATGCTATGAATTAATACCATAATTAAAATAATAAAAATTGACAGCTCTATGCACTAGAAAATTAAATGTCTGGGGGTGGGGAAGAACCGGGCCGGCCCAGTTCTTCCCTGGGGAAGAAATGGGCCGGCCCGGTTCTTCCCCACCCTCATTTTCCAGATTCTATCTAGAATTGAGCACCAAAGATTTGTTGCTTAGTATATTAATTTAATACCAATTTATGTATTAGAAAGCTGAGAAAATCAATCACAGATACTGGAATAGGGATGCATATTTCATTAGATCACCATGTATTGTAGGGCATCTAGCAAATTTGCCATTTGTGCCATAAACGCTCAAACCATATTCAGAATGGTTTCTTTTCTCATAAATATTTTAGTGGGGGGGGGGAGGGGGTAAGAAACTGACTGGGTGGGGAAGAAACTGACTGACTAGTCAGTTTCTTCCCTGGGGAAGAAACGGGCCAGCCCGTTTCTTCCCCGCGGAAGAAACTGACTGGGGGGAAAAACCGGCCTGTTACACCGGCATGACCCATATTCAAACTTGACGGGAGATATTGTCAAGATGATCATTCTGAGCAAGTACAAATATGACTGGACCAAAACTGTAGCCTCCAGTGTTCGAACGGTTTTTCTATGATTTGACCTACAGATCTACTGTTTTGACTTGAGATGACCCAGATTATCGCCCCCACCCATCGGGGCTTGGAGAAATAGATTCGGCTGCATGATGCTTCCATGCAGAGTTGAATCTGACCACACACGAGTACTGGTAAACTGCTTAGAAGGCCTAAGCCTGCCCAGGCAAAGCGGTGTGAGTCAGATCGTCCAATGCATATCAGGCTTCTGGTTTCATTGGGCGGCAGGGCTTGATGTGTCTTTCACCTCATTGTTGGGTAATAGTCCCACATAATTGGAAGCAAAGTTTCCAAAATGACCTAATTAGTGTTGACAGGGATGTTAAACCCCAACTCAAACAAACAAACAAAAGATGACCCATATTCGAATTTGACCATAATATTGTCAAGAGGAAGTTTGATGATGATTGGACCAAAAACATAGCCCCTGGAGTGTTCACAAGTTTTTTTCTATGATTTGACCTACTAACCTACTGTTTGACCCAACATGACCCATATTCAAATTTGACCGATATTGCCAAGATGGTCATTCTGAGCAAGTTTGATGATGAGTGGGCCAAAATTGTAGCCTCCAGTGTGTTCTATGATTTTATCTACTCACCTACTTTTTGATCTGACATGGCCCATATTCGATCTTACCTAGATATTGTCAGGATGACCATCCTGAACAAGTTTGATGATGACTGGACTAAAACTGTGGCTTCTAGAGTGTTCTTTTTTTGTGACTTGATCCAACATGACCCATAATCCAACTTGTCCGAGATATTGTCATGATGATCATTTTCAGCAAGTTTGGAAAACTGTGGCCTCAGTGTTCACCTGGTTTTCTGCCAGACATAACCAATAATCGAACTTGACCAAGATATTGGCATGATGATTGTTCTGAGCAAGTTTGGTATTGACTGTTCAGAGCAAGTTTGGTGATGATTGTTCTGAACAAGTTTGGTGATGAATGTTCTGAGCAAGTTTGGTGATGATTGTTCTCAGCAAGTTTGGTGATGATTGTTCTGAAAAAGTTTGGTGATGATTGTACCAAACCTGTTGCCTCTAGAGTGTTCACAAGAAAGTTTACGGACAGACAACAAACAATTCTGTTAGGTGAGCTAAAAACAAAAGTGTTATGGACACAAAAGATTTGCAAAGGTGAATAACTATAACAGTGATGATCCCTTGACCTTTCTTTTTCTGTAGCAGCAACATCTCATGAATATCAAGATAAATGCAAATTATGATAAGATTTCGGATATCAAAAATCAAGACACACAGGAAACACCAGTTTTCAAGAACTACAAAGGGGTACATCTATATAAGTATTGATCCCTCGACCGTGATATTTCCATAGCAGCAATATATCTATGGTGGCATATTTCTGCCACGAGATAGCTAGATAGCTATCGCGATAATTTTGGAATGTATCACAATAATTTTGAGGTTCCTGCCAGATAACTGTTTATTGCGATAAATTTAACATTATTTTCTCGGGTTTTTTTTTGTGATTGTGCCCAGAAGTTCCATGAGGTAGTTAGATAACTAGTGTGATAATATCAGAACTTATCCTGAAAACCTCCAAGTTCCCTGAAAATATTGCAATAATGTGAAGTGTTATCATGATATTTTTGCCATGTATATTCCAATATCTATAAATAGAGCATCTGCCCGAAAGTGAATGACTAAATAGCATTTCCTAAATGGTAACAAGTCGATTCGCACCCAAGACTTTTCCCATCCACTCCCTCCTATTCATTTCGTTTCTATTTCTGACTATGGGCCTTGTAAACCTCATCATATACGAGGGCTAATTGATATGTTATGAGCCTCGTATTGAACAAGGTACACAGGGATATTCTTTTTAAGTCCTACTAATCTCTGACTATATAGGGCCATGTACCCAAAGACTGATCTCATTTGGTCAGTTTATATCGACGAGGTAGCACTCTAAAGTAAACAAGACAAGCAGCTTTTGTAAAATGGACAAAATCGGTGAAAGAGCAGTGATCCAATATTAGCATAAAAAGGTTTAACACCTAAGGATATCCATACTTATATGGCAGTAACACAAGGGAAAGATGCTCCTTCATATGCTAAAGTGAAAAGGTGGTTGGCGGAATTTAAGCCCTGCAGACAGAGCCCTGAGGATGACCCCTGTCCTGGAGGGCCTATCAATGTTGCAACCCCAGAAATGGTCAATGAAGTTAATGATATTGTTATGACTGACAGACGAGTTACAGAAAGATATATAGCTAGTAAAGTTGGCATTTTGCAGGAAAGAGTACATTTCATTCTGTCAGAGAATCTTTCAATGAGAAAGCTTTCGGCCCGATGGGTACTAAGACTTCTGACAGTTAAGAAGCACACCAGGCGCACATTAGCGTATGCAAATCTTAACCTTTTTGAGGAAGATCCTGCCAACTTTCTTCAGAGATTTGTCACTATGGATGAAACATGGGTCCATCATTTTACCCCAGAGGTCAAACAACAATCGAAACCATGGAAGCACCATGGCTTACCCCCGCCGAAGAAAGTAAAGACTGTTCCATCAACTGGGAAGATTATAACCTCAGTTTTCTGGGATGCAGATGGTATCCAGCTAACAGATACGGGATAAGATTAAACTTAAGTGCCACTGAATGCTCACTAAAGGTGTGTTGTTTTATTAGGACAATGCTCCTGTTTACAAGTCTTATCATTGCTATGGCTGCCATTCACAATTGTGGCTTTAAATTGATTGAGCATCTGCCTTATTCACCTGATCTCGCTCCATCAGGCTTTCCTTGCTTCCAAAGGATAACCCTTTTATAGAACATATTTCATTTGTTTTGAAAACTGAAAAACGGCTATTTCAGGCACCCACTATCAGTCCGATGATGACTTCATATATGCAGTTGATGACTTTCTGAACAGCCAAGAAAAGGAGTTCTATAAAAGTGGCATTGAGGCTCTTAAAGACTGCTGTGTATAGATACTGAAGGGGATTACGTTGAAAATTAATATAATATGTCTGACAAAATTCAAATCCTTCAATATGAGGCTCACAACATATCAGTCAGCCCTCGTATGAAGACGGGTTCAACATGGTATTCTATACACCTATGGTCTTTCATTCTTTTCAAATACACCAAGGGCACATAACTGAAGAATTTCTTCTTAACAACATTGCCTGCTAAAGAATCAGCCTTCATTGTCCTTTTTTATCTCTGAATTCTTTATATCTCTAAGTTTTCATCAAACTAGAGAAAGTGACCAGTGGGTCACGTATACCCCCGGCCAGCGCCATACTCTGATATAGCTTTCAAGCTTGTATGTAATATGAATGAAGCTGTCAAGAAGCTATATAAAAATCTATAAATGTGCTTGTAAAAGCTAAACTAAACATAAAATTTCTAAATGGACCAAGGGAGTGAGGGCATCAAAGTTACTAAAGGTGTGGGGGTATCAATGTTACTGAAGCAGCAGGGTGGGTTATGCATCAATGAAATCTTTGGACTGGTATGCAACATCAATGCAAGTATGAATTGAATTTGTGTTAGATAGAGTTTAGAACAAACAGGCATCTATAAACTTTGTCATAAAACTTTAACCAAATGTAAAATTTCTAAGTCCATGACCTTGAGGTCCAGGTCCCCGTGGGTGGGGGAAGGGGCATACATCACAAAATGTTGGGACTGGTACATTGATGCAAGTAACAAATGAATTTGTCTTAGAGTTTAGAACATAATAGGCATCTATAAACTTTGTCATAAAACTTTAACCAAATGTAAAATTTATAAGTCCATGACCTTGAGGTCCAGGTCGCCGTGGGTGGGGGGAGGGACATACATCACAAAATGTTGGGACTGGTACATTGATGCAAGTAACAATTGAATTTGTCTTAGAGTTTAGAACATAATAGGCATCTATAAACTTTGTCATAAAACTTTAACCAAATGTAAAATTCCAAAGTCTGTGTCCTTGACCTGACCCAGGTCACTGTGTGTGTGTGTGGGGGGGAACATGCATCAATGAAATCTTAAGACCAGTATGTAACTTCAGTGTAAGTATCAACTAAATCTATCAAAGGGTTCAGAAGATACAAGCTCCTAGAAACTTTGACGCAAAACTTTAACCAAATGTAAAATTTCTAAGTCTGTGACCTTGACATCAAGGTCATTGTGGGGGGTGGGACATGCATCAATGAAATCTTTAGACCAGTATGTAACTTCAGTGTAAGTATCAACTTAATCTATCAAAAGGTTCAGAAGATACAATCTCCTAGAAACTTTGACGCAAAACTTTAACCAAAATGTTAACGGACGGACAGACGGACGGACGTTCTAACAAATCCGGTTTATGGGCTTTTCCCATTATAAACTCTCATAGAGAAATTAAGCTCCTAAGCCGAAAAATAGCCCCTAAGCAGTAAGGTTTAAGAGTTTATAGTGTTAACTTAACGGAATAAACCCATAAGGTTGGACAAAATATAACCCCTAACACTTATATGTTGGCTCGGATGGACGGACGGACGGATGGACGGACGGACGGACGGAAAGACGGACACACGGACGGACGAACGGCAAGACGAAAACTGTATACCCCCATAGTATACTTCGTATACCGGGGGTATAAATATTCCATAGAGTAAATGAAGTAAAGGCCAGAACTATTTATACATCAAGAGCAGATAACCCTAGTCCAGAAAATTAAAGTCTGGCCATTCACTATATCTATGAACTTGTATCGACATATTCCAAATAGTGAAGATGCTACAGACTTAAAACCAATTTACAGTCAAACTTCAATAACTCGAACGCCTTCGGGACCATGGAATTTTGTTTGAGATAATAGTTATTCGAACTATTGAGGGTTTATCAAAATGGAGATGAGCTGAGGATAAATATTTGAATTTTTATAAAATGATGTATGTTGTGTGTACTCATTAGAATCGCCTCCATGAGGCGATTCTAATGAGTACACACAACATACATTTCAAAGATAAAATCAAACAAACCTCAAAAACACATAGATATCCACAACTAAAGGAACAATTCTCTAGGGAAGTTCGAATAAGCCGTAGCGAGCGATTTATCCGTATTCGAGTTATCAAAGTTTGACTGTAGTTAACTGAAGAGCAACTACCATTACTATGCCAAATGCTGCTAAAATTTCATGCCCCTGAAGATAATGGAGACTAACTTATTTATAGGGCCATAAACACAAAGTTCTAAAGCTACTAACACTTTTCTGCAAAAGTACCACTGTATTGGACACAAGTCTTTCTAGAAAAGCCAACATTTTGATCATTAACAAGATTGTTAAGCCAATGGTGCTTTGAACAAATAGACCCAGGCATTATTTTTCTATCCAGGTACTCATATCTTAGATGGAAGATAAACTCACATAAGTGAAATAACCAAAGAAAGAAAGAAAGAAAGAAACATTATGACAACATACCCGTGCAACATAGTGCAATTTTTCAAATCTCCAAAATGGCTACTTTTCTGATGAAAACCCATGACATTTTTCTTATTCTTACTGCTAACATAGGTTGTGGGTGCTCGTTAGAACCGCCTCATTGAGGTGGTTCTAACGAGTACGCACAATCTACTTCTTGGAGCAGAAATAAGAAAAATAATGTATGCCCTGTAAACCCTAGTTTTCGCTATATAAACTGGGGTTCATGGGGGTGTTTATTTCACGGACTTGTTCACGTGATGGAAAGAAAGAAAGAAAGAAAACACAAACAAACAAAAATGTAATAAAGAAAGAAAGAAAGAAAGAAAAAGAAAGAAAGAAATCTCTTTTTTTTCAGATCATAAACAACTTTGCAGGGATAAACAAAAATACACAAAAACAGAAAAGCTTTCTTTTTATTGTTTTCCTCATTACCGATTTGCCATATTTAATGCTATCAATATTGCCATCTGTACAAGAGAAGTATAAGGTGTTCTAGCTGTTCAATCCATTTTGTACTGAACGGAATTTTCCCACATATATAGTACAAGTCCGTTTCAAAATTAGAGGTCAGTTTCAGTTAGTTCTAGAAATTTATTTAGAATATGCTTGAACATTCTGCGAACAGTGAAGGACCTGATCAGATGCCAAGTTCTGCAGTATCTGTTCTGGGTCAGCACTGATTCTGCGGTTTCCCATAAAACATGGATTAACCCATTCAGTACTGGAAACCCCTAAAAGGGTACCTAAGCAAACAGTGCAGGCCCAGATGTGGCATCTGATCAGGGCCTACACTCTTTGCAAAAAGTTAAGCCATTTCCCGAATAAATATTGAAGAAAACACAACCTGACACCCCTAAATTTCCAAATGGACTCCTGCCATATATAAGGAGGAGGATATAATTTGGTACAAAAAGGGTGAATACATTGTGGATGATTTTAAAACTTTGTTCCATATCTAGTATTGCATATGTAATTGAAAATAAAGATTCACATTCATGTAATAATCACTTTCACATAGACTGGACAAACATCAATTTTATGACTAGCCTGAAAAACAGCTAGCGACTAGCTGGAATTATCGCTACATATTAACCACCAAACAGACGAGGACTAGCTAGCAAGCAATTTGAGCAAATAATACAAATCACTAATGCGAAGATTTAACCCATTTAACCTTGTTTTTTGCAATAATCATTTTGGTTTTACAGCCCTTTCAATATTATTTCACACATATAGAGCCTAGAGTTAAATATCATCACAAAAACAGGCCTATATAATTTTGACCCCCATGAACCCCACTTTTATGTAGTGAAACTAAAGTTTACAGGGGTAAACTTTATTTTTTTTATTTCTGCTCTAAGACATAGATTGTGGATACTCGTTAGAACTGCCTCATCAGTTTTCTTATTTCTGCTCTAAAACATGGAATTGTGGATACTCCTTAGAATCGCCTTGATGAGGCAGTTCGAACCAGTACCCACAATCTATGTTTTGAGCAGAAATCAGAAAAGTATCGCACTTTTTCATCATAAAATTTTCGTTTTTTTCCGCAGTAAAATTTACACTATTTCTATAGGCATGTTTTTGTAATATGGTGGGCAAAACCAGGGGCCAGTTTCATCAATAAACATCTTACGATTAATCTTAAATTGTTCGTACGCACTTTTTAAAGAACTGCGTACGTCAGTTTCATCAAAACATCGCAAAGTGTTCGTACGAGCTAAATTTGCGTTTCACTAAACTAAGTCGTAATTTTGAATATGCGCTTAAATAGGGCCACTAATTGTCATATGTGTGATCACGTGCCGTCTTGAAATAGACGTGTAAAGTGGATAATACGTTTTAAAATTATTGTTCCAGTGGGCCTAGATGTATATTTAGTACAAACAACGTTGAATCAACATTGATTCCATGTTGTTTCAAACTTGTGTTTCCATTTCTTTATCGTAAGATACAGATACTAATTATCTGGATCCCATTCCCACTTTACCACTGGCGAGTTGATCTGTTTTGAGGACGTCGTAACGTCAGACTAGCGTTGAGTTAGCGGCGTTTAATGAACCCTTTATAAGCACGTTTGTCAGTTGATGCGGGTGAGGTGGGGGCGGGGGTGGGAGGGAAGGGGCTCTTCCATGCGTGCACGTGTACTGTCGAGTTTATAATATTAGTTGAGGAAAAGGGATAACATGTGAAACTTCGTTGAGCATTTTCTAACCTTTTCTCGCTCAGTTTCTGAATAAATTAAGTAAAAAATCAATTTATCGTATGAACTTAAAACACAGTTTATACACGATTTTAACACAAAACGTCAATCGCCTGCAAAATTATACACTTACATACACGAAAAGACAGTTCGCAAGACCATGATCCCCCCCGCCATTGACATGATGCCGTGAAGGTTTTCGTACATACGAACGTACGCACATGTTTTGTTTGTTTGATTTGAGGTTTAACGTCCCCGTCAACACTGTAAAGGTCATTTTGGACACGTTGCTTCCAATTTTGTGGGACTTTTACCCGACATTGAGATGAAATGACATCTCAAGCCCTGTCGCCCAATGAAACCAATAGGGTTTATTAGCATGGACGGTCCGCCTCGCACCGCGGTTCCTGGACAGGCTTAGATCCTCTAAGCGGTTTACCAGCTAAGTTCGAAACAAATGAAATAATCTTGAAAGGGTCGTAAAACCAAAAACCAACATCAATGTCACAGACTTAGTAATTTTTATTTATGAATTTGGTTCATTAAATTATTTGGTATGATGATACAAACTTTTTCCAAGATTTAAACGAAATTAAACCCATCTACGCCGATGTCCTCAAGGACAGTTTTCCAGGCGAACAATGCCGTTTTTTTAGTTTATGCAACATGCTTTTTTTTCTTGGGGAGGATGGTCCCTGGGCGGGGGCATCTCTGACGTATTGACAATTCTAGTTTTATGTGTCGATTTTAGGTTCTATGAGTCTTCATCTCAATCAGAAGTCTAATCGCAGATTGTGGGTAATCGTTAGAAGTACCTGAACGCGTCCGTTCTTTTGTTTGTTTGTATTTCGGTTTCAAGTACCCGACAACCGTTGGTACATGTATGTAGGTCATTTTGGAGACGCAGCTTCCGATTTTTTGGGGCTTTTACCAGACGTTAAGATGAAATGACATCTTAAACCCTACCGATCAAAGAAACCTCCAGGGTTTAAAGAATGGCCCGACTCGCACCACTTTTCTTGGGCAGGCTTTTGCATTCTAAGCGGTTAACCAGCAATCAAGTTTGGTCGGTGTCAGCTCTACGCGGAAGTAGTATGCAGGCCGATCTATTTCTCCAAGCCCCGATGGGCGAAAGCGAGCGTCGGATCTAGGTTACACTATGAAATATAGATTGTGGGTACTCGTAAGCACAACCACAACACAACGAGGCGCTTCTAACGAGTGCCCTCAATCTCTATTTTTAAAGAAAACCCCAAGCGCAAACCCATACTAAAGTTTATACAAAGGGGTGTTTCGAGGGGTCTTCAATGCATGAGCATGTTTAATCAATGGGTGTGATCTGCGAAGGTAAGCGAAATGGTATGGTATGTACCATACATTTAATAACGTTACTACAGAGATACATGTAAGCGTAGGTTTCATTAACATATGCCGTCCGTTGTCTTTTTTCAGCTGTGGCTGTCACATTTCCAAAGTTTAAGACGAAAATTTCAATGTGCGATGTCTAAATTCTCATCGCAGAAATACGACAAAATTTGCGAACATCGCAGATCTCGAGGATTTGATGAAACAGGATTTTTGTCGTAAGAACTTCGTACGATCTTTTTAAGACGAAAATACGTCGCAAATGCTTTGATGAAACTGGCCCCAGGTGTACCCAAGAAAATCTTTCAACCTTGTAGGCCAGTGCAAATACCTATACATTACGAAAACTCATCCATGTGACTTTAATAGTGCATTCTTACTCATCTCAAAAACTTATTTTTCCTATGAAATTTTTTGATAATTTCCTTATTTAGACTCCAAATATAGGTAGTGGGTGCTCGTTCGAACCGCCTCATTAAGCAGGGAAAAGAAGCAGAAATAAGAAGAATAATGTACACCCCTTAAACCCCAGTTTTCACTATATAAAGTCAGGTTTAGAGGGGTGTTCATTTCAGGGTCTTGTTTACATTATGCAAACAGCGACAGGTCATAAAGAGCCATCTTGTCAGCCATAATGATTTTGATTTATTGAAGTTTTTCAATGTCCCCTTATTTGCAAGAATGGATAAGTCCAAATCCAAAGATGGAAGGGTTCATTTCAGAAACTCAGGGGTGAAAGGGTTAACACTCAGACAAAACCAAAATATGGAATATAAGACTAACCCTTTGTATGTGAGTAACCCCTGAAGGGGTACCTCGGCAAACAGAATGCGGCGTCTAATCAGGGCCTGCACTATTTGCTAACAAGTTTCCATAAAAAATGGAATAAGAATGAAAAAATGGGCCTTATATGACCAATGGACTTGTCCAACATATAGCAATGGAAGAGCCCACGAGTATACAATGGGTTAACCCTTGTCCTGCTGAGCCCAGATGTGCCTTATCTTTGAAACAATGTAGATCCAGATCAGATGGCTTCTGAAGAAGCCATCTGATCAGGATCTTCATTGTTTGCCATCCAGTTAATGTGTTGCAATAATTTGGTTTAAGTAATCTGATTGGCTGATATTCAGTAGTGGGTGTGACATATTTAAATATTCAGCAGGACAAGGGTTAAAGTAATATTGAGCAGGATCATTGTTGCATATGTAAACTACAAAATCAAGTTTCAGGCACACCTGAACATATGTGAAGTCTCATCAGAACTCTTTGTGGCAATTCTTGGAGTAATTCAGGGGGAATGTGTCCTTTATTACCTATCCTAACACAGCGCGCCTATATAGGCAATGGATAATAACTGTGTTTTATTCTGCAACAAATCATGACAAAGAAAAGCGTGACAAGTGACGTCATTAAAAACTGCCAATATATGACGTCACTAGTCGATTTACTTGACGTTAGACGGTGTAACGTCATTTTCTCGCATCGAAAACGTTAGAAAAGGATACAAATGCATATGTCTCAGTCGATAATTTTAGCAGGATTTCTTCTAACAATGGCGAAAAGTTGTGAGAATTTGAAGGAAACAACAGCATTAATGCTGATTTTCAGCCTGTTAGAATCGAAATAGACGAGCTCTAGTTTGTGATTTGTTGAGTAATAAATCTCAGTTTGTCGGTCAGTTGTAAGTAGACAAATCACGCGCGCTACGCGCTCGTGATTTGTCTTCTTTACAACTGACCTCCAAACTGTGATTTATTACTCAACAAATCACAGCTAGAGCTGCTCTATTTCTTAAGTATACTGCTACTCACTGGGATTCTATTCAATGGCAAAATATTAACCCTTTTTGCACCAAATGGAATCTTTTGGCAGGAGTTCATTTCAAAATTTAGGGGTGTCAGGTTGTGTTTTTATCAAAATTTATTTGGAAAATGACTGAACTTTTAGCAAACAGTGGAGGCCCTGATCAGACGCCGCATTCTGCGGCGTCTGATCTGGGCCTGAACTGTTTGCCAGGGTACCTGTTTTCGGGTTTCTGGTACTAAATGGCTTAAAAAACAGGGAACAAACACCTTCCTTTTAATGAGTGCCCTCTGTATAAAAACATGTTTTCTTGTAACATTTTCTTTCAACTTCATCAGGTAAAAATGTCCATGTAATTAACATTTCTCTAAATTCCACTTCATATATAGAAAAGTGAGCTGTACAGGGTAATAATTACAGTAAAATTCCTATATTAAGACCACCTTTGGGACTGTTCAAAAGTGGTCTTAAAGACCACTTTTGAACAGTCCCAAAGGTGGTCTCTGACCAGAGGACATTGTGTGCAGAAAACACAAAGAAAGAATAACTGCAGCCTCCTAATTAAGCTTTTTAAAGCAGAATTAGTCTTAATATTAGGTGGTCTTAATAGCGGAATTGCACTGTATATTCCTTTTTTTCAGTCAAAAAACAAGACTATGGGTACTCATTTGAACCACCTCAATGAGGCTGTTCTAATGAGCACCCACAATCAATGTTTGGACTAGAAATAAGAAAAAATATCAAAATTTTTCATCTAAAAAATGCTAGTTCTAGAGATATTAACCCTTGTTCTGCTGAATATTCATATATGCCACACCCACTACCGATTATCAAGCAATCTGATTGGTAATAATACAAATTATTGCAACACATTCACAACCTGAAAGGCAAACAATGTAGATCCTGATCAGATGGCTTCGTCAGAAGCCATCTGATCTGGATCTACATCGTTACAAAGATAAGGCATATCCGGGATTAGCAGGACAAGGGTTAAAATGTATTTTAGCACACAGATTTGTTATGGTAATGTTATCTGGAAGAATTGGACAACTGAAATTTTTTCTTTACTCTATAATATTTTATAAGTTTCTAAATGGTCTATTTTTTCATCATCTATGAACTGTGCCACAGTAAGAAATAACTGCCCAGTTTCCATTCACCATCCAAAGTTTGTCTTTCTCCAGTATCTCCTCTGCCAAGCCATCCTTTAATCCTGTCACTAAATCTGCCTTCAATGCTCGTAGGGCACATAATGGAGCTGGATGGAACTTCCGTAGACTGTGCTCAAATGACGTAGTAGTGGGCCAGTCCCTGTCCCCTACCAGCTTTCTGTAGTTCAAATCACCTTTGAAGATTATAAGAGTTGATGTACTTAAGTCGGAATACAAGTCAGGACAATATTTTTTCATATCACTATAGTCCTGGGGCATTGTCCAGTAATCATGGACCTGAAATGTCCATGAGCCTTCTGTTAACAGCTCATTCCATTTCTTGCAGAACATATTCATTGCTAAACTATTTGAGCTCTGGAAGAACTCTTTGGTAGTTTCGAAGTCTGATGGAGTTACATCAGATACAAACCAGGGGAAGGATTTGGCATGTAAATGAACTGTCTTGGCAAGACCAGCAACCATCATGAACTCTGCCAAACAAAGATCAGTGATAAACTCGAAGCCAGCATTGTCAAGAACTATATCAACACGCCCTGGACTGGTGTCACTGAAAAACACAATAATACACATGGTGGAAATAAGTAAATACAGTCATTGTCTGACAGTCGCATGTAATCTTTATGGAATGTGTCATACATGAATATTCCGAAGACATATATAGAGTTATTACATTTTGCAATATTGCTGCTGGTATCTTAGTATTTTTCCAATATGTAAAAATGTAAATCAAAATGTGAACAGCTTTACAAATCTACATGCATTTCGTTCATTACGTCATGAAAAAGGAAGAAATTGTAGTCATTTTCCTAGAATCTGTCATAGATTTCCATAAATTTCAATATAGACTACTGCTATAATTTGAGCCGCGCCAAGCGAATTTGTGTCTTCGAGCATTCCGTCATGACAAATTTTAACTGTGAATGCCCAGCCATTCAAAGAGGCCAGGGATATGGCTTTCTGTCTGAAGGTTCCTCTTGATCCACTGCTTGTATGAGCAAGCAGCGAAGGTTCTGGCGAGACTGCGCGGATGCGCAGGCTCACCTGAACCTTCGCTGCTCGCATAGGCGATAAGTACCTAAATCGCTTGACGGGGCCCATTTATACATGTACATTTGCTTGTTTGTTTGTTTTGGAGTTCAACTGCCCAGTCAACACTATTTAGGACATAATGAGCTAGTCAGTTTATATTCTAAGCACACATTTCCTGGTCAGGCTTATACATAAGTGGTGAACATGTGCAGTGCACATACTTTCACCAGAAACTGACAACCACCCTTCTCGAGCTACTTTATATATAAAATGCAAGATTCCATTCAGGACAAAATGGTTTAAACCATTTAGTACCAGAAACCCCAGAACGGATACCCTGGCAAACAGTGCAGGCCCAGATGAGACACTGCGTCTCATCAGGGCCTACACTTTTTGCAGAAAGTTCAGCCATTTTCCAAATCAATTTTGAAGATACCACAACCTGTCACCCCTAAATCAAGAAATGGACTCCTGCTGAATAAAAGGAGGAAGATTCCATTTGGTACAAGGATATCACTATCATCTGAAAGTATGTGTCTACCTTCTAACTGCTGAGCCCTTTAACCATTTTGATCTGAATGGGATCTTCCTGCTTGTGTATAGCAAAGAGTCCATTTGAAACTTTAGGGGTGTCAGGTTGTCTTATCTTAAAAATCTATTTTGAAATTGGTTGAATGTAGGTTATCTTAAAGATTTATTTCATTTATTTGGAAAACGGTTGATGTTTTGCAAATAGTGTAGTTTTGCCAGCATCCCGTTTTGGAGATGGTTTAGATCTCATTTTGCTTTTGATGGTATCGGTCTCCTGTCTTTCTATCTCCCTGACCCCTCACATTGGGGCTTGGAGAAATAGATAATGATAACAATAATAATAATCAACCTTATTTATAGAGGGTAACACATTTGGTACTAGTACTAATCTTCCATGTGGCCCTCTTTTCCTGGGTAGGAACCAGTACTAAGCAATGTGGATAAATAACCAGAGATTCAACTTCAGTGAAGTTGATGTCGCACCTGCTCCCCATCTGCCCCACACAAAAAAAATAAAAGTTTATTTAAGGCAGAAGAAATGAATATAGGGCTTTGAGAAGCATCCATAGCCTATATATGTGAGGTAAAAAACTGACTAAGTTCACAATGTGGAAAAAGTGACAAAAAATTGATCCAAAGATAAAGTCAAAACCACATGCACATCCTAATACAGAGCTCTCACTAGGATTTTGAAAACAGGATTCCAGGAATCCTTCCTTGTAAAAAGTTGGATTCACAGATAAAAAGTTGGATTCCCACATAAAAAAGTGGAGTTCTGATCTTGATCGCGCATAGAACATAGACAAAAACTTCTTATTATCAGGCTACACGTCCATATGAATTACTGTATACTGCTCAGATTTATTCTCACACTTCTAGTCAAATAATGCCACATAAAAATAAGGTAGTATTAGGATAACAGCAGATATAATGAATAACCCAGATCAGAAAAGCAGCATTCTGTTTAGCTATATTTGTGCTTTCAAATTCGGACGTATATGTACATGACAGTAGCTCAATTATTATCAATTGGTGTAAACAAATACGTAGGGGAAGCATCCAAACCACTGACTTCCTGTAATTGTTAAAAATGATTGTATTTTGAAGAATTACATACATTTTTGTCACCAGTAAATGTCGAAACACACTTTGACCGAGCGATAAAAAGTACGATCGTGTAGTCGCGAAAATACATGACATTGGTAATTCGTCAATTATATCGTCTTCGCCGTAACCCTGCTTTAACTAAACGTGATATTAAACCGACTCATGCTAATCCGTTGATGATATGAGATTACATCAATTAGTAAACTAATTAATTGTAATCCGTAATAACACGGGGATTAGCGCGGCGAGATTAAACAGGTACAATCATTTTTAACACGTGCCGCAAACCGACCACTTTCCAATATCGTCTCTCCCACTGACAGGTGCAAAAATACCTGTCAATATAGGTCACGCCTACTGATTTGTGGCACGTGCGCTTTCAACATAAAAAGCGGTGCCGCATTTAATCTTTTATTGGTATTGCATAAGCGGCCTAAATTAGCTTCTGATTTTACCGCTTCTGTAATTTTGGACGCGTGTCGCAATAAAAACATGCGTACACAAGAATCGCCGGCTGTGAATTTTACGCGTACAACGGCAGAAGTTGGCGTAAAATACGCAGAATCCTGCGTTTCCGAGAGCTCTGCTAATACCATAGCAAAAACACACACAAAGTTTTAAAATGATCAATATAAAACTGTAAGAGGAGTTGCAATGACAAGAGGTACCTATTGTATATCAACTGAAGCTTAAAACTGGCTAAGTTCACAATGTGCAAAAAGTGGAAAAAAAATATTCTGAGAATTATGTCGAAACCACATGCACAACCTCATCCCATGGCGAAAGCACACACAAAGTTTCAAAATGATCGGTATAAAACTGCAAGAGGAGTTGCGATGACAAGAGGTACCTATCATATATCAATTGACGGTTAAAAATGACTAAGTTCACAATGTGGAAAAAGTGACAAAAAATGATCCGCCTATAAAGTCCAAACCACATGCGCATCCTCATACCATGTCAAAAGCACACGCAAAGTTTCAAAATGATCGGTATAAAACTGCAAGAGGAGTTGCGATGACAAGAGGTACCTATCAGTTCACAATGTGGAAAAAGACGGACAAATGGACGGACAGAAACTTGCACGTTTATGTCTTCCTGCTAAGCAGGTACGACAAAAATGACTAAGTTCACAATGTGCAAAAAGTGAGAAAAATTAATTCGAAGATTAAGTCCAAACCACATGCGCATCCTCATACCATGCCGAAAGCACATACAAATTTTCCAAATGATTGGTATAAAAGTGTAGGAGGAGTTGCGATGACAAGAGGTACCAACCCAATACCAATTGAAGGTTAAAAATGACTAGGTACCAACCCAATACCAATTGAAGGTTAAAAATGACTAAGTTCACAATCTGGAAAAAGTGACAAAAATTGATTCGAAGATTAAGTCCAAACCATATGCGCATCCTCATACCAAGGTGAAAGCACATGCAAAGTTTCCAAATGATCAGTATAAAAGTGTAAGAGGGGTTGCGATGACAAGAGGTACGTATCGCATACCTAAAAATGACTAAGTTCACAATATGGAAAAAGTGACAAAAATTGATTCGAAGATTAAGTCCAAACCACATGCGCATCCTCATACCATGCCGAAAGCACATACAAATTTTTCAAATGATTGGTATAAAAGTGTAGGAGGAGTTGCGATGACAAGAGGTACCAACCCAATACCAATTGAAGGTTAAAAATGACTAAGTTCACAATCTGGAAAAAGTGACAAAAATTGATTCGAAGATTAAGTCCAAACCACATGCGCATCCTCATACCATGGCGAAAGCACATGCAAAGTTTCCAAATTATCGGTCTAAAAGTGTAGGAGGAGTTGCGATGACAAGACATCCAGTGTAAAATGTTGACAGAATGACGGACGGACGGACAGACCACAGGACGGACGGACAGACGGACGGAAACTTGCACGCCTATGTCTTCCTGCTAAAGCAGGTGTGACAAAAATCAAAAATGAGTTCCTTTAAGAGCAATGAAAACATTCATAAGAAAGAAGATGGGTAATACTACGTAGTTTCGGCTAATAAAGCCTCATCAGTGACCCTGTAAAGTCTCTTGCTCACGGAAACAACACTAGGTGGTTGCGGGGATCAAACCGGCTACCTCTCGATCTCAAATCCGATGCTTTACCACTCCACAGCGCTGCATGGTGCTTCCACGCAGAGCTGAAACTAGACACACAAGTACTGGTAAACTGCTTAGAAGGACTAAGCCAGCCCAGGCAAAGTGGTGTGAGTCAGACTGTCCAATGCATATAAGCCTTTTGGTTTCATTGGGCAACATGGCATGAGATGTCATTTCATTTCAATGCACTTGGTACTGTTATTAACCCTGGAGACAACAAGAAAAACTGCATCTAAAAATGTTGTCTGTTGAATCCTCTTCCAAAACTTTCCAACAAATTACACTGTGTGGACCCTGGTCAGACTGCTACTAGAGAAGCAGTCTGGGTCCACACTGTTTGCAACAGGGACTTTTTAAGTTACCAGCAGACAACAAAGCACAAAGCAGATGACAGTTGTTGTGATCGGCATCTCAGGGGAGTTAAGGGGAATGGAAACACCTTCAGGGGAGGCAACTGCTGCAAAAGTAGTTTGTCTCCTATGTCAATATGGGTCAACCCTTAAAGGAAAGAATGTGCTCCTGAGGAGCACATTCTTTCCTTTCAGGGTAGACCCCTTTTTCAGTGGGACAGGGCTTATAGAAAAGCGAACAGGAAGTCCCGAAAGTTGTCTCCCTCTGAAAAAAGGCAGAAAAATTTTCACCGTACGCATGAAAAATATTATATAGTGTACCTGAGATGCTGCCAAATATGATCCAAGTCATCAATCAGCACATAAGGTCTGAGTGTATTGACCTGGTCTAGTGGGCATGATGTCTGAGCATTTTCCTGTCCCGCTGATATAGACAGATCACACTTGTTTCCCCACAGTGCTACCTGATGAAAGAAAGCAGAAATATTTGTCATTAAGATAATAATAATATTTGTTCATCACTGCGATGATCAATGCACCCTTCCATCTTCAAATCTGGACCATTCTATTGATGCAAATAGGAATTTCAGGTAAAATATTAAATCTAAAATAGCCATCACAAGAGATGGCAAATCCCCGACCGAAAGCTGATCTGGCATTCAGAAGTTTCTACAAATGCAGAAAAGTGCACAAGAAACAAGAGGACCAAGCTAGCTTGGTCCTGTATCGCTCACCTGAGCTGACAGATTCAAAGTTTAAGGAAGTGCCAACCTTTACTGAAGGCTTTATGGGAGGACATGGTGATGACAGGGTATGCATTTTCTGAAAATCAAGTAGAATTTAACTCTATGATAAACAGGCTGACCTCACCGGTTTTCAAACTCATTCAAGCTTTTATTCCTGACTTGCTAAGAAGATCCTATCTAAACTGAAGTGGCTATGGTGATGACAAGTTCAAAAACAAGAGTTTTCAAACTCCTCCAAGCTTTCTGCCTGACTTCCTTGTTTGTAAGTTTCATGAAGATCCGTTCAAAACTAAAGGGGCAGCAGTGATAACAATGTTGAAAATAGGCATTTTCAGCAATCAAAGGCACGTCACTCTATGATAAATGTGCCAATTTGGCCAGTATTCGAACTCACCTGAGGTTTTATTCCCAGCCACCTTACATGTAAGTTTCAGAAAGATCCGATCAGACTTGGCCAGTATTCAAACTCATCCAAGATTTTATTCCCAGCCACCTCACATATAAGTTTCAGAAAGATCCGATCAAAACTGAAGGGGCTACGGTGATGACAAGGTCAAAATTTGGCATTTTTAGCAATCAAAGGGATGTTACTCTAAAATAAATGAGCCGACTTGGCCAGTTTTCGAACTCATCTGAGGTTTCATCCCCAGCCACCTTACATATAAGTTTCAGAAAAATTCGATCAAAACTGAAGGGGCTACAGTAATGACAAGGTCAAAAATCAACATTTTCAGCCATCAAAGGGACAGAACTCTACGATAAATGGGCTGACTTGGCCTGTTTTCGAACTCATCCAAGATTTTATCCCCAGCCACCTTACATACAAGTTTCAGAAAGATCCAATCAAAACTGAAGGGGCTATGGTGATGACAAGGTCAAAAATCGGCATTTTCAGCAATCAAAGGGACGTAAATGAATGATAAATGGGCCAACTTGGCCGGTATTCAAACTCATCTTAGGTTTTATCTCCAGTCACCTTACATATAGGTTTCAGAAAGATTCGATCAAAACTGAAGGGGCTAAGGTGATGACAAGGTAAAGAATCAACATTTTCAGCCATCAAAGGGACATAACTATATAGTTAATGGGGCAACTTGGCCGGTTTTCGAACTCATCCGAGGTTTTATCCCCAGCCACCTTACATATAAGTTTCAGAAAGATCCGATCAAAACTGAAGGGGCTACAGTGTGGACAAGGTCAAAAATCAACATTTTCAGCAATCAAAGGGACCTAACTCTATGATAAATAGGCCATCTTTGCCGGTATGCGAACTCATCCGAGGCTTTATCCCCAGCCACCTTGCATATAAGTTTCAGAAAGATACGATCAAAGCTGAAAGGGCTACGGTGATGACAAGGTCAAAAATCAGCATTTTCAGCAATCAAAGGGACGTTACTCTGTGATAAATGGACCAACTTGGCTGGTTTTCGAACTCATCCAAGATTTTATCCCCAGCCACTTTACATATAAGTTTCAGAAAGATTCGATCAAAACTGAAAGGGCTACAGTGATGACAAGGTAAAAAATCAGCATTTTCAGCAATCAAAGGGACGTTACTCTACGATAAAAGGGCCGACTTGGTCGGTTTTCGAACTCATCCGAGATTTTATCCACAGCCACCTTACATATAAGTTTCAGAAAGATACGATCAAAACTGAAGGGGCTACGGTGATGACAAGGTCAAAAATCGGCATTTTCAGCAATCAAAGGGACGTAACTCTATGATAAATCGGCGGACTTGGCCAGTTTTCGAACTCATCCGAGGTTTTATCCCCAGCCACATTACATATAAGTTTCAGAAAGATCCGATCAAAACTGAAGGGGCTACGGTGATGACAAGGTCGAAAATGGGCATTTTCAGCAATCAAAGGGACGTAACTCTATGATAAATGGGCCGACTTGGCCGGTTTTCGAAGTCATCCGAGTTTTTATCCCCAGTCACCTTACATATAAGTTTCAGAAAGATCCGATCAAAACTGAAGGCGCTACGGTGATGACAAGCATTTTCCCATAGTAAGTCTATGGGACCTTGTGGTTGCCATAGGAACCAAAGTTTTAGAGCGATTTCAAAAAAAAGTTTATGTCATCAATGCCCCACCAGAGGCATGCTACAGATGAGAAATGATTGAGATCAGCCTGCAGGATACAGAGATATAGCTGCTCAAAAGTGTGGACGGACGACGGACGGACGGACGACGGAGGACCCACTATACTATAAGCTCCCCTGGAGCCTTAGGCCCAGGTGAGCTAAAAACACACAAGCTAATGCTCAAGTATATTGCTGCAAAGCATCAGCAAGACCTGCAAGAAATTGTATGAGTTCTGTGTTATTTAGGGTTTCAATGCCCAAATGCTATTAAGGATATTTTAGGAACATTAGGGAAATTTCTGTACAGAGTACTGGTATACTGAAGGCGTTGAAACATCAGAGGCATACTCAGATAATTATTGTATTTAAATTACCTGATTTTGTATTCATGAGAACTAATTCTTATTTCAACCTGTAGTTCTTACTCATAACATGCCTACTCAACCTCATATTATATTGATGGTACCTTGTAAATGTACAAGTTACCATTGATATATCTCAAAGGGTACTGGAGTAACTGCGACCACAATGTGATCATAGGGAAATACTGTCAGGGGAGGTAACTGAAATGCCATGGCACCCAGAGTTGTGGATTTCGAGCATGACACACCTACTCAACATCATGTATAATTGTACCATGTATCATCAATATGTCTCAAACAGTATTTGAGTTACTGTGTCACAAGGAAATATTGCTAGGGGAGATTACTCAAATACCATAGCAAGGTTCTTGCAAAAAATCATGCCTACTCAACCTCCTGTATAAATGTACAAGTACTATCTATATATCTCAAAGTGTATTGTCAGGGACATAACTCAAATACCATGGCACCTACAGTTGTGGTACTTGCACATGGCATGCCTACTGAGGCTTGTGTATAATTAATAATCAATACATCTCAAATGGTATTGGAGTTATGAGGATCACAAAGAAATACTGTCAGGGGAGATAACCCCAATATTCTGACACCTAGAGTTGTGGTTCTTGCACATGACATGTCTACTCAACCGCATGTATAATTGTACAAAGTATCATCAATACATCTGAAAGGGTATTGGAGTTATGGTGATCACAAATACTGTCAGGGGAAATAACCATGACACCTGGAGTTGTGGTTCTTGAGCATTACAAACCTACTCAACCTCCTGTATATTTGTACCAAGTATCATCAATATAACTCAAAGGGTACTGGAGTTAAGGCGATCACTCGGTGAGCACAACGAAATACTGTCAGGGGAGATAACTCAAATACCATGGCACCTAGACTTGTACTTGTTGTGCATGACATGCCTACTCAACCTCATGTATAATTGTACCAAGTACCATCAATATGTCTCAAAGCTATCACAAGGTGATTAGAAGGAAATACTGTCAGGGGAGATAACTCAAATACCATGGCACCTAGAGTTGTGGTTCTTGTGCATGACCCACCCACTCAACCTCCTGTATAATTGTACCAAGTACCATCAGCAAATCTCAAAGGGTATTAATTTTGCTGCAATCACAAGGTGATCAAAAGGAACTTCTGTCTGGGGAGATAACTCAAATACTGTGGCAACCAGAGTTGTTTCTTGCGCATGGCACACCTTCTCAACCGTGTGTACAATTGTGCCAAGTACAAGCAATATATCTCAAATGGCCACCGCAAGGTTTTGTCTGCAGAGCGATTGATGAAATGGAAGGGATGGTCAGACAGATGGATGAATGGACGCTAGGCTGATTGCTATATCCCCTGAACCTATTTGGTCGGGGGATAAAAATGGCAAACAGTGTAGATCCTGCTAAACTATCTCATCATCATCAAGACTGTTTGCAAAGGTAAATGTTTTTGGTTTATTGGTAGTTTATTTTTATTTTTTCTCAAGACCCATACACTCACTTTTTCTAATTTAAAGAAGCCTGTTACAATTTTTTTTAGTTGACAGCACTGGTTTTTAAGCATTTCAGAACTATGCTGAGCCCTGAGCTATGTGATTAATACCATATTTACCATAAGTGTATGACTAACAGGCCTGAGCAAACAATTTAGACCCATCAGACATGGTGCATTCCTTTTTCTGATGAAAAGTAAATTATTTATGCTAAAAACATGGACTATGAAGCCCCATTGGGCAGTTGTGTTTGTTTTGTTTTTTCAAAAATAAAAAAAAATATTGTTTATTAATTCTTGCATTCCAAATATGAACTAAATTCATTGTATGATTCAGAAAATATGAGTTCTTCAAAAATATTTAATGCAGCTATTTTAAAGTCTGTGATTTTGACGACATTGGTGGGGATATTGCTGCATAGTATATATCACAGGCTCCGCAAACTGCCTTGAGCCAAGGTTTTTAAAAATAGCAATGGAATTTTCCGTGTCAGAGAGCTAACTGAACTGACTCATTCTGCTGTTCAGTGGAGCTGGTGGTATATAGCATGAATACAAATTTGGTCCTATACCTCCCATCAAACCAAATATGATCGAAATCCATATAATGGTTTGGAAAAGATATGAGCTACTAAAAAACTTTTAACATATTTGTGAATGCCAATGTTGCTTGGGACTGTGTTATATGACATGTAGCTCTTCATGGACTTCATCCAGGCAAGCTGAAAACAATATTTTACAAGTGTCGCTTGCTAATATTAATATTCGAGGATAAAAGCTATGAGAATACTTTATATTATCCCACCACAAAGACTTCTAATCTGTAGCTTTCATAGCTCATGAGGTTAGTTAAGGGGAATGGGAAGACCTTCCGGGGAGGCACCTCCTGCAAAAGTACTTTTGTCTCCCATGTCAATGGGGGTCAACTCTTAAAGGAAAAAATTTGCTCCTAAGGAGCATATTCTTTCCTTTAAGAGGAGGCCCCTTTTTCAGTGGGACAGGGCTTACAGCAAAGAAAACAGGAAGTCCTGAAAGTTGTCCCCCTTTGAAAAATGGCAGAAAAATCTGCCAGGTGTTCCCATTCCCCTTAAGTAACATTTTTTCTTATTTTGTGTCAGAAACATGTGTTGTGGGAACTTGTTAGACCATTCTCATCAAGGTGATTCTAAAAAGTATCCACAACATAATTGATTTAATAGAGAAATAAACAAGAGGGCCAATTGGCCCTGTAGAACTCACATGTGTACCAGAAAATCATGAGTGATGTTTAGAATACCCATCTGGACTTGAAGAAATAGATTGGGCTACATGGTGCTTCCATGCAGAGCTGGAACCGAATGCAGATGGGTACTGGTAAACAGCTTAAGGTTCTAAGCCTGCCCAGGAAAAATGGTGCTAGTTGAACCGTCTATGCATTTAAACCCTATTGGTTTCATTGGGCAGCAGAGCTTAAGATGTCATTTCATCTCAATGTAGGGTAAAAGTCCCACAAATCTGGAAGCAAAGTCTCCAAAATGACCTACACAGTGTTGACGGGGATGTTAAACCTCAAATCAATCAAAAATCGGGGCCCTGTGGTTTCAGAAAAGAAATTTTTGAAGTTGATCCATTATAAGTCTATTGGAGTTAAGGAGCCCTCGCGAATGGCCAATTCAGACTCCAGGGGCATGGTTGGCAGGATTTATGTAGGAGACCACTTGACATTGCTACATACTAAATATCTAAGCTCTGGACCTCAGGTTTTGGAGAAGAAGATTTTTGAAGTTTTTTCCAGTATAAGTCTATAGGTGCTAATGAGCCCTGGGGCATGACAAATTTTGATCCAAAGGGCATGCATGGTTGGCATGATTTAATATGTGGTTGACCATTTTATGTTGCTTTATACTAAATATCTAAAGACTGTACTTCATGGTTTCAGAAAAGAAGATTTTCGAAGCTTATTTTCCATTATTCCATTATTAGTTTATTGGAGTTACGGGGTCATAAGATTTGGCCAATTTAGACCCTAGGGGCATGATTGGCAGGATATATGTAGGTGACCACTCGACGTTGCTACATGCTAAATACCTAAGCTCTCGGCCTTATGTTTTCAGAGAAGAAGATTTTTGAAGTTTGTTTTTCATTTTAAGTTGTACATTTCAAGACTATGGTAGGTAATGTGCCCATGGGTGCGGCCAATTTTGACCCAAGGGGCATTTATGGCAGGACTTATCAAGGTGACCATTTCATGTGGCTACATACTAAAGATCTAACCTCTGGGACTTATGGGTTTCAGAGGAGAAGATTTTTGAAGTTTTTTTTTTTTTTTTTCCATTTCCAGCTACCTGGAAAGGGGCCCACTTATGTGGACGTTGCCCCTGTACCTGCACGTTAATAAAAAATCCGTTGATGATGATGATGATGATTTTTTTTTTCCATTATAAGTCTATGGGAGCTAATGAGCCCATGGACGTGGCTAATTTTGACCCCAACAGCTTGGTTGGCAGGATTTATGTAGGTGACCACTTGACGTTGCTACATGCTACATATTTAAGCTCTGGGCCCTGTGGTTTCAGAGAAGAAGATTTTTTAAGTTTTTCCAATTGTAAGTCTTTGGGAGCTAAAGAGCCCTGGGGTGTGGCCAGTTTTGAAAAATGGCAGAAAAATCTGCCAGGTGTTCCCATTCCCCTTAAGTAACATTTTTTCTTATTTTGTGTCAGAAACATGTGTTGTGGGAACTTGTTAGACCATTCTCATCAAGGTGATTCTAAAAAGTATCCACAACATAATTGATTTAATAGAGAAATAAACAAGAGGGCCAATTGGCCCTGTAGAACTCACATGTGTACCAGAAAATCATGAGTGATGTTTAGAATACCCATCTGGACTTGAAGAAATAGATTGGGCTACATGGTGCTTCCATGCAGAGCTGGAACCGAATGCAGATGGGTACTGGTAAACAGCTTAAGGTTCTAAGCCTGCCCAGGAAAAATGGTGCCAGTTGAACCGTCTATGCATTTAAACCCTATTGGTTTCATTGGGCAGCAGAGCTTAAGATGTCATTTCATCTCAATGTAGGGTAAAAGTCCCACAAATCTGGAAGCAAAGTCTCCAAAATGACCTACACAGTGTTGACGGGGATGTTAAACCTCAAATCAATCAAAAATCGGGGCCCTGTGGTTTCAGAAAAGAAATTTTTGAAGTTGATCCATTATAAGTCTATTGGAGTTAAGGAGCCCTCGCGAATGGCCAATTCAGACTCCAGGGGCATGGTTGGCAGATTTTATGTAGGAGACCACTTGACATTGCTACATACTAAATATCTAAGCTCTGGACCTCATGGTTTTGGAGAAGAAGATTTTTGAAGTTTTTTCCAGTATAAGTCTATAGGTGCTAATGAGCCCTGGGGCATGACAAATTTTGATCCAAAGGGCATGCATGGTTGGCATGATTTATGTGGTTGACCATTTTATGTTGCTTTATACTAAATATCTAAAGACTGTACTTCATGGTTTCAGAAAAGAAGATTTTCGAAGCTTATTTTCCATTATTCCATTATTAGTTTATTGGAGTTACGGGGTCATAAGATTTGGCCAATTTAGACCCTAGGGGCATGATTGGCAGGATATATGTAGGTGACCACTCGACGTTGCTACATGCTAAATACCTAAGCTCTCGGCCTTATGTTTTCAGAGAAGAAGATTTTTGAAGTTTGTTTTTCATTTTAAGTTGTACATTTCAAGACTATGGTAGGTAATGTGCCCATGGGTGCGGCCAATTTTGACCCAAGGGGCATTTATGGCAGGACTTATCAAGGTGACCATTTCATGTGGCTACATACTAAAGATCTAACCTCTGGGACTTATGGGTTTCAGAGGAGAAGATTTTTGAAGTTTTTTTTTTTTTTTTTCCATTTCCAGCTACCTGGAAAGGGGCCCACTTATGTGGACGTTGCCCCTGTACCTGCACGTTAATAAAAAATCCGTTGATGATGATGATGATGATTTTTTTTTCCATTATAAGTCTATGGGAGCTAATGAGCCCATGGACGTGGCTAATTTTGACCCCAACAGCTTGGTTGGCAGGATTTATGTAGGTGACCACTTGACGTTGCTACATGCTACATATTTAAGCTCTGGGCCCTGTGGTTTCAGAGAAGAAGATTTTTTAAGTTTTTCCAATTGTAAGTCTTTGGGAGCTAAAGAGCCCTGGGGTGTGGCCAGTTTGGATCCTAGGGGCATAATTGGCAGGATTTATGTCGGTGACCACTTGACGTTGCTACAAACTATATATCTAAGCTCTGGGCCTTATGGTTTCATAGAAGAAGATTTTTGAAATTTCTTCCATAATAAGTCTATAGGAGCTGACGAGCATGGGCTTGGTCAATTTTGACCCCAGGGGCAGGGTTAGCAGGCTTTATGTAGGTGACTATTTTATGTTGCTATATACTAAATATCTAAGTCCTGTGCTTAACAGTTTCAGAGAAGAAGATTTTGAAGCTTTTTTCCATTGTGAGTCTATGGGAACTAAGGGGCCCGGGACGTGGCCAATTTGGACTCCAGGGGCATGATTGGCAGGATTTATGTAGGTGACCACTTGCCATTGCTCCATGCCAAATATATAAGCTCTGGGCCTTGTGGTATCAGAGAAGAAGATTTTTTTTAGCTTTTTTCCATTATGAGTCTATGGGAACTAAGGGGCCCCAGAGAGTGGCCCAATTGGACCCCAGGGGCATGATTGGCAGGAATTATGTAGGTGACCACTTGCCGTTGCTACATGCTACATATCTAAGCTCTGGGCCCTGTGGGTTCAGAGAAGAAGATTTTTGAAGCTCGTTTTCCATTATGAGTCTATGGGAGCAAAGGTGCCCCGGGGCGTGGCCCATTTGGAACCCAGGGGCATGATTGGCAGGAATTATGTAGGTGACCACTTGCCGTTGCTACATGCTAAATATCTAAGCTCTGGGCCCTGTGGTTTCAGAGAAGATTTTTGAAGTTTTTTTCCATTATGAGTCTAAAGGAGCTTAGGGGCCCCGGGGTATGACCAATTTGGACCCCAGGGCATGATTGGCAGGATTTATGCAGGTGACCACTTGCTGTTGCTACATGCTAAATACCTAAGCTCTGGGCCCTGTGGTTTCAGAGAAGAAGATTTTTGAAGCTTTTTTTTCCATAATGAGTCTATGGGAGCGAAGGGGCCCCGGGGCATGGCCCATTTGGAACCCAGGGGCATAATTGGCAGGAATTATGTAGGCGACCACTAAGTCTTGCCGTTGCTACATGCTAAATATCAAGCTCTGGGCCCTGTGGTTTCAGAGAAGAAGATTTTTGAGGCTTTTTTCCATTATGAGTCTATAGGAGCTAAGGGGCCCCGGGTCTTGGCCAATTTGGACCCCAGGGGCATGATTGGCAGGATTTATGCAGGTGACCACTTAACATTGTTACATGCTAAATATCTAAGCTCTGGGCCCTGAAGTTTCAGAGAAGAAGGTTTTTAAAAATGTTCCCATTAAAAGTCTATGGGAGCTATATGTTGCCATGGCAACCAGAATTCCACTCTGATCAGCCCAAAAACCTTATGCAGCCTTTCCCCCTATCTGATGATGCTTCACATGAAATTTGATCAAGATTGTTCGTGGGGTATCAGAGATTTACTTATTTGAAATTGTTTACGGATGCACGCACAGACGCACGCACGACGGACAAAATGTGATCACAAAAGCTCACCTTGCCACTACGTGACAGGTGAGCTAACAAAACTAATTCTTATTTTTCCTCTTAATCTGGTCTAAGTACCTGCATGAACTGTCTGAACAATTTCTGCTTATCAACTTCAGCATGTATGTCCTCCAGGTCGCCAGACACTGTCATAAGATAGTTCATCAATGTAAGAATAGCACCAGATGATTCTGTAATGGCCTTCTTCTTCTGTTCTTCAAACACGTCAAAACTCTTTAGGTGCTCGCTGAAGAAAGAAAAGCATTGTTTACCAGTAATTCTTCAACTCGTCTGCTGAGTAAATTAAATTAGCCGCAGCCCAATTTCTGACATTCCATCAAATCAATTAGATTGATGTTATTCCTCCAACATTCACAATCTGAATATCAAACTATGTAGATACTGATCAGACAGCTTCTTCAGAAGCCATCATTACTGAATCTACACTGCAAGAGGTATGACCATACTGGCCATGTTGGTTTTCAGATCAGCTTGCCTCTCTAGTAATGCTGAATCTGCACGTTGCCTTGATGCCTCTGTTAAGTTTCCATACAGCACAATTTAGACTTTAGATTTAGGAGGTAAGCTTTGATATCAGAATGCTACAATTCAGCAATTCAGAATCACCCTGTCACCCCAATGCCTCCTACCACTACCAATTTTCGACTCAATCCACCTGCACTTTAGGGAACATATGTGGTTAGAAGAAATTCCAGACAGCTGCAATCTTGGCTATCTGAACAGGACAATTTAAGAAATTCTTCAACTCCATGTTGGCCAAAGCTGACTCAGTCAAACTTACCTTTCAGAAGCAGATATTTGAAGATTTCCAAGATGGTGTCCATCTTGGATATCTGAACAGAACAATTTTAGCAGGTTTGAATCTCCATGTTAGCCAATGCTGGCTCTTTCTGACTTACCTTTCAGGAGCAGATGTTATTTGAAGATATCTAAGGGAGAATGGAACAGTATTAGGAAGTCTGCATCTCCATGCTGCCCCGAAGCCTTCCATAAATTTTCAGCTGAATCAAAATTTTTGTTCAGGAGGAGTTGTGGTTTAAAGAATTTCAAGATGGCTGCCATGATGGCCATCTAGGACATCCAAACAAATTGAGCAATTCTGAATATATTGCCCTGATGCCTCCCATCAAGTTTCAGCTCAATTTTCTGTTAAAGAATTTCAAAATGGCCACCATGGCCACATTTTTGTTATTGTAAAGGAAAAATTTGAGGATGTCTGATTCTCCATGGTGCCCCAATGCATCCCATCAAGTTTAAGAACAATCTGTTTTTCAGTTCAGGAGGAGAATTTCAAGATGGCAGCCATTTGTTATCATATACTTGAGCATTTCTGATTCTCCATATTGCCCAAATGCCTCCCATAAAGTTTAAGCTCAATCTGTTTTTTGGTTCAGGGAGGAGATGCAGTTTTAAGAATTTCAATATGGCACAGAACAATATAAGCGATTCTAAATCTCCATACTGCCCCGATTCTCCCATCAAGTTTCAGCTCCATCCAATTTTCAGTTAGGGACGAACTTTCAGTTGGGGAGATGCCACTGAAAAAAAATTGTCCACCATGATGGCCATCCTGGATATCAGAACAATTTTAGCAAATCTGAATCTCCCTGTTGCCCAGGTGCAGTCCAATAACCCTTTTTGTACCAAATGGAATCTTCTTCCTTATATTTAACATGAGTCCATTTCAAAATTTAGGGGTGTCATGTTGTGTTTTCATCAAAATTTATTTGGAAAATTACTGAATTTTTAGCAAACAGTGGAGGCCCTAGGCCTGCACTGTTTGCCAGGGTACCTGTTTTGGGGTTTCCGGTACTAAATGGGTTAAGATTCACATAAACTGGAATTTTGGTTTGGGAGGGTTAGTCATTTATAGAATTTCAAGATGGACGCCATGGCAGCCATCTTGGATATAAGCACGGAATAATTTTAGCAAATAGCCATGTCACCCAATGCCTCCCATCAAGTTTCAGTGCAATCAAGGAGAAAGTTAATAGTTTGGGAGAATATATAGTATAATGAAAAGATGGCTACCATGGCGACCATCTTTGACATCAGAACGGAATGGTTTTAGGTATTCTGAATCTTTTTGTTGCCCCAATGCCTCAATTTAACTTTTGGTTCAGGAGAAGATGTCATTTAAAGAATTTCAAGATGGCAGCAATCTCGGATATCAGAATAGAGTCATTTTAACAATTCTGAAATTCGATGTCAGTTTCAGCTCAAAACTGACTTCACGTCTGGGAGATGTCGTTTTCAGAATTTCAAAATGGCTGCTATGGTGGTGAATGGAACAATTTTTAGCAATTCTGAATATCCATTTAGCCATGATGCCTCCCATCAGGTTTTAGCTCTATCAGACTTTCAGTTCAGGAGGAGATGTCCTTTTAAGAGTTTCAAGATGCCTGCAATTGCGGCCATCTTGGATATCAGAATGGAATGCTTTTAGCAATTTTGAATATTCATGTTACTTTGATGCCTCTAATCAAGTTTCAACTTAATCTGACTATTTTGTTTAAAGAATTTTAAAGATGGCCACCATGACAGCCATCTTGGATATTGAAACATAATAGGTTTAGCAATTCTGAATTTCCATGTTGCCCTGATACCTCCTATAAAGTTTCTGCTCAATCTTTCGGCTTCAGAGATGTTGTTTATGGCTACCATCTTGACTATCAGAACGGAATGATTTTAGCAATTCTGAATAGCCATCTTGCTACAATGCCTCCCACCAAGCTCACTCCAACCTACCATTCTGAAGATGTCGAAAATATGAAAAGCTAGCGATGGATGGATAATGAACAATGGACAACAGGCCATGACATAAGCTGACCTGGAGCAATGTACATGTATCTATGTAATACCGAACATGGTAGTAGCTAGTTACAGGCTCAACATATGATGCAAAATGATATTACACATATGATCTTCCACTCCTCAAACAATACTTGCCTCTTTTCCACTGCCTCTTGCACTCTTCTGTACATGTAACACTCCACATAGAGCCATGGGGAAGTAAACCATGATGGCTCCTCTCCATCCCTCTCAGTGACCTCCCTTAGGTAATCATTCCAAGCTTTGGTATCACTCCTCGAATCTTCCAATGGCATTAATGTCTTACTGGTCTGCAGCTCATTTCTCAGCTTGGAGACACCACCAGCTATTTCTTTCAGCTCTTCTATTGCTTCCTATTTAAGAAATACATCAGCGGTGAGTAATAAATCACAGTTTGGAGGTCAGTTGTAAAGTAGATCAAATCACTAGTACACGTGATTTGTCTACTTACAACTGACCAACATACTGTGATTTATTACTCAACAAATAACAGACTAGAGCAGATCAATTTTTATTCTAACACGCTGAAAATCGGCAATAATGTTGTTGTTTCCTTCAAAATCTCACAAGCTTTCACCATTGTTAGAAGAAATTCCACTAAAATTATTGACTGAAACACATGCATTATATCCTTTTCTTACCTTTTCGATGTGAAAAAATGAGGTTACACCGTCTAACGTCAAGGAAATCGACTAGTGACGTCTTAAATTGGCAGTTTTTAATGACGTCACTCGTCAAGCTCTTCTGAGCTGTGAATTGTTGCAGAATAAAACACAGTTATTTTCCATTGCCTATATAGGCGTGCTGCGTTAGAATTAATGACATTTATGTATACTGTATTTGCTAGACAGGTGTTAGCAAAGTGTAGACCCAGATTAGTCTCTGCAGAATACAGAATCCCATCAGGGTCTTCACTGTTTGCCACCCATCCATCTATTTTAAGACACAACATCAGGTAGTAAATTGAGTTTATACAAATTTTAGAACAAGTATGGTAAGGAGTTAAGGTGTCCAAATACTTTGGGTAAATAGGGTAATTTTGAATGGGATAATTTTGAATTTCACTCATCAACCCATACACCATGAGACACAATTGCAACATATGACTTTTTCAAATATATTTCAGTTCTAACATTTCTTGGGACTTGTCATAAATCTATCCACAACAAATATCTTGGTTTTACTGTAAAATCCTAACAAGAGCACCGCATGCAGGTGCCAACGCTCGGATGCAGTTTCTTTTAAAAAACAAAAATTCTAAGCCGAAAAAAGGCATAACTGTGCCAAAAATATTTTGAGGGTTACCTCACCTATTGGTATGAGTTCCCCTTTTCATAATGAACAACTAGTCCGAGTTTCAAGTAAATATGTTCAGCAATGACAGAAATATTACAAAATGTCCAAGTTTTTGCATGACGACGACGGCGTAGACGACGCCAGAGCTATGACAATACCTCATTGTTTACTCCGAAAAGCAGCCAAACTAAAAATCCAGACACCTTAAAGAGCAATTACAAAGAAATTTTAAAAATTCTTAATATGAAGCAAGGTGAAAGCAGACACAAGAAGGATCATTTCATTAAAAACTGCATGAAAAAATTCCCATTCGTTCCAAAGTTATGCCTATTTATATTTGATACATATCTATTTTCCTCTAAGAGTAGCCTCCCCTAAATTTACTTTGATTTTAACCCACAATGCAATATTCTGTGATGTCATAGTGGCTTTAAACTTTTTGAAAATAATTTTAAACTACCATATTTTCCATTTTGCAGTAGCCTAATACAGTTTTCTCATGCCCTTTGATTACTGTGTATCTTGTTCATAATTAAGGATAGAAATGAGAAATTTTATTTCGAAATTCAAGCTTAAATTTACAATTAAAGTATTTTTTAAAAATGTTTAAAACGACCATTGAAAATTCAAAATTTTATTCCAACTAGCTAATTTAAGTGTTTTTACATGCCTTTTGAACAGATCAGTAAGTTCTGAATGTTATATTATCCTCTTACTAAAACAGTAACTTGAATTTAAATTATTTAAAAAAAATATTTAAAATTTGAATTTAAGGTTTGCAATTGAAAATATGAGAAAACTGGTTAAGCATATCAGTTGAAATCAGTTTAAATAATTCAAATAGGTGATTATACCGTTCCTAAGGACAATAAACCACAAGGTATTTCATATTTAAAAAGTTTAAAAATTTTAATGTGCATCTATGACATCATAGAATACCTCATGTATATTAATGAGGCAGTCTGAAGCTGCTCTGTTTCCGTGAAATATTTCACACTTCAAATGGTAATATCTTGGAAATTAATAAAGATAATTTGATGCGGTTTTCGCCCTTCGATTTCTTTAATCAATGTTTTTTTAAATTTAATGGATTTCTATACCTTTGTATATGACCTTTAAGGACTTGTCGTTATCCTCCTAAAAGTTTAACTAATTTGTTTCATGATCCAGCAAGGAGTCCAAAATATGCAGACAGAACAGCAAACAATGTTGACCCTGATGAAAGGAGCAGTCTGATCCGGATCTGCACTGTTTGCTAAGGCCTATCTGTCCCAATACTTAGGATCATTACGGTATACATGTATGTACAGTCGAACTTCAATGGCTCGAACACCTTTGGGACCCCGAAAATCTGTTCGAGACAGGGGTAGTTCGAGCCACTGAGGTGACTGCCAGGAGCCATAACGAGATACTTTTAGACATTTTTTCTGTGTTCTATAATGAAAATGCATGCTGTGTGTACTCATTAGAATCCCCTCATCGAGGCGATTCTAATGAGTACAAACAGCATACATTTGCAAGATAAAAGACTAAAATTTCCTTAAATATCCCTCACTATTTCATCTGTAGAGGATTTCGCTAGGGGCTCAAGAATGGGTTCGACACATCCATTGTTAACGAGCCATCGGTGTTCAAGCCGTCAAAGTTCTACTGTATATTGAAATATTTGCTGTCTATTCAATTTTGTCTTAAATATGTACTTGTTTCTACATGTATTTTATGAAGCTATGTGTGTTTGTTTATATGTGAAAAACTAAGATCATGGGTTAGTTCCGTGATCGAGGGCAGATTTCCTGATTCCAACAGCACTATCCCATAATGATAGGCAACTTTTCTGGAACTGTGGCACTTGTATTGTTATGACAATTTTCGTCTGTAATTAAAATGGATGCATTTTCACTCCAACTGAGTCACTGAAGCCTACTAGAAATAGAGTGGGCAGTTGATGGCACACCACTGCAAATCCCCATGCTTTGGGTCAAGACAAATATAACACTGCTCTTGCATGCCTGATTGCCCTCATCATGTAAGGAAGCCATGTTCCAAATTTGGTTGCATTCAGGCCGCAGCCAGTGGTTAAGGAGGAGGTAGCATGACGGACAGATGGACAGAGGTGAAAATATTATTCCCAAAATGCTAAAGTGTGGGAATAATATAGCGTGGGGATAACAAACACTTAAAGCACGGGGATAAAAAAGTTCGAAACTTCGTGAATATACCTGTCCATACACATCTTTCACCCAGGACTTTGCACGAAACACAGTATCAGCTATTTTTGCCAGAATCACAGGCAACCGGTCCTTGATTGTTGCATATGCAAAAGACCTGAAATGTATGCAAATCGACATTAAAAAACACCATACCAAGTACTCCACTGTTCCAATGAGCATCTGACATGTTAACGAGCCTGTGTAATATATACAAGTCCACGTAATAAATACATGTACATGTACCGCTATATATCCCACTTTATATAGAGAAAACTGGTGTTTAGAGGGGCATTCTTTATTTTTCTCATTTCTGCTCTAAGACATAGGTTGTGTGTACTCATTAGAACCACCTACAACTACAAACAACCCATAGGTTGAGTGTACTTGTTATAACCACCTTAATGAGTTGGTTTTAACGAGCACAATCAGTCTGCATTTGGAGTATAAATAAGAATAATATCACAAATTATAATGATCAGGGGCCAGTTGTTCAAAACTGACGACGTCGTTAGTTAACCTATCGTTAAAACATTGATCATTTATTATGGCAAATATGCTAATATTTTTTCTGAAAAAATGTGATTCGCAAAAGCTGCTCACATATTTTCAGCCAAAATACCAAAATTTTGAATATTAAACTTGCTAGAACAGTTAACAATTTGACCACTAATGAGCTCGTAAAGCTAACGATGCTTTGAACAACTGGCCCCAGCAAATTAACCATTTTGGCAGATATGAAAGACTCCATTATGTCACACAGGGGTGTTATCGTTATGGCACTTTGAGCCAGTTTGTGAGAAAAGGATCTTAACCGAGTTGTTCTGACAAAACTAATGTCATTGTTAGCTAACATACCATTAAAACTTGGATCACTTAATATGATCATATTTTTGTTGAAAAAAAATAGCTATCAGAAGAGATAGCAAATCCCCCAACCAAAACCAATATGGCATTCAGATGGAAAATCCCCCTGACCAAAAACCAATATGGCATTCAGAAGTTTGTACAAATACAGAAAGTGCACACACACAAAAAAAAAAAAAAACACCAGCTAATCTGCAAGTACACATGTATATTGCTGAAAAGCACTGGAAGGTCTGCAAGAAACTGTGTGTTAATTAGGGCTTCAATACCCAAATGATATTAAGGACACTTTCTGAACATTAGGGAGATTTTTGTACAGAGTATTGGAATACTGAAGGCATTTAAATGTCAGAGGCACTGTTACCGAGCACACTCAAAATTCCTGTATAGGCCCTTCTCTACTTCATTTACCTAATTTTGTATTCATGAGAACTCATTCTTATTTCAACCTGTGGTTCTTACGCATAACACACAAGGTTGGGCGGTCCAGGGGCAGTTTTAACTGGTTGTTTTTTTTACCGGTTATAACCGTCCCGATCAATACTCCCAAAGTGGTCAATACTGGTCAATACTGGTCGATTGAAATATTGAATGGTCAATTGAATAATTTTAGTGTTAAAAAAGCAAATCTACTGAACTATTTTGAAGTTTTGCTCTCTTTGCTGGAGGCTGAATATTTGATAGAGTTTCAGGTTCAGATGTTAATTCTTCAAGTGGCCTGTTAGCAATATTTTCTGGCTTTTTTTAGCCCTAGGCATTTTTGTCTATGACCCATCAGTCTTAAGACCTTAGCACTAACTTCAACACATTGCACTGGTTTTTTTTTTTTGTTTTTTTTTTTTTGTTGTTGTTGTTGTTGTTGTTGTTGTTATCTTCCAAAATAGTGAAGAAGTTCCAAATTGGGTCTTTAGGTTTCATTCATTTTTGACACCTTCGGTAATAGCTTGATGATAAGATACTGTCCATATTGCATATAAATTAAAATTTCACACATTATGAATAAAGCCTGGTGTCAGTTTATAATACCCCTATTAGGGACATGTAATTGGTCAATTTAGCAATCAGATCTTTGCCACACCCACTGCAGTGGCATGGGTTAGTCTGTTTTGACAGCAATTTACAGGTGTTGCAGATACTTTTAAATATTCAAAGACATCTGTGAATCTTCAAATATTGTTTGGTTAATAAATAAAGGACCTTTCATAAATCCTTCAAAATCCATGATACATTCAGCTTATTCATATTCCTGTAAATCAAAATATGAACAATCAATCTAACCTATAAAGGAAAAAAAGAATACTTATAAAGATTGTTTGATTGAAAAGAACAGGCCTGTCTACAGTTCAGTGAGCCAATCGACCAGCAATAATGTCTTTTGACGAAATAAAAGATACCTCAAATAATTACTGTTATTAATAAAAACTATTTTGTCTTGTTCAGTGATGAAAATATAGTCTAACATCATGTTCATGATGTAGGGGGGGAAAGCTTTTAAGACCAGTTTAGCAACAGGACAGAGGTATATACTCCAGTGATTTAATCGACCACCAATCGACCAGTATTGACCAGTAATGATCGGTTAAAACCGGTTTTAACCACCGGCCCGGTCAATACGCATATTGACCGGCTTTTTGCCAACCTTGATAACACACCTACTCAACCTCATGTATAAATGTACAAGGTACCATCAATTCATCCTAAAGGGTACTGAAGTTACTGTGACCACAAGGTGACCACAAGGAAATATGGTCAGGGAAGATAACTGAAATACCATGGCATCTAGAGTTTGAGCATGACATACCTACTCAATGACATGTATAATTGTACCAAGTACCATCAATGTATCTGAAAGGGTATTGGAGTTACAGTGACTGATCACAATATGGTCACAAGGAAATACTGTCAGGCGAGATAACTCAAATACCATGGCACGTTCTTACGCATAAGATGCCCACTTAACCGCAAGTATAAATATATAAAGTACATCATGTACTATCAATATATCTCAAAGGGTATTGGAGTTAATATGATCACAAGGAAATAATGTCAGGGGATATAACCCATGTAGCATGGGACCTAGAGTTGTGGTTCTTCCACATGACATGCCTACTCAAAATCATGTATTATTATACCAAGTACCATCAAAGAGTATTGGAGTTACACCCATCAAAAGGTGATCACAAGGAAATACTGTCAAGGGAGATAACACAAATACCATGACATCCAGAGTTGTGGTTCTTGTGCATTACATGCCTTCTCAATATATCTCGAAAGATACTGAAGTTATGGCCATCGCAAGGTTTTGTCATCAGACGGACGGACCTATGGATGGACAGACAGACGAACACCAGGCTGATTGCTATATATCCCCTGAACCTATCTGGTCAGGGGATAAAAATGTGTGTAGTTTTGCAAATATTTTTCCAGCAAAAAAATACCAGAGTATGAATTACAGAACTTGCTGGATCAGTGAATATTTTGACCCCTAAACAAACTAGATAAGCTAACAATGGTTTGAATAACTGGTTCCTTAAATATATGAAATGAACATGAACATTTAGGTACTGTGTCAATGTGTATCTATTTGAGCATGTTCACCAAAAAGGTGTTACTTGACATGTGTGACTGGCAGTTTGCTTAACCCATTGTATGCGGAATACCCCTCTGATCAGGGCCTGCACTATTTGCTAACAGAATTTTCTGTCAAAAATAGAATAAAAATGAAACGATTAGGCCTGACACCCATTATTTGACAAATGGACTTGTCCAACATATAGCAATGGAAGAGTCCACTAGTATACAATGGGTAAAGCAGCTTGCACACACAATCAGACAAATCAGCATCTCCACGTTTGGCTTTGTGGACGAGCAAGGACCTTGACACTTGGTCACTGGAAAGACCTGCAAAGATACTAGCCAAGGTTGGGCGGCAAATTCCACCCCCGGTATTTACCAGTGGCATTTACTGGACTGGAAAATACTCAATAAGTGGCAAATACTGCAAACTGAATTTTTCTTGCCTTAAAACACTGCAGAAATCTTAACCAAGTTAACTTACCGTAAAAGTAGTATAATCCAACTAAATGAGCAAAAAATGTTAAAAGTTAATATTTATATAAGGTTATGGACCTACAGAACAAAATATTTCTCAATTTAAAATAAACATGTTGAACTAACCAAAATTGTGAATCTGAGCCTTACAATTTTGAAATTATTTGAACAAAAATATATTTTTAAATCAATAGTAGAAAAAGACAGGTAGAAATTCCCTGTGCACCTGGTTATTGTCACTTACCATAATGGTTCTAATTTCTTAATTTGTATTGATTAAGATAAGCCTGAGCACTGTTAGCCAATCCATCTGCATCTTTTGAACACACTTTGTATGATTTGATAGATTTTGTTAGGTAACCGGGTGCTAAAGGCACATAGGGGCTACCCCCACACTTTGTATTTTGTTGTTGTTTTCCAGTTTCCCCGTGTCGCGGGTCGTCAGCTGGTGGGGTCCCAGGGAATGAATCCATGCTGGCACTACACCGTAGCCGTTCGGTGGTACCCCTATTCCCCGTTGCCGGTGAACAGGGAGACCATCGCTCGACTCCAGCCCCGTCCGTCCGTGTTTGTCGTCTCACGTCTCAGGTGTCTCCGAGCCGACGGGCATCCCCTTGCCCTGTAGCCAATCGCGGAGCTCCGTCCTGAGAGGTTTGTGAAACGGTGCCATGACCTTTCCAGGTCTCGGTGGGGCTTATATTTTGTCTTCCCGTTTGCTTCAGGAGTGCATGTGTCCTGTCGCTAAAGGGCATCTTTAAATGTAGGAGTTTCTGGGCTAGGCGTGCTTCATAGTTCAAGGGTTGTGGATATGTTGCACAGTTCCAATGTGAGCCTTTGTTTTTGTGCAACATAGTTTAGTTGTAGTAATTTGGAACTCCATTCTAAAGGTTTGGCTACGTGATTGCACTGCGTTTAAGTTATAACAGTGCTGTGCCTTGGGTTTTTGCGGTTTGCCGCAAAGGGGTGTGGGTTGTTTTGTGTAACAGGGTAGGCTCTGAGTTTGAACTTATCATTAAGGGGATCGTTAAGCAGTTAATTATGTTTGAAAGTTTCATTGCGATTTGGAAGACGTTTCTAAAGATTGCTATACACGTTTCCATTTTACGTGTTATGCACCTTATATTCAATCAGGGGATTCGAGACAAAGTTTTTTAGCCATTTTGTGGTGCTTATTTGCACCACAAAATTGTAGAGTCCATCCATTTCTTTCTTCTAGCTTGTAGCTTCAGCCGCATCTACACCCTCACGCCAGCACCATGTCTATGGATGTCGTCTACGCTTTTTGTATCAATTTTGATATTGGTATTTTTTTTTTTTTTTTGTTTGATTTTTGCGTATTTTTGTAACGTATGTACATTTTTACATTATTTGGTCTGTGCCCCCAGCTTATTGAGTATATATGCGGGCGGATGTGCTCGCCCCGCCACGGACCTGTCGTGTTTGTTTTTCTTGTGCTTTAAAGATGGTGTTGTCCGTTTTGGGGCAAGCCCACCCGCTCTCTTATGCATGGTAGGACAGTTGTTGTACCTGCAAGGTTGTGCTTGTAGATTATATTTTGTGATTTTTGTTTATTCTGTACATACAACATATAGTATAGTGTGACGGCCTCCGCCGTCTCGGGCCCAAGTTCGTGTTTATTTTAGTTTGTGGGTGACCTCTATCGCGGAGGATGTGGAAGTAGGTCAATCCCCTTTTCTACATTTCATTGTTAAAGTTAGGAAAATGTGGTGCCCTCCTCCACGTAGGATGTCATATTCTGTGGGACCGTAAGTGGGTCATTCTGAGTCGCCATGTTTACATGTCATTATCGCATCCTACGTGAAGGAAGGCACCATAGGAGGAATTGTTTTCCTACCTAGTCGTTTGAGGGTCCGAGATATCGTGTGCCAATCTCGTTAGCAATGCAGTTAGTACAAATTCATATAATCATGTAGGTCGCATACAAGAGTCCGCCTGCGCATGTGCGCAGTCGAGCACTCCTATGCGATCTTGTTTTTATGTGTTATATTTACAGTTAACAATGTTTGAAATTGCTTTTTTGGAAATAAACTCTTCTTTTTCCTCTTCTATCTCCAGGTTTTTGATCTCACTTTTCCTATACTATCCTCTCTACGGGATTCCTACTCTACAACTATTCTACAACTATCGCTTTATCTACCTAATTGAGCATTGCGTGGGTGGATGTATGTTGTTTTAGTTTTGCGTGGGTGGTTGTGTGTTGATGCCCTCCTTCAGGGTCGCGCTAAGTCATGCCCTAGTTAGTTAGTTTATTTCCCTTATCCGTATAAATATATGGTCGTCTTGACCGTCCGTTTTAATTACGGTCATGGCGCGATTTGCTGTTTTTTGGTGATTCTTATGTTAAAAGACAAGGGCAGTACCGAGGGCTGTTTGATGTTCCAGGCGAGGTTCGGTTTTTCGGCCATGGTGGTATGCGCGTGGCGAGCTATGATGTTGACTTGTGGGACAGCGTTTCATATTGTTCGAAGGCAAAGTTGGGACAGCGATGGACGCCTCCACAGCCACTATTATAGGGACCGTATTCATTTGTCAAGGGAGGGACAGAAGCAATACCATGTGTGCTTAGAGAGAGCCTTCCTGTGATTTTTCTGCTAGTCAGGTGTTTATAAAAGGGTCCTTTTGTGGCCCCCAGATCATTCCGTTTGGGTAACCTTATAATGTACATCCTTTATTCGAAAGCGAAAAAAAAGAAAAACAAAGAGATGTGATAAGGCCTATCGTTTCTTATTTCTGTCCCACTAATCTATGTGCATTCCTGAAGGAGAGCCTTTTGTTTGCTAGTGTGTTGGTGTGCCGTTCTCCTTTGGGTTGTGTGGCTCTCGATCAGCCAGGATTTTGACGCAACGCTGCTCAGTGCCAAAGTCCAAAGACCGCAAACCCCAGCGTTACATCTCGTCCTGATTTCCCGTTTGCCTTCCCCCCTCCGGAGAGGCCGGGCGATGGATTTTCCTTGTGGTGGATCCATGCCCAGTTCCGGCGTGTTCTCGTGTGATCCTATTTCGGGCAGTGTGGCTCCTGATCAGCTAGGATTTTGGTGCAGCGCTCATAAGTGCAAAGCCAGTGGGCCGCAACAACAACGCTACACCTCGTCTTAACCTCTCGCTTGCCACACCCCTTTGGAGGGTTGGTCGGGGCTATGGATTTTCCTTGTGGTGGGTCCATGCCCCGTTCTGTTATGGTCTTCTCATAGTGATCCAGGGATCGCTGTCACCGTTAGGCACTCCTAAGAGCAAAGCCGCGGCCGCAAACCACAGTGCCTACCGTTGACTGTGTTCCCCTTTTCGCCGTGAGACGGCCGCCCTTTGATCACTACGCTCCTTTTTGGTTGGTAGCGTCTCAGGTGCGGTTAAATCATTTATTGTTTCTGAAATCGGGTCTGTAACGGTTTTGGTTTCAGGCATGTTTGTGTTTAACCTCGTACGGGGTGTGTCTCTCGTAACAGTGCAATAAATTTAGTCTGCGCCCTTAGCTTTCCTCTATATTTTGTCCAGGTAGTTTGTTTTCTCAAAGAAATTGAAAACCGCGTCCCTCATTTCCTGTGACATTAGATTGAGCAAAGAAATCGGGTTTATCTCCCCTTGGTATCCTAGTGCTGTCAGTTCTCCCTTTAGTTCCCTCCTAGCGGGGCCGTGTGCGGGGCACTCTGCGAGGTAGTGTTGAACACTCTCCACCCCACCACAGTGCCCGCATAATGGATTGGCCGCGTTATAGAAGATGTGTGCATTTAGTCCGTTGACCCCAAGTCTTAGTCGTGTATATATGCGATCGAGCTTTCGGCTGTCGCTGTATTGAACTATATTCGGGGTCAAGGACTGGCAGATGGAGTGTCTGAATCCGTGTTGTCCCTGCCATATGCGCGCCCATTCCTTTTTGATGCTGGCCTTTATGATTGTGTAGACTTCTTGTGGGGTGGGGCGGTAGTCAAGTTCCTTCCCCCGGGTCAGAGCTTCTTTGGCCAGCGTGTCTGCGTGCTCATTCCCCTACGTTGCAGTACGTTGCAGTGGGAGGGGATCCAATCTATGTTCAGGGTGATGCCTTGTTTTAGTATTTTGTGTATTAGGATATGAATGTCCTGCAGTATATCCGGTCTTGTAGTGCTGTTTCCAGAGTTTATGCTTTGTACTGAGCTGAATGAGTCTGTTAGTATAACAACACTATCGGGTTTTTCTTCCTGTATCCATTCCAAAGCTTTCTGTATGGCTATAAGTTCTGCAGAGTAGACTGTGAGGTGCTGGTTAAGTTTGAATTTTTGGTCGAAATTTAATTCTGGTATTGTGAAAGCGCACCCAGTCTCCTTTTTGTCAGCATCTTTGCTTCCATCAGTGAAAATTTTAAGCGCTTGCTTATAGTTTTCATTGATGTGTGATTCTGCGATCTCATTGCATTTTTTCTGTGTTGTTTCAGTTTTCTTTATGACACCCGTTAGTGTTGTTTTTGCGCGTAGGCTTCTTAAATTAAAAACTTCCGGATATGTTTTTTTCTGCTGTTTTGACCTGTTCGAGGTCATGGTTTTTAATTAGGTCCTGGACTTTGATAATATAGGGGATCTTTCCTCTAAACCTATCTCTTTTAACATGATTGGGCGTGTCGGCGATCATTTGGTTTATGGGGAGACTTTCCCTAAGACTGCTTGAGCGGGCCCAGTACTTGAGCTGCAGTTCATCCCTCCGCAGGTGCAGGGGCATGACGCTGCATTCAATCTCCAGGTCAAGGTTCCGCGTTCCCCTGTATGCCCCAGTAGCGATTCTGAGGGCTGCGGCATGTATGCTATCTAGTTTTTTCAGGTGTGATGGCGCTGCAGACGCGTATGCTTGGCAGCCATAATCAATTTTGCTTCTTATGAGTGGTGTGTACATTTTGATCAGGGTTTTCTTGTCTGCTCAAAAGTTTGCCCCCGAGACCGCCCTGAGCACATATAGGTCCCGCTGGGACCTGGACACCAGATTTTCAATGTGCAGTCTCCAGGTTAGATTGCTCTCAAAGTACATGCCCAGGAATCTGGCAAGACTGGAGTACTTTATTTCCTGCCCGTCACACGCCAGCCTGGGCATGCCCTTTGTGTCTGCAAAATTTCTATTGAAAACCACCACTGTTGTTTTTTCAGTTGATAATTTGAAACCCCAGTTTGTAGCCCAATCATGTATGGCATGTAGCGCTTTTTGTAGTGCAGGAATGGCACTTTTTGGTTTTCTCGCAGTTTTCCATACTAAGCCGTCATCTGCGAACATGGATATTTCCAGCGGTAATGCGTGAAGTGTTTCCTGCAGTGTGTTCATTAGTAGGTTGAAGAGGATAGGAGATAGCACCGACCCCTGGGGGGAACCATTCTCGCATTCATAAAAACCGGACACATCGTTACCTATTTTTACGTTCATTTTTCTATCAGTCAAAAAGTCTCTGATCCAGGTTAACATTTTTCCATGAATTCCGTATTTGTTTAGTTTTAGAAGGACCCCCTAGTCCACAGTAGGTCGAAAGCTTTTTCTAAATCCAAGAAAACCGCTACCAGTGAGTGTTTGATTAAATTTGCCTTTCGGACGGCGGATTCTAGTCTGGTGATTTGGTCAATGGTAGATCTATGTTTCTTAAAACCTGATTGTTCGTCTGCTATGAGTTTATTTTTCTCAATGTGTGCTGTTAGTCTAGATGCTACCATGGTTTCCATGATTTTACATATGGTTGAAATCGGCCTATACGATTTCGGCTCATGGGGGTCCTTGTCCGGTTTTAATATTGGAACGATGGTGCTCTCCTTCCATTGTGTAGGGAGGGTCCCCTCGTTCCAAGATTTGTTTATTAATGCGAGCAGCTGATTTTTTCCCTTTTCTGGTAGATTTTTTAACATGTCATAGTGAACAGTGTCGGCCCCGGGGGCCGTGCTCTTTTTCTTATTTAGCGCGCTTTGCAGCTCCCTATGGGAGAAGTTCGCATTGTATGCATGGCACTGGCCAGCGCGATCGGCGTCCTGAACGGCCTGCTCAATCATTGGGTCCTGCGTTTCCCTAATGCGCCTAAAGTTTGGGTCTAAATTTTCATTACTGCAGACTTTCCGGTAGTGTTGTGCTAAGATTTATATTTTTCTTCGTTTTCATGAAATCTGTTGTTTCCTTGTTTTAGAAACTCTACCCGCTTTAGGGGTTTTCCATTAAACCTTTTTATTGTGTCCCAAATTTTCTTAGCATTTGTTTTGTATGTTAGGGTGGATACAAAATCCCTCCAGGCTTATTGTTTTGTTTGTGTTAAAATATATTTTGTTTCCTCTCTTACACGTCTATATTCCTCCAAAAGGGCGGCTGTTTTGTTTTTCCTATATTTATAATATATTTTGTTTTTCTTTTTTACTGCCTTGCTACAATTTTCATCCCACCAAGGTAAGGTGTTTTTTTTGCTTATTTTTTGGTTGTGTTTTTGGTATTGATTTTTCACATGCCGCAATTATTTCCGAAACAAAATCCTCATTGTTTTTATCGATATTCGTGCCTTCGAGGGATATGTTGATGTGTTTTAAGTTTCTGCCTAAAGAGGTCCCAGTCTGCTTTGTCTAAATTCCAACGTCGGACAGGCCGTTGTGTTACGCATTTGTGAGTGAAGTTGAGCGACGTCAGGATGGGGAAGTGGTCGCTTCCCATCATGTCGTCTCCCACTGGCCACTCACTAGATTGGCATAGTGATGCGCTAACCAGTGTTAAGTCTACGGCGCTCGTGCTACCGCGCTCGACGTTGAGTCGTGTGCCACACCCCGTGTTAAGGATTACGTAATCAGTGTTGTTTATGAAATCGACCAGTTCTAGGCCTCGTCGTTTTTCATATGTGGGATTGTGGTTTGTCTTCCATAGTTCGTGTCTGACATTGAAATCCCCTAGAAAAAAATTGATTTTTTCTCTATTTTTTTGTAAATTTCATCATAATCGTCAGACGTTACTACTGCTTTAGGTGGTGCATAGACGTTTACTATGTCTATGTTTTCTTTTTGTCCAAAAATTCTGACGATCACCACCTCTATTTCTTTTTTTGTGTGTCTAAATTTGATTTCTCCCGAATCTAATCCTGTTTTGATAAAGGTGGCTAGCCCTCCCCCGCGCTCCCCCTTTTCCCTACTGAAACTGACCGGAGTTTTGTATCCTGGAGTTTTGTATCCTGGAATTTTTGTTGGATTACTATCTTTTTTGAGAAAGTTTCTTGGATAGCTATTACCTCCGGTGTGTAGCCTAAAGTTTCTAGATAATTCCCTAAAGCCCCGAGTTTTGTTCCATTTTCCCTGCCAGACAGACTACGGGCGTTCCACTGCAACATACGGATTTTCGCAATGGTGCTGGGGTCCATAATTAGGCAGTAAGAGTTTTTTTTTATGTTTTAGTGTCGTGTGTTTTTACGTACACCCTTGATCCTTCGTCCAGGATCAGTGGAGCTGTAATCCGCGTTTTTCCTAATGAGTTCCTGTGTCTCGCGCTTGTTGTGTTTCCTCCTTGTGATTTTCGCTTTCCGCCTGTTTTGTGCGGGTGCGTGGGCTGGTTTGTTTATTTTCCGTTGATTCTGATGGTGATGGGGGGTTCTCATTGTTTGCAGCGGTTTCCCCTGTGGTGCCCGACGTATTCATGTTGTCGGTCTCCACTCTGTGTGTGGTGGCGTTTTCGATGATGAGGTCTATGACGCCTTGATGCTTAGCAGTTTTTGTTTGTTGAGCTCATGCAGGATTGAGCTCGTGGCCTTTTTTATTGCTGCGGCGATGAGAGTTTCGACCTCCATTTTTGTGTAGGTCTCTTTATTGTTGTCTTTTTGGTTTTCAGGGGCTTGTGCAGGGGGTGCGGTATAAGCCGCACATGAGCTCCTGATTTCTTGCGCGGTGTTTAATGATTGAGATTGGGATTTTGCTTGTTCCCAATCTCTGGCTATTTGACCGTTTATTTGATCGATTTGCGCCTTGTAGTTAAGAAAGAATGTGCACCCGCGCCATGCTGCTCCATGGCCGGCTAATCCGCAATTTGCGCACTTTTTATTGCTTTGTTTTGCACTCATTATGTTTATGGATCCCAGCACAGTGCGGGCATATGGTTTTTTGTTTCGGCAATTTTTTTCTGAGTGGCCATATTTCTGACACTTTTGGCAGCGCAGGTATTGCAAAAAGCATGGTAGCATGGTAGCAGTGGATAAGTGATATCTGCTGTACTGGTAATCTCAAAGGTTGGCGTTTCCTTATTAAAAGTTAGTTTAACTAGATCGAGATCTTTACCCCTGGACGCTATCCTATGTGCATCGCAGATTTGATAGCGCCCAAAGTCAAACATCTCCCAGAGTTTTTCCTGCCTTATGTTTGCCCCGATTTTCAGTGTCGCGTATGTCTTTTTTTGATGTGGTTTACTGCGTGTGTTGCTTGAATTTGGTTTTCCCGGTAATTCTGATAAGCTTTTACCCATAGTTATTTTAAGATCAAGGCCCTGGTAGTTGAAACCCTTTGCTTTTGATTCCTTGGCGGCCGAGATTTTGAAAATCGGGCCCTTTCCTTTCCCCGGGGCATGGGCTTCAATGACCTCCTCTATGTAGGTCCTGAAGCCCGATGCGAATTGCTCCAATTTCTGAATGGGGAAAGCGCCCCCCACCAACGCAAACATGACGTATACATACGTCATGCCCGTTGCCGCTGTTTGGCGTGCCTCCGGTCTTTCCTTGCAAGAGGCGGGGGTGGGAACGGGGTTTGGTGCCCTATCTGAGTGTCCCTCTTTGTGCGTCCTCCCATTTTTTGCCCACTTCTGTGAAAGTCCCCTCCTCCATGGCCTCCTCCCCAGCTCCGGAGTCGATGACCAAGACTGGGTCCAGGTCCTCCATCCCCTCCCCTAGTCCAAGGTTCATGGCCTTAGGAAGCGGCCGCCCCTCAAATGTATCCCTCTCCGAGTCGCTGGACAGGTATTTCCTGTCCCGCTTTTGACCCGTGGCCTGGCTCTGATCAGAGACCACCTTCCCCTTGAAAGCCCCGGGCTTAGGGGTAGAGGTCATTTTGACCCGATGGATCCCAGCAGGGTGAGAGTTGGTATCTTATCCCATCGCGCCACTCCCTTCCTGAGTGGTGTCACCCTTTCCCTGGGTGACAAGCCCCTCAGGGAGGGGCTCAGAGACCTCGGTCTCTGAGCTCTCCCCTGCTGGGCTCGCCACCAGGTCCGCAACCATGTCACAGACATCCCTTGTCCTATCCAGGCCCTCCTCCTCCCCAGCCTGCGCAACAGGTGCTGCGGCGTGTCCCCATCCCCTGCTAAAGGGTCAGTGGAACCGATGGGGGCAGAGTCCGACCCCGGGCCCATATCATGGGCCCCTGAGCCTATCAAGACCTTGTCTTGGGTTTTGTTCTTCAATTTACTGCTAATCAACAATATACTAACACAACAACAATATACTAACACAATATACTTACACAATACTGACAATATACTAACTAATCAACTTAATCAAAATGTCACTTTTTAACACGTCGAGAAGCCAGTTTTCACAGCTTGGAAATGTGTGAAAATAGGTGTGACGCCGTGTATTGTGTCAAGCAAGATTGCAGACTATTGTCTGCAGAACAAGATTAATACAAAAAATAACAACTAGAGCAAGAGATCAATACGTCCTACCTGTCCGAAGACTGTACCTTGAGTGAGGTGATTGGCTGCACACTTTGTATGGTAAAATTTTAGGATATTTATAGCAATTTACCAGTGACTTGCAAGATTACTAAAACAACAACTCTTGAGGCATTGTTTATTTAAAAGTGCACAAGATATCCAGGGGCAAGGTTGGACAAAAGGATGTCATTAATTGCTCCATGTTTTGTGTGACTTTAAACAATTAGTCCAGGTGAAAGTAAACAGATGAGCACTGTGGCAGATACTGAACAGGCTTTTTTTTATTCTAACAAATAAACTAATATCAGTATTATTAAATATTAAATGTAAGTCACCTTACCTTTATTATTAAAATCATCCATATATAACTCTTAAATGTAGGGTTCTGTTTTAATTCCAGGGTGGTAAATTCAGTTTTCCAGTAGGCAGTGGCTAGAGATACGGATCCGTATCTCTAGTCTCGGAGGCTAGAATCTCTAGTCTCGGAGGCTAGGGATACGGATCTGTATCCCTAGCAATTTCCAATAGGCCTGGCTAGAGGTACAGTTTGATAAGACTGATAATTGTTTCAAACAGAGGAAGTAGCATAACTCTTACTATGGTGAAAGGTGGAAAAAGTAATATGAATTCTGAAATGAGACAGGACCAATGACAATCCCGTGTTGTTTTATTATTATTATTATTAGCTTTATATGTTGTATTTGATTATCATTTTTTCGACCGACTTTGCAAAAACGTGACCCTATATCTTAACTTTAAATATAGGCGACAACGAGTATATACATGTAGCTGTTTCTTTTCATAATTTATTCACATTGACACATTACTGTACATGCCGGCAGTTACAGCTTTTTGTTTTTTCCTTTTACACTTGAGTGCGACGGCCGGCATAATAGCCACATGACCATATTATGAATCTACACGTGAGCGGCATAGTAGACAGTACCAATATTTTGTCCTAGGCTTTGAATTTATATTTGCACAGTGGTAGTGGTACCATAGCAGACATCTATCACATCCTATATGTCCTGTTTCAAGTTCTTCTTTGCATGTATTGCATGTCCATTCCTGATTTTTTCTGATATGTACATGTACGGCCGTCGCCGGCATGTACAGTAATGTATCAATGTGAATAAATTATGAAAAGAAATAGCTTCATGTATATACTGGTCGTCGCCTATATTAAAAGTTACGATATAGGGTCACGTTTTTACAAAGTCGTTGGCGTAATGTGTCAGTGTGAAAAATATACGAAAAGAACAGCTACATATATATACTTGATGTCGCCGGTATCATGGATATGGTGAAATGACAGCGTAATTTTTGTACAAGGTTGTTTCCATATCATTACGAAAACACGCCTATACAAATACATTGTTACCTTTATCGACGAAAAAATGAAACTTGTAAGATGTCTAAATGTGATATTTTCTTTATTTTTTGCTCAAAATTTAGATTGTGGGTACTAGTTAGAACCGCCTCATTGCGGCGGTTCTAACGAGTACCCACAATGTATATTTTAGAGCAGAAATAAGGAAAGAAAGTTTACCCCTGCAAAACCCAGTTTTACTATATAAAAGTGGGGTTCGAGGGGGTCAGAATTATATAGGTGTGTCTTTGTGATGATGTATGATGTTAAGCAACAGTAGACTACTAGTTTGTTTTTATATACATGTATTTCAGATATATACTATCTTGGCAGCGATAAAAACTAAGGCGCTGTTCAGCCTGCGCCGATGCGTATCTGATCTGCGTGTTTGCTTTTTAGCATATTAAGAAACGAGCCGCGTCACGACAAAACCTGTCTTCGGGGTTTCCGACCGACCTAGCCCGACATAAACCAGGCTATACAGGCACAGAAGATGGCTAGAGCTTTGAAATGTCGGATTTAGGAAGTAGAGAGATTGTACCATCCATGTAGCTAAACTGATCAGCTGCCCAGCAACTGCACTGCGCAGCTGATCTGTGCCTCTGATTTCGTATATGCAAACAACAGTTTTCTCACGACGCGACCCATTTCATTAATAATAATAATAATACAACACAGGATTGCCAATGGTACTGTCCCATTTCAGAATTCGTATTACTTTTTCCACCGTTCACCTTAGTAGAGTTATGCTTCTTTGCAAATTGCGTCAAAACAGCAATGGTATCTCTGTTTGAAACAATTATCAGTCTTATCAAACTGTACCTCTAGCCAGGCCTATTGGAAAATGCTAGGGATACAGATCCGTATCCCTAGCCTCCGAGACTAGAGATACGGATCCGTACCTCTAGCCTCCGAGACTAGAGATACGGATCCGTATCTCTAGCCACTTCCTTTCCAGTATTTGCTGGCATTTTCCAGCATTTGCCGGTAAATTCCACCGGCATGGAAAATACTCATATTTGCCCACATTTGCCAACCTTGATACTAACTCAACAGCATACACATGTACATTTATGTGCATAGGCAGACCCACATTTTTTTGCTGCTTGCATATGCAAACATGCACCTTTCCATGCATTCACAATCTTGTTAACCCATTGTGTGCTAGTGGACTCTTCCATTGCTATATGTTGGAAAAAAACCATTTGTCATATAAGGGGTGTCAGGCCTATTTTTTAGTTTTTATTCTATTTTTGATGGAAAATTCTATTAGTAAATAGTACATAGTGTAGGCATTCAGGGGCGTCTGATCTGGGCCTGCACAGTTTGCCAAGGTACCCCTTTAGGGGTTTCCCGCATACAGTGGGTTAAATTTCAATAAGCCAGCTCATCTGGATCTACACGGTTTTCAATAAACATATCAGGCTTTAGAATGGTGAGGGTTAATTTGTGCCATTCGTATTTGACAAATTAATACTACTGTATGGGGAGTATGGAGATTGTAGCTGCATGAGCTTTACAGGGCTGACTTACGTCAGATATATGCCTTGCTTAAGTCCACTTTCATCCAAAAGTATAATGTCATGTCCAAGTTTGCTTAACATCCTGAAGGTTCTGTTGAAGCCTTTCTGTTATAATGGAAAGCTCTGTACGCCCCAACTTGTTTCTGGGGCCCCCATGGAGTGATCACTTCAGGAGGAGTTTAAAATTCAGAACAGGACAGCTAAATTTGTAACGAGCAATTACAGCTTTGAAACTGGAAGTATGTCTGGAATATTGAAAAACTTAGGATGAGAGTCTCTCAAGAAAAGGAGAGACAGTGGGCTTATACTCTTGTACAAAGGTTTAAAGAGCGCTGCCAACATTCCAACAGATGACCTTATATCCCCAATTAAGGGCGACAGAAAGCATGTAACTCTCTGGCATTTCTGGTGCCCTTTGCAAGAACTGACATCTACAAAGGATCCTTCTTCCCTCAGATAATTAGAGACTATGCCCTTCCAGATTCCGTTATTTCAACCGCGGAAGGTGCAAAAGATAATGTACATGTTGCTAAAGTTTACTTCTTTGGGGGAGAGCTAGGGATTAGCTTCCCTTTTCACAGGTCCTGATGAATGAATCATTTGATGCGTCACCAGTAACAATTCAGATTCAAATAAGACTGACCTTACATTACATACCTGGTGTGACATTGACTGTACAGGGTGCCTACCCAAGTTGCATGATTTACGATTCTTAACTGCTACTTTTTGATAATTCTAACACTGCATAGAAGGTATGAGTGCATACATGTAAGTACTTTATGTTATTCAGGAAACAGAGTCAGAATTGTTACTTGCGATACGTTAAATGACATTCATACACCAGAGAAATAGTCCGGTCAAACTGTGTGGGGACCTAGACAAAATTGCAACACAAATGTCTTTTTTAGTTTTGACCACCTCTGATATATGTTAATAACATATAAAAAGTAGGACGGAATCGGAGAATATGAAATTTGATTTTTTCCTTTATTTATATTTATGGGTGATTTTATCACTGTGAAACTATTATAACTGGAGTTGTAAGCTTGTATACCTTACGTTTTAGTTATCAAATAGAGTCTATCGCATATATGTTGATAATAAAACCTTCATGTCATGTTCCATCTATTAAGTCTATGTTTAGTATGAAAAGGAATGTGTAACAAGCCAATGCTTTTAAATATTCGTGTTGGTTTACCCCACCCACTAACGCAATTTTGATTTTGCTTAGTTTCTTGGGCAGTTTTAGTGTCAGCGTTTTCACTGTGAAGAGATTATTATAGGTTTTTTTAAACAAATTTCTCTCTTTCAGTATAAACATATGTTATTGCACCTAATACATATATATGTGTACAATGGGGTTGGGTTACAGTTCTCTCAACATTAGTTACGACCCTTCCCCTACAAAATGACATCAATAAATTATAGTCACGTGAAAATGATATGAACGAACAAATAAATACATAAATAAACAAGAATTCCGCCGAAGGCTATGTCGCGCCTGTGGGGGCGTGAAGTCACCCAACCATGATATGAAGGTCAAGGTCAGACATAGATGCTTGCATAAAAGTTTCCATTCTTAAATGCAAGCTTGTACTAAGTATCATTAATGAAGCTGTAATAATTCTTGTGAAATGAACTTAACCATTAGGGTGAACGCTAGGGTGGTCGCAATATTTTACAAAGTCAGTGAACCATGAAATGTAGGTTAAGGTCAAATATGGATGCTTACATTTAAGTTGCAATCCACAGATACAAGTTTGTACCAAATATCATTAATGCAGCTCAGAAATAAACTTGACCATTAGGGTGAACACTAGGTGGTCGCAATATTTTATAAAGTCAGTGAACCATGAAATATAGGTCAAGGTCAGATATGGATGCTTGCATTTAAGTAACCATCCCCCGATACAAGTTTGTACCAAGTATCATTAATGAAGCTCTTATAGTTCTTGAGAAATAAACTTGACCATTAGGGTGAACGCTAGGGTGGTCGCAATATTTTATGAAGTCAGTGAACCATGAAATATAGGTCAAGGTCAAATATGTATGCTTTCATTTAAGTAACCATCCCCCGATACAAGTTTGTACCAAGTATCATTAATGAAGCTCTTATAGTTCTTGAGAAATAAACTTGACCATTAGGGTGAACGCTAGGGTGGTCGCAATATTTTACGAAGTCAGTGAACCATGAAATGTAGGTCAAGGTCAAATATGGATGCTTGCATTTATGTAACCATCCCCAGATACAAGTTTGGACCAAGTATCATTAATGAAGCTCTTATAGTTCTTGAGAAATAAACTTGAACCTTTGGGTGAACGCTAGTGTGGTCGCAAATGTTGACGCCTTGACGAACGGACGAACGAACGGACGGAAAACCGGGCGCCTATATCGCGCCATGCTAATAGCAGGCGCGACAATAAATAAATAGTGTGTGCCTTTTCGGGTGAGCATGGAGTGATTGGGATCTACTGAAATATTAAACAGAAAATTGTTTGGTGTTTTTAATGTAACTCCTGGCAGCTCTAAAAAGTTTAGTATAACTTTCAAGGGATATGCGATCATCTCCAAATAAAATCAGGTTGATACTCAAAGGGTGAAACTCGCGCGTTTCATGGAGAAATCTCAACCGTTCGTTTTTATATTTAGAGCATCGAAGGAAATAGTGCTCTGCGTTTTCTCTTTCTTGATTACAGGTACAAAGTGGATTCATTGTTAAATGGTTAATATACAAATCATTTGATAAGTTACTACAATTGTTTCTAATTCTAGAATGCATAACTGACAAATATCTGTCACCATTAATATAGTGAGGCGGTACTCTTTGAACATCTAGATGGTGTCTTTTTGTCTGATATTTAAAATTAATTTAAGGAGGGCCTGTTGCGTAAGTTTTCGTCCAGAGAATTCCACAACGTTATTCCTGACGGAATACAAGATTTCCAAAATAGTTCGGTATGACAAAACAGTTGAGTAATATTATTTTGATTTCTCAGACGATAATTGGTGGTTTCCCTTATAACAGGAGGGATTAAATCAGTTTTGTAGCTTGGAACTAATGCATTCGTTGATCTGTACATGAAATTCATTTTTTGTTGTTTATGTCTATCTGCTTATGATGGCCAGCCACATTCCCTGTACAAATTAACCAAAGAAACCGATCTCGTGAGACCAGTTACTTTTCTAGCAGCCTCATTTTGAAGCTTTTCGAGAGCATTTGAGTCTTGGATAGAACATCCACCCCAGACGACTGAAGAATACTCAAGAATAGGTAGTACATATAAAATATCTATTTGGTTTAGTGCAACTCTAGTGAGCGTAAATTTTAATTTTCTCATTATACCTACAATCTTTGCAGCACTTGTTAATATGTTTTGAATGCGCTCATCCCACTGTCCGTTTTACTTGAAGTCAATCCTTCTAATTTCCGAGGCTTTTTCGATATTTGCATTAAAAGTATTTAAGAAATTACTACGTATCTGCTGCGGTTGGACTTTAAAATAAACCTATCAATAAGCTATCTTGATTAACATCGACTTCTGTCCAAATTGACTCTTCACAAAATATTTCTAAATTTAGTCTACATCGGTGCCTGAGGCTAGAACTTATATACAAGAGCAATCCACCTCCAATAGTAAGTAGTTCAGAGGATACGTTGGCGTCGAGATGCGTCTCAGAGAAACATAAGATATTAAAATCCGAAAGATGATCTTGAATATAGGCAATTTTGTATGGTATGCTCCTAATAACGAGATTTTTTGGTTTTGGTTTTACGGCCCTTTCAAGATTATTTCACTCATATCGAGCCGATCGTTAATCAGAGGTGGGAGTACCCGGAGAAAAACCACCTGACCTTCCGTTGCAGAACATGGCGTCTCACACCTAATAACGAGTTGAAGGATAGATAACGAGTGCTCATTGTCTGGACCTGGATTGCTCTTAACATCTCAAGCTTCTAATAATAGAAGGAACACAACTAGAGAAAAGTGTACATTACATAGCGTATTTAGCTATAAATAAAAGGTTTGTCAGAAGCATCCACCAAAACCCAGTAACCTATATCTAATCATGAAGGTCTGATAGCTGTCAATAAGTGCAACAATGAAATAGGACTATGGAGACATATGCACCTGCAGAAAACTGGGGTTGGGCAGTGAAAGGTGACAAATTGCTAGCGGTACATACAGATAAACCACCAGCGCCTGAGAGGCTGCTCAAGGTCGTCAGGTGTAAATGTAAGGCCGATTGCAAAACTCTTCTGTGCACTTGTCGCAAGCATGGCCTTACATGCTCCCAAATGTGTGGAGTATGCAAGTGAACTAGCTGTCTGAACTCCATTCAGATGGATAATGCAGATGACTCTGAAGACTGTGATTAGAATCAAGCTTTAGCAGAACAGTGTATTGAAGGAAAAGATGTACATCATGTCTGTATTGTGATTTGACATAAAGGGTCTAGTAATATGAACATTCATGTAGCAAAACCAACAATGTGGTATGTGCACCCACTAAAGCATGACATCTCCCCATGCATCTGGCCAGTCTTATCACAGTCTTGGATGTGCACTAAATGGGTAGCTGAGGATCCTAGCTTACTTCAGGTGTACACTGATTTTGTTTGATTTCAGGTTTGACGTCCCCTTCAACAATGTAAATGTCATTTTGGAGACGTTGCTTCCAATTTTGTGGGATTTTTACCCGACATTGAGATGAATTGACATCTCAAGCCCTGCCGCCCAATGAAACTAGGGTTTATAAGCCTGGACGGGCCGACTCGCACTGCTTTGTCTGGTCAGGCTTAGATCCTCTAAGCGGTTTACCAGTAATCGTTTGCGGGTCGGTTTCAGCTCTGCGTGAAAGCATCATGCAGCCCATATATTTCGTCAAGCCCCGATGAACGGGTCCATCAAGTGTACACTGAAGGCTGATAAGACCAGATGGTTGACCAGGCTTAGATTAGTCTGATTAGCTTTTGATTGCATGATGTAAAACCCACCAATGGGTTATATGTATGTGAATTATACACATAAGTATAAGGATAAGAACCTTGAGATTTTCATTTTGGTGATCTAATTATGACTTCAGTCCAATTTTAGTGTTATATGATTTCAGCGAGTAAAGAAACATTGACCATGACAGTTCGTTTTTGTTGTACCTTTGAATTTTCAAACATTTGCTACTATTTGTATCGGTAGAGAAATATATTCTGTGTTGTTTCTTGGTGTTTTTATCCTTTAAGTTTCAATGCAGTAGTCTTGCTGGTTTGTGGTATGCATTTGATAAGTAACATCATCATTAGTCGATATAAATTGTTTAGAGTTCAGCCACAACGGCAAAAAAGTGGGTGGGGTAATTTTACCCCTGTTTTATCCATATAGGTCATCATGTAATTAATAAAAAAACTTGTTTAACCATTTTACATGAAAAAGTTTCCATTCTGGTGTAGAAAGATGAGATTTGAATAAATAAAACTCAACGATACCTTGTCAGATAGCAAAATATTGAATTTAAACACTAAATTGCTTGCCAAACCTAGGTGCTTTCAAAATGCTAAAAAAAAAAAAATCATATCGTCCGATTCCGTCCTACTTTTGATATGTCTTTAAGGGAAGGTAATCCAGTACAAAAAGGCTAAAAACATTTGTGTTGCAATTTTGCTTGGGTCTTGGCCAAATATCGCTAGTTTGCCTGGACTAAAAGTCATGTATGGATTATTGCTATAAAACACTTTACCACTTTAGCTTTAGGGCCTGATGAGCTACATCCTAGAGTCCGGAAGGAACTAGCAATAGAGTTGGGTCCAGTTTTTGGCTTTTTGCTCACCTGTTTCAACAGTTGATATGAGTTAACTCCCAAAGAATGGCTGCTAGTGAACATTTGCCCCCCTCTTGAAAAAAAAAGGGATACGGCTCTTGCTCGTAATTATCACCCTGGGTCTCTGACTTGTGTTCTGTGTAAATTGCTTGAGCATATAGTCTGCTAAAACATCATGGCCCACTTGGATGAACATAAACTTATGTCAGACAGACAGACAACATGCGTTTAGGAAAAGGCATAGTTGTGAAACTCAGTTGAGCACTGTTATTAATGACTGGGCAAAAATCTTGGACAAAGGGGGACAGGTAGACACATTTATTCTGGACTTCGAAAAAAGCTTTTGACACACCAACAGATGAACTACTTAAATCTAAGTTATTTGGTTATTGAATTGTGGGAAATACTCTCAAATGGATAGATTCTTTTCTTTGCTACAGAAAACAGCGTTGTTAATGGTGAATCTCCAGAGTGGGCACCAGTTTTGTCTGGAGTTCCAAAAGGGACTGTTCTTGGTCCACTGTTATTCTCCCTATACATCAATGATATTTCCACTGACATTGACTCAGAAATAAGACTGTTCGCAGAGGACTGTGTTTGCTACCGGGAAATTAGAGATACAGGGGACTCTCTGAACTTTAGAATGATATACAGTAGAATTCCCCTTAAAGACCACCCCTATATTAGGACCACTCCGCTATTAAGAACAGTTTTTGCCAGACCCAAATTATTTCCTATATTTATTGCGATAAAGAGACAACCCCTCTATTAAGACCGATTTCAATAGACCAAATCTGTCATTACTGTTCGCTTTTGAGACCCCTCAAGTCAAGTTAATTTGTATCTCTCAGTCCACTGGTCAGGTATAAATTCATGCTGGATTCTTCGCATTACAACACCTCTTGGTAATGAGCAGTTTACAATTCACACATATCCCTAAAGGTGTGAAAACAGCAGTTTACCTGTACTAAATTACCTGTGTGTTGTTTTAACAGGCTCACTGTCAAGGCTAATTGAATAAATAGTTTTAATAATTTTGGTAATGTGCAGCACAGCTCTATTTTCTTAAGATATTTAAGAAGATAATTTTGAAAAAATTGAATATGATATAAAGCAGCATTAAGTTCATACTGTTATCATCAATGTAATTTTTATTCGTGTAATATTGGCTATAACTAAAAAGGAAAATAGAACTGTAAGTTAAACTGAGAATCAGTAAAGTTAACAATAATACAGAATTACTAAATACCTTCTAGCAAGAAGCAACAAAATAGGCCCAATATACACAGAAAAAGAATTTAAATCAGTCTTGCCTACGATATTTTATTCACCAATTCCATTATTAGGACCACCCCGCTAATAAGACCACTTTTTAGAAGTCTGGAAAGTGGTCTTAATAGCGGAAATTCACTGTAGATATACCAGCGATACAGACTGATTTGAATAAAAAAATCCTATTAACTTTAATGTAAAATTTGGATTTAAGGCAGTCTGGGCCCCTACAGCAAAATGCTTAGCCTGTACCGCTGTAGATTAGGATGTTGAGTACGAAAATGGGGGATGAGATTTCAGCCCATTAAATTCAATTATTCAGATAACTAGGAAGAGAACAAATAAAATTGAGGCTTCTTACACCTTAGAGGCAACAGTCCTTGACTTGACTTGATAGATTTTGTAAGGTGGCAACTGTCCTTGGGAATGTGGATTCCAATAAATACCTAGGGGTGACACTCACACACGATTTGAGATGGAATACACATATTAGCAACATGTGTACAAAGGCAAAAAGAATGCTTGGTTTCCTGAGGCGAACTTTTCATCAGTGTCCTCAGGATGTAAAAGAGGCAGCATATAAAGAACTTGGTAGTTGTATCTGGGATCCCAGCAGAATGGTCCCTAATGAAGAAATCTAAAAAGTTCAGAATAGAGCTGCTAGATTTGTAACAAGCACAGTAATCATGTAATTATGGTAAGGGTATTTTAACCTGCCCAGGGGATGGTTCTCCCTGCACAAGGGGCCTCCAGTAAACGTCCTGATCCAAAGGACGGTGCACTTTACGACATTCATCCCTGCAAATGATGCCAATGGAGCGTGTTCGGACACCGAAATTTTATTGCCGCTGCCGGGGATCGAACCCGGGATCTCTAGCATCAGTGGCAAGTGCACTAACCACTGAGCTATCGCGCTCTGTGCTGCCAGCATCCCAACAGATGACCTTGTCAGGGTTCTCGGGGACGCAGGATTCTGCATCCCGGGATGCATAAAGAAACAGCGGGATGCATAAAAATTGCCATAGACACGTCCGTGGACGCAAGTTTTTCCATGGCAGGACTCACTCAAAAGTGTCTGTTTGACAGTCAGCCACCTAGCTTTCATCTTAATAAACACTGACACACAGTTGACACATCAATGATTGATAACAGATCTGGCAGATTATTACCTGTATTCTTATCACTGGATTAGCTGTCACAGCTGGACGCTTTGATTAGTTGATTAACACTGTGGGCGATACTGAAGACCGCAAGTTGTCATATTGCTGCTGAAATATTTTTATGGGGATGACAAGAGGTTCTAGTTTCATAAAGGTCAATTAAAAAGTGTTGCCTCTGATTTTTATGATGCAAATAGATACGGATATACATGGTCACGAAAATGTGACGATGAACAGGCGTCCGTAATTCAAAATATTATTGCATATTTTCAAAATGAGAGAAACAACCCTTGGCCAGTTGTTATTATGTTTAGAAGACCAATTTTATAATATCAGGACAAAGTAAAACAAGAGCACCGCACGCGGGTGCCAACGCTCGGCTGCGAAAATTCTAAGTCAAAAAAGTGGCATAACTGTGCCAAAAATACTTTGAGGGTTACCTCACCTATTGGTATGAGTTCCCCTTTTCATAATGAACAACTAGTCCGAGTTTCAAGTAAATATGTTCAGTAATCTAATGACAGAGATATTACAAAATGTCCAAGTTTTTGCACGACGCAGACGACCCCAGAGCTTTGACAATACCTCGTCTTTTTCTTCGAAAACAGCCACGCTAATGATGATTATGACGACAAATTACCGATGTCACTTATTTTCGCGACTTTACAAATTCATCTTTATCTATCAAATGGGCTTATAATGTTGCGTCATTTTAGTAATAGTAACGTTGTGATTCTGCAGAAAGCAATTAGTTTAGCAGATGTATGTAGGTAGTATCGAAAATGAATCCTTTCCTGTAAATAACATGTGAATATCTATTTACATGTAGGCCTACCTGTCCGTCTACTTATCTGAATATCTAGGTCTACCCACCTACCTACCTACCTACCTACTACCTACCTACCTACCTTGCCGTTGGAAGAAACAACACGCGTTTGAGAGGACTCCTATTTTTGAGGGTGAGACTCCTATTTTTTTTTTTTTAAATGAGGAGTCCCGGACTCCTATTTTCAAAATCCTAGTGAGAACCCTGCTTGTTCCCCCAGCTAGGCATTGGAGTGGACCCCAGTGGAGTGGTCCTTAACGAGGAAATTGAGAAAATTCAGAATAGAGCTGGATTTATAACAGGCAATTACTGGTTTGAAACTGGGAGCATAACTGGAATACTTTGAAAATTAAAATGGGAGTCTCTCAAGAAATGAAGAAAAGACAATAGGCTCATCCTTTTATACAAAGGTCTAAAGGGTGCTGCCAGCATTCCAACAGATGACCTTGTTTCCCCAGCTAGACACTGTAGAAATCACCATTCGTTGGCATTTCAGACCCTTACTGCAAGAACTGACATTTAACAAGATGTGTTTGTGAAACACCGATGCCCCCGGACAGCGCCTGTGCAATATGAAAGCCCCATCACTAAATTATGTCATGGTTGAGGCCACAAGGTCACGAGGTAAAAAATTATGGTACCACTGGAAAGGTCTTGTGAGAAAGAATACACATGTGAAATATGAAAGCTCTATCACTTACCAATCAAAAGTTATGGACTATATTAAAGTTTTTAAAAAGTAGGTCAAACATCAAGGTCAAAGTCACAAGGTCAAAAATTATAGTACCACTAGAAAGGTCTTGTGACAAGGAATGCACATGTGAAATATGAAAGCCCTACCATTTACCAATCAAAAGTTATGGCCAATGTTAAAGTTTTTAAAAAGTAGGTCAAACATCAAGGTCAAGGTCATGAGGTCAAAAATTATGGTACCATTAGAAAGGTCTTGTGACAAGGAATGCACATGTGAAATATGAAAGCTCTACCATTTACCAATCAAACGTTACGGCCAATGTTAAAGTTTTTAAAAAGTAGGTCAAATGCCAAGGTCAAGGTCATGAGGTCAAAAATTATAGTACCAATAGAAAGGTCTTGTGACAAGGAATGCACATGTGAAATATGAAAGCTCTACCATTTACCAATCAAACGTTACGGCCAATGTTAAAGTTTTTAAAAAGTAGGTCAAATGCCAAGGTCAAGGTCATGAGGTCAAAAATTATAGTACCAATAGAAAGGTCTTGTGACAAGGAATGCACATGTGAAATATGAAAGCTCTATCACTTACCAATCAAAAGTTATGGCCAATGTTAAAGTTTTTAAAAAAGTAGGTCATATGCCAAGGTCAAGGTCATGAGGTCAAAAATTATAGTACCAATAGAAAGGTCTTGTGACAAGGAATGCACATGTGAAATATGAAAGCTCTATCACTTACCAATCAAAAGTTATGGCCAATGTTAAAGTTTTTAAAAATGAGGCCAAAAGTAGGTCAAATCTCAAGGTGAAGGTCACGAGGTCAAAATTTATGGTACCTCTTGAAAGGTCTTGTGACAAGGAATGCACATGTGAAGTATGAAAGCTGTATCACTTACCATTCAAAAGTTATGCCCAATGTTAAAGTTTTTGCAGACGGAGAAACGGACAAACGGACAAACAGACAAACGGACAAACAGACAAACAGACGGACAGACCAAAAACTATATGCCCCCCAGAATCTTAGATTCCGGGGGCATAAAAAGAGTCATTCTTCCTTAGAACCATTAGAGATTGTAATTCCCTTCCCAATTTGATTATTTCAACAGCTGATGTGCTGGTGATTGTGTAGCTAAATTTATCTCTTTGGTTAGAGCTAGCGACTAACTTCCCACATCAGAGGTCCTGGTGCATGAATGTCATTTGACGTGTCACCAGTAACAATTCTGATTCTGATTGTAGAAATCATCATTCATTGGCATTTCAAACCCTTGCTGCAAGAAACTGACATTTACAAAGAATCATTCTTCCCCCGAACCATTAGGGATTGGAATGCCCTTCCCAATTCGATTATTACAATGGCTGAAGGTGCTGACGTTTCGCCCCCAAGACGTTTCCCCCTTGGTCGTTTTGGCCCCTAGTCGTTTCGATCCCAACCCTAGTTGTTTCGCCCCCAAAATATTTTCCCATATTTTTCTTAAAAGATTTGTTATCTCCATGTTTGACAGAGACAAAGGGAGAGAAAGAGAGAAAGAAGAACATGTAATTTAAATGAAAATGTTAATTAGGAATTACGATTGATAAGTATTACCTGTTTTGATCAATACCGTTAATCACATTGTTTATTGATCTGACACATTATCACGCAATTAATGCGATTAAGGATGAGGTGTGAAAAGACGCGCTCTTTGCAAAGTGTAGCGTCTATAATTATCGCTTAAGCACCCTTACCAGATTTGTTTTAAATTGGCTGGTTGGTTGGTTCGTTAACAGAGTCGGCCAGGGAAGATTAATGGTGAGGTGTGAAAACACATGCTCTATGATAAAATATTTGTATTTAATTATCTAGTGGCTAGTATGCCACCTTGCCATGATGAGAAGAGATAATGAGGATGTTGTAGGTCAGTAAAGAATGACGCAGGGGAGATGTCAATGAGTGAAAACTCAAAGCAGAGGGCCTGGTTAAAACACTCCCAAAGGCTACTCAATGTTGAGTTTGACTGGGACCCAGACCACTTGTCTGCTGAACCACCAGTGGAAGGGCCGCCCATCCCAATCACTACTGATATGGTTCAGAAGGCTATCTCTCAGATGAAGACTGGCAAAGCACCAGGCCCTTCTGGCATAGTAATGGAGATGATAAAAGTTGCAGGTGATCCGGGTGCCTCAATGATCCGCGACCTTGCAGCTGAAATCATCCGTGATGGAAAGGTACCCTCTGACTGCAGTTTCATTGTCTGTCTCTACAAGGGCAAGGGCGATGCATTGGAACGGGGAAACTACTGTGGAGAGGATTGTGGATGGCCTCATTAGGCAGTTGGTGTCCATCGACGCTTCCCAGTTTGGCTTCATTCCATGAAGAGGCACAACAGATTCTTTTTTGTTGCACGGCAGCTGCAAGAGAAGTATCTGGCGGCCAACAGGAGACTCTACATGGCTTTTGTAGACCTGGAGAAGGCATTTGATCGAATGCCTCGGAAAGTCATCTGGTGGACACTAAGAAAACTTGCAGTGGACGAGTGGATTGTGCGACTGGTCCAAGGGATGTATGCTAATGCTCGGAGCCGTGTCCATGTTGGTGATGGTTATAGTGAAGTATTGGAAATGAAGGTGGGTGTTCATCAAGGCTCTGTTCTCAGCCCAATGCTTTTCATCATTGTGCTTGAAGCCTTGTCATGCGATTTCTGCTCTTGAGTCCCCTGGGAGGACCTGTATGCTGATGACCTTGTCATCATAGCTAAATCCCTTGAGGCTCTTAAATTGGAAAGACCCAATGGAGGCGAAAGGGCTGAGAGTGAATGCAGGAATGACAAAGATCATGATCTGTGGTTCAGGTCTGGACCTCCTGCAGAGTACAGGCCAGTTCCAACGCGCTGTATGTAGCACTGGAGTGGGCAGCAACAGTTTTGTAATGGCTGCAAGTACTGGATGCACAAGAAATGCAGTGGGCTCAAGCGCTTGATAGAGGATCCTGATTACAGGTGTATACAGTGCCAAGGAACTGCACGACCCTTAGATGGCAGACCACAGAGGGAAGTCCAAGTTGGATCCGACAAGTTGGAGGTTGTAGCTTCCTTTTGCTACCTAGGTGATATGCTCTCAGCAGTGGGTGGTTGCAACCTTTCAACCAAATCACGTGTGAAAACAGCCCGGAAGAAATTCAAGGAGTTGCTACCAGTTCTCTCTTCCCGCTACCTCTTGTTCACCACATGTGGCCGTGTGTACAGCTCTTGTGTAGAGAGCGCAATGCTCCATGCCAGTGAGACATGGCCATTGACAAAGCCAAACCTCCAAAGTCTTCAGCGGAATGACAGGGCAATGATCATACATATCTGCAATATCAAACCACAGGACACTGTAACCATCAGGTCAAGTGTTACTTGAGTTCTTTTAAGGAAGCCCAAACTTTTAGAAACATTTTCAAGATGTCATTTGGCATTGAGGGCCTGGACCTCATCCCGAGAGAGAGAGAAGGCTCCGCTGGTATGGACATGTGGAATGCTCCAAGGGTGCAGTCAAGACTGCCTGTGACATACAGATAGGTGGAAAGCAGGGGCCTGGAAGGCCCAAGATGACCTGGAAGCAGCTGACAGAAAGAGATTGCAGAGAATGGAAGCATATTGCTTCTGCCATGTTCATCCTTCCGTCCTTTTTACTGCATAACAGAACTTTTGAACTGTGCGTGCCAGATTTTTGAAATTTCATATATGGATTCCTTGTGAAAAAATAATTGACCCGTGTTTTTTGGTTTTTTTTCATCAGGATTATGCCCCTTTCTTGAGTTACGCCCCTTTGCAAAAATATGCTAGTAAGATATCTCAATCAAAGCACTGAGAGTACTGGTAGGTCGATCGTCTCTGAGTGTTGGTTGGGAAAATAGTCCTGAGTAGAGCATCGAACCGTTCGTTTAACTTCAAGCAAGCACAGTAGAGCTGATCAGACATCGCGTTATGTGGCGTCCGATAATGTAGATTCTGTTTGCCAATGCCCAAGTGTACGAGCACAGTCCACCAGCCCCCGCCCATCGGGGCTTGAATAAATAGATGGGCAGCATGATGCTTCCACGCAGAGCTGAAAGTCCCGTAACATTGGAAGTAATGTCTCCAAATGACCTATACAGTGTTGACGGGCAAACAAACGAGCACAGTCCAGAATTTTCTTCTTACGCTGTGCTCTGACGTCTAAGGGTATTACTTGGATTTTGTTCAACAGAGTGGGGAGGGTGCAAACGCAGCCCCCTCCCATCTTTTGGAAATTATTTCAGATTCATACAGTTTTTCACCCTCTGCAAAATAACTGAAATTCGCAGCCTCAACCCGCCCTTTTTCAGAAACTGCGTGCGGCCCTGAATCATGTTCAAAACTGTTGTTGCAAACATATGGCAAACAGTGCCGACCTGATCAGAAGCCAAGTACTGTACTTGTATATCCGATCTTGGTCTACGCTGTATGTCTAATAACGGTATCACCTACAAAGTCTGGGCTACTCCATTTTTCACTTAAACATTTCAGGGTTCTAAAATTTAGTTCTTAGCAGGGGTGCGAAAGTCTTTTTTTACTCGACTTGGCATAAATTTGTGTAACAGTTTTATAAATAGAATGTTCCGAAAGACGTCACTTCACATCGTGGCCTGGATTAAGATATTGTTTTTCTTTCGTTACATTCTTATATTTCGTTTAACCCTCAAATGCCACTATTTAAGCAAACGGTGAAGTTTGTGTGCAGCCTGCTGATCAGACGCCACATTCCGTGGCTTCTGATCTGGGTATTATCCAGCACACGATTCCTGTCAAGACTTTATAGATAGCTCTTGTTGCATTGATAAAAATAGCTCAACGTTTCAAGTTCTATTAATAAAACATAATATTGGTTTTCCCAAATCAGTGATGGTCACGTGGACAACTGCATGAATTCCGTTTGGCCATTTTGAAAATTAGGGTCGATCGTAAACCGATCGACCCAAAAACCATTTTAGCTATTGCCTTGAAACTTTACAGACTGATTCGGGATGATGAGTTGATGAAATGATTATTTTTTGAAAAAAATTCGAAAATATTTTCTTGAGTTATGGCCCTTTGGAACGTTGGACATTTTAAGCTTGTAAGCAATATATCTCAAAAACCTTTACAGCTATTGCCCTGAAACTTTATATACTAATTGGGGATGATGATAAGATGTACTGAGTAACTTTTGAAAAAATCTGTATTTTTTTACTTGAGTGATGGCACTTTGACCATTTTAAGCTTGTAAACAAAACATCTAATCTTGTAAGCAAGATATCTCAAAGACTATTAGAACTATTGGACTGAAACTTTACATACTGATTGGGGATGATGAGAAGATGAACTGATTAACTTTTTGAAAAAAAAAAATATTTTTTTACTTGAGTTATGGCCCTTTGAAACTTTTGGCATTTTAAGCTTGTGAGCAACATATCTCAAAAACGATTTGAGCTATACCCCTGAAATTTTACAGACTGATTCGGGATGATAAGTTGATGAAATGATTAACTTCTGGAAAAAATCTGATTATATTTTTGAGTTATGACCCTTTGGAACTTTGGGCATTTTAAGCTTGTAAGCAAGATATCTCAAAAACCATTACAGCTATTGCCCTGAAACAAGTCCAAGTCACACCTCCCCTAAGTGGCCACTAATGTCTGACTTTTAAGGCCAGGTGCCGGTCAGTAACCAAGTAAGGCTGACGTGACAGGCGATGATGCTTCTTAAATATTTGATATTTGCCTCTTTTCACCTCTAAGAAAAGTTCAACAGTGAAATTAGTCTTACAGTGAAAAGTGGGCGAAACGACGAGGGAGGAAACGTCTTGGGGGCGAAATGGTTTGGGGGCGAAACGTCTCAGAACCGCTAAGTGGAAAGGTCCCAGTGTTTATGTGAAATTTGAAGCATTTTCGCTCCAGTGCAGACTTCTCGCTATAATTTGCTATTTGCAATCATATTCAACGTGAAGAAACAATGTGAACCAGTCAAAATTATGCAGGGATACTTCAGTTTTTTCTATGTAGTGTGTCTATTTGGCGAAATGACCATAAATGAAAGTTTACCATTTACAAGTATGAGGTTTCACAAAAAGCTTGCCTTACGCTAGCAAGCGGCACAACTTATCTGTACTTGAATGTGTCCTTATTCCAGCTTCCGCAAATTGTTGAACCGTCTGGCAACGTCCTTTTCGTATGCGTGACGCTGATTTACAATATATTTGAACTGACAAAAAGCGAAATAAATATAAAGATTAAGATAAAGGCGCTTTATTTAACGTCGCATATCCGAAACAAATAACATTGTTTGTTTGTTTGATTAGAGGTTTAACATCCGCGTCAACACTTTAAAGGTCATTTTGGAGACGTTGCTTTCAATTTGGTGGGACTTTTACCCGACATTGAGATAAAATGCCATCTCAAGCCCTGACGCCCAATGAAACCAATAGGGTTTATTAGCATGGGCGGTCTAAAACAAATAGCATAAGCTTTTATTGCGACAAACAGAGTATCCTTTAACAAATACTGACCTGCCGTCCTTTATCTTCCTAGGACTACTCCTGATAATGTGAGCGTCACCCAAGGGAGCTCCTAGTACTTTTTTTACGCCTTTGATATGGCGCGGCCGTGGATCGAACCCGCCACCTCCCATTCCTGAAGCAGACGTCCTACCATTGAGCTATCGGGGCCTGCATATATTAATGAAGATGGCCAGAAAAGGCGACATCACAGAAAACATAATACCAATGGCACCAACAGGAAGGGCAAACCAAATGTTTTGATATACAGTGAGAATGCAACGGAAAGGAAAGTAATCAGCTGCCTCTTCTCCAACGAGAAAAAGGTGTTTTATCAGCCTTGGGGAATCAATTGCTGAGGCTGAAAGTCACTACAGATTCTGTGTCAGTATAATCAGTTTTACTGGCATGACGATGCATTGGTGTTGTTACGGCGTTTCTTAGACGTCATGTGCCCGCTGGGAATAACTAACCTTTCTTATGGGTGGCACGGATCCAATATACATACATATTGTTCCTTGTTAGCGTGATTCAAACGCGTAACACGACCTACGTTTTATAACAAAAAATAAGAAAACTATTGTAATCCCTGTAATCCCAACTTCATTGCAGTTACATGTAACATACTGATATCCAGTAACTGAAAACCACTACTCGAAATGATAGTAACAAGTACTCTGCGCGGAAATAAAATTGATTGCTCAGGCAGACTAAAGTTGTTGTTAAATGCTCGTATCTAAGTTAATGAGGGCGCCTAGGCATGGTATATTGTGTTGCACGTACATGTACACGTTAGGCCACAGTCACATTTAGAGAACGGCATTTTGTACGGGTCGAGGTCATCGGATGCGGGGATCGATGAGTTCGTCCCAGGAACTTGGTGGTTCTACAAGCAGCACTTCTGCATTCTTCTTCCTGGACCACTAGCCGCTTGTTTCTGTATGGAAACTTGCAAAGGCATGCTTCATTTGCAGCCTAAGTCCGATGGGCAAAATCGCGCGGCCCCAAAAGAGAGCACCGTTGGCTTACTTTCTGCTCTCGAGCACAGTAGATAAATCGTGATCTGCAACCGATTTGTCACTGATTACTCTACATTTTTGTCTAAATGTAGACTGGCATTCAAAATTTCTAAAACTGGCAGTGCTTCACTTTACTCGGTAGGGCACAGGCAGTCCAACGCGATTAACTTTTGTTGGACAGACTGCCGTGATTCGCAGCCCAGAAGCACATAACTTACATCTCGCTGTGGAGCTATGGAGTTCTGTCCGCTCGACCCTGGCAGACGTAAAATGCCTTAGCTTGAACGAACGAACGTAGCAGTGTCATCATCATCATTATTCTCTGTTCAGCTCTTGAGCAGCTAGTCCAGATCGATATCACAACATGTCTGGATTTATGAAAGAGAACTTCCAGAGCCACTTGTGGCTTTCTTGAAGTCATGCCGACTTCATGGGATTCCTGAGTTGACCACAGTCCTTCAGCACCAGAGTGTCACTGTCGTTTGACGTTAGGATCTGCGCAGTCCAGCCCCCAGCCAGAACCAAGAAGGCAGCTCAAGACTACGTCAAGCAGCACCACCAGCAGTCTGATTCCAGATTTCTGGCCTGGCCGAGGCAACATTTTCAGAAACTGAATGCAGATACATATTGACAAGACCTTACCAGTGAGTTTGTCTAATGCTTGATTTCTTTATAAATAGCCTAACCGAGGCAATTTTCCACTAACTTGCACCGCCGTATAAAATTCAAACCGTTAGAGATATTTTATACAATTTTTCGGCAAACAGATATATATATATATATTGATACGATATAGTCAACAATGTTGTTAAATGCCTGATTTCTTTATATAAATGGCATTGCCAAGGCAAAATATTCAGAAACTGATTGCAGGTATATAAGTTTTATTTTGATAAGATTTGGTAAACATATGTATATTGACAAGACCGTCTAATATTTTCTTGAAAGGGTTATCATTTGGAAGCAAGGAATACACCGCAGAACTGGAAAATATGGAATGTACATGTTTTCTGCGCCAGACTAGCTAGTTTCGGCCAATTAGGCCTCATCAGTGACCAATTAGGCCTCATCATAATGCCTGATTTCTTCACACGAAGCCTGGCCAAAACAACAGTAGGATTATTATCCCCAAGTTTTTTTTCAAAGAAAAAGTGGGGCCATTGTAATTGTATTAGTCGTCTGTTCGTCCGTACGTCTGTCTGTCTGTCCGTCCGTCCGTCTGTACGTCCGTCCGTCTTAACGGATAACTCCTCCAAGACGGTTATAGATAGAAACTTTAAACTTTGGGAACTGATAGAACGTTGGTCTGGGGAGTGTATGACACTTTCGAAATTTCGATCACACCCCTAGGGGTGGACCCAGGGGTTGGGGCCCGCGGGTTCAAAAAGCAAAATTTTCAGAACATGGTCGTGTAACATATCAAAGCTAACGGCATGATGAGTAGATTATGTAGTGGCATTGGATATGCGATGGTGTGCCATCGACTGCGCGATTCTAGTTTTGTTAAGTTTTGGCATGCAGAGAGTTTGACAAGACCAAACAAATGAGTTTGTCTAAAGGCTGATATCTTTATAATTCGCCTCGCCGAGGCAAAAATTTCACTTACAGACATAGACGTTAAAACTTTCAACCCGCAAGAAATATTTTGATAAGTTTTTGCAGGTAGATATATATTGACAAGATCTAATTAATTATATTGTTTAGTGCGAATTTTTTTTATATTGATAGCCTCTCCAGGGTAAAAAAAATAACAAACTGATTTTAGATATATTATCCGCAAGGTATGTTTCAATAATTTTGGCATGAAGATGTATATTGGCATGACCTAACCAATTTGTATAATGCAATATTTTTATATAAATAGCCTCGCCGAGGCAAATTTTTCACAAGCTGATGATGGACACATAATTTTCAAACCGCTAGGAATATTTTGATAATTTCCCCCGGCATGAGAAGAATGTTGAGTTATATGTATTTTCGTCCTGTGTCTGTTTTTCTTCCATCTGTTTGTCCTTCTGTCTGTCTTGGCCCAAGAAATGATTGTTAACTGGTTTCTATAGAATTATTGCGATACAGTCACTTGCAGTTTTTTTCCGTCATACATTCTATCAATTTAACGCTCATTTCATGAGAACAAATAGCTTTTTAAGTGGCTGTCACACATAACGATCTGTCCTGTCTACGAAAAGTCACATATTGACTATCTGGTGACAACGCGTGGACGTCCGTCAACACTTAACTTCAAACTTTTGCTTTAATTCTAATATCTTGCTTATAACTTGTCTAATATATATTTTATTTGGTATATCGTGTTTCTTTGGCATTGCCTTAAACATGAGTCGGTCACACTCCTGAGTCAAATGCCCGGGTTTGGCAAGCGCCAGTAATTAGAATATATAGTGATATTGGTAATTTCCAGTTTTATTTTTTTCCTTTAACTTTGCAGTGTGAACTTATAATGCCTAATGCTGCTGCTGCTGCTGCTGCTACTGACAGAAGGTCATGATCGCATATATTGAATGCTCATTGTATAGTTTTGGCATTCATCTTGTTTATTGGGGTTTTGTATGATATATTATAATTAACAGCAGATAATGTATAGTTACAGTCACGTGGCTGCTGCTCCAGCTGACCCAGAAGGTAAATGTAACAGTGACAGAACTTTGTGTGATATTCATGTTACTTGTTTATGTAAAACATTTGATCTCTATCATTTATGTTATTGGAAGTTGCTATGTGGTATTACTTGACAGCTGACAAAGTACAGTAACACTGATTTGACTTCTGCTGCCAAGATCACACACTTTGTACTTTGATTGAGATAGTCATGCTAACGTTTTTGTATTGTTGTGGTTTTCAACCTACGATTAGGGTTGATATGTAGACACTTTAATGGGTGCAGAAAAGATACGGCTGTCAGCAGATCAAGGTCAAAAACTTACTATTGAGAAATTGAAATGAAGGTCTTAAACTTAAAAAATTGTGCTTTGCAATACATGGTTGCATCTGCCGATGGTATCCATGACCCCGGGGCCACTTTCTCTATTTTTCCTTGCCTTTCGCTGGCAAGACGTATGGCAGCTACTGGTGTAGTTGCCAATTCTATCACTGATTTGTTTTGAGGTCTCAGCTAAAACGAAGTTTAAAAACAGGAAATGCAAATCATACAACTTTAGAATTTCTCATCTTAGTTTTAAGTATGACTGCTTTTGAAAAATAAAAGCGATTCACCAAATGACGGTGGTATTTGATCATTCTTGATTTTAAGGTTCTAAAGCGAATAGTTAAGGGTTGGTCATGTTTATTATTATTATTATGTTTATTAGTATTACCATTACTATTGCGATAGTGCTTTGTTCATTCACTAGACAGCAGCAGACCTTTCCTTTGGATTCTTTTTAAAGAAGCCAACTTGTTTACCTCTTTGGTGAGAGCTAGGGACTAACTTCCCATCACAGGTCCTGGTGTATGAATGTCGGTCCCTGGGCAATTCAGCCCATAACAAAATCGGCCCATACAAAATCGGCCCACAACAATTTCGATCCAAAATTTTAATGATGGTATAATTACTATGTTTGCATATAATTGGTTTGCTTGCAGGGCCAAATCAGTAGCCTGTAAGTGGAACAATGGGATAAAGCGAAAAATATGTTCAGTTTGAGAAATTAATATTCTTTCCTGCAATGAAAAAAAATCACATCATGTTAACAAGTCCAAGAAAATAATACCGCTCTAAATTCCACTTTATACAGGGAAAATTGGAGTATAAAGTGGTGTATTTTATTATGCTTATTTCTGATCCTAGACGTAGGTTGTAGGTACTCGTTAGACACGTTCTATATAGCAAAGACAACGTACGCTCGGAGTATAAATAAGACAAATATCACATTTTTTTGTCGGAAAAGTAGTCATTTTCGAGAAAATGAAAGAGTGCACTATGTCACGGATGTGTTATCATAATGGATATAAAGAAAGAAAATGCATTCTTATGAATTTTGAAAATGCTTAAGGGTTTATTTCCCTGCAGGCAATGGTTAGAAAACTGACATCAAGCCCTATTCACATTCACATTGGGCTTATGAAATTGTTAAGGGTTTCGTTGTGTACATTGTTTTTCTTATTTCCATTTAAGAAATGGTATACGCTATGAATAAAAGGCGCATTGATTAGTTTTCAGTAGAAAATCTTCCATTTCATTACAGAATCACCCACAGGTTTTCGTGCATTAACATTTGCCAGGTGATTGAAAAACAAAGTAAATAAGTAAGCAATGGCCCACCAATTACTAGAATTCGTCCAGCACACACAGATCAGCTTGCTCAGCCGCACAGTATGGTCATGATCGTTTGGAAGAGGAAGCTTTGACTACTTCACGAGCCCAGCATACACAGCCCGACTTGCTCCGCCGCACAGTATGGTCATAATCGCTGGAGGCATGAGGAAGCTTTGGCTACTTTATGATTCATAGTTACACACAAATCAGACTGCGCGGATGCAAAGACTAATGGGAGTCTTCGCAAATTGGTCCCCGGCGCTATGCCCACAAATAGCTATAGATGTGCCACTGCCCAATAACATTCATAAAACGAAACCGAAATCAAGAAACAAAGAAAGTATTAAAGACCCGCAATAGAGACATAAACTAATGGATGATTGGCACGTGCCCCAATAATGACTGAGGTTTGAGTAATATGATAATCGTTCTGTTTGTCACTTTAAGGCACATGTCGATAAAGGTAACAACGAAAAGTGATTATTGAACATTTTGCATACCGACATGTGCCAACACTATAAACAAATAAACAATGACCCCAGAACTACAATTTCCAAGTTCATAAATATACATTTTTTTTTGCAAAATAAACAGACCCTCTTTTATATTATTTTTATTTCATATCTATTCCATTACCAGTGATTTTTTTACCCTGCGTCCTGCGTCCAGGATGCACAAATAGAACTGAGGATGCACAATCATAAAATATTGGACGCAAAAAAAAATTCATGGGCGAAAAATCGAACTTTCGTTTTGACGGCTGTAAATATCGGTGGAAGTGATAAAATACTGCACTTTTACCGAACTGCCCAACGAGTCACTGAAAAATCCATACAGGTACAATTTAATGATCCAACCACAAGACGAGGATCCCTTTCATCCAAAACGAGCCCGAACTTTCACACAAGCAAGTTCAATGCGAACATCAAAGTTTTCCGCCATCCAAATCGCCGCCCACAAACCATCAATACCGTTTTTCTGCATGTGATCGTTAAATTAAGTCATCTGATGCCAGCAACTTCACACGTGTTTAATGCCATTATTTTATTTTAATGGGGTATGTGTGTGTGTGTGTGTGTGAATTCGGGTTTAACGTCGCTTTCAACAATTTTTCAGTCATATCACGACGGTGTCTGGTTGCGACAGGGAGCTCAATGCTCACATTTATAGTGCTGCCTCACTGAAGTATCATGTCCCAGACACATTACATGATACCACACCCAGTCACATTATCCTGACACTGGATCGACCAGTCCTAGCTCTACCCCGTAAATCTGAGTGCCAAACGAGGAGCAGCTAGTACCATTTTTAACGACTTTGGTATGTCGCGGCCCGGGGTCGAACCCCAGACCTCCCGTTCCCCGGAGCGGACACTCTACCAACTGAGCTATCGGGGCCGGTTTAATGGGGTATATATCTTTCATAAAAACAAGATGTGTTTGTGAAACACGAACATGTCCCCGGGCATGGTCATTTTTTATTCAAAGTTGCTCACAGTTCAAGATTTTTATTTGTGTGGGAAGCCCTTGACACAAGAAACTCACAAGCCAAATATGTAAGCTTTATCTTAAACGGTTAAAAAAATATGAACAATAATATTTTTTCTTTAAAGTAGGTCAAGGTCACGGGTGAAAAACATTTACATGAATGTAAAGCTCTTGTCACAAGGAACCTACATGCCAAATATTAAGGCTCTATCTTAAACGGTTCAAAAGTTATGAACAATTATATTTTTTCTTTTAAGTAGGTCAAAGGTCAAGGTCATGGGCAAAACATTTTGCATGAATGAAAAGCTCTAATCACAGGGAACCTACATGCCAAATATGAAAGCTCTATCCCAAACGGTTTGAAAGTTATGACCAAAAATGTTTATTTTTTTAAGAAGGTCAAAGGTCAAGGTCACAGGTCAAAGTTTTTGCATGAATGGAAAGCGTTTGTCACAAGGAACCTACATGCTAAATATGAAGGCTGTATCTCAACGGTTCAAAAGTTATGACCAATATTAACTTTTTCTTTTATGTAGGTCAAAGGTCAAGGTCACAGGTTAAAATTTTTTATGTTAATGTAAAGCTCTTGTCACAAGGAACCTACATGCAAAATATGAAGGCTCTATGTCAAACCGTTCAAAAGTTATGACCAAAATGTTATTTTTTTATTTTAAGTAGGTCAAAGGTCAAGGTCACAGGTCAATTTTTTTTTGCATGAATGTAAAGCTTTTGTCACAAGGAACATACATGCTAAATATGAAGGCTGTATCGCAGACAGTTCAAAAGTTATGACCAATGTTAACTTTTTCTTCTATGTAGGTCAAAGGTCAAGGTCACAGGTCAAAATTTTTTGTGTGAATGTAAAGATCTGGTCACAAGGAACCTACATGCAAAATATGAAGGCTTTATCTCAAACCGTTCAAAAGTTATGGCCAAAATGTTATTTTTATATTTTAAGTAGGTCAAAGGTCAAGATCACAGGTCAAAATTTTTCACAGGTCAAATTTGTTTGCATGAATGTAAAGCTTTTATCACAAGGAGCATATATGCTAAATATGAAGGCTGTATCTCAAACGGTTCAAAAGTTATGACCAATGTTAACTTTTTCTTTTATGTAGGTCAAAGGTCAAGGTCACAGGTCAAAATTTTTTGTGTGAATGTAAAGCTCTGTTCACAAGGAACCTCCATGCAAAATTTTGAAGGCTCTATCTCAAACCGTTCAAAAGTTGTGGCCAAAATATTTTAAGTAGGTCAAAGGTCAAGGTCACAGGTCAAAATTTGTGCATGAGTGAGTGAGTGAGTTTAAGTTTTACGTCCCACCAACAGCAAAGGTCATACGGAGACGGGACCTCGGTTTAAAGACTCATCCGAAAGTCTGGAGAAGCCCGGGATCGATCCTGCGATCCCTGGTTTACAAGGCGAGTAGCGTAACCACTGCACCACGAAGGCTTCTAGTTTGCATGAATGTAAAGCTTTTGTCACAAGCAACATACATGCTAAGTATGAAGGCTGTATCTCAAGTGGTTCAAAAGTTAAGACCAATGTTATTTTTTTCTTTTAAGTAGATCAAAGGTCAAGGTCAAGGTCAAATTTTTTGCATGAATGTTAAGGTCTTGTCACAAGGAACCTTCAGGCCAAATATGAAAGCTCTATCTCAAACGGTTCAAAAGTGATGGCCAACGTACAAACCAACAAACGTACAAACCAACAAACAAACAAACGGACAAGGCCAAAAACAATATGTCCCCGCTATCGCTACCGGGGACATAAAAATGTTTCGACCCGGTAAAAATATTTTCTATAGCGAAATGGTTGTGAATAGAGGTGGGTAGAAAACAGCGTTTTGCACAGCTCCTGAATTATCCCCAGAAGCTCTAACATCAGCGTTCAATTTTTCCCGTCTGGCCTCTGCTATTTGGCGCCAAAATATAACATTCAAGAGATAGTAGAAAAGTCTGTTTTTATTATGCATTTATAGGGGGATAAACACAAATTAGAGAGATAATTAACCATATTTTCACAACTTGTTGAAGTTGGCTTATCGATGAAATGAAAGACACGGACTGCAGGGCAATCATGTTTACTTGGCAATTATATGAAAGGGATTAACTAGTGTCATAATTGAACCGTTATAAATACACAGACGATTTGTCTCTGAATTGTCAACAAAGAATGTAGGACAAAACACCCCCTGCTCATTTTGGCATAGGTGAACAAAACACCCCTCATGTTTTTTACAGGGTGGATATAACACCCCCTGCAACTTACGAAAGGGTGGACAAAACCCCCCTCGTAAGTTTTGCAAGGTGGACAAAAACCCCCCTATCATGTGGACAAAACCCCCCTCAGACAGAATCCTCTGTGTTTATTATTGCTATAGAATTCTGGTCCCTTGAGTAATTATTCATAATTTACCCTGTTATTCTCTTTGATCATATTTAACTGAATTAAATGGTTTAATGCTCACTTAATTTTCAAATTAAGGGCTGCACTTAATTATGTTTGATCACCCACAAACTGTTTAATAACACCTCAAGTGATAATGAGTTTAAATAACCTTTTTCTGCTTTTCAAATAGATCAATATGCTAATTACTGTCAATAACTGTTAATTTTATGTACCATCATACAAACTGCAAAATTGCATTTGGCAGTAAATATCAAAATTGGGTGTAAAGATACTAAAACTTCAGCCACTCTAACATTTCAGAAGCTGAAAAAGTTGCTGTAATTATTTCAGAATTAATTTTACATCGCAATACAGAGTCCAAAAACAGCAAAGTTTCTGGGTCTGCACTTAGGATTATTACCATAGGCTTGATCTGTTACATGTATGCTTTCTTATTGATGTACATTTGTTCATTGCTAAATAAAATATAGAAAATATTCATCGTTTCATTGAACCCAAGTTATGAAATTGGACAAAAAGTACTGGTTTTTGAAGAATTACCAGCATAGAATATAAAGAAGCTTAGAGATGCATTGATGAGGGGATATTATCATTATTCAATTTCTTAAAAAATTTGAAACTTGAAGTCCAAAATAAGAAATATATGATAATTACTATGCTGTTAATCATAGCTTTTTATTAAGACATCATACTGTGGGAGCTGTGGGAGGGTTCTTAATCTTTTGGATTGAACATGGTACATACTAAGAAAAAACAGAAATTGGATAGGTTATAATAAAAATGACCAAGTATTGATGGCTGTTTTTCTATATAATCTATACATTTTTGTTTGGACTTACATACCTGGTTTATGTGTGTAACAGGAACACCCTTCAACTACTGGTGAGGTGCCCAATCTAACATCAGGGGGATTTTGTCCGAGGGGGGTTTTGTCCACATGATAAGGGGGGATTTTGTCCACCTTGCAAAACTTACGAGGGGGATTTTGTCTACACTGTCAAAAGTTGCAGGGGGTGTTATGTCCAGCCTGTAAAAAACTTGAGGGGGGTTTCGTCGACCTATGCCAAAATGAGCAGGGGGTGTTATGTCCGGGGGGATGTTTTGTCCGGATACCGTCGACAAAGCTGGACACTGCAGCAATTATTGTGATTTACTTACTCTAGTTTTACCGTATTTAAGGACCGTCTCCGTATGACCTTAGCTGTTGGTGGGACGTAAAACTAAAACTCACTCACTCACCAAATTTAAGGACTCAAAAGGCAGACAGTTGTAGACGATTTCTTTGCACTTGCTCGACCGGTCAAAGTGCACCTCCCCGGCGCAATTTTGGACTTGTTCCGGGCAGCCGGGCAATGGATTTGTCAGCACCTGTTTAGATAGCTGGTGTCCCAATCAGGAGGAAACGTTCGGGATTTTACCTCCATTGTGCATGAAGTAAATTTCAGACAAGTTGCGTTGCGGTGAACATTTATCGAAAACGAAAGTAGAAAACATTCCTCCGAAAAAGAATCGGAAAATAGACACAAAAACGTACACTTTAGCTGGATTTCTTTGGGCTACTAAACAACACAAGTTGATGATTGATTCTGTTCTTTGCAAATAACAGATACTAGACATTCATTCATCACCACATTATTTTTATCTACACTGAACCGATCTTTTTTTTTTTTGCTTCCCATTTTTTCCCTCCAAATATTGGGACTCATACTTTCAGATTTGGGACGCACAGTTTTTTGGTTGAACGAGTCCCAGGACTCATAGTTGAAAATTTGTAAAACTAGAAATGCGTCCATAGGACACGGATGCCCCCGCCTGAAAATATGTCTATGTTCGTATTCATCCATAGAAAGTTATTGACCGTGTTTCAGTTTTGGACCCTTTTATCACATTTGACCTCTAAGTATGACCTTGACCTTGGGGTAAGGACCTTTGTTTTGTGTGGGGCAGATTGTTTATTGATGGCCAACATTTCTGCAAAGTAATTTCAAAATCCATCCAGAGATAAGAAAGTTATTGACTGTGTTTAAGTTTCAGACCATTTTTTGACCTTTGACCTCTAAGTATGACCTTGACCTTGGAGGTACGAATCTGGGTTTGCACGTGACACATCGTCTCATGATGGTTAACATTTCTTCAAGAGTAATTTCTAAATCCATACAGAAACAAGTAAGTTATTGACTGCATTTAAGTTTCAGATCCTTTTTTTGACCTTTGACCTCTAAGTATGACCTTGACCTTGGAGGTACGGACCTGGGTTTTGCACGTGACACATCGTCTAATGATGATTAACATTTCTACAAAGTAATTACAAAATCCATCCAGAAATTAAAAAGTTATTGACTGCGTTTAAGTTTCGGACCCTTTTTTTTACCTTTGACCTCTAAGTATGACCTTGACCTTGGAGGTACGGACCTGGGTTTTGCATGTGACACGTCGCCTCATAATGGTTAACATTTCTGCCAAGTAATTTTAAAATACATCAATAAATAAGGAAGTTATTGACTGCGTTTAAGTTTCGGACGCACGGACGGACGGACAGGGGCAACGCTATATGCCCTTTCCACCATTCTTCGAATGGCGGGGGCATAAAAATCACTGCATTACAAAGTTTGCATTGCGAGAAGACTCACATCTGGGGGAGGTAATTATTGAAAACAATGACACAAATGCTGAGCGAGGAAAAGGGGTTATAAATAAATTGTATATACATGTATTTTATCAAAAATTAACTCTATTCACCATATTTGCATTATTTGCTGGCTCCAAGCTTGCACATTGTCAATATTCCCTGACCTTTTAAGGTCAGGGGGGTCTGGTTACCTGTTTTTCCAACACTTATAACCTTCAGACTAGGAACCAGTAGATAATGCAAAAAGGGTGAATATTTCATTGTTCCATATTTTGGCTGAAAACTGGCCCCCATAACAGCAGTGAAGTCATTTATGGGCCGAAATTGCTAGGGGCCGATTTTGTCATGGGCTGATTTTGACATGGACAGATTTTGTTATGGGCCAAAATGACCCGGACCCTGAATGTCATTTGATGTTTCAAAGGTAACAATTCTGATAGCTTCGGGAATATTTCCCATATCACAAGTCCTGGTGTGTGAAATCTCATTTTACCTGTCACCAGTAACAATTCTGAACGCTGTTCACCATATTTGCTGGCTCCCAGCTTGCACATTGTCAATATTGAAAAAACAGGCAACCAGATGGGGGTCTGGATATCTGTTTTTCCAACACTGATAACCTTAAGACTAGGAACCAGCAGATAATGCAAATAAGGTGAATGGCCGAAACCAGTGAAGTCCGAAAGGAAGCAGAAATATGGACGAACTGTCCATGGCCGAAACGGCCTGCATTCAGAAATCGACCCAGAAAATGGCAATCACCAATCATCGCCCAAATTAGCATAAAAAGATGATTGATTACTTCTTAAATTTAGCTGATAACGCCGGAGGAAGATCCACCCCACTCTCCATAGTTAACAAGCGCCAAGATAACTTTGAATGCAAGCGCCTGCTTGTACTGATCAATGTTGACTATTAATATCGTCAACGTGTAAAATCATCAAAGTACAGACAGCACTATGTGTAGACAGTTTCGTTCGCAAGGGAATAATCTTTCTTTATATACTGTAACACCCCTCGCGAGGATTGTGTGCAGGTGGATTACGACTTGCAGTCATGGTACAAAGTTTAAGAAAAAGTTAAGAATAGATGATAGCGTAAAAAGACTATACCGGCCCCGATAGCTCAGTGGTAGAGCGTCCGCTTCGGGAATGGGAGGTCGCGGGTTCGATCCCCGGCCGCGCCATACCAAAGGCGTGAAAAAATGGTACTAGGAGCTCCCTTGGCTGACGCTCGCATTATCAGGGGTAGTCCTAGGAAGATAAATGAAGGCAGGTAAGTATTTGTTAAAGGATGTATACTTTGTTTGTCGCAAAAAAGCTCTACAGAGCTTATGTTATTTGTTTCGGATATGCGACGTTAAATAAAGCTTCTTTATCTTTATCTTTACAAGAAAAGATAAAAACAGGTTAAAAACAGTTTCTGTTGTGCTATTGAATGTGATGGTCATGCGACCGGACGGCAAAACTGAACAGGTCCAGAGTGGGCAGTAGTACTATCTGGATACTATCTGGGCTGGAAGTTGGTTCCAGTATATAACTGTTGACGGGCAGAATTAGAATTTATAGTAATTTGCTGTAGTATGAGCCTGACGGGGTGGCGAGTGTGTCGTGTCGATCGACTGGGCTGTTCGAAGGGGAACAAGACAATTCATCGATAAGACAACTCATCGACACGGTTTTTTGGAGACAATTCATCGACACAAATGAAGACAACGCATCGACACTTTTTGAAGACAACTCATCGACACATTATTATGTTGAAATTATACACAAGCTGATGAAATGAAGACAATGTTTTGAAAATAAAATAATCTATTATCACGTTTCTGTTCAAAATAACGAATTTAGAATATATTAATTCAATATTTTGGCTTATTGGTGACATTTAAGAGACCATTTTGACCGAATAGGATGGCTGGCATAAATAAACTTAAGCATTCTATTTTAAAAACATGATATAAAAGGAAATGGTCAGGGAACTTTGTCAAATATTATTCAAAACTTTCATAATTAAAATAAAAAATGATGGAAAGTGAAGCTTTTATATGAGTTTTTAAACTGTCTTTCTGTCTGTCTGTCTGTCCGTCCGCTGTACATATGTATAACATGTCCTTCCGTCCGTCCGTAATTTGTATGTATGTATAACGTGTAATGCTGGTGAGTCTTTATATGCGTTTTTAAACTGTCTTTCCATCTGTCTGTCGGTCTGGCTGTCTGTCTGTTGTCTGTCTGTCTGTCAATTTATTTTTCTTTCATTCATTATTAGAAATTATATGTCTTGATTCTTTCGTTCATTCTTATACATTATCTTTTTCTTTCTTTCTTTTTTTCTTTCTTTCGTTCATTTATTTATTTATTTCATACGTATTTTGAGGACACGTGCCAGTTGATATAAAACATGAACAGACAATCAATTACATCATTACTCAAACTATTTTGTTAATCGGCGTGTGCCATAAAGTTACAAACATAACGATTATTATTTCACTCAGTTTTTATCCTACATGTGTATTTGTATTTTTACCCCTCTCAGATCAATCAAATACAATGTACCACTTATCCATAATTACCCTTAATTACCTATGGTTGCCAGTTACCTTCACACAAATGTGTCGGTGAATTGTCTTCAAAAGGTGTCGATGAGTTGTCTTCAATTGTGTCGATGAATTGTCTCCAAAAACCGTGTCGATGAGTTGTCTTGTCGATGAATTGTCTCGATTCCGTTCGAAGTGTTGTGCTGCTGAGATAGCTACTAGGCCATTCATAATTTTGTGCATCACCATGACTTTGGCATCCACTCTCCTCTGTTCTAGTGTTCTTAGGTTTAGATGCTGTTGGAGTTGGGTGACACTTTGGTAAGGTGAATAAGAACTAAGGATCCAGCGAATTGCTCTTCTCTGAATCATCTCGACCTTATAAATGTCTTTCTTAGTGTACGGACTCCAAACAGATGACGAGTACTCAACCTGTGGTCTGACTGTAGATTTATAGGCTGCTTCACGTATACCAGGATGTTTGTTTTTATGTTTCTTTTAAGCAAGCCTAAACTTTTAGAAACATTTGATGTCACGCGATTGATATGGTGATTAAAATTTAGGTCTGAAGAGATATCGACACCCAGGTATCATGCGTGATCTACAGAGCCAAAGACTTGTCCATGCAAGGTGTAGTTAGTTTTGATGGGTTCGCGAGACCTGGGTATGTGCAGTTCTTTATACTTGGACGGACTGTACTCCATGTCCCACGTGTTTTCCCACATCTGGTGTTTATTTAGGTCATTTTGAAGGGTAACTGAGTCTTCCTGGCCTTGAACTGCCAAGTATACTGCGGTATCGTCTGCAAAAAGACGGGCATAATCAATTATTAAAAAGCTTCTTGTCTGAAATCAGAAGGCTCAGGTCTTTGGTATGTAGCTTCGTTTTGTGGACCTCTGCCAAGATTATTAGCCCTAGTGTCAAAAATGCCCCCCGCCTAAGGTGTCCCTTATTGCACTCTTACACTCTTCTAGAGTCCATGTCTGTAGGTCTGAACATTAATATTGCCATTTGTCTATGAAATAATGATTTTGGAATACGAGGACTGTTCAAATATGAATGCAACTAAGCACATAAAAATGATTCCGTGATAAGATTTCGATGCAAAATTTATTTTGTCCCCTCAAAGTATTCCCCTTTAACAGATATACAAACTTTCAGTCTTCTGATCCAATCATTGAATGCATTTTGGTAGTCTTTTCGAGCTATACTATCGAAGGCACTGGAATATTGCAGAACCGAGGTGTTTGCGCTGTACACATTTTCGACCAGAAAGGTATTTTTTCAGCCGCGGGAACAAAAAAAGTCAAACGGGGCAAGGTCAGGGGAATACGGGGGGTGAGGGAGTTCAACAACCCTTTCCTGCTTCAGATAGTCTTGCACAATGAACGCCTTGTGCGATGACGCATTGTCATGTAGCAATCTGACATTGGCCAAACCAGTTGCGGGTCTTCGTTCTTTGAAATATTTCTTCAATTTTCGAAGAACTTCATTCTTGTAAAACTTCGCATTTACATATTTGCCTTTAGGCACAGCAACCTGAATAGCAGGGCCCTGATTTGAAAAGAATATGGCATACGTTACCTTCCTGACGCTCATGGTCCGCTTTGCAATGCATGGTCTTTTGCAATACTTTGTTGCCCATTTTTTGTTCTGAATCTTTCGTTTTGGCTCATAAAAGTGAACCAATGTCTCGTCACCTGTGACGACATTAGCGAAAGACCGTACACTGTAATTTGGAAACGTTTTAAGCAACTCCTTGGCGCACTGAACGCGTGTCTTTTTCTGCTCATCTGTCAACAGATGGGGAATCCATCTCTCGTTTTCAAATCCGTTTCAGAATTGTATGAGCTGCTCCTAATGAGATGCCAACCATACTAGCTATTTGCCTAGTGGTGCATCGTGCATCGGTAGCAACTATTTCTTTCACTCTAGCAACCATCTTGGCAGATGTTGCTCTTTTCGGCCGACGATCATGTGGTGCATCTTCTGTTGAGCCTAGCCAACAGCTGAATTTCTTACACCAACGAAAAACTGTCGGAAAAGACATTTCATTATGCCCATAAACCGAACATATTTCATCAAAAATGTCTTTGCACCATATACCAAGAATACAACGACTCTTAATATAGGACTGTATTTCAACGGCGTACTCTGACCTTCTTCCAACCATGATTTGTATTAGTATACAAGAGTAGACAGTGTTTATCGAACGATATACATGGCTAAAGTGGACGGATTTTAACAGATTTGGTATCAATGTGTAGGTAAAATGTTTATCTACGCTGTGATATTTATTTCCAGGTGATTTTTGCATTAGTGCATGAGAAAACGTTCTACTTGCATTCATATTTGAACAGTCCTCGTAACGCTTTGGTACTACGACCTTAACTAATTATTTTATAGTGAAAACCTTAAAACACAGTCTTGCCTGAAACCAGAAGGCCTAGACCTTTCTTTCTTCCAGTAAGACGGGGACATAAAGTAGTTTAGGTCGTAGTACCGAAACATTTATCCAAAATCTTAATCCATAGACAAATGGCAAATATCAATGTTCATACCAACAGACATGGACTCCAGAAGAGTGTAATCAGGCGTCCTAGGATAGTAAGCATTACTTGGTAAGCAAGCTTCACCCACCATGTCTATCGACCTGAACGAAGAAAACGGGTTCCGGCGAATCTAGTGTTGAGGGGTTTTAGTTGAAATAAAAGGAAAGGAAAGTTGGTGAAATTAGTTTGTACAGTGCAAGAAGAGAGTGCAAGTATAGTTAAAAGATAAAAACAGAGATTGGTAAGGAGAAGCATGAACCACCAGGCTAACAGCACTGCCAAACTGCGCCAGATTTGGTAGCGTTACAACATAGGCAGGCAGAGCATTCCAGTGAAAGAAGGTGTACTTGCAGTAGTCTGTGCGGGTATAAATCTATCTGCATGCCAGGGGATGGTTGTGGGCTGATTGTCTAGTATTGAGGATGAGGTACTCAGATGCGGGTATTGCAAAAAGATCATAAGTGATCTTATACATCATAGCGAGACGATTTCCAAAGGGGCGCCAATTTAGTCCCTTCATTCTTGCTGACACGGTTTCCGAATTCGAAGGTTTTGTGAAAAACTGGTTCAAATATACCATGACATAGTGAGCAATCTGGATGGGGCGTTAATCGTTGCCACAAACAGACTGACCTAATCATCATGGATTTTGCTAAGGCCTTCGACAAGGTACCTTACAGGAGGCTATTGTATAAAATGGATCATTATGGGATAAGAGGATCCTCACTGAAGTGGATTAGCTCATGGCTCTCTGGACGCCCACAACAAGTTATACTTGATGGCCAAGCGTCGGACCCAGTCCGTGTTTTGTCCCACAAGGTTCGGTACTCGGACCGGTCCTTTTCTTGGTATTTATCAATGATCTTCCGGATAACATCAGGTCATCTGTTCGTTTGTTTGCTGATGATTGCCTTTTGTATAGGAATATATATATATATACTTCTTCTGACTGCCTTATCTTACAAGATGACCTGGATAGCTTTGCACGTTTGGAGGCCGATTTGCAAATGAAGTTCACTGTGACCAAATGTCATTCAATGAGGGTGTCACGGCTCCCTGAAGACGAACAGATTAAAATCGACTACTCACTACATCAGCACACATTGGAGCATGTCCAAAATAGAAGTGGAGGCAATGATCCGCATAATATCTTGGCATCCACATCACTGATAATTTGGATTGGGGTCAACATATTTCTGGGATCACATCCAAGGCAACTAGGACATTAGGATTTCGTAGACGCAATTTGGCTTTTGCTCCTAAGCAGACAAATGATGTTGCATACATAACATTGGTTCGACCTCAACTTGGGTATTGCCTGTTTGGCACCCCATGTTAAAACTCAGATTCAACAGGTGGAGAAGGTTCAGAGGACGGCTGCCCGATGGACCTGCAGGCGATGGCGGAACAGAAGTAGTGTTGGTGAAATGCTCGATGAGCTATCTAGCCATCGTTTGAGGCCCGACATGAGCAGCCCTCTTTAACCTTCTTTTATAAGATACACTCGGATACAGTGTCTCTTAATAAAGATAAATACTTGACCCCTGTGACTATTTCAACTCAAACAAGGGCATAAAAATTAAACAGCAGTCAATATCGCAGGTACTAGGTCTATAGGGACGCCCTGAAGACTTCTTTCTTCCCTAGAACTATTTTTCAGTCGAATAGTCTTCCCTCCTCTGTGGTAAATGATAAAACTGAAGAGGAGTTCAAAGCCCGCATGGTGTAGATTGGGACTCAGATGTATGCGTTTTAGTACACCTCTAAAAGCAGATTTTAAATAGTTGTAAGAACTAATCCAGTGAGTTTTTTTTTTCTAAATTCTAAATTTAGCGCACCATCAACTGAGGTAATGGCCAAGTATGGCCGACTCACTATATGAAGATAGATAGATAGATAGATAGACACTTGAAGTGTAGCTATAGTCACGTGTTGCCCACCTGGATTGCTTCCACTTTGTATATGTCAGTGGCAATCTGTCGATACCATACAGTGGACGCAGACTGTAGCTGCGGCCTGACAACAGTCTTATATGCAACAGATTTCACATCCTTATTATGGACCTGAATGTTTCTTTTCAAGAATCCAAAGATCTGATTTGCTTTTTCGGTTATGCTGTCAATGTGGGAGCTCCAGTTTAGATCATCAGAGATAGTGACCCAAGGTACTTAGCTGCAGAAACACTCTCCAGCTGGGTACCATGCAAGAGGTACACAATTGGAATAGGTTTCTTACGTCGGGTAACATGAATGACCTGTCACTTGGAAGGATTAAAGTTCAAGTCCCACATCTTTTCCCACTGTTCAAGTGTGTGTAAGTCTTGTTGTAGCAGCTAGAAGGATGTCTGCTTGTGAGCTTATGGCAATGTACATGGCAGTGTCGTCAGCGAAATGTCTGACTCTTGCTGAGCAGGTTACTGATGTATACAAGAAAGATAATTGGTCCGAGAATCGAGCCCTGCGGGACGCCAGAGGAGACTGGGATACTAGTTGAGTTTTTCTTTAATACGACTGCTTGTTTTATACTGTCCAAAACGTCCTTTATCCATTTTTAAGTATCTCCTCTAATGCCATAACGGTGCAATTTCAGAATTAGTTTTTAATCGGCGAATTTGTCAAAAGCAGTTTAGGTCGTAGTACCAAAGTAGAAGTAAAACAAAGATCAGAAAGCGATACAATTAACTTACTCCACCCATCAAAGACACCAAAGGGAAAGAAACACAAACATTAAGCGACCAGACCATAATGGAAACCTAAACAAAGCAAGGCCATAAGGACAGTTACTTTCCAACAAAATGGCCATATGGCCATCCAAAATAAAAAGACACAAGTGATACACACAGTAAGTAACAAATCATAACATAAATAAATCGCCACAGAAGAACCGCCTTGGAACGGTCAGTGGAAAGATTTTCACTGGGGGGGGGGGGCTTAAATCGATTTTACGTGGCCACAATCCTCGCCCTTACTTCCGTCGCGATTTAGACAAATAATTTGTTCAGTCCGCATGAATGCATCCTAACTCATCAGTGCAACATCTCCGTGAACACAAATAATCAAAGAACCACAGAGGTGAGACAACAGTGAGGACTCGACAGCAAGAAACCACTGAAATGCTGGAGCAAAAGAAAACCAACAGTTAGACTCCAATGGGGCCGACCAGAGACAGAGCATCAGGCACCAACCAACATTACCTTGAATTAGATCTCTCTAATTCTCAATAAGCCTTTACGTTGGAACCGTCATATTATCTGAGGCCTGACCCACCGGCGTGCAATTAAAGAGGGAAGCAAAGTTGCCAACCGTGATTGGGTTAACTACCATGCTTGCAGTCTGTCGTATAATATCCATGTTGTACCCAATCTTTTTATATCGAAGAATGATTTTACGAAATTGGGTGCTAAAGTCATTGCGGTTATATATTTTTCTGAATTTATATACTAAGTCACCATAAAATTCGGGTTCCGATAGACCTTGTTGCAGAAGAGATTTAAGTCCAATATTGAATTTTGAAATTAAATCAGAATGGCGTCTTTAAAATTTTGAAAAGGCTTTGCGTAGTTTATGGTACCGATAACCCTGATTAAGAAGTTTAGCCGTTAATAATTTATTACGAGTGTTGAAGTCAGTTACATGACTACACACTCTAGCAAATCGAATTAATTGCGAAATATAAACGCCATAGGATGGCGCACGAGGAACATCAACATCCAAAAAAGGAAAATTTACAATCTCAAAATCAAAGTTTATCATAAATCTTGCACGAAACAAACTGTTAATCCAAAATCGTTAATCCATAGACAAAATGGCAAATATCAATGTTCAGATCAACAGACATGGACTCCAGAAGAGTGTAATCAGGCGTCCGCGGATATTAAGCATTACTTGGTAAGCAAGCTTCGCCCACCATGCCCATCGACCCGAACGAAGAAAAGGTGTAAATGCCGAGAAGGGTATGTCCGAGATTTTGGAAGTCTTCCAATGACTTTCAATTGGCAAACATATCAGAAATAATTCTGGAAATGGCCACATTATACGGATCCACAAGATCAAAAGCTTTGCTAAAATCGAGAAGGATCAAATCAGTCTGTTTGACCATCTGCATGGTTTTAGACAATTCGTCGATCAGCATGATAAGTTGCGTCTCGCAGGATCTCTTTTCCCGGAAGCCATGTTGAAGTTTGTAGAGTATGTCCAGCTCAATGAAGTGTTTAGCCAGGTTAGAAGCAAAAGTGTGCACTAGTACCTTACATAGGACACGGGTCAGTGAAATAGGCCTATAGTTGGAGGGGTCAGCTTTGTCTCCCTTTTTGAAAACCGGGGATACATTGGCTTCCTTCCAAATATTGGGTTGTTTTTTTATCAAGAGATTACTGGAAGATCAGCTGCAGGATAGGGGATATCTCTTTATGCAGGGACCGTTCCAAGGCGGTTCTTCTTTCACGGTTTATTTTTGTTATGGTTTGTCTTTGTGTGTTTGTGTCGCTTATATTATATTTTATTTTGGTTAGCCTATAGGCCATTTTGTGGAAAAGTAACTGTCATTTTGGCTTTCCGCTATATGGATGTTTCCTTTAGGGTGTGTTTTTTCGTGTTTGTGTTTCTTTCCCTTTGGTGTCTCTGATGTGAGCTGTTGGTTGATTGTATCGATTCCTGATCATTGCCTGCACTTCTATTCTGTAGTTACAATGGGCTTTAACATATCGGATCCTGCAGCCTTAATGGGGTTCAAGCCTTTAAGGAGCTTGTCAATGCCTTCGGCTGGAATGCTGATATCAGACATTTTGGGACAGGGACTAGGCTGGAAAGGGAGTCTAATACCAGTGCCATGGTGTCATGTAGGTCCTGCAACGACTGCTGGGCAAGTGACTTAATACTTATAGGGGATTTGGGGCTAAATACCGACTGAAACTGTGTATTGAGTATGTTGGACATTGATAGTTTGTGCATAGTTTCGTCTAGTGTACCTCTACCAAGATTGTTCAAATGTTCCAATTGCAGCCCTGGGGCCACTGATTCCCCTCCCCCGATTCCTATCTATTTATCTTCCAATAAAGCTTAACCCATTGCTGGGAATTGTAGCTTGTGAGTGCAAAGTCTGGCTAACCTGGCTAATCACGGTTGACAACTTTGCTTCCCTCTTTAATTGCATCCCGGTGGGTCAGGCCTCAGATTCTATGGCGGTTCAAACGTTAAGGCTTATGTTGATTGGTACCTGATGCTCTGCCTCTGGTCGGGCCCATCGGAGTCTAACTGTTGGTTTTCTTTTGCTCAAGCTTTTCAGTGGTTTCTTGCTGTCCAGTCCTCACCGTTGTTTCATCTATGTGGTTGTTTGATTTTGTGTTCACGGAGATGTTGCACTGATGGGTTAGGAGGCTTTCATGCGGACTGAACAAATTATTTGTCTTAATCGCGACGGAATTAAGGGCGAGTCTTGTGGCCACGTAAAATAAATTTAAGGCCCCCAGCGGAATTCGTTTCCGCTGACCGTTCCAGGGCGGTTCTTCTGTCGCGTTTTTTTTTTCTTTTGTTTTGTTTTTGTTTGTCTTTGAGTGGTTTTTGTCGCTTATATTTTTTATTTTTGCCATTTTGTGGGAAAGTAACTGTCCTTTTGGCTTTCCGCTGTTGATGTTTCCATTAGGGTCTGTTGTTTCATGTTTGTGTTTCTTTCCCTTTGGTGTCTCTGATGGGAGCTGTGGGTTAACTGTATCGATTCCTGGTCATTGCCTCCACTTCTACTAAGAAAAAGGGAAGTAGTGAAAATTAAAGGAAAGCTAAAAGCGTAAAAGTTAAAATGGCCTAGTTACAGGATTAAAAGTTGGTTCAGGTAAGCAGTGGTGATCTGGCTGACTGCCCTGTTGAACTCATCAATTTTGGGCAGCAAGACTACTGCTGTATGGAGGGAATTCCAGTGTACAATAGTGCCGGGGAAATAAGAATATTTATAATAATCTGTAGGGTAGAGATCTGTCTGTAAGCCATTGGGTGTGCGGTTCCAGATTGTCTTTGCAGGGCTGTGAGGTACTGGTCTCTGGAGATAGCGACAAGGTCATGTGTGATTTTGTACATCAGAGAAAGTCGATTATCTATGCGGCGTTGGTCAAGACTTCTCCACTGGAGTGACTGCAACATGGAATTCACACTTGAGGTTGTATCTTTTGACCCACCTTGCTAGGCGGCGTTGAACTTTTTCGACTTGCTGAATGGCAGTGTCCGTAAATGGATACCGCACGCTAGAGGCGTATCCTGGTTTTACACAAATAAATGAAAACTTGAATGACATTAAACTAAAATTTTATTGTAAAAATATATTTGATCAAAAATGAGGTCAAATAACAAACTACAGAAGAAGCCCGCTAAATTTTCATAAAAGTACTTACAGCTGAAATATTCTAGTTTCAGACCAGAAAGTGTCTGATAGTTGTACTGACGTTTTCAGTCTCTGTTATTTCTTGTCAATCTAATAGAAGTGAAGGCAATGATCAGGAATCGATACTATTAACCCACAGCTCCCATCAGAGACACCAAGCGAAAGAAACACAAACATGAAGAAACTAGACCCTTATGGAAACATCACTACCGGAAAGCCAAAAGGACAGTTACTTTCACACGAAATTGCCAACTGGCTTTCCAAAGAAAAATAATATAAGCGATACATACACTCAAAGACAAGCCTTAACCAAAAATAAACCACGACAGAAGAACCGCGTTGGAACGGTCAGTGAAACGAATTCCACTGGGGGGGGGGGGGGCTTAAATCGATTTTACATGACCACAATCCTCGCCCTTACTTCCGACGCGATTTAGACAAAAGTGTTCAGTCCGCATGAATGCCTCCTAACTCATCAGTACAACATCTCCGTGAACACAAAAACCAATCAACCACGGTGATCGAAATAGGTATTGTCAATATCCATAAAAAAATAAAATAAAATCTTACCTACCGACCTCAATATGTTCTAGCACTTTTGATAAGAAAAAAAATAATAGAAGTCCAACATTGAATTTTGAAATTAAATGGGAATGACGTCTATAAAATTTTGAAAAGGCTTTGCGTAGTTTATGATACTGATAACTCTGATTAAGAAGTTTAGCAGTTAACAATTTATTACGAGTGTTGAAGTAATTTATGTCGAAGTACCAAAGCTTTAATCCAAAATCATTATTGCATAGACAAATGGCAAACATCAATGCTGAAGTCAGTTACATGACTAGACACTCTGGTAAATCGAAATATAAACGCCATAGGATGCCGCACGAGGAGCATCACCATCCAAGAAAGGAAAATTTACGATCTCAAAATCAAAATCATCGCGTTATCATAACTTTTGCAAGATACAAAACCATCCACAATAGATAGATGTAAATCCAAAAAGGGGCCTCGGTATCAGAAGAATTTGCTTTATTTAACTGAAGTTCTCTCTGTGTGTGTGTGTGTGTGTGTGTGTGTGCGTGTGTGTGTGTGTGTGTGTGTGTGTGTGTGTGTGTGGTGGGGGGAGGGGGTAAATTTGACTGATCAAACCATCGAAATAGGTATTGTCAATATTTAATAAATCATCCCTTTCTTGGATGGTGATGTCTTGCGGCATCCTATGGCGTTTATTTTGCAATCAATTTGATTTGCCAGAGTGTCTAGTCATGTAACTGACTTCAACACTCGTAATATACTGTTCTCTACAAATCAATGGCAGTGTCCGTCTTGTGAGTAGCAACATGTGTGACATCATTAAAAGCCATGTAATGACCACCCATGCAAATCTAACTTTATATAGAGAAAGTATGATTTACATGGGTGTGCATTATTTCTTTCGTATTTCCCCAAAAACATGTTTTCTGTTCTGTCAATAGAGAAATGTGGGGTTTACAGTGATACACGATATTATTCAGCAGCAAATAATTGGCGATGTCCATCTTGTGAACAGTCACATGAGTGATATCATTTTAAATTTGAAAGCCGTGTAATGATCATCTATGTAAACGCAACTTTATATAGAGAAAAGTAGGATTTACACGGCTGTGCATTATTTCTTTCTTATTTCCTCTAAAACATGGTTTGTGTTTTGTCCACAGAGAAAATTTGGGTTACGGTGATACATGATATTATTCAGAAGCAAATAATTGCGTATTTCCATCTTTTGAACAACAACATGAATGATATCATGTTAAACTTGAAAGTCCGTGATACCCAATTTTATATAAACAAAAGTAGGCTTAACAGGGGTATGCGTTATTTCTCTCATATTTGCGCTAAAACTTGGTTTGTGAGTTTTCAAATAATAAAAAATGTGGTTTACAGTGATACATGTTATTTTCCTGTTTGTGGATACTCATTAGAACTGTCTCAGTGAGGCGGCCCCCGCCCAATGAAGAAAATGAGGGGCTGCACGATGCTTCCACGCAGAGCTGAAACTGACCGCAAATGAGAACTGGTAAACCGCTTACAGAATCTAAGCCTGCCCAGGTAAAGCGGTTCGAGTCAGACCGCCATGCTTATAAACCCAATTGGTTTCATTGGGCGACAGGGCTTGAGGCGTCATTTCAGGCAAATGTCGGGTAAAAGTCCCACAAAATTGGAAGCAAGGTCTCCAAAATGGCCTATACAGTGGCGGGGACGTTAACCACAAATCAAAGTGAGGTGTATAAAAAGAAATATTTAATATTCTTTTACAATGGAGCTCAAATGTGTATCTGATTCAATTGTCATCAATGAGTGACCACCACAAGTCGATATATTATGATAATGCACAACTACCCCGACATCCAGGACACAATCAAGGAAATTCCCGGACAAATAAACTTCAAAAATGTACCCCTAAAATTTATATATTTTTTTAATAATCGATTAGATTGGAGCTTATAACTTTATTTGATACTTATTTCATTTATTTTCTGACCACCCGAAGTGGAGCTACCAGGGATTTTGAAGTTTTGTGCAATCCTCAAAGATTATGATCAGATTGCATGCAAGTGCACGATGGTCTATTTCTTCACGTGTCATAACAGACATGCAAAATTTAAGATCATGATGCGCATCCATTCTATAAGATTTTTTTGACAGCCATGTGGATGCGATCTGCATATACTGATCATACTGCACCGATCTACAGGTTGATTAGTATTCGCTAGTATCACAATGGCACGCAGAGTTTCAAAACAGCATGCGAAACATTCTCTGTGTAGCCATGTGACTGCAGTTAGCTGTTGATCGATTCACAGCATCTATTTGCTTATCAAACGGTGAAATGTGCAATATGTTGAATATGTGCTGACTGATAAGTTTTTATGATTTGCTCAAACAATTTTATATGATCAGTCTGCAACTGTCGTTTTGACCAGAGTCTTCGCTGTTCAAAGGAGCCCTCTGTGGCTTCTGTGCTATTTATAACGGAACGAGCGAATATAGCAACAGCACAGGCTGATCTCTGATATGCAATGTTACAATGCAATGCTTTGAAATGGTGAGAAAAAAAATCGGGCCGAAACAACCCACCAATTTAGCCGAAACTACCTCCCCCTTAAATTGGACGAAACGACTCAGGCCGAAACGACCCAGGACCGATACGTCCCGCGACCCGCACGAATACCCCAACCTACAGGACACAATCCTGGAATTTCCCGGACAAATTAACTTCCAAAATGGACCCCTAAAATATTAAAACTGAGAATTATTGTTTTATAATCGTTTAGATTGGAGCTTAAAATTTTATTTGATACTAACTTTGTTAATTTCTGACCACCCGAAGTCGAGATATTAGGGATAGCCACCACTCGGTGGCATGCTTAATGAGCTAGAGTGGCCGTCCCTGAAGGCCCGTCGTGAGCAGTCCTCTTTAACCTTCTTCTACAAGATTTACTCTGATTCAGTGTCTATTAATAAAGATAGGTACTTGACCCCTGTAACAGTGTCGACCCAAACAAGGGCATCCAAGGTAAACGACTCACAATATCGTAGATACCAGTCCAATAGTGATGCCCTTAAGAACTCGTTCTTTACTAGAACTATTCCCCAATGGAATAGTCTTCCCTCCTCTGCGGTGAATGCCAAGTCCGCAGAAGAGTTTAAAGCCCGTACAGTGTAAGATTGAGACTCAGAGGTATGCGTTTTAGGATACTGTTGTGTCGTGAGCTTTCCAGAAACGCCGACCGGAAGGTGATGGGTTTTACCCACTTGGATAAACAATGGTACCTGGGAAGCGAGAAAAGCATGCAGAAGAGACCACGCTTCTCAGTCTAGATTGGCCACTCAAAGCAACCAGAACAGAGACTCTGCCAGGGACATTATCAACCATTTACCCAGGTAAGACTTCTTCCTGTCCCGTCCCCAGTCCTGGTCCCACATACGGGTTATTAAAAATACATTATTTGGCGACGAGCGATAAAACGGAAGGGGGAATTCTCCGGTCATTTCGTTAGAGGTGTATTACTACTTCACGAGTTATCCTCGGATTCGTGAGGGACGGTTAATATGATACGCGGTCCACTTCGTTATTTTTTTAACGTTGGGGATTGTGAAGGGTTCAGATTTACTTCACGTTTTCGGACGTGGGGGACGGTGAACATGATACGCGGTTCCTTTTGTTTACAGAGGGAACTGTGAAGGGTTCAACTCTTGATAGCCTGACGGGTTGAAATTGTGGGCAGGGGAAGTTCAGAAGCATTTAGCTTCTTGGTTTGGCCTCTTTATTTTTTCAACAACGTGGAGCCTGTCAGTTTTGGGGACAACCGGTGAGTTTGGCATTTAGCTGAATGAACCAATTCTTAAGGCAGTCTTAAATTAATTTAAAATTAGCTAATTGGATTGATTTTGGCTTGTCTTCTGCCAGTTTTTCTTGGGGTAATTTTCAGTTTGGAAAAATTCTAAATTGTCCCTTGCCAGTTGGGGTTTAGTTTTGCCTGGTTGGGTGGCTGATTTTCTCCGTGGAATGGCAGAGGAATACCTGGTTGTCAAGAAAGAAGAAAAGGTAATCTCTGTGTTTTCTAAACCAAGATTTACATGTACTTTTCTTCGATTGTTCGCTGTATTTTATACGCGACCATTATTATAAAAGAAATCCCTAACCTGTATCATTGTGGTATTAATTCAAGAAACCTACGTAAAATCTTTGGCGTATTCTATACACAAAGTACTTTCTTGAATAAAATTGGTGACAAATAACTGTCTGCATTTTTGAAGAAAGGGTTGGTTGGTTGGTTGCAGACGAGAAAGGGTTGTTTTCTTGAGTTTTCTAAACCGAAAATAGTCCTTTTTCTTCTATTTTGTTGTATTGAAAAGTATCGGCAAACAGCCATATATTGAAAAAGCATAGTTCTTACATTTTAGGAGTATTCTATACCCAAAATAGTTAAAAAGAACTGCTTATTACTTAAAAGAAGCCAGCCATCCATTAAAAAGCATTGTTCTAACGTTTTAGAAGTACGGAGCGGTCCGGTAACATTGCGCATATAAAGTTTATATAGCTATGTGTGACTTTGTTCAAGCCACCACTCAATTTTCAGTCAACAACATTGCAGCATTTCCCTATCGACCAGCTGCAATGAAAATTGACCTCTGAAGTTATTAATATACAGGACAAAGAATACTATGAAAAGGGATGCCCCCTTGAAATTGAACTACCAATTTTGTCGCCTAACATTGCGCACAATATGTTTGTTGAACAGTTTGAACATGAGGGTTGACTCATAAGTTGTTGATTCGTTCTTCTGCAATGTTGTCAGAAGCAGTAAGTTTAGAATCAAGGGAATAGCGACTTTGGCTAGTTTTAAACTCAGTCTTGACTTTTAAGAGTTCGTATTTTGAGAAAAATTGGGGGGTTCCGCGAGGCTATTTCATCTGCACGTGCAGGACATCTTTTTCGGGTTAAAGTTAAACTTAATGCCGATGCACTGAATATAGTGGAATTGATAATTAGGGATACAGTTTGTGAAAAATGCGAATGCAGGGTGCGCAAAATAAACGGCCATGCAAAGTTACCGGACTCGACTAATATATTCTCAAAATTATTAGTAACTAACTGCTTATCACTTAAAAGACAGACTTTTCTAGGGTTTTCGCAGTATTCTATACGCGAAAATTATTGAAAAGTGTTCTGCCTGTCGAAAAGCCAGAAAAAAAAAAGGATAGATATTTTGGGAAAGAATCTCTGGAGTATTCTATACACAGAGGTTATTCTTGAAATATTTATATTACACTTTACAGAAGTTTGTATTTGTCACTCCTTGCACAAATAAGATAGCAAATGTTGAGGCAAAGATTATTGACTAGACAGATGGCTTGATGGAGCATTAGTCGTCTTCTAGATACACAGGCGCTGGACGACACCATCAGTCAAAGGATGAAGAAATGCTTTCACGTGAACAGAATTGATAGAAGAATGTGGTGGGCATGGCGTTGATTTCTAATCCCCATGACCAAGAACAGTAGTAGAGCAGTCATGCAGTTGATTTCTAATCCTCATGGCTAGGAAGAGTAGAGCTAATTGGGTCGATTTCTAATCCCCATTGCCAAGAACAGTAGAGCAGTCATGGAGTTGATTTCTAATCCTCATGGCTAGGAAGGAACAGAAGAGGACATGCATTGGATTTCAGAAAGAGTTTAAGAATTAACAGAAAGTGACTGATCAGCCAGATGGTTCACCTTAGTGCTTGGAGTCTTCTAGACACATGCGCTTTGGTTGACATCATCAGACAAGAATGAAAAAATAGTTTCACGTGAAAAAATAGTCTTTGGTCTCTCCGAAAGCAGATATGAAAATGGAGTTAAGAAAAAAGATAGGCCTCATGCCATTTGAATATGATTCATACAGCCGTAAAAGACATTCATGGTCAAGATCACATGGTAGGAAGTTCGAAGAGTCAAGAAGGCAAACCAGACCAAGGTTAAACTCCAGGGGTTAAAGGGCAGGAACAACCAAAAGAGGGCAGATTAAGCCAAGACTGGAGACACCTTCTAGAAGGCATGGAAGGTCGGGCTCACCTTCAAGGAGACAGAAATTGTCAAGGTCACCTAGGCGGGAAGGTCAAGTTCCCCTTCAAGAAGACAGGAATTGTCAAGGTCACTTTCTAGAAGGCATGAAAGGTCAAAAACGCCTTCAAGATGACATGATATGAGGAAATCACCTTCAAGGTTATGATGTCAAGGTCACCTTCAGGAGGGTAAGGAAGGTCAGTCACCTTCAAGAGGATGTGAAGCGTCAAGGTCCCCTTCAAGAAGGCATGGAATGTCAAGGACATCTAGAAGGCATAACATGTCAAGGACACACAGAAGGCATGACAGGTTGACTCTTCAAGAAGGCATGGCAGGCCAAGGTCACCATCAAGAAAGTATGACGGGTCAAGGTCACCAAGAAAGCATGACAAGCCAAGGTCGCATACAAAATCATACTCGACACCGGATGTCAAGGTCACCAAGGACATATTCAAGGTCAGATTGTGATATGTTAGATTAAAGGTCGAGTGAAGACACTTATGCTAGTATTTCTAGGTCAGGGTCACCATTGCATACCGCTACAGAAGCAAAAAGCAAGTGATTGTAACCTATCACATCCTGAGGAGTCTTCTAGACACTCAAGGAGAGAGAGGCATGGTGATCCGAAACAGCTACCAAAGAAATTGGATTTGATGGAACTGTGTTCTGGATGTTTTTCTGACAGACACAAGTTTGAAAGCTGCTGGTCAGCGATAAAATGATTTGACAGAGAATGTTATGATTACCTTAATTGGTCTTTAGAGGGCAAAGCTTTGGATTTCTTCGCAATCACTGTGCACACGACTGGGAAGAGATTTGAGGATAGATTGGAAAACAGCAAGAATGAAATTCCAGCAATCATTTCAAGACAGGAAAGATCTTTGGAAGACAAGCTGACCAAGTTCTGACCCTTGCCACTGCCACATTTAGAGACCTGCCTGAAAAGCATCGGATTTGGGAAGCTATTTCAAAATACTGCTAGGGATATGCTGATAGACAGCCAAGCATGTTTCAGTATGAAAGCTGTTCTTAATAGAGTACAGCACCAGTGCAAATCCCAAGCTGTGGAAGGAAAGAGACATTCCAATGGGGAAAGAAAAGGTGTTTTTCCATTAACAGTCAGCTCACTTACAGAATCCCGGGTACAACGACTGACTGCTAATGGGATTGATGGACAAGATCTGAACGACAGAAGAAAGAAACATCAAATGGAATGATCCACGTTGGTATTTACAGATCATCGGTGGAAGAACCAGTTGTCTGTCTTCTACACTAAATTTTGAAATGGCTTGATGAAAACAGTTTCTTAAGTAGGCTTCTAGCCACTAGGAAAAGCTTTCACTTAAGTGCAAGACAAGGAAATAGCAAGTAATTTGACAAATGCAAACTATGACAGGCAAAACTAGTCAAAATAATGATGGCAAATAAGGCTTTTAAAACAGCAAAGAAAATTTGTCCAAACCTAATGATACAGGTCCCTTTATTTTGATATGTGAATGCTTCCAAACGTTTGCAAGTTTAAAATGGAGTAGAAAAAGTATAGGCTTTTAAATAGCAGTTTCTTTTTGCCTCCATTTTAAAGAAAGATGCAATTGAACGAATTGAAGACTTTAGCTGGAGTTGATAGAGTATAGGCTTGTAAATAGCAGTTTCTCTTTGCCTCCATAAGAAAGACGCGCTTGAATGAACAAAATAGATTTTTGCTGGGGTAGGAAGAGTATAGGCTTATAATAGCAGTTTCTCTTTGCCTCCATGGAAAACACATTTGAATGAACAGGAATGAGATTTTAGCAGAGTTCTCCCTAGGGTTTTGAAAATTGGAGTAAAAATGCAGTCCTCCAGAAAAAGTTGGAGTTTTACCATACTTTTCAAAAAGTTGGGAGTCAGAAATGAAAAAGTTGGGAGTAAATTACTCCTAATTTGGAATTAACTAGAACTCTGTAAATTAGCCACAGTATTGTTTACCAGTTATCTTGGGTACTATCTTCTAGGCAAGATTTTGAAAATGCTCATTCAAGTTTAACATGGTTTTTATTGTTCAGGGAGCTTCAAGGGTCAGCTAGCTCAATGGGTTGAGGGATTATCCCAATAAAGCTTAATATTAAAATACAGACAGTTAAAGAATTCAGATCCTCTGATGCCATGTGCAGCATACCGCACATGAGTACTAGTAATCTACTTAGGGGGTCCGGGCCTGCCCGGACGGGGTAGTGCAAGTCTGACTGTCCATGCATATAGGCTATGCTGGTTTCCTTGGGCGGCAGGAATTGAGATGTCATTTCATCTCTGGTAAGGATCGCGCAGGGTTAGGGGCGGCGTCTCCGGGGTGGCCTAGGCGGTGTTGATTGGGACGTTGGGTCTCGGGGTCAGGTAAACAGAAAATGTATCTATCTGACACACAAGCTGTAGTTTTGCCCTGCAGTGGTTGTCATTACTGCACCAGGCCAGATGTTTAATGGGTCAGGTTCACGGTAAATGTGGGTGGCTCCATTCAGGTACAATTAGCTGGGCAGGGAGGAAAAATAATGGGATATGCCATAAGGAGACAACCACAGAGATGAAAGACAAATTGTTACTAGAAGATGCACACGGATAAAGAATTATCCGGTAACCATTAGGTTTACTGATTACTTAAGTTTACTGGTTAACAAACTGTGCTGATGGTTTGGAAGTATCCACTAAGAATGAAGGAAAGATTGATTTTCTAGATCGCACAAATCCAGAAATGTGTCTTCTAGATGGCAGTCTATCCGCGGATTTCTGTAATAGTCCACTAAATGACATTGAGCTTCTAGTTCTGTCACGATTTCTGGACTTCTAGTTCGAAATCTGTTGGACTTAACGAGATGGCCAGACAGCAAATTGAGTGTGTCTTCTTTGTCCGCTCAAGCTGTCAAATAACAAGCTAGACTCAACACAGCAGCTTGCAAGTGAGGCTTCTTCGTCTCCTTCAAGCCAGACAATAGACTGAGACTTCTAGTCTCGTCCAAGCCCGAAGTGACAGTGGGACATCAGTCCCACTCAAGGATGAACCTGGCAGCTGGTGACAAGGCCTTCAAGATAAAGTGGGGAGGAGTGTTGTGTCATGAGCTTTCCAGAAACGCCGACCGGAAGGTGATGGGTTTTACCCACTTGGATAAACAATGGTACCTGGGAAGCGAGAAAAGCATGCAGAAGAGACCACGCTTCTCAGTCTAGATTGGCCACTCAAAGCAACCAGAACAGAGACTCTGCCAGGGACATTATCAACCATTTACCCAGGTAAGACTTCTTCCTGTCCCGTCCCCAGTCCTGGTCCCACATACGGGCTATTAAAAATACATTAATACCTCTGTTATGCAGATTGTAGATCGGAGCGTGATAGCTCAGTGGTTAGTGCACTTGCCTCTGATGCTAGAGGTCCCGGGTTCGATCCCCGGCAGCGGCGATAAAATTTCGGTGCCCGAACACGCTCCATTGGCATCATTTGCAGGGATGGATGTCATAAAGTGCACCGTCCTTCGGATCGGGACGTTAACTGGAGGCCCCCCTGTGCAGGGAGAACCATCCCCTGTGCAGGTTAAAGATCCCTGCCGTAAATACATGATTACTGTGTAGGCTTCCATCCTGCAAAACCTGGAGTGTATGCAATATACACCTGCGGTAATGGTAAAATGTGACCGACGCAGTATCAGAGGATAGATAGATAGATAGATAGATAGATAGATAGATAGATAGATAGATAGATAGATAGATAGTTTTAAGGACGCATCCAGTGCCTCTCTTCTTTTTTCAGCTAAATTCTAAATTTAGCCACCCAATCAACTGAGGTAATGGCCAAATGTGACCGACTCAGTATAAGAAGATAGATGGATAGATAGATACCCCCACTGAGGACTGCTCATTTTACAGGACAAACGCTTAACATTGGTTGCATTCTGTGCCTACATGGCATCTTGAGCGGGGAATGGGAGAGGTGGGATTGACCTACTTCTTACATCCTCCGCGAAAGAAGTCACCTACATGTAACTCCCATATCGGCTAGCTGATAACTGTCAAGCAGACAGGAGTCAGCATATTGGCAGCCTAGGGAAAAGAGCAGTACCTACAACTCATCCCAGTTGGCGAACTGGGGTTAACCCCTATGTGCCCTTGGCGCCCGGTTACCTTAGAAACAACAGTCAGTAGATACACCCACATTTTCCGGACATTATTCGGACAATTTCCGGGCATTAGTGTGCACCGTGCACGACAAAAATAACGAATAGATCCGCAATATTGAACACTTAAACGTTTAGAAATACAATATCAACTGTAACATCCTAGTAAACAAATGCATGGATTTTATTCCATTGCATACTGTACCTAGACATTTTGAAGAATGCGCCGTATTGTTGAATGAAGAATGGAAGAGAAGCTTAGCTGCAAGGTTTAAATGCCATGTGTTTTCGCGAGTATTGCGTTTTTTTTTGTAGATTGGATACTGTAGAAGCAGCCAAATACAGTATAGCTCCAATATATCGCGTTCCGATATTTCACGATGTCCAATCTATCCCGGTCGCGCAGTGGATCCCGTTTTTTCCCCCCCTTAAATAAAAATTCATAATAAAAAAAAATAGAGTTTTAAGTTGTTAAAATTTATTTAAAACCAGGTTAAACCAACAGCATTTGACTTTTCTCGCCTCGAGTCTGCTATTTGGCGCCAAAACATAACCATTCACGAGATCGCAGAAAAGTCCATTTTTTATGCAAACATCTACCGTTAGATGTAGCTTATTGTCTGAGGAGCGATTAAATCATTTAAATCATTTTCACATTGATTGTGGATTAAATTTTATGATTGGAGGATAAACGCCAATTAGAGACATAACTTGACCAAATTTTCACACCTTATCAACACCCACCGCAGGGTGGCAATTATATGACAGGGATTAACAATAGTGTCATACCTGAACCGTAATAAATACACAGATGGTTTGTCTCCCAATTGACAGTGCAGCAGTTATTGCGATTTACTTACTGGTCTAGTTTTATCGCATTTAAGGGCTCAAAAAGACTGACATTTGTAGACGATTTTTTTTACACTTGCCCGAAATCAAAACACAATAAAATGATAGTTTTGTTGTTGTATAGTTTTTCGGCCCGTGGTAGACGTTAAATAATTTTTTTCCCACCGCTACTTGATCTGGCAAGCCAAGGGAAACAACTAGAATTGCCTTAGCGCTTATGGTGGTTGCACCCCTTGGCCGTCAACGTGACGGACAACCAGGGGAACCCGCAAATTCAAAATGGTGTCCTGTTTTGACATTTTAGCAATCACATGTTTTCAGACACAGATTTTCAGCTGTTCTCGAATGTAAGTTAATTGGTAGACATAGTCCCCTTTGTTTGTTCTGTCACTGAGTAATTCTGAACCTACTTTAATGGTAAAATACGGCCGATAGCATTACGGACAGCCATTAGTGTGGATTGATAACGGTATCTCACCAAACTATCACCGCGACTTGTATTGGCATCTCGGCAAACTACCGCGACTTATATCGCGCTCCGACCACATCGCGGTTTTCGGGCTATGGACCCGACTACCGCGATATATTGGAGCTATACTGTACTTAGGTGTGACACTCACAAAATATCTCACCTTTACTCGATACATCTCAACCTTAAAGTGTTGCTATTAAGGAAACAAAGATTGACAGTTCAGTTACCACATCTGAGCTTTTCCCTGAAGCTTGTCAGTACTGTGTCTACAGAACTCACATAACTACATAACTGGAACACCGGAACAGACTATCTAGCCCCTGAAGGTGCATTTTGGTAATAATCTCTGGGTTTTGGTCCGGGGTCGTTGCACCAGGGATTGAACTTGTATGGATGTAACTTCCAAAATGAGTTTAGCCTTAAAACAGTTCAGGGAGGGTGTCATTATTACACTTTCTGGTAGTGAATTCCATGAGTCAATGACTCTGATACTAAAGCTATTTGCCCGAACTTTCAACCTATATTGTCTCTTATTAAACTTCATTGAGTGGCCTCGTGTTGCATGGTATGATGGTAAGTGGATAGTTTGAAGAATTTGTCCTTTACTATATTGTTAATACCGTTCACCACTTATAAACTTCAACAAAGTCCGCTCGCTCCCTCCTATATTCAAGGGATGGGAGTCCAAGGCATTTTAGTCTTTCTTGGTAAGTTAGGTGGCTTATCGTTCGGACAAGCTTTGTGGCTCTCCTTTGCACATTTTCTATTGCAACCATATCTTTCTTTTAAAGAGGTGTACATACTGTGATGGCATACTCAACTTGTGGTCGAACAAGACTTTTATAAAGGTTCAGAAACATTTCCTGGTCCATGTATGAGAATGTTCTAAAAATGATCCCCAAGTTACGATTTGCTTTATTGATTTTACTACTAATATGGTCACTGAAATTTGAAGCTTTGTCTTTTATAACACCCAAATTTTTTCACTAGTTACTTTTTATACCCCCCAGCATACGAAGTATGCAATGGGGGTATATAGATTTTGTCTTTTCCGTCTGTCTGTGTGTCCGTAAACAATTATTTTGTGTCAAAGATATCTCAGGAACTGCTTCACATAGAAACTTGAAATTTTGCACACATGATCAGTATGACTACTTGTATTGTGGGAAAGAAAATAAGGGCCAAGGGGTCAGGCCTTTTAGAGTTATTTCCCTTTGTAGTTCTTGTTTCAGCTGAGGCAATGGCCCTGGCCGGGGGTATACATGCCCCACTGGGCACTTTGTCTAGTTCGATCTCAAATTGTTCTTGACCTGATTTCATGGTATATGTGGCTGGCTGTTGTCAAGCACCAATATGTAAATTTTTACATTTTTGTATGTTAAAAAACATTTCCCAGGTTTCAGCCCAGGTTTCTGATTGGTCTACACTGTTCTGAACTTCGTGCACATTTTCCACTATTGAGATGCTTTTATAGATTTTTGCATCATCTGCAAAAAGTTTCATGATGGCCAAAATAGTATCAGGAAGATCATTGATATATATCAAGAAGAGAATTGGTCCTAGGACACTGCCCTGGGGAACCCCACTTGTGACATTTACTGGCTCAGATGCTATACCATTAATCTTTACTACGTGTGTCCTGTTGGTTAAAAAATCTTTTACCCATGTGTGTATTTTTCCTCTTATTCCGTACCCCCACAGTTTCCTCAGTAGTCGTCTATGTGGGACCTTATCAAAAGCCTTACAAAAGTCAAGGTAGATGACATCTACGTCATCCCCCTGATCCAAGGCCGTGGTAATGTCCTCCAGAAACGCTAACAGTTGGGTGTACATGATTTCCCGGCTAGAAATCCATGTTGGGATTTTGAAAACAGTTGGTTGTTTTTCATATGGTCGACAATGTCATCCCGTATTAATCTTTCCAGTATTTTCCCAGGCACTGGAGTAAGGCTTATTGGTCTATAATTTTCTGGTTTAGATCTACTTCCCGACTTAAATATTGCAGTAACATGCACTAGTTTCCATATTTCCGGTATTGTAGCTTCTTGGATTGATTTTTCAAATATCAATTTCAATGGATTCAATAGTGATTTTTTACATTCCTTTATTAACATCGGATGGATGTTGTCAGGACCCTGAGATTTTGTTGCTTTTATTCTGTCAATGGCCTTGAGAATATTTTCTTCAGTTATAGAAATTGTGTTCAATTCCTGCATAAATTGCCTATCAGTGAATTGTGGGAGTGGTATAGATTCCTTTTTTAGCAGTTTAGGAAGACGCTAGGAAAATAGTTGTTCAGCAGGTTTGCTCTCTCTTGATTTTTATCAATAATCGACCCATTTGGTGCCTCAAGTTGCCCTATGGCAGATTTAGTTTTAAGTTTTGACCTCACATATACCCAGAAGAGTTTGCTATTTGTTTTAATCTTTGTAGCAAGGTTCCTTAGTTCCGAAATGACTAAGTTTCTAGTTTTTTTTTTGTATTGCTCGTAATTTGTATCTGTTTTGCAATGTTGATATTTAGTCCATTTTGAATGCTTTTGTTTTATGGCTTGCAACCATTGATGGTTTACATAGGGACATTTCTTGACAGTATCCTTGGAGGCCTTACACACTGGTACATTGACTTCTACTAATTTGATAATTTTATCTGCAAGGTTATCCCATGATTCTGTCAAATTAAGTCCCTGTAAACCTTACGCCCAATCAACAGTTTCAATCACTCTAGCAATTTCTTTATAATTACCTTTGAAATAGTTTAGCTTTCTAAATGTTTCTCCCTGCTGTTTTGTATAGCATGTAAATTTGAAACTTAGAACTAGGTGGTCACTTTTTCCTAAACTTGGTAAGTAAGCTATGTTACTAATCATGTGTTCTTCATAAGTAAATACTAGATCTAAAATTGATGGCTAAAAAGGTAGCAGTCTCTTACACATTCTAAAAACTCATATGACGGATGAGTTTCATTGACTTCGCAGCTAAAGTTTTCCCAGTTTATTTCCTTAAAATTAAATCACCTAAAATTAATGTGAAAAGGTTTCGAAGCACATATATTTCTCAGCAAATTGTGCAAATTCTGATTGTTGGCAGTATTGCTATGCGGACTACAATATATACAACCAATTAATAGATTGTCACCCCTCGTCAAAGACAGTTTACACCAAATGTCACATTGTGTTCTCGGAATGGTTCGTTTACTTGGTAGTCAGCAGCTCCTAAGGACTCCTTGGCATAATAGCAATATATCTCTACCAATGCTCGTGCTTGAATTAAACATTGTATAACCTTCAATCTTGAAGCACTCAGTTGTTGGCTCGAATATAGAATTTTTTGGGAGATTTTCTGTGAGCGCAATAACGTCTGGTGAATTTATCTTTACAAAGCACTGCAGTTCACTGAGCTTAGTTTGTGTCAAGCAGTCACAGTTTGAATAAAAAAATCTTCAAATCTTGAGTGTCAGAATTTATTTGTACTATGTGTGTCTGTTAATGTACTTTTTTCATTTAAAACTGTATTTACACTTGGTACAGTAGAATTAAAACTAAAACACTCAACCTATCGATGGCTTATATCAGGAGAGTTGGGTTCTTGCAACGAGTTTCCTTGGCTCAGCCCACCTATTATTGTTTTGTCCATCACTTTAGAATCATTGTACACTGCTGATAAGACTCCAGTGTGTTGTGAATCAGCTAGATGATTCAAGTGTGATAAATAAGTGCTTGACATTAGATGTGATACATTTGCAACACCAGTAATGGGACTCAACTCTTCATTAACTTCCATGGCTGCAGGTTGGAAATGGCTTGTTAAGTTTGGAATTGGCATTTCACTATTATTTTGTTGAACATTGGGCCCATTTATTCTCTTATTTGCATACCTTGCACGTCTTTCTTCCCTCTGGGTAGGAGTAAAATCCCTGACTACTATGATTTTCTTAAAAATCCCATCCGCTTTCTCCTGTATATACTTTGCATTATCGAAAAGGAATTTTCTGTGGGCTCTGCTTTCCAATACAACTTTCAGGGGTCTACACGTTCCTGTCTTCTGTTTGCCCAGTCTGAATTGGGTCTGAATTTTTACGTTTTCGAGACATAGAAGTGAGCACAGCCTCTTAATACCTTCTTAATTGAAAGGCTTTTCACAGAGAAGATTCTCTCTATCTTGCATGTAATGTCAGAAATGCATTTTTCACTTCTAAAGAGCATAAGAATTATACACTTTGGTCATGTCAGAAAGTGTGTGATGCCCTCACCTTTCTACTTGACAATATTTATATTAGATTCGGTACTAAGTTATTTAGACAAATTGTGGGTATTCCGATGGGTACGAATTGCGCACCTCTTGTGGCTGATCTGTTCTTGTATTGTTATGAAAGAGACTTCATGTTGTCGCTTTCCATTGATAACCAATCTGAAATTATTGAAGCTTTTAGCTCCACTTCTAGATATTTAGATGATTTATTAAATATTGATAATACCTATTTCGATGGTTTGATCAGTCAGATTTACCCCCAAGAACTTCAGTTAAATAAAGCAAATTCTTCTGATAACGAGGCCCCGTTTTTGGATTTACATCTATCTATTGTAGATGGGTTTGTTTCGTGCAAAATTTATGATAAACGCGATGACTTTGATTTTGAGATTGTAAATTTTCCTTTTTTGGATGGTGATGTTCCTTGTGTGCCATCCTATGGTTTTTATATTTCGCAATTAATTCGATTTGCTAGAGTGTGTAGTCATGGAACTGACTTCAACACTCGTAATAAATTTTTATCGGCTAAACTCCTTAATCAGGGTTATCGGTACCATAAACTAAGCAAAGCCTTTTCAAAATTTTATAGACGCCATTCTGATTTAATTTCAAAATTCAATATTGGACTTAAATCTCTTCTGCAACAAGGTCTATCGGAACCCGAATTTTATGGTGACTTAGTATATAAATTCAGAAAAATATATAACCGCAATGACTTCAGCACCCAATTTCGTAAAATCATTCTTCGATATAAAAAGATTGGGTACAACATGGATGTTATACGACAGACTGCATGCATGGTAGTTAACCCAATCACTGTTGGCAACTTTGCTTCCCTCTTTAATTGCACGCTGGTGGGTCAGGCCTCAGATTCTATGACAGGTCCAACGTAAAGGCTTATTGAGAATTAGAGAGATCTAATTCAATGTACATGTAATGTTGGTTGGTGCCTGATGCTCTGTCTCTGGTCAGGCCCATCAGAGTCTAACTGTTGGTTTTCTTTTGCTCCAGCATTTCAGTGGTTTCTTGCTGTCGAGTCCTCACCGTTGTCTCACCTCGTGGTTCTTTGATTTTTTGTGTTCACGGAGATGTTGCACTGATGAGTAAGGAGGCCTTCATGCGGACTGAACAAATTATTTGTCTAAATCGCGACGGAAGTAAGGGCGAGGATTGTGGCCAAGTAAAATCGATTTAAGCCCCCCAGTGGAAATCTTTCCACTGACCGTTCCAAGGTGGTTCTTCTGTGGCGGTTTATTTATGGTGTTGTTTGTTACTTACTGTGTGTTTCACTTGTGTTTTTTTATTTTGGATGGCCATATGGCCATTTTGTGGGAAAGTAACTGTCCTTATTGCCTTCCTTTGTTTAGGTTTCCATTATGGTCTGGTCGCTTAATGTTTGTGTTTGGTGTCTTTGATGGGTGGAGTAAGTTAATTGTATCGATTCCTGATCTTTGTTTTACTTTGCATCTGAAAGTTTCCTTTCTTCAGGACTACTCCTATTGGCTTCTGGCACATTGAACAGAATGACATTACTTTCTCTTCTTTTACGATCTTCTAGTTCTTTAACTCTTGAATCTACCACTTCATCCATGTCGTCTTTTAAACTTTTGATTATGTCTTCTTTCATGGTTGAAATTGATACCTCAATATCTTGTTAATTCTTTCTTCAATTTTCGTTACTGTCTTCAAGGTCATCAATACGATTGTCATATGATTTCTTGAGATCGCTTAGTGTCTTTGTAATGTTTTCCAGTGACGGGAATGTTGCTCTGCAGCTAATACAGGGCCACATAAATTGGTCCAAGTCACCAGCCTGTATGCATTTATAAAGAGCTACATTTATTTTAGCACATTTTAAACAGTACCTCAATTTACAACCAGAACTCGCAATATTTTCATTAACTATCTAACTGCACTTTTGACATTCTGTTTCAGTTTCATCTGATCCGATTCTCACTCTTTTTGGTAGAATACTTGTCGCCATTTTTTTTTTTTATAGCAGTTTGTGGTGAGGACAATCCTCGCACGAATATATTTGTTTTTCAGCCATAGGGCAAATAAACTTTATTAACCACTTTTGTTATGTTTCTTTTCCTCTAATAGTTTTTAATTAGCATGGTATTTGTGGTGAGGTCAATCCTCGCACACAAACTTTAATGCTTCAATAACATTCTAAACGTACTAATTCTGATATTTTTCTCAGCCAGTATCTTGATAAGAGTTGATTTGGGTGTACTCCGTCTGTGTACTGGGCGAAATTATAACAGCTCCTGTTTGGGGGATGTTCTTTGCCTTTTTAATTTTAGGTCTACATTAAACATAGGTACTACTTTTCCAGAATCCAGGTTCAGCCTTCTGATTTCTTCATTTACCAACTGTATGTCTCGTTGGAGGTCTTGTTGTCTAAAATCAGGTGTAAGGTGTCCATGAGCCCTATTCCATTCCTGGATACAAAAAACTGGGATTTCCAAAAGAATGACCTGGAAGTTATTTTCACGTCCCAACCTGGTAATTTTCCCCAGATCGAGAATAATTTCAGCCGAGGTTCTAGCTATGTTGTCTTTCAAACTCAACAGGTTGTTTTCATTTTTATTACAAAAGTTATAAAAATGTCCCAAGCCACACAAATAAAGTAAATCCATTGGGATATCTACCTCTAAAGTTACCTAAGTTGCTTCTCACCCATTCTAGTCCTGCCTTTGTGGTTCTGCCACCTTCATGCCTTTGATCTACCCACACAATGTTGTGTTCAAGTGGTGTTGCCGCCTGCTGCCTCAAATATCTCCCTTAAGTGTCAGTGATAAACACAGGTACTAATTTAAGTTCCGGGATGTCAACCAAGGAAGGGTTCGCTTTCTGCAAATACTTTTCAAGTTTATTTGAGTTCGTATTGGGAGATGACATTAAGGGGATCCATTTTTACAAAGTTATAAAGCACTGAAGCAATTAGATTTAAGCGGACGTTTTAACGTTTATTTGTGGTGAGGACAATCCTCGCACACAAATTATATTGGAATTTTTTCAGAGACTTACGAACGTAAACAGATTAAACAAATTTCAATGTCACAAATTTTGCAATAGTTATATTCATCAATCTGCCAGTTGCAGTGAACAGTTTTCCAGAAAATTGTATTAATCTTGTTAGATAGACATTTATCGTCACCGTCTATACAATATTTTTCTACGATTGCTCTAGGTTTCAGTTATTTCTTATACTTTCTGAAGGCACCCTCCCAAGACGCAAAAGAAAGTCCGCCATTTTGTTTTCCCCTAGACCTAGCTGAAAATGCCTTCATGGCACTAGAAAACAGGTCAGAACAGAAATATCTGACTACCTTCCCAAGGGAGAAATTAAATTAAAAATCGACCGCTTACCATTTCATATCCACACCCATCTTTTCTGATACAGAAATGAAAGTTGTTGAGAATAGCATTGCCTGATTTCTCAAATTGTGTTTACAAAAATGACTAAAAATCATATATCGGGAACACTCACCTGTTTGTTGACATATTTGTGGTCTTGGAAGCATGACAAGAAGTTCCCGTAAGGATTTTGAGTGCATAACCGGCGGAACCTTTCCCCTTACGAGTTTACCAGCCGTGAAATGGTACGGTCGAAAACTTCCAGTTGTTTAAATACCAACTGGATTACATTAAATCGCAGCATAAGGGTAAAAAGCTCCCAGCTGTACATGTTCTAGGTGACTTCAACTTCAGAGACATTGCTTGGCCCGACAGGCTCAGCATACAAGGCACAATGCTGAGTCAGTCCGAAGGACAAATAGTAATTGACATTATGAACGATCATGGCCTTGAACAAATTGTCGACTTCCCCACTCGTGATAAGAACACATTGGATCTGATCCTTACGACTTTGCCAGGACAATTCGAAGACATTCATTTCCCAGATAAACTAAGTGACCACGATATTACCTATCTATCTTCTCATACTGAGTCGGTCACATTTGGCCATTACCTCAGTTGGGTGGGTGGGTAAATTTAGAATTTAGCCCCCCCCCCCCCAAAAAAAAATCATCTCTGGATGTGGATGAGTCCTTAAAACTATTTACAATCCAAACACAGAGGTATCCTTACACGCATACCTCTGAGTCTCAGTCTTATACTGTGCAGGCTTTGAACTCCTCTGCGGTCTTGGCATTCACGGCAGAAGATGGAAGACTATTCCACTGAGGAATAGTTCTAGGGAAGAAAGAGTTTTCGGGGCATCACTATTGGACTGGTACCTACGATACTGTGAGTTATTTGCTCTTGATTCCCTTGTCCGGGTTGACACCGTTGCAGGGGCCAAGTACCTATCCTTGTCAATTGATACTGTACCAGAATGTATCTTGTAGATGATTTTTGTTTGAGGTTTAACGTCCCCGTAAACACTATAAAGGTCATTTTGGAGACGTTGCTTCCAATTTTGTGGGACTTTTACCCGACATCGAGATGAAATGACATCTCAAGCCCTGTCGCCCAATGAAACCAATAGGGTTTATTAGCATGGACGGTCCGCCTCGCACCGCGATTCCTGGACAGGCTTAGGCCCTCTAAGCGGTTTACCAGTACTAGTATGCGGGCGGATTCAGCTCTGCGTGGAAGCATCGTGCAGCCCATATATTTCTTCAAGCCCCTATGGGCGGGGGCGGGTCTTGTAGAAGAAGGTTAAGGCGGACTGCTCACGACGGGTCTCCAGGGATGGCCACTCTAGCTCATCAAGCATGTCACCGACGCTACTTCTATTTCGCCATCGTCTGCAGGTCCATCAAGCAGCTGTCCTCTGCACCTTCTCCACCTGCTGAATCTGAGTTTTAACATATGGATGTCAAATGGGTGATGTATATTCAAGCTGAGGGCGAACCGATGTTCTATATGCAACATCCTTTGTCTGCCGAGGTGCAAAAACCAAATTATGTCGAAGGAATCCTAAGGTCCTAGTTGCTTGAGATGTTATTTCAGAGATATGTTGACCCCAATCGAGATCGTCAGTGATGGTGATACCAAGATATTTGGCGGAATGAACTTGCTCCAATGCAATGCAGTGCCACATAGAAATTATTTAACTTTGTACCCCGCTAGAATTTGCCATGGAAATTTGCAGCGCTGGAATATGAATGAAAGTAAACTTTTTATCACGGACCTGAACAATTGTCAATTTATGTCAACACGGAGAATTTTGCCGACGATTTTTTATTTTCCGTCAAAAGTACTCCCTTCACACCACCAGAAGCAACATCCCTAGTGAAATGAAACATGGAACGTTTGAAATAAGCAAAATATTTTGGCCGTGATTACGTAACATGCGATTTATGACGAAATAATTGTCCAAGCTAGTCTTCTCGACAAGGAGCTAGTTCACTCGACATGGAAATGATGCCCTCAAAAAATGAAGATGAAACATCCATCAGATAACTGGGGCCTGATTCGATGTCTTTTTTTGTCCCACCCAGTTTATCCAACTGGTTTATTTACCTCTGGCTTGTGGGGTAACAAGATACTATGCCCATAAGACGGCCCCCTCAGTCGTTTCTCCCTGGTCGTTTCGCCCCATTTTGCACCCATAGCTGTTTCGTCCACAAAGCCTGGTCTTTTCGCCCCCTGAATCATTTCGCCCGCCTAGTTGCTTCGCCCCCTTCCAATTGAGAACGGATCAATGGATGGATGGGTGTTGGTTGGATGGATGGGTACACAACAGAGAGGGGTAAGTGAGTGGGTATTTGGATGGATGGGTCCATTGGAAGACGGATGAATGAACGAACAAATGTACGGAGGGACAGACAGACAGACATGCGGACAAACAGACAAAAGCCTCTATCGGATATAATACTCAAAATGTAGGGATGATACTTAGTCGATGATTCATGATCTAGGGAATAAAAAGTAAAGAGGCGCCCGATTATCTAGCACAGGAATATATATTTTTTTGTTGTTGCATGTCCGTTTTTTTTTTCTGCTCAGGAAAAGTCCTTTGGAACTTTTTGCTTGGAAAGCGCCCATCTGAAAAGAAAATCGAATATTCAATATAACAATGTATTATGTCAAATTTCAATTTGAGTTTGCAGCTAAATGGTTAAACCAGATAGACAGCGCACTTGACCACCAGGCCCACTAGCCAGAGATAAAGATACCAGTTGGATAAACTGGGTGGAACCATAGAAAGACATTTAATCAAGCCCCAGTCATCTGATGGGTGTTTCATCTTTGAGGGCACTATCTCCATGTCGAGTGAACTAGCTCGATTGTAGAGAAGACTAGCTCGGACAGTAATTTCGTCATAAGTGGCAAGTTACGTAATCACGGCCAAAATATTTTGCTTATTTCAAACGTTCCATGTTTCATTTCACTAGGAATGTTACTTCTGGGGGTGTGAAGGGCGTACTTTAGACGGAAAATGAAAAAATCATCGGCCAAAATCTCCGTGTTGACATAAATTGACAATTGTTCAGGTCCGTGATAAAAAGTTTACTTTCATTCATACTCCAGCGCTGCAAATTTCCATGGCAAATTCTAGCGGGGTACAAAGTTAAATAATTTCTATGTGGCACTGCATTGCATTGGAGCAAGTTCATTCCGCCAAATATCTTGGTATCACCATCACTGACGATCTCGATTGGGGTCAACATATCTCAAAGTTAAATCATTTCTATGTGGCACTGCATTGCCGGATTTTTTATAAATAGTTTACAAAGAAAAAATGGTGATAAAACTCTTCGAGACCCGCCTTTGTTTTCAAGTTTTCTGGTGATGGAGCTAGCTCGAGAGCTCCCGGATGTGTCGAGGGAACAAGTTTTCATTGACTCATTTTCGAGCTAGTTCCCCTGATTACCACCCGTGTAAATGCAATTTTATGCAGATAACTAGGAAGAGATCTAACAAAGTTGAGGCTTCTAACACCTTAGAGGGAACTCTCCTCGAGAATGTGGACTCCATTAAATACATTGGAGTGACAATCTCACACAACTTGAGATGGAATACTCATATTAGCAACATGTGTACTATTAAGGCAAATAGAACGCTTGGTTTCCTGAGGCGAAATCTTCTTCAGTGTCCTCAGGATGTAAAAGAGGCGGCATATAAAGGTCTTGTTTGCCCAATCTTGGAATATGGTAGTTGTATCTGGGACCCCAGTGGAGTGGTCCTTAACGATGAAATTGAGAAAGTTCAGAATAGAGCTGCTAGATTTGTAACAGGCAATTACTGCTTTGAAACTGGGAGCATGACTGGAATACTTGGAAAATTAAAATGGGAGTCTCTCAAGAAAAGTAGAAAAGACAGTAGGCTAATCCTTTTATACAAAGGTCTAAAGGGTGCTGCCAGCATTCCAACAGATGACATTGTTCCCCAAGCTAGACACTGTAGAAATCACCATTCGTTGGCGTTTCTTACCCTTACTGCAAGAACCGACATTTATAAAGATTCCTTCTTCCCCAGAACCATTAGAGATTGGGATGCCCTTCCCGATTCGATTATTTCGACAGCTGAAGGTGCTGATGATTGTGTAGCCAAATTTACCCCTTTGGTTAGAGTTAGGGACTAACTTCCCACATCACAGGTCCTGGTGTATGAATGTCATCATTTGACGTGTCACCAGTAACAATTCTGATTCTGACCTGGCATGCACACATAGACAACATCACTCAAGGAAGCAAACCAGACAATATGCTTTCTAAGGCGTAACATCAAAATAGAAGTGAAGGCAATGATCAGGAATCGATACAATCAATCCACAGCTCCCATCAGAGACACCAAAGGAAAAGAAGCACAAACATGAAACAACAGACCTAATGGAAACATCAATAGTGGAAAGCCAAAAGGACAGTTACTTTCCCACAAAATGGCCAGTAGGCTATCCAAAATAAAATAATATAAGCATCACAGACACCCAAAGACAAACCATAACAAAAAAAAACACGACAGAAGAACCAAATTGGAATGGTCAGCGGAATCGAATTCCACTGGGGGGGGGGGGGGGGGCTTAAATCCATTTTACGTGGCCACATTCATCGCCCTTACTTCCGTCGCGATTTAGACAAATAGACAAATATGTTGTATAAAAGGGTTATCCTTTGGAAGCAAGGACTACAGTACAGAACTGGAAATATGAAGTGCACATGTTTTCTGGGCCAGACTAGCTAGTTTCGGCCAATTAGGCCTCATCAGTGGCCTCAAATATTTTCAAAATTCCACAAGGACAAGAAAATATAAACTACACTATGATGTAGGGCAGTCCATTCTGAACAACTAAAATCAGTAGCATATAAGACTTTTGTAAGACCACAACTTGAATACTGCTCTGCAGGCTGCGCACCCTATACGAGCAATCTCATGGACCAATTTGAAGCAGTGCAGATGAGAGCTGCTCGCTAAACCAACGGGGGCTATGGGCAGACCTCCTCTGTAACTGACATGCTAAATTCTCTACAGTGGCGACGACTTGACCTCAGACGCCTTGACCAACGCCTTGTTATGTTCCAGAACATTCTGCATACAGGGGTTGCCATCCCTATACCTAACTCCGTGACCCCCCTCTCTAGACTTTCCAGAACTTGTCATTCTCAGGCATTAAAGCAAATACTTACAAAATCTGGCTATCACAAGTACTCTTTTTCCCCAGAACTATCGTCCACTGGAATGCCCTGCCCCTGGCGTTGTCAGCCTGTCTGACTGTAAGCCAGATTGAACATGTCTCACCATAATACTCTTGCCCTGTTTTTATCTATGTTTAACAATTCTGTTCTGTCTTTTATGCTTTTACTACTCTTTTAACCTTCTTGGTGGTTGACGCGCATTAAAGTCTATGTCCCCGCGAGGGGTTTGGCTATATGGGTGATAGATAGATAGATAGATAGATAGATAGATAGATAGATAGATAGATAGATAGATAGATAGATAGATAGATTGTGTTTTTAGCTCACCTGAGGGTGAGCTGTTGTGTTCGGACACCGTCTGTCATTGTGGGTGTCATCATCGTCCATTCTTCTGATCATCTGTCCATTCACAATTTCTTCAATCGACTTGACCACTGAAGAGATTTTGACACAACGTGTCTATCCACGGCCCATAGGGGCTTGAAGAAATATATGGGCTGCATGATGCTTCCACGCAGAGCTGAATCCGGCCCGCACACTAGTACTGGTGAACCGCTTAGAGGATCTAAGCCTGTCCAGGAACTGCGGTGCGAGGCGGACCGTCCATGCTAATAAACCCTATTGGTTTCATTGGGCGACAGGGCTTGAGATGTCATTTCATCTCAATGTCGCGTAAAAGTCCCATAAAATTGGAAGCAACGAATGCAAAATAACCTTTACAGTGTTGACGGGGACGTTAAACCTCAAATCAAACAAACAAAACGAACAACGGGTCAAAATGATCCTTGGGTTGTCCTCTCTCAACCTTGTTCAAAGACTTCAATTCCATGCAGAACTCTGGTTGCCGTGGCAACCAAAAAAGGGGAAAATAAGAGAAAACCTTTAAAAAAATCATTTTGTCTGATACCAGAAGTCCCAGGTCTTTGACATTTGGTACCAAGATTGGTTCAAATTATAACCATGGGGCCAAAAATTGCCCCGGAGCGTGTTCCACTGGATTTACATAGAGGTATATAGGGAAAACCTGTAAAAAACTTCTTGTCTGAAACCAAAAGGCCCAGGTCTTTGATATTTGGTATGAAGCTTCATCTGGTGGAACTTTCTTTCTTTCTACTTATACTGCGATCGGTCACATTTGACCATTGATCGCCATTGATATTTTTGTAGGGCCATTGATATTTTTGTAGATACTTCCATGAATCAAATGAGATGACTTTGATATAAGCAAAAGCTTACTGTCAGATCCTGTTAGTTGCTATTGTAATTGATTGTACATGTACATTATTCTTGAAAAATAAAAACTGTTTAAACCAAGGGTATCCTACCTACGCACCAGGTTGAAAGCCTACACAGTAATCATGGTAGGGGTCTTTAACATGCACAGGAGATTACTCTTCCTGCACAGGGGGCCTCCAGCTGACGTCCGGATCCGAAGGGCGGTGCACCTTTTTTGCATTCATCCCTGCAAATGATGGAAATGGAGCATGTTCGGACACCGAAATAATCACCGCCTCCGGGGATCGAACTGGGGGCCTCTAGCATCAGAGGCAAGTGCACGAACCACTGAGCTATCATGCTCCTTAGCTATCATCTTCCAAGATTATTCAAATTAAGTCCTAGGGCCAAAAATGGACCAGGGACAAGGCTCACTGTGTTTATATAGAAGTACACAGGGAAAACCGTTACAAATCTTCTTTTCTTAAACCAAAAGTCCCAGGTATTTGATTTTTGGTATGAAGCTTCTTTCAGTGGACCTCTACCAAGATTGTTCTAATTATAGCCTTCAGGCCAAAAATGGCTGCTCCCTGGGGCCCACAGTTTACATAGGCTTACATAGGGAAACCTATAAACTCTTCTTGTCTGAAACTAGAAGGCCCAGGCCTTTGATATTTGTTCTGAAGCTTCAGCTAGTGGACCTCTACCAAGAGTGTTCAAATTATAGCCCTGGGGCCAAAAATCGTCTCACGCTGGGGCCCACTGGTTTTACATAGGCTAATGTAGGGAAAACCTTTAAAAATCTTCTTGTCTGAAAACAAAATGCCCAGGTCATTGATATTTGATTTTGAAGCTTCATCTGGTGGACTTCTTCCAGGATTGTTCAAATTATAGCCAGGGCCCACCGGTTTTACATAGGCTTGTTTAGGGAAAACTTTAAGAATCTTTTTGTCTGAAACCAGAAGGCTCAGGTCTTTGAAATTTGGTATGACGCTTCATCTAGTGAAGCTCTACCAGGATTGTTCAAATTACAGCTCTGGGGCCAAATATGGCCTCAGGGCAGGGCCAACTGGATTAATTGGCCCCCGCTTGAAGGGGCTTGAAGAAATATATGGGCTGCATGATGCTTCCACGCAGAGCTGAATCCGGCCCGCACACTAGTACTGGTAAACCGCATAGAGGATCTAAGCCTGTCCAGGAACTGCGGTGCGAGGCGGACCGTCCATGCTAATAAACCCTATTGGTTTCATTGGGCGACAGGGCTTGAGATGTCATTTCATCTCAATGTCGGGTAAAAGTCCCACAAAATTGGAAGCAACGTCGCCAAAATGACCTTTACAGTGTTGACGGGGACGTTAAACCTCAAATCAAACAAAACAAAAACAAACACTGGATTAACGTGGACTTACATCAATAGGGAAAACCTTTTAAAAATGTTCTTGTCCGAAAACAGAAGGCTCCGATGTTTTATATTTGGCATGTAGCATCCTCTAGTGGACCCCCTACCAAGATTGTTCAAATTATAACCCTGGAGACACAAATGACCATGTCTCAGGCCCAGAGGTTTTACATACACATATGTAGGGAAAACCTTTTATAACCTTCTTGTCTGAAATCAATTAGCCCATGCCTTTGATATTTGGTATTAAGCTTCATTTAGTGGACCTCTATCAAGTTTGTTCAAATTAGAGATCTGGGGTGAAAAATTCCCCCGCCCCAGGACCCATATGTAAATCTCTAAGCTCAGGTGAGCGATATACGACCATCATGGTCCTCTTGTTTACCTTTATATCAGCTTAAGAGAATGTGACGACAATACACAACATTCAAATGTCTTGTCATGATGACCAACTTTTAATTTTTTGCAATAAATTTGATCTCTTTTACTACATGTATGCTAGCAATAGCAGCTGCAGCTTACACTCGTCTTCATCCGTCTTCGATTCTGCTGGTATCTTTCTTTATCATACATTCAGTATAAAATACTTAGTTTTTGAATATGCGATACGAACGTGACACCAATGCACGTATCACGCTTGCACGTGCTGCCATATTGCATGGGCTTTATCATACCCCAAAAATCCATATCACAACCCTTTATCGCACCCCTAAGCCTTTATCATACCTCTGACGTCACTCTATTCGGAACACACAGCGTTCTTACTTTTGCGGCATTTCGCATTTGTTGTACAGGACGCCATTTGCAATTTGCAATACTTTCGTCTGTTCGAACTGTTTGTCAAAAAAAAAACAAAAAAAAAAAAAAAACATGGCACGGCACAGCGAATACGAGAGGAAAATGGGCGAAAGAATGATGCAGGGGATTGCTGACAGACTTTTTCATCTGTCAAATCTCAAGGATCTCTTAAATAACATAGCTAGACCGAAGATAATGGGATTCTCATTGTAACTTTGGTATTAGGCAGATGCAATTAAAAAGTTGAATGTATGATAAATAGATTATGATATGGCATTTTTCATATCATACCCCATATTGCCCTCAGGCTGATATGGGAGTCTCGGGCTGATATGGGGTATGATATGAAAAGTGCCATATGACAATAAGGTACAGTACAGGTCTTGAGAAGATTTTGTCAATGTCACATTTTGCAAAAATAATCTTTTGGTGATCTATTTTGTGAGTAGTATCTTGAAAGAGAGTCTTGTGAATTACGTAAGATTTTGCAAGTGTCACTCACAAATATGCATAACATGGTTAGTATCATATTTTTTACTGCGAGAGTTCCGAGACCAATCACATTCCTTGGGCTTCTTAAAGGAAAGTTACCAAACAGTCACTTGAGAAGAAAGGTTTTGGAGAGATGAACTGCGACACAGTGATCAGACTGCTTAACCCTTTCCCACTCAGATACGTATTTTTACCTGTCTGCACCCCGCCCCCCTTTTTTAAGCCCCATAACCACCTAAAATCTGCATTTCTCACCCCTGGATAGCTATGTTTGCATTAGGATAAGATACTCTAAAAACTGACAAGTTTTTTTTTCGCGCGGCTCCACACTAAAAATATACCTGGGGGTGTTGAAAGGGGGCGCCAGCACCCCCCCCCCTCCCCCATCACCTGCGAAACAAATTGGGGGTATGGCCCAACCGGCCGCTGAAAATAAATCTGAGGGTGTCTGGAGTAAAAAGTATCCCAAAATTGATGCTGGCAAAACATGCTGAAACAGTGAAAGTTGCTAGTGCGAAACCCCATAATTGTTACCTTGACAGCTGTAAAATTAAGATTTGGTCAAAAATACATGTGAAATCACACTTTTTGCCAATTTTGAGATGCCCCTCGTTTCATGGCAACAATGATTTAGCTAAGAAAGCTTGCATTTTAAAGGCTACTGCCCAGCGAACATTCATGCAGAGTTTCGTGTAAAACAGACAATCCCTTATGAAATAATAGCTATTTGAAGGTGCTGTCGGGCTCAACACTGTGAGAATCAGCAAAATTCACAAAGTCCCCATGTGGGTATGGGTTAACCTGCTTCAATTGGTCCATTGACCTGTGCGAAATTCCCATCACATGACTGGTTGCAGTACCCTCACATTTTTGCAAGTGTCTTGTGGGTCTTGCGTGGGCTTTGCAAGCAAAATTTGTCTCTTAATCTTATTGTCAAGCATTTCACTTGAATCTTCCAAGGACCTGTAGTGTACTGTGCGTTAGTAGTCTCTTTTTTGTATCTATTTATTAGATGCATCTGCAAGGAACTCGTTTGTGAAAAGAAACAGGCACATTTGGTAAGGTCATATAGCAGAATACGCTTGCATTCACCTCCGAAAATTACAGTCCTCAGAGTAAGTGACATCACATCAACGTTATCAGTCTATCTACCTTCCATTATGCACGACACAAATGATCAACATAACATGGCAGTCTCGTTGTTGCCAATGTAGCATTTTTACACACAGTTTTTTCACTGCTGCAATCGTTATTAATGTTGTTAAAGATTCCTTCAGAGTTGGGACACCTCAAGTCAAGTGGAACTCAATGTAACTCAAAGGTTATAATGATGCATCAACCATCATGACACCCTATTTAATTTTAGCTCACCTGAGCCTTTAGGCTCATAGGTGAGCTTATAGTATAGCCATGGTCCGTCGTCCGTCCGTCCGCCGTCCGTCCGTCCGTCCGTCCACAATTTTCAAAGATCTTCTCCTATACTGCAGGGCCAATCAAAGCCAAATTTCATATGGAGCCTCAGTGGGATGGGGGAACGAAAGTTTGTTCGCGGGGTCTGGATCACATGACCAAGATGGCCGCCATGCCCATATATGGTAAAAAGCCTTCAAAAATCTTCTTCTCCAGAACCATAAGGCCAGTGGCCTTGAAACTTGGCATTTAGCATATGGTACTCAGGCCCATCATGGTTTGTACAAATGGTGACTCTGGGTTGACCTTGCAATGTTGCCCCCAAGAATCAGGTAGGTACCTCAATGATAAAAAAGAGGGGAGACATCTGTGTTTTTGGAGAAAAACAAATTCTAGTTTTGTTCTGTTACTGCTCTTGAGATATGAAATTAAATTGGAACAAGTTTTCTTTTTGTTTCATTTGCTTCTGTATACAGTATACCATTTATGTCCAATGGACAGTTCCTCATATTTTCCCTTTCTGTGAGCCAGGCACCGAGGTTATAAAACTTTTTTCACGCGCAACTCACTTCAGCATGAAATTTACCCTGCTCATAAGTTTTAAAATGCCAACAAATATTGAGATGGCATTTTAAAATTTATGAGCAGGGTAAATGACATTTTCTGCTGATCTAAGTAGGAAAATTGTCACCAGACAGGTGAGCGGTTCAGGACCACTGGTCCTCTGGTGTTTTATATTAGGATCACTTTTTGTCTGTCATCCGTGCGTAAACAATTTCTTCAAACGACATCTCCTCCTAAACCACTGATCGAATTTTGACCAAACTTAATAGGAATGATCCTTAGGTGGTCCCCTTTCAAATTTGTTCAAATGGTTCGGTCCGTTGCACAACTAGGTCACAGGAGCCAAAAATAGATTTTTTCACCGAAAACTTAAAAAATCTTCTTCTCTGAAACCACAAGGCCCAGGTCTTTGATATTTTGTATGAAGCTTCATCTAGTGGACCCCTACCAAGATTGTTCAAATTATAGTGCTGGGGCCAAAAATGCCCCCGTCCCGGGGCCCTTTTGTTTTACATGGGCTTTATATAGGGAAAATCTTTAAAAATCTTCTTCTCTGAATCCGCAAGGCCCAGGGATTTGATATTTGGTATGAACCTTTATCTAGTGGACCCCTACCAAGATTGTTCAAATTATAGTGCTGGGGCCAAAAATGCCCCCGCCCCGGGGCCCTTTGGTTTAACATGGGCTTATATAGGGAAAATCTTTAAAAATCTTCTTCTCTGAAACCGCAAGGCCCAGGTCTTTGCTATTTGGACTGAAGCTTCGTCTAGTGGACCCCTACCAAGATTGTTCAAATTATAGTGCTGGGGCCACAAATGCCCCCGCCCCGGAGCCCTTTGGTTTTACAATGGCTTATATAGGGAAAATCTTTAAAAATCTTCTCTGAAACCGCAAGGCCCAGGTCTTGGTTATTTGGTGTGAAGCTTCATCTAGTGGACCTCTATCAAGATTGTTTAAATTATAGCCCTGAGGCCAAAAGTAGCCCCGCCCCTGGGCCATTTGGTTTTACATAGGCTTATGTAGGGAATATCTTAAAAAAAAATCTTCTCTGAAACCGCAAGGTCCAGGTCTTTGATATTTGGTGTGTAGCTTCATCAATTGGACCTTTGCCAAGATTGTTCAAATTATAGCCTTTGTTGATATTTGGTATGAACCTTCACCTTTTTAGACCTCCCTCAACATTATGCACATTATAGCCCTGGTGTAAATAATGGACCTCCCCAGGGCCAACTTATTACTCTTTGGATCAGGTGAGCGATCCAGGGCCATCATGGCCCTCTTGTGTTTTATATTAGGATCACTTTTTGTCTGTCATCCGTGCGTAAACAATTTCTTCAAACGACATCTCCTAAACCACTGATCTGATTTTGACCAAACTTCACAGGAATGATCCTTAGGTGGACCCCTTTCAAAGTTGTTCAAACGGTTCCGGTCCGATGCACATATAGGTCACAGGAGCCAAAAATAGATTTTTTTCATGGGAAACTTAAAAAATCTTGTTCTCTGAAACCGCAAGGCCCAGGTCTTTGATATTTGGTATGAAGCTTCATCTAGTGGACCCCTACCAAGATTGTTCAAATTATAGTGCTGGGGCCAAAAATGCCCTCGCCCCAGGGCCCTTTGGTTTTACATGGGCTATTATAGGGAAAATCTTTAAATATCTTCTTCTCTGAAACCGCAAGGCCCAGGTCTTTGATATTTGGTATGAAGCTTCATCTAGTGGACGCCTACCAACGTTGTTCAAATTATAGTGCTGGGGCCAAAAATGCCTCCGCCCCGGGGCCCTTTGGTTTTACATGGGCTTATATATGAAAAATCTTTAAAAAATCTTCTTCTCTGAAACCGCCAGGCCCAGGTCTTTGATATTTGATATGGAGCTTTATCTAGTGGACCCCTACCAAGATTGTTCAAATTATAGGGCTGGGGCCAAAAATGCCCCCCCGCTCCGGGGCCCATTGGTTTTACATGGGCTTATATAGGGAAAATCTTTAAAAATCTTCTTCTCTGAAACTGCAAGGCCCAGGTCTTTGCTATTTGGTATGAAGCTTCATCTAGTGGACCCCTACCAAGAATGTTCAAATTATAGTGCTGGGGCCAAAAATTCCCCCGCCCTGGGGCCCTCTGGTTTTTCATAGACTAATATAGGGAAAATTTTTAAAAATCTTCTATGAAACCACAAGGCCTAGGTCTTTGCTATTTGGTGTGAAATTTCATCTAGTGGACCTCTATCAAGATTGTTCAAATTATAGCCCTGGGGCCATAAATGTCCCCGCCCCGAGACCCTTTGGTTTTACATAGACTTATATAGCGAAATCTTTAAAAAATCTTCTTTTCTGAAACCAGAAGGCCAAGGTCTTTGATATTTGGTATGGAGCTTCATATAGTGGACCTCTACCAAGATTGAACAAATTATAGCCCTCGGTCCAGATATGCCCCCGCCCGGGGCCCTTTGGTTTTACATAGACTTATATAGAGATAATCTTTGAAATTCTTCTTCTCTGAAACAGCAAGGCCCAGGTCTTTGATATTTGGTGTGAAGCTTCATCTAGTGGACCTTTATCAAGATTGTTTAAATTATAGCCCTGTGGCAAAAAATGCCCCCGCCCCGGGGCAATTTGGTTTTACACAGGCTTATTTAGGGAATATCTTTCAAAAAATCTTCCTCTCTGAATCTGCAAGGCTCAGGTCTTTGATATTAGGTGTGTAGCTTCATCTAGTGGACCTTTGCCAAGATTGTTCAAATTAATGCCTTTGTTGATATTTGGTATGAAGCTTCACCTTTTTAGCTCACCGTCACGTAGTGACGAGGTGAGCTTTTGGGATCACTTTTTGTCTGTCGTGCGTGCGTCCGTGCGTAAAAAATTTCTTCAAACGACATCACCTCCTAAACCACTGATCGGATTTTGACCAAACATCACAGGAATGATCCTTAGGTGGTCCCCTTTCAAAGTTGTTCAAATGGTTCCGGTCCGTTGCAATCTAGGTCACAGGAGCCCAAAAATAGATTTTTTTTCACCGAAACCTTAAAAAATCTTCTTCTCTGAAACCGCAAGGCCCAGGTCTTTGATCTTTGGTATGAATCTTCATCTAGTGGACCCCTACCAAGATTGTTCAAATTATAGTGCTGGGGCCAAAAATGCCCCCGCCCCGGAGCCCTTTGGTTTTACAATGGCTTATATAGGGAAAATCTTTAAAAATCTTCTTCTCTGAAACCGCAAGGCCCAGGTCTTCGATATTTGGTATGAAGCTTCATCAATTGGACCCCTACCAAGATTGTTCGAATTATAGTGCTGGGGCCAAAAATGCCCCCGCCCCAGGGCCCTTTGGTTTTACATGGGCTTATATCGGGAAAATCTTTAAAAATCTTCTTCTCTGAAACTGCAAGGCCCAGGTCTTTGCTATTTGGTATGAAGCTTCATCTATTGGACCGCTACAAAGATTGTTCAAATTATAGTGCTTGGGCCAAAAATGACCCCACCCCTGGGCCCTTTGATTTTACATGGGCTTATATGGGGAAAACCTTTAAAAATCTTCTTTTCTGAAACTGCAAGGCCAAGGTCTTTGATATTTGGTATGTAGCTTCATCTAGTGGACCGCTACCAAGATTGTTCAAATTATAGCCCTGGGGCCAAAAATGCCCCCGCTTCGGGGCCCTTTGAATTTACATAGACTTATATAGGGAAAATCTTTAAAAATCTTCTGTGAAACCACAAGGCCTAGATCTTTGATATTTGGTGTGAAATTTTATCTACTGGACCTCTATCAAGGTTGTTCAAATTATAGCCCTGGGGCCAAAAATGCCCCCGCCCCGAGACCCTTAGGTTTTACATAGACTTATATTGGGAAATCTTTAAAAATCTTCTCCGAAACTGCAAGGCCCATGTCTTTGATATTTGGTATGGGGCTTCATTTAGTGGACCTCTACCAAGATTGTTCACATTATAGCCCCCTGGCCACAAATGCCCCTGTCCCGGGGCCCTTTGGTTTTACATAGACTTATATAGAGATAATCTTTGAAAATCATCTTCTCTGAAACCTCAAGGCCCAGGTCTTTGATATTTGGTGTGTAGCTCCATCTAGTGGACCTTTGCCAAGATTGTTCAAATTATAGCCTTTGTTGATACTTGGTATGAAGCTTCACCTTTTTAGACCTCCCTCAACATAATGCACATTATAGCCCTGGGGTCAAAAATGGCCCTCCCCAGTGCCCACCTGTTACTCTATGGATCAGGTGAGCGATCCAGGGCCATCATGACCCTCTTGTTTAAGTAGTCCTACATACACTCGGTTCAGTCTTTACACACAAAAATTTAAAATGTTCAGATTTATACAATGAAATCTAGAATTTGGTCAGTCTTTACACGATGAGGTCTTAAAGAATTAAAATTTTCCTGAAGATTTTTCATATTTTCTTGGCAGGATGCTCATTAACCACCCTGCTTGGGTGTGGCACAGACCCACTTCTTTGGCTTTTTCGACATGGGATCAATGTTAGTCTCTTACATGTATATCTTCAACAGTAAAGGACAAAGCTTGGAACTCAGTGTCTGGCAGTTCGTGATTTTGAGTGTTAATGTCTAGAAGCACACAACAGTCTATATTAATAAATAATAATAGTTTGTCTGTCATTACTGACAATGACCAATCTTAAAGGCATTTATTCTGTAACAGAAGAACACACCGTGTGTTCATAATAATACCCCGGCATACGAAGTATGTCAGGGGGTATATAGTTTTCTTCTTTCCGTCCATTCGTCCGTTCGTTGGTTCGTTCGTATGTCCGTTCGTTCGTACGGTCGGTCGTTCGTCAACCTTTACGTCAAAGTTTTGTGTTAAACCTTTTTGATTGCTCATATCTCTGTAACCACAGGTTGGATTCTCTTCATATTTGGTACAGGATATCTCTATAGGATTACCTTTCATATGGAATATCTAAGCCTCTGAGCCAAGCCCCTGGGCGGGTTGTCTGTCTGTCCGTCTGTCTGTTCATCTACTTTTACGTCAAAGTTTTGTGTTAAACATTTTTCATTGCTGATATCTCTGTAACCACTTGTTAGATTCTCTTCATGTTTGGTAAAGGATATCTCTATAGCATTACCTTTCATATGGAATATCTAAGCCTCTGGGTCAAGCCCCTGGGTGGGCTGTCTGTCTGTCTGTTCATCTACTTTCACGTCAAAGTTTTGTGTTAAACCTTTTTCATTGCTGATATCTCTGTAACCACATGTTAGATTCTCTTCAAGTTTGATAAATGATTTCATGATGCATGTCCCGTCCCCCACTCACGGTGACCTTGACCTCAAGGTCACAGACTTAGAAATTTTACATTTGGTTAAAGTTTTATGTCAAAGTTTATAGATGCCTGTATGTTCTATTCGATGCCCTCACTCCCTTGGTCCATTTAGAAATTTTATGTTTGGTTTAGCTTTTACAAGCACATTTATAATTTCTTATAGCTTCTTGACTTCATTCGTATTGCATACACGCTCGAAAGATATATCAGAGGGTGGTGCTTGCCGGGGGTATACGTGACCCACTGGTCGCTTTCTCTAGTTGTTTTATTGCCCCACTGTGATACACTGACTATAGCAGATCAAAGGCGGCCCTTAATAGGGTGATTAGTAGCTCTTGTTGTATCCCTTGCCTGAGGCACTTAAAGAGAAAATCAAGAATGTACACCAGTCAACAGTAAGTAATTTATTGATTTTCCCCAAGGAAGCCCCTTACCTGTTGAAGACAGAGGACTTCTCTTCAGTCAGCTCTGGGGGCTACTTATTATTATGTAATGAATTGATAGTCCTTAATAATCAAGAATAAATGCCTTCAATCACATTTGAGAAATGTTACTGTTTGTGTGTTCTAGGGTGGCTGATGGGACCAATTCTAGCTCTGAACTGTCTGTTGCAGATGAAGCAACAGAGGTTAGAAGAATACAACTCTGTTGGTGACGCCTTAGCTCTTGCTTTGCACTGTGCGCTTTTCTGCTCAGCATTGCTGATTCTTTTTGTCTCATATTCACTGGCACCCCTTCTGATGAGACTTTGCTCTGTCCTGTGCAATTTGTTCCCACGACTTTGTTTTGTTGGAATGTTGAAGTCCTTGAAGAAGGCTTTGAAGGTATCCTTGTAATGCTTCTTCTGACCACCATGGGAGCGTTTACCCATTACTAGTTCTCGATAGAGAATTTCCTTTGGCAATCATTCCTTGGACATCCGGGTAACATGACCTGTCCATCTTAACTGTGCTAGTTTCAGAACGGTCTCTATTAACTAGCTTTGAACATGAAGGTTTCATAATTCCTGATTTGGCCCTTGATCTCTAGTATTAGCAGCAAGTGTACTAACCGCTGAGAGACCACACTGTCTATTCTGTAATGATGTTTCTTGCATGTATCCTCTAACAATAAATATTCCTGTTATTACAGGCTAGGTAAAAATCTTGCACAAAGGTGGACACAGACGAGGCCTTTGACTCATCCCCTCATGAACTACTTGCAAATTATTTGATTATGGCATTAGGCTGGGGATAGCAGGTTGGTGGTGCCGAGGAAGACTCGCAAATGGATAGATTCCTTCCTTTATTTAGAAAACAGTGAGTTGTTGTTAGTGATGAAACTTCGGAGTGGGCTCCAGTTTTGTCTGGTGTCCTACAACGAACTGTTTTTGGTCCATCATTGTTATCCTTGTACATTAATGACATCTCCAATCACATTGACTGTTCGTGCTGTTGGCTAGGAAAGGATCAGTAAAATGCGGTTTCCTACACCTAGAAAATGTGGATTCCATTAAATATTTTTTTAGTTATCAGTGTCCATAAGATGTAAAAGAGGCAGCATGTAAAGGACTTGTTAGTCCAGTCTTGAGATATGATGGTTGTATCTGGGATCCCCAGGGAGTGGTCCTTCAAGAAGGAATTGAAAAAGTTCAGAATACAGCTGCTAGATTCGTTACTAAAAATTACTGCTTTGAACCTCACTGGGAGTATGACTGAAATATTAGAAAAACAAAGATGGGCTACTCTCGAGAAAAAGGAGACTACACTAAGCTTATGCTTTTGTACAGAGGCCTAAAGGCGGAGCCAGCATCCAGCAGATGACCTTGTTCCCCCAGCTAGGCTCTATAAAACTCATCACCCACTGGCATATCAGACCCATACTGCAAGAACTGACATTTACAGTGTACTAACCACTAAGGGTTCTTCTTCCCTTACCCCATTAGAGATGGGAATGCCTAAGTAAACATGTAATTTTGATTTTTCTGGAAAATCGAGGCCAAAAATGCACCTTACCCCTCTATAAATAAAAGTAATAATAAGGTCGATTATTATTCCTACCAGCAGTCAGAAGTTCAATGAAAACGTTCCAATGGACTAATTGCCTCAAAGAAACCATATTGTTCATTCTGTTTGTAAGGACGTTCAACATGTCTAGCTAACCATAGCAACAGATAAGCGAAGTATTGTAGTATAGTTTATGTTTTGTTTTATTCCAGACTTCATAGTTTAAAGAAATCATGTGACACGTTTCCTATATGTCTGGTATTGCTAGAGAAAAAGGGGACACATGACTGGACAGTTGTGGGCCATAGTAGATTATCACATATACAAGGACAGACAGCCAAGTCCTGCTTGGTAGAATCAGGTAATGGTTTTTATGCCTCTCCAATTTTAAAATGGGGTGTGGGGTGGGTGTGGTGGGGGGGGGGCATATAGCATCACCGCTGTCCGTACATACATTATGTACTTCCTGTACGAAATGGTTTCCGTGTGATATCTTTAGAAAGGATTGTTGGATTGGATTCAAATTTCATACATATATATATAATCATAAAATACAGGCCACGTTCGATTTCAGGTAAAATCCGCTTATCATTATGAGAGTTATGAAAACCTTGATGGATTGGATTTATCTTTTATACACAGCCATATAATCATAAAATAGAGGTCAAGTGTGATTTCGGGTAAAGTCCGCCCATTATTATGAGAGTTATGGCCCTTTTTCAACATTATTTTTACTTACTTGAAATAATTGTTACCATGCGATATCTTTTTGAAACCTTGGTGGATTGTATTCAAATTTCATACACAGGTATATTATCATAAATTGCAGGCATACTTCGATTTCTGGTAAAATCTGTCAAGGTCTCTGTGCCTATTTTTAGAAAAAAAAAACTTTGTCATTGATCTAGTGCCTACATTTATGGACGTATATTAAAATAACTTCACACAAATGTTGCTTATGGATCATAAGGAAAGTAGAAGTAAAACAAAGATAAGGAATCGATACAATTAACTTACTCCACCCATCAAAGATACCAAAGGGAAAGAAACACAAACATTAAACGACCAGACCATAATGGAAACCTAAACCTAGGAAGGCCATAAGGACAGTCACTTTCCAACAAAATGGCCATATGGCCATCCAAAATTAAAAGACACAAGTGATACACACAGTAAGTAACAAACAACAACATAAATAAACCGCCACAGAAGATACGCCTTGGAAAGGTCAGTGGAAAGATTTCCACTGGGAGCATAAATCGATTTTACGTGGCCATAATTCTCGGCCTTACTTCTGTCCCGATTTAGACAAATAATTTGTTCAATCGGCATGAAGGCCTCCTAAATCATCAGTGCAACATCTCCGTGAACACAAATAATAAAAAAACCACAGAGGTGAGACAACGGTGAGGACTCGACAGCAAGAAACCACTGAAATGCTGGAGCAAAAGAAAACCAACAGTGACTCCGATGGGCCCGACCAGAGACAGAGCATCAGGCACCAACCAACATTACCTTGAATTAGATCTCTCTAATTCTCAATAAGCCTTTACGTTGGAACCATCATAGAATCTGAGGCCTGACCCAACGGCGTGCAATTAATGAGGGGAGCCAACCGTGATTGGGTTAACTACCATGCATGCAGTGTCGTATGACATCCATCTTGTACACAATCTTTTTATATCAGAGAATGATTTTACGAAATTGGGTGCTGAAGTCATTGCGGTTATATATTTTTCTGAATTTATATACTTAGTCACCAAAAAATTCGGGTTCCGATAGACTTTGTTGCAGAAGAGATTTAAGTCCAATATTGAATTTTGAAATTAAATCAGAATGGCGTCTATAAAATTTTGAAAAAGGCTTTGCGTAGTTTATGTTACTGATAACCCTGATTAAGAAGTTTAGCCGTTAATAATTTATTACGAGTGTGGAAGTCAGTTACATGACTACACACTCTAGCAAATCGAATTAACTGCGAAATATAAATGCCATATGATGGCGCACGAGGAACATCACCATCCAAAAAAGGAAAATTTACAATCTCAAAATCAAAGTCATCGCGTTTATCATAAATTTTGCACGAAACAAACCCATCTACAATAGATAGATGTAAATCCAAAAACGGGGCCTCGGTATCAGATTTAAGATTATTTCACACATATCGAGCCGATCTTTAATCAGAGGTGGGCGTTAACTGGAGTACCCATAGAAAAACCACCTGACCTTCCGTTGCAGAACTTGGCGTCTCTCATGTGACCTGAGCGAGGCTCGTACCACAGCAGCGAGAGACCTAATGGAAATTCTTTATAAATCTTCTTGTCTGAAATCAGAAGTCCCAGATCTTTGATATTTGGTATGAATCTTCATCTACTGGACCGAGGTTGTTCAAATTATAGCCCCTGGGCCAAAAATGGCGCTGTCCCGGGGCCGACTGGTTTTACATAGGCTAATATATAGGGAAAACCTTAAAAAATCTGGTTGTCTGAAACCCAAAGGCCCAGGTATTTGATATTTGGTATGTAGCGTCATCTAGTGGACCTCTTCCAAGATTGTTCAAATTATAGCCGAGGGGCCAAAAATGGCCCCGCACAGGGGGCACTTGTTTTAGATAGGCTTATGTAGGGAAAACTTGTCTAAAACAAGAAGGCCAATGTCTTTGATATTTGGTATGAAGCTTCATCTAGTGAAGCTCTACCAAGATTGTTCAAAATTTGGCCTTGGGATGGGTTCCATTGGACTTATTTTGACTTATATAGGGAACTTTAAAGATCTTGTCTGAAACAAGAAGGCTCAGTTATTTGGTTTGAAGCTTCTTCTAGTGAACCCCTACCAAAATTGTTCAAATTATAGCCCTGGTGCAAAAATTGGCCCAAACCCGAGGCCCATTGGATTTCAAATAGACATATATAGAGAAAACCTTAAAAAATTTCTTGTAACCAGAAGGCTGTCTTTGATATTTGGTATGAAGCTTCATCTAGTGTACCTCTACCAAGATTGTTCTGGGCCAAAAATGGCCCCGCCCCGGGCCCATTGGTCTTACATAGACTGATATGGGAAAACTTTCAAAAATATTCTTGTCTGAAACCAGAAGGCCCAGACCTTTGATATTTGATTAAAACTTCATTTAGTGGACCGCTACCAAGAGTGTTCAAATTATAGACCTGGGGCCAAAAAATTATGTTTTACACCCTTGACTGAATTAATGTGTATTGTGTTAACGGAAACTGTATGAGGTCATTTTCCAAACACATAGCTGCAATATTGGTCGCCATTTGTAAACAAAGCAATTTGGGCAATTTGTATCAGGATACGGATAATAGATTATGTAATCGTGGAATAAGAGAAATATTTCAAAGGTTTTAGAAAGAAAAAAAAATGTAGTGACCAACGAACTGGTCTTAGACTGTACCACGCTGGTTGTATCCCGTAAATGAGTAACCCGGATATTGGGAAAATAAAAGTAGATGAAATCTAGCGTGTCTGGACAATGTCAGTAATAATTGTTGTTTATAATCCAGATACGGATATCCATTGGTATGTCATTCGTTACGCTAATAACACATTTGAAATTGCAAATCACACCTGACGTTTACGGAAATTACCGGAACTGGTTCGGAAATTTCCCTAATTTTTTGGCGTAATCTGGCTGGACCCATTTGGATTCTTCAGTTTCTCGAGCCCTGGCACTGGGTCAAGGTCACTGGCTATTGTTAGAAAAAACTTTGTCATCGTTCTAGTGCCTACATTTCTTGATGGATTTTAATATGACTTTACACTTATGTTGGGTATGACCATATCTCGAACGAGTTTGACTTTCAGGGCCTGGGGCTGAAGATCAAGGTTTCTGTGGCTATTTTTAGAAAAAACTTTGTCACCGCTCTGGCCCCTACATTGATTGATGGATTTTAATATAGCTTCACACAAATGTTGGGTATGATGGTATCTTGACTGAGTTCAACTTTCAGGGTCTGGGGCTCAAGGTCAAGGTCACTGTGGCTATTTAAAAAAAATTGTCATTTCTTGGTAGATTTTAATATAACTTTACAAAAATGTTCTGTATGATCATATCTCAAGCGAGTTTGACTTTCAGAGTCAGGGGCTGTAAAATTGGATTTTTTGTTTCGAATAAAAACACTTAAAACAAAATTTCTTCTTCAGTGGTTCTTATGGGTACTATCTGGTTCTCTTTTAATTGTGGCAGTCTATTGGGCTGTCTTACAGAAGAAATAAATCATTTTTATGCCCCCGCCTGCCTTGGCAGGAGTGGGGCATATAGCATTTGGCCGTGATGTTACGTGCGTACGTTTTTGTATGTCACACCTCGGGCTGAAATGTCGAGCTCAAACCTCGGGCTGAAATGTCGAGCTCAAACCTATGGCTCGCATTGGAGCTCAGAATTTTTTTACCTGTTGTGCTACAACGTTGAAATTTGGTATGACATTTACTCAGACCAAGACATGTCAGTTCATGTTCTAGTTGACCCAGGGTCGTGCCACTGGGTGGGCCCAGGGGTCACATTGCGTAACAGGTCAAAATTGTCATATAGGAATTTGTATGCAAAACTGTCAAAATGTCTAATTATCTTGAAAATTAATCAGATTCGAACACCTAAACCATATATATTATTGTTCCTTATGAAATGACACATTCCATGACTCAGACTTTGGGTCCCTACGGTCCCCCCCCCCCTGGGTCATGCCCCGCCCCCCTTTGCTTCATTTAAGTCTTTATATCTCAGAAACTATCATATCCCCACCCCTTAACTATATATATTATTGTTCCTTATGATACGATGCATTGACTGATACAGATATTGGGTCCATCCCGACAACCCCCCCCCCTCCACCTCAAGGTCAAGGTCACAGTGGCTAGTTTTACAAAAACTTTGTCATCGCTCTAGCGCCAACATTTCTTCACCAATTTCAATATAACTTCACACAAATGTTTTTAGCTCACCTGTCACGTAGTGACAAGGTGAGCTTTTGGGATCACTTTTTGTCCGTCGTCCGTCGTGCGTCCGTGCGTGCGTCCGTGCGTGCGTGCGTCCGTAAACTTTTCTTCAAACGACATCTTCTCCTAAACCACTGATAGGATTTTGACCAAACTTCACAGGAATGATCCTTAGGTGGTCCCCTTTCAAAGTTGTTCAAATGGTTCCGGTCCGTTGCACATATATGTCACAGTAGCCAAAAATAGATTTTTTTCACCGAAAACTTAAAAAATCTTCTTCTCTGAAACCGCAAGGCCCAGGTCTTTGATATTTGGTATGAAGCTTTATCTAGTGGACCCCTACCAAGATTGTTCAAATTATAGTGCTGGGGCCAAAAATGCCCCCGCACGGGGGCCCTTTGGTTTTACATGGGCTTATATAGGGAAAATCTTTAAAAATCTTCTTCTCTGAAACTGCAAGGCCCAGATCTTTGATATTTGGTATGAAGCTTCATCTAGTGGACCCCTACCAAGATTGTTCAAATTATACTGCTGGAGCTAAAAATGCCCCCGCACTGGGGCCCTTTGGTTTTACATGGGCTTATATAGGAAAAATCTTGAAAAATCTTCTTCTCTGAATCACAAGGCCCAGGTCTTTGATATTTGGTATGAAGCTTCATCTAGTGGACCCCTACCAAAATTGTTCAAATTATAGTGCTGGGGCCAAAAATGCCCCCGCACAGGGGCCCTTTGGTTTTACATGGGCTTATATAGGGAAAATCTTTAAAAAATCTTCTTCTCTGAAACCGCAAGGCCCAGGTCTTTGATATTTGGTATGAAGCTTTATCTAGTGGACCCCTACCAAGATTGTTCAAATTATAGTGCTGAAGCTAAAAATGCCCCCGCACAGGGGCCCTTTAGTTTTACATGGGCTTATATAGGGAAAATCTTGAAAACTCTTCTTCTCTGAATCACAAGGCCCAGGTCTTTGATATTTGGTATGAAGCTTCATCTAGTGGACCCCTACCAAGATTGTTCAAATTATAGTGCTGGGGCCAAAAATGCCCCCGCACGGGGGCCCTTTGGTTTTACATGGGCTTATATAGGGAAAATCTTTAAAAAATCTTCTTCTCTGAAACCGCAAGGCCCAGGTCTTTGATATTTGGTATGAAGCTTTATCTAGTGGACCCCTACCAAGATTGTTCAAATTATAGTGCTGAAGCTAAAAATGCCCCCGCACAGGGGCCCTTTAGTTTTACATGGGCTTATATAGGGAAAATCTTGAAAAATCTTCTTCTCTGAAACTGCTAGGCCCAGGTCTTTGATATTTGGTATGAAGCTTCATCAAGTGGACCCCTACCAAGATTGTTCAAATTATAGTGCTTGGGCCAAAAATGCCCCCGCACGGAGTCCCTTTGGTTTTACATAGGCTTATATAGGGAAAATCTTTAAAAATCTTCTTGTCTGAAACTGCAAGGCCCAGGTCTTTGATATTTGGTATGAAGCGTCATCTAGTGGACCCCTACCAAGATTGTTCAAATTATAGTGCTGGAGCTAAAAATGCCCCCCGCACGGGGGCCCTTTGGTTTTACATGGGCTTATATAGGGAAAATCTTGAAAAATCTTCTTCTCTGAAACCTCAAGACCCAGGTCTTTGATATTTGGTATGAAGCTTCATCTAGTAGACCCCTACCAAGATTGTTCAAATTATAGTGCTGGGGCCAAAAATGCCCATGCACCAGGGCCCTTTTGTTTTACATAGGCTTATATAGGGAAAATCTTTAAAAATCTTCTTCTCTGAAACTACAAGACCCAGGTCTTTGATATTTGGTATGAAGCTTCATCTTGTGGACCTCTACCAAGATTGTTCAAATTATAGCCCTGGGGCCAAAAATGCCCCCGCTCCGGGGCCCTTTGGTTTTACATAGACTTATATAGGGAAAATCTTGAAAAATCTTTTTCTCTGAAACCACAAGGCTTAGGTCTTCGATATTTGTTATGACGCTTCAGCTAGTTGACCTCTATAAAGATTGTTCAAATTATAGCCCTGAGACCAAAAATGCCCCCGCCATGTGGCCCTTTGGTTTTACATAGACTTATATAGGGAAAATCATCTTCTCTGAAACACAAGGCTTAGGTCTTTAATATTTGTTATGAAGCTTCAGCTAGTGGACCTCTACCAAGATTGTTCAAATTATAGCACTGGGGCCAAAAATGCCCCCGCTCCGGGGCCCTTTGGTTTTACATAGACTTATATAGGGAAAATCTTGTTTTACTTAGACCTCTATATGCAGGGTAAACCTTTAAATTATTTTTCTCTGAAACCAGAAAGCCCAGGTCTTTCATATTTTATATGAAGCTTCATCTTGTGGACCTCTACCAAGATTGTTCAAATTTTAGCCCTGGGGCCAAAATTGACCCTGCCCGGGGCCCACTTGTTATGCTTTGGATCAGGTGAGCGAACCAGGGCCCTCTGGGCCCTCTTGTATAAAAATATCACGAGCGAGTTCTACTTTCAAGTCAAGGTCACTGTGGCTATTTTTCGAAAAACATTGTCATCTCTCTAGCGCCAACATTTCTTTACTGATTTCAATATAACTTCACACAAATGTTCCTTATGATAATATCTCGAGCGAGTTTTCGACTTTCAAGGTCATGACCTAAAGGTCAAGGTCACTCTGGCTATTTTTAGAAAAACTTTGTCATCGCTCTATCGCCTACATTTCTTCACCAATTTCAATAAAACTTCACACAAATGTTCCTTACAAAAATATCTCGAGCGAGTTCGACTTTCAGGGTCATGGTCTCAAGGTCAAGGTCACTGTGGTTATTTTTAGTAAAACTTCGTCATCCCTCTAGCGCCTACATTTCTTTACTGATTTCAATATTACTTCACACAAATGTTCCTTATGACAATATCTCGAGCGAGTTTGACTATCAAGGTCATGACCTCAAGGTCAAGGTCACTGTGGCTTTTTTTGAAAAACTTTTTTTAGCGCACTAGCGCCTACATTTTTTCCCCAATTTCAATATTACTTCACACAAATGTTCCTTATAAAAATATCTTGAGCGAGTTCGACTTTCAAGGTCATGGCCTCCAGGTCAAGGTCACTCTGGCTATTGTTAGAAAAACTTTGTCATTGCTCTAGCGCCTACATTGCTTCACTGATTTCAATATAACTTCACACAAATGTTCCTTATGACAATATCTCGAGCGAGTTCGACTTTCAAGGTCATGACCTCAAGGTCAAGGTCACTGCAGCTATTTTTAGAAAAACTTTGTCATCGCACTAGCGCCTACCTTTTTTCACCAATTTCAACATAACTTCACACAAATGTTCCGTATAAAAATATCTTGAGCGAGTTCGACTTACAAGGTCATAGCCTCAAGGTCAAGGTCACTGTGGCTATTTTTAGAAAAACTTTGTCATCGCTCTAGCGCCTACATTTCTTCACTGATTTCAATATAACTTCACACAAATGCTCCTTATGACAATATCTCGAGCGAGTTCGACTTTCAAGGTCATGACCTCAAGGTCAAGGTCAATGTGGCTATTCTTAGAAAAAACTTTCAACGCACTATTGCCTACAATTTTTCACCAATTTCAATATTACTTCACACAAATATTTCTTACAAAAATATCTGGAGCGAGTTCGACTTTCAGGGTCATGGCCTCAAGGTCAATATCACTGTGGATATTTTTAGAAAAACTTTGTCATCGCACTGGCGCTTACATTTCTTCACTGATTTCAATATAACTTCACGCAAATGTTCCTTATGACAATATCAACGAGTTCCACTTTCAAGGTCAAGGTCACTGTGGCTATTTTTAGAAAAAACTTTGTCATCGCTCTAGCGCTTACATTTCTTCACCGATTTCAATATAACTTCACACAAATGTTCCTTATGGCAATATCTCGGGCGATTTGGACTTTTAAGGTCAAGGTCACTGTGGCTATTTTTAGAAAAAACATTGTCATCGCTCTAGCGACTACATTTCTTCACTGATTTCAATATAACTTCAAACAAATGTTCCTTATGACAATACCTCGAACGAGTTCGACTTTCAAGGTCAAGGTCACTGTGGCTATTTTTAGAAACACTTTGTCATTGCTCTAGCGCTTGCATTTTTTCACCAATTTCAATATAACTTAACACAAATGTTCCTTATGACAATATATCTAGCGAGTCCCACTTTCAAGGTCAAGGTCACTGTGGCTATTTTTAGAAAAACTTTGTTATCGCTCTAGCACTTACATTTCTTCACCGGTTTTAATATAACTTCACACAAATGTTCCTTATGATAATATCTCAAGCGATTTTGACTTTCAAGGTTAAGGTCACTGTGGTTATTTTTAGCTCACCTGACCGAAGGTCATGGTGAGCTTTTGTGACCGTAAGATGTCCGGCGTCGTCGTGCGTCGTCCGTCGTCCGTCGTCCGTCGTGCGTAAACTTTTTCTTGTGAACAAACTAGAGGCCACAGTTTTGGTCCAATCATCATCAAACTTGCTCAGAATGATCATCATGACAATATCTCGGTCAAGTTCGAATATGGGTCATGTCGGGTGAAAAAGTAGGTCAGTAGGTCAAATCATAGAAAAACCTTGTGAACACTCTAGAGGGCACAGTTTTGGTCCAATCATCATCAAACTTGCTCAGAATGATCATTGTGACAATATTTTAGTGAAGTTTGAATATGGATCATGTCGGCTTAAAAAGTAGGTCAGCGGGTCAAATCATAGAAAAACCTTGTGAACACCCTAGAGGCCACAATTTTGGTCCAATCATAATCAAACTTGCTCAGAATGATCATCATGACAATATCTTGGTCAAGTTCGAATATGGGTCATGTCCGGTCAAAAAGTAGGTCAGTAGGTCAAATCATAGAAAAACCTTGTGAACACTCTGAAGGCCACTGTTTTGGTCCAATTATCATGAAACTTGCTCAGAATGACCATTGTGACAATATTTCAGTCCAGTTCGAATATGGGTCATATCGGGTTAAAAAGTAGGTCAGCGGGTCAAATCATATAAAAACCTTGTGAACACCCTAGGGGCCACAATTTTGGTCCAATCTTAATCAAACTTGCTCAGAATGATCATCATGACAATATCTCGGTCAAGTTTGAATATGGGTCAAATGGTTCCGGTCCGTTGCACATCTAGGTCACAGGAGCCAAAAACAGATTTTTTTCACCAAAAACTTAAAAAATCTTCTTCTCTGAAACCACAAGGCCCAGGTCTTTGTTATTTGGTATGAAGCTTCATCTAGTGGACCCCTACCAAGATTGTTCAAATTATAGTGCTGGGGCCAAAAATGCCCCCGCACGGGGGCCCTTTGGTTTTACATAGGCTTATATAGGGAAAATCTTTAAAAATCTTCTTCTCTGAAACCACAAGGCCCAGGACTTTGATATTTGGTATGAAGCTTCATCTAGTGGACCCCTACCAAGATTGTTCAAATTTGAGTGCTGGGACGAAAAATGCCCCCGCCACGGGGCCCTTTGGTTTTACATTGGCTTATATAGGGAAAATCTTTAAAAATCTTCTTCTCTGAAACCACAAGGCCCAGGTCTTTGATATTTGGTATGAAGCTTCATCTAGTGGACCCCTACCAAGATTGTTCAAATTATAGTGCTGGGGCCAAAAATGCCCCCGCCCCAGGGCCCTTTGGTTTTACATAGGCTTATATAGGGAAAATCTTCAAAAATCTTCTACTCTGAAACCACAAGGCCCAGGACTTTGATATTTGGTATGAAGCTTCATCTAGTGGACCCCTACCAAGATTGTTCAAATTATAGTGCTGGGACAAAAAATGCCCCCGCCACGGGGCCCTTTGGTTTTACATTGGCTTATATAGGGAAAATCTTTAAAAATCTTCTTCTCTGAAACCACAAGGCCCAGGTCTTTGATATTTGGTATGAAGCTTCATCTAGTTGACCCCTACCAAGATTGTTCAAATTACAGTGCTGGGGCCAAAAATGCCCCCGCCCCGGGGCCCTTTGGTTTTACATAGGCTTATATAGGGAAAATCTTAAAAAATCTTCTTCTCTGAAACCACAAGGCCCAGGTCTTTGATATTTGGTATGAAGCTTCATCTAGTGGACCCCTACCAAGATTGTTCAAATTTTAGTGCTGGGACAAAAAATGCCCCCGCCACGGGGCCCTTTGGTTTTACATGGGCTTATATAGGGAAAATCTTTAAAAATTTTCTTTTCTGAAACCACAAGGCCCAGGACTTTGATATTTGGTATGAAGCTTCATCTAGTGGACCCCTACCAAGATTGTTCAAATTTTAGTGCTGGGACAAAAATGCCCCCGCCACGGGGCCCTTTGCTTTTACATTGGCTTATATAGGGAAAATTTTTAAAAATCTTCTTCTCTGAAACCACAAGGCCCAGGTCTTATATATTTGGTATGAAGCTTCATCTAGTGGACCCCTACCAAGATTGTTCAAATTATAGTGCTGGGGCCAAAAATGCCCCCGCCACGGGGCCCTTTGGTTTTACATAGGCTTATATAGGGAAAATCTTTAAAAATTTTCTTCTCTAAAACCACAAGGCCCAGGACTTTGATATTTGGTATGAAGCTTCATCTAGTGGACCCCTACCAAGATTGTTCCAATTTTAGTGCTGGGGCCAAAAATGCCCCTGCCCCGGGGCCCTTTGGTTTTACATAGGCTTATATAGGGAAAATCTTTAAAAATCTTCTTCTCTGAAACCACAAGGCCCAGGACTTTGATATTTGGTATGAAGCTTCGTCTAGTGGACCCCTACCAAGATTGTTCAAATTATAGTGCTGGGACAAAAAATCCCCCCCTGCCACGGGGCCCTTTGGTTTTACATAGGCTTATATAGGGAAAATCTTTAAAAATCTTCTTCTCTGAAACCACAAGGCCCAGAACTTTGATATTTGGTATGAAGCTTCATCTAGTGGACCCCTACCAAGATTGTTCAAACTATAGTGCTGGGGCAAAAAATGCCCCTGTCCCGGGGCCCTTTGATTTTACATAGGCTTATATAGGCAAAATCTTTAAAAATCTTCTTCTCTGAAACCGCTAGGCCCAGGTCTTTGATATTTGATGTGTAGCTTCATCTAGTGGACCTTTGACAAGATTGTTCAAATTTTAGCCTTTGTTGATGTTTGGTATGAAGCTTCACCTTTAAGACCTCCCTCAACATTATGTACATTAAAGCCCTGGGGCCAATAATGGCCCTCTCTGGGGCCCACTTGTTACACTATGGATCAGGTGAGCGATCCAGGGCCATCATGGCCCTCTTGTTAGAAAAACTTTGTCATCGCTCTAGCACCTACATTTATCGATGGATTTTAATAGATCTTCACACAAATGTTTCTTATGATGATATCTCGAGTTGCTTTGACTTTCAAGGTCATGACCTCAAGGTCAAGGTCACTGTGGCTTTTTTTTAGAAAAACTTTGTCAACGCTCTACCGCCTAAATTTATTTACAGATTTTAATATAACTTCACACAAGAGATGCTTATGATAATACCTTGAGCAAGATAAACTTTTGCGGTCAAGGTCACTATGGCTAGTTTTAGAGAAACATTGTCATCACTCAAGAACCTACATTTATTGATGGATTTCAAACAAACTTTACACAAATGTTGCATATGATAATATCTCAAGCAAGTTAGGCTTTTTCCAGTTCAGTGTTTGTCTTGTGCGAGGTGATTTGTATCGCATGCGATGCCTTGTTGTAACTTATGATATGACACATTCCAAGACACAGACTTTGGGTCCCTCCGGACACCCCCGGGCCATTCTAGAGGATGGGTACACGCCATATCGACAAAGATATATGGCGGGGGCATCTGTGTACTTTGGACACATGTCTAGTTGATAACTTTATTGCCCTAATCCAACTAAGACCCCCCAAAGGCGAGCTATGTTGTCTTTTGACAACTATTGTTGACATTGTCATCAGCATCATCGTCACTTAGTTTTCAACGGATCTTCCTTGAACTAACATAAAAGTAAGTTATGGATAAAGGCTTGAATGTGTTGGCAAACCAACATTGTTGGCACACTACTCATAGAGTTAAGTCCCCTTCTTTGCTAAAATGCCTATTTTGTACCTTGGCATCACCATAAGTCCTTTGGTTTTGATTATGTCTTCCTGAAACTAGCATATAAGTAAGTTGGGAATGAAAGTTCGAATGAGTTTGAAAACTGGTGATGTCTGTCTGTCTCTCATAGAGTTACATCCCCTTGAATACTGAAAATACCTGTTTTGACCCTGTCATTAGCATAAATCCTTCGGTAAAGAGAGGAACTTCCCAAAACTTTGAATTTGTTATCTAAGGTGAGCCATATAGGACCATCATGGTCCTCTTGTCTTCATTTTTGTCGCACCTGCTTTAGCAGGAAGACATAGGCGTGCAAGTTTCCGTCCGTCCGTCCGTCCGTTCGTCCGTCCGTTCGTCCGTTCGTCCGTCCGTCCGTCAACATTTTACACTGGATGTCTTGTCATCGCAACTCCTCCTACACTTTTAGACCGCTCATTTGGAAACTTTGCATGTGCTTTTGCCATGGTATGAGGATGCGCATGTGGTTTGGACTTAATCTTCGAATCAATTTTTGTCACTTTTTCCATATTGTGAACTTAGTCATTTTTAGGTATGCGATACGTACCTCTTGTCATCGCAACTCCTCTTGCAGTTTTATACCGATCATTTTGAAACTTTGCATGTGCTTTCACCATGCTATGAGGATGTGCATGTGGTTTCGACATAATTTTCAGAATATTTTTTTCCGCTTTTTGCCCATTATGAACTTAGCCATTTTTAAGCTTCATTTGATATACGATAGGTACCTCTTGTCATCGCAACTCCTCCTACAGTTTCATACCGATTATTTTGAAACTTTGTGTGTGATTTTACCATGCTATGAGGATGCGCATGTGGTTTGGACTTTATCTTCGGATAAATTTTTGTCACTTTTTCCACATTGTGAACTTAGTCATTTTTAACCTTCGATTGATATATGATAGGTACCTCTTGTCATCGCAACTCCTCTTGCAGTTTTATACCGATCATTTTGAAACTTTGCGTGTGCTTTCGCTATGGTATGAGGATGCGCATGTGGTTTGGACTTTATCGTCGGATCATTTTTTTTCACTTTTTCCACATTGTGAACTTAGTCATTTTTAACCTTCAATTGATATATGATAGGTACCTCTTGTCATCGCAACTCCTCTTGCAGTTTTATACCGATCATTTTGAAACTTTGCGTGTGCTTTCGCCATGGTATGAGGTTGTGCATATGATTTCGACATAATTCTCAGAATATTTTTTTTTCACTTTTGCACATTGTGAACTTAGCCAACTTTAAGCTTTAGTTGATATACAGTAGGTACCTCTTGTCATCGCAACTTCTCTTACAGTTTTATATTGATCATTTTAAAACTTTGTGTGTGTTTTTACCTATGGTATGAGGATGTGCATGTGGTTTTCACTTTATCTTGGGATCAATTTTTATCACTTTTTCCACATTGTGAACTTAGTCAGTTTTTTACCTCACATATATAGGCTATGGATTCTTCTCGAAGCCCTATACTCATTTCTTCTGCCTTAAATAAACTTTCTTTTTTTTGTGTGGGGCAGGTGGGGAGCAGGTGCGACATCAACTTCACCGAAGTTGAATTTCTGGTTGAATAATCTCCCTGATCCATATTTTTCAACATTCCGTTTCCGGGGCATAGCTCCGCGTTCATTTGAAATATTTTAGTGATACCAGGTTGGATTATAGAACGGGTTAGTGTGGAGTGTCACATGCAAGAGTGACAGCTCTGCTTTTCTTCGTTTTTTGAATTATCTCCCCTGATCCATATTTTTACTTCATATTCGTTTCGGGAGCATAACTCTGCAACTGTTGGAAAACCTGGTTTTCATAGAATTTACACGTTTTTAGCTCAACTGTCACGTAGTGACAAGGTGAGCTTTTGTGATCACTTTTCGTCCGTCGTCAGTGCGTGCGTGTGTGCGTGCGTAAACTTTTTCTTCAAATGACATCTCCTAAACCACTGCTTCGATTTTGACCAAACTTCACAGGAATGATCCTTAGGTGGTCCCCTTTCAAAGTTGTTCAAATGGTTCCGGTCCATTGCACATCTAGGTCACAGGAGCTAAAAATAGATTTTTAAACGAAAACTTTAAAAATCTTCTTCTCTGAAACCGCAAGGCCCAGGTCTTCGATATTTGGAATGAAGCTTCATCTAGTGGACCTCTACCAAGATTGTTCAAATTATAGCCCTGGGGGCCAAAATGCCCCCGCCCCGGGGGCCTTTGGTTTTAAAATGGGCTTATATAGGGAAAATCATTAAAAACTCTTCTTCTCTGAAACCACAAGGCCCAGGTCTTTAATATTTGGTGTGAAGCTTTACCTGGTGGACCTCTACTAAGATTGTTCAAATTATAGCCTTGGAGCCAAAAATGGCCCCGCCCCGGGGGCCTTAGGTTTTACATAGGCTTATACAGGGAAAATCTTTAAAAATCTTCTACTCTGAAACCGCAAGGCCCAGATCGTTGATATTTGGTGTGAAGCTTCATCTAGTGGACCTCTTTCAAGATTGTTCAAATTATAGCCCTGGGGGCCAAAATGCCCCCGCCCGGGGGCCTATGGTTTTACATAGGCTTATATAGGGAAAATCATTAAAAAATCTTCTTCTCTGTAACCACAAGGCCCAGGTCTTTAATATTTAGTGTGAAGCTTTACCTGGTGGACCTCTACTAAGATTGTTCAAATTATAGCCTTGGGGCCAAAAATGCCCCCGCCCCGGGGGCCTTTGGTTTTACATAGGCTTATACAGGGAAAATCTTTAAAAATCTTCCTCTCTGAAACCGCAAGGCACAGATCTTTGATATTTGGTGTGAAGCTTCATCTAAAGGACCTCTTTCAAGATTGTTCAAATTATAGCCCTGGGGGCCAAAATGCCCCCGCCCGGGGGGTATGGTTTTACATAGGCTTATATAGGGAAAATCATTAAAAAATCTTCTTCTCTGAAACCACAAGGTCCAGGTCTTTTATATTTGGTGTGAAGCTTAACCTAGTCGACCTCTACTAAGACTGTTCAAATTATAGCCTTAGGGCCAAAAATGCCCCCGCCCCGGGGGCCTTTGGTTTTACATAGGTTTATAAAGGGAAAATCTTTAAAAATCTTCTTCTCTGAAACCGCAAGGGCCAGATCTTTGATATTTGGTGTGAAGCTTCATCTAGTCGACCTCAACCAAGATTGCTCAAATTATAGCACTGGGGCCAAAATGCCCCCGCCCAGGGGGCCTATGGTTGTACATAGGCTTATATAGAGAAAATCATTAAAATCTTATTCTCTGAAACCACAAGGCCCACGTCTTTCATTTTTTGTGTGAAGCTTAACCTGGTGGACCTCTACAAAGATTGTTCAAATTATAGCCTTGGGGCCAAAAATTCCCCCGCCCCGGGGGCCTTTAGTTTTACATAGGCTAAGACAGGGAAAATCTTTAAAAATCCTCTTCTCTGAAACCGCAAGGCCCAGATCTTTGATATTTGGTGTGAAATTTCATCTAGTGGACCTCTACCAAGATTGTTCAAATTATAGCCCTGGGGGCCAAAGTGCCCCCGCCCCGGGGGCCTATGGTTTTACATAGGCTTATATAGGGAAAATCATTAAAAAATCTTCTTCTCTGAAACCACAAGGCCCAGGTCTTTAATATTTTGTTTGAAGCTTTACCTGGTGGACCTTTACTAAGGTTGTTCAAATAATAGCCTTGGGGCCAAAAAGGCCCCCGGGACGGGGGCCTTTGGTTTTACATAGACTTATACAGGGAAAATCTTTAAAAATCTTCTTCTCTGAAACCGCAAGGCCCAGCTCTTTGGTATTTGGTAAGAAACATCATCTAGTAGGCCTCTTTCACGATTGTTCAAATTATAGCCCTGGTGCCAAAAATGCCCCCACCCCGGGACCCTTTGGTTTTTCATAGGCTTATATAGGGAAAACCTTTAAAAATCTTCTTGTCTGAAACCAGAAGGCCCAGGTCTTTGATATTTGGTATGTGGCTTCATCTAGTGGACCATTACCAAGTTTGTTCAAATTGGCCTAGAATGTACTGGAGACACTAATTGTCAGGTGAGCGATTCAGGACCCTCTGGGCCATCTTGTTTTGTACAATACTATTTTACTGTTTATACCGGATCCCAAAATTATTTCATCCACAGAAACATTTATACATTATACATGTATAGAATTTAATTTAGGTCGTAGTACCAAAGCGTTAATCCAAAATAGGTAATCCATAGACAAATGGCAAATATCAATGTTTTAGATCAACAGACATGGACTCCAGAAGAGTTTAATCAGGCGTCCGAGGATAGTAAGCATTACTTTGTAAGCAAGCTTCGCCCACCATGCCTATCAACCTGAACGAAGAAAAGGAGTAAATGCCGAGAAGGGTATGTCCGAGATTTTGGAAGTCTTCCTATGGCTTTCCATTGGCAAACACATAAGAAATAATTCTGGAAATGGACACATTGTACGGATCAACAAGATCATGGTGCCTCTATGTAGTGTCGATATCAGTTTGGATTTTTGATACCCTTCCCAATGATCTGATGCTCATTTTACTGCATTATATACATGTATTTCTGGGGCCAGTTAAAACATTGATTATTTAATATGAAAAACATAGTAATAAGTATGCTAATATTTTCGCTGAAAAAAATGTGAGCAGCCTTTGCAAATGCAAAAGCTGCTCATTTTTTAAGCAAAAATAACACTATATCGGGTATTGTACTTGCTAGAACAGTTAACAATTTGACCACTTCCAAGCTTGTATAACCGCAATGACTTCAGCACCCAATTTTGTAAAATCATTCTTCGAAGATTGGGTACAACATAAATGTTATACAACAGTTTGCATGCATGGAAGTTTACCCAATCATGGTTGACAACTTTGCTTCCCTATTTAATTGCATGCCAGTGGGTCAGGCCTCAGATTCTATGACGGTTCCAGTGTAAAGGCTTACAGAGAATTAGAGCGATCTAATTCATTGTAACGTTGGTTGGTGCCTGATACTCTGTCTCTGGTTGGGTCCATCGGAGTCACTGTTGGTTTTCTTTTGCTCCAGCATTTCAGTGGTTTCTTGATGTCGAGTCCTCACCGTTGTTTCATCTCTGTGGTTGTTTGATTTTTTTTGTTCACGGAGATGTTGCACTGATGAGTTAGGAGACCTTCATGTGGACTGAACAAATTAATTGTCTAAATCGCGAGGGAAGTATGGGCGAGGATTGTGGCCACGTTAAATCGATTTAAGCCCCCGGATGGAATTCGTTTCCGCTGACGGTTTCAAGGTGGTTCTTCTGTCACGGTTTATTTTTGTTATGGTTTGTCTTTGGGTGTTTGTATCGCTTATATTTTTTTTACTTTGGAAAGCCTATTGGTCATTTTGGGGGGAAGGAACTGTCCTTTTGGCTTTCCGCTGTTGATGTTTCGATTGGGATCTGTTGTTTCTTGTTTGTGTTTCTTTCCCTTTGATGTCTCTGATGGGAGCTGTGGGTTAATTGTATCGATTCCTTATCATTGCCTCCACTTCTATTTTGTAAAGCTAACGATGCTTTGAACAACTAGCCCCAGGTTGTTTACCCTTATCCTGCTATCAGCCAATCAAATGGCTTGAAAGAGTGTTTAGACCGCAATCAGGCATTCTAGTAACCTAATAAAGGGGGTCGAATTACTGCACGCTATAATCGGTAGTGACCTATAATACCTTCTACTGATCTATAATACGTCTAGTGACCGTTTATAGACCGGACCTACTTTTCAGGTCACTAATTTACAAGTGTAAACAATAAGATGCAACCTTTTATACATGAGAAAACCATGAGACTGCAATTTCAAATCTTTGCAATATTTATTTGAACAGATTTTCAGAAATTTCAGCTAAATTATTACCTTCTTGGCCTTTCCTGGTTTGAATGGCCCGTTGGAATAAATGCACACTGCAACTGCAGTTGCGTCTCAACCTCGAACACATTTTTAAAGCTAAAATAAATTATTTATTTGCAGATATCCATACAGAATGTAAAGCTCTGAGAAACTTTTATTTGAGCTTCCATGTTGTTTCCTTGTGGCGTGGTGACGTCAGAAACTTTGCACTCGTTGACGTCACGTTATAATACGTGTGTGTGACATGGCACTGAATGTCGTTCAACATGCCATACTGTCTGCTGACTTTTTTGTTTAAATGCTTGTGGTATAAACTAAATACACGATTAGTGTCTTTATTAATAAAATATAATTGATTCACCGCAACAATTTTATAGGGCTCACAGGTTATATTCTATTATTAAGGACACTTACCGGCCCCGATAGCTCAATTGGTAGAGTGTCCGCTCCGGGGAACGGGAGGGGAGCGGAACGGGAGGTCACAGTTTCGATCCCGGGCCACGACATACCAAAGTCGTTAAAAATGGTACTAGCTGCTCCTCGCTTGGCACTCAGATTTACGGGGTAGAGCTAGGACTGGTCGACCCAGTGTCAGGATAATGTGACTGGGTGTGGTATCATGTAATGTGTCTGGGACATGATACTTCAGTGAGGCAGCACTATAAAAGTGAGCATTGAGCTTCATGCCGCAACCAGACACCGTCGTGATATGACTGAAAGATTGTTGAAAGCGACGTTAAACACGAATTCACACACGCATTAAAGACACTAACCATGTATTTACTATATTCATTCAATTAACAAACTGTATGACAAACATTGTAGATCCTGATCAGATGGCTTCTGGATCTACCCTGTTTGCAAAGGAAGGGGTTTTCATGGTGAGCAGGATGAAGATTAACACAGTCAAGGTTTTATCTTTTCAGTGGTTGTAAGGAAAAGCGACAGAGGTAAAGGCTATGGAAGGAAAGTAATGGAGGAAACTGAAGAATTTGCTGCAAGGTAATCCATTACGATAACATGTCCCTTTGACATACATGTGTACCGTAAAGAAAACCTAAAAATTCAGACACCTTGAGGAATGACGATTGTCATAATTCTTAAAAACCTTTAACAAATTTGTTTCACGACCCAGGAAGGAGTCCAAAATTTGCAAACAGCATGGCAAACATGAAGCTTCATCTAGTGGACCTCTACGACGATTGTTCAAAATATAGTTCTAGGGCTAAAAATGCCCCCACGCTTGGGCCCACTTGTGTCACATAGGTTTGATATTTGGTATGAAGCTTCATCTAGTGGACCTCTTCCAATTTTGTTCAAATTATTGCCCTTGGGCCATAAATGCCCCCCGCGCTAAGGCCCACCATCTTTACCTAGACTTATAAAGGGAAAACCATTAAAAATCTTCTCGTCTGAAACCAGAAGGCCCAGGTCTTTGATATTTGGTATGAAGCTTCATCTAGTGAACCTCTACGAAGATTGTTCAAAATATAGTCCTGGGGCCAAAAATGCCCCCGCGCCGGGGCCCGCTGGTTACACGTAGGGGTATATAGGGTGAACCTTTAAAATTTTTCTTGTCTGAAACAAGAAGGCCCAGGTCTTTGATATTTGGCATGGAGCTTCATCTAATGGACCTCTACCGAGATTGTTCAAATAATAGCCTTAGGGCCAAAATTGTCCCTGTGCCAGGACTCACTAGTTTTACATAGGCAGTTGAATAAAGAAAATTATTCTGATATCGAGGCCCCGTTTTTGGATTTACATCTATCTATTGTAGATGGGTTTGTTTCTTGTAAAATTTATGATAAACGCGATGATTTTAATTTTGAGATTGTAAACTTTCCTATTTTGGATCGTGATGTTCCATGTGCGCCATCCTATGGCGTTTATATTTCACAATTAATTCCATTTGACAGAGTGTGTTGTCATGTAACTGACACTCGTAATAAATTGTTGACGGCCAAACTTCTTATTCAGGGTTATCAGTACCATAAACAATGCAAAGCCTTTTCCAAATTTTATAGACACCATTCTGATTTATTTTTAAAATTCAATACTGGACTTCAATCTATTCTGCAACAAGGTCTATCGGAACCTGAATTTTATGGGGGCTTAGTATATAAATTTAGAAAACAAAGGTATTCTGCTATATGACCTTACCAAATGCGCACAAGAAATATTTTAAACCATTCTCAAACCTCTGAAAAAGACATACTCTATGCTATTCTTCCGTATATTTCCTTTAAATTCTGGTGATTGGCGATAAAAAAATCAGACACATTTTGCTTTTAAAACTGTTTAAAAATGATCAAATTATAGCGATAAAAACCGAAGCTTTTTACCCCCACAAAATGAGATAAATGGCGGGAAAGATAACCGTTCTTTTTACTGAAGAGTTCCCTGCCGACTGTCCTCATCGTGTGTCTGAAAAATAGTTTTTGACCTATATTTCTGTAGTATATGAAAAAGCTTAAAACTTTACAGATGTACTGGGCACTAAAGGTTGACTACTGTGACCAAGGACATAAACATTCACCATGCTGAGCTAACGACTCACGAAGAGGGTGGACGCAACATTAAACACAAAATCAACATCATCAATTCACCATGCTGAATATTTCAGTATGCAACAGCCCTTGCCAATCTTCAGACTTTTGTGTTCATGATTTTGATTTTTACAATGCATTCAGAAAACAAATATTGATCCTATCTGCTGGTTTCCCAGAAGCTGGCTGGTTTGGATCTATACTACATGTACTTTAAAAAGGGATAAAAACATGGTGAGGGTTAAGTTTTGGCTTTGGTGTATCTGAAAACTTGTTTGTTTTTGCCTGTAGTTTCTGTACCAGAGATATAGATCACAGATGTGTCAAGGCTGTCCTATTTGTGAGGTTGTCTGCTCTAGAAACAACTGAAAATGCATGTTATTGGCCTGCAGTGGTGGGGTACCATGCTGTGTTTGCAATGGTTTTATTTGAATCAGGAGAAGGGAAAGAATGTTCCAAGAAAATATTTCATAATCTATCTTCATACCAAAAATTTGCCGGATCCAAAAATGGAATCTGTAAGTCTTAGCCCCATCAGCTTTTCCCTAGGTCTGCTGAATAAATTGATTCTGCTACACCTATTTTTGACTGTCAACCAATCAAATTTTTTGATGTAATTTATTCCAATAAATTCACCAACTGAATGACAAACATTGAGAGTCAAGATCCCCGATGGCTTCTCCAGAGGCCATTCTGATCATGATCTGGATTTACAGTGCAAAGGTAGAGCATATCCTATTTCATCAGGACAAGGGTTAATCCATTTTCAGCTGAAACAGAATCTGCCACTTTTATACAGCAGGAGTCCATTTAAAGATGATGTGTATCCGGTTGAATTATTTTTAGCCTGTAATGTAATGACGAGGTGAGCTTTTGGGGTCACTTTTCGTCCGTCGTTTGTCCGTGCGTGCTAAAACAATTTCTTCAAACAACATCTCCTCCTAAACCACTGATCGGATTTTGACCAAACTTCACAGGAATGATCCTTAGGCGGTTCCCTTTCAAAGTTGTTCAAATGGTTCCGATCCGTTGCACATCAAGGTCATGGGAGCCAAAAATGGATTTTTTAATGAAAACTTAAAAAATCTTCTCTGAAACCGCAAGGCCCAGGCCTTTGATGTTTGGTATGTAGCTTCATCTAGTGGACCTCTGCCAAGATTGTTCAAATAATAGTATTGGGGCCAAAAATGCCACGGGGCCCTTTGTTTTTACAAAGACTTACATAGGGAAAAGCTTTAAAACTTTTCTTGTCTGAAACCAGAAGGCTCAGGTGTTTGATATTTGGTATGAAGCTTCGTCTAATGGGCCACTATCAAGATTGTTCAAATTATAGCCCAGGCGCCAAAAATGCCCCCGCCCGGGACCCCTTGGTTTTACATTGACTTATATAGGAAAAATCTAAAAAAATCTTCTCCTGAAACCGCAAGGCCCAGGTCTTTGAAATTTGATGTGTTGCTTCATCTATTGGACCTCTACTAAGATTGTTCAAATTATGGCCCTTGGGCCAAAAATGTCCCTGCCGGGGGCCCTTTGGTTTTTCATTGACTTACATAGATTAAACATTTAACAGTCGTCTTGTCTGAAACCAGAAGGCTCAGGTGTTTGATATTTGGTATGAAGCTTCGTCTTGTGGACGTCTATTAAAATTGTTCCAATAATACGGCTGGGGCCAAAAATGCTCCCGCCACGGGCCACTTTTTACATTGAATTATATATAGGAAAAATCTTTAAAACTCTTCTCCTCTGAAACCACAAGGCCCAGGTCTTTGATATTTGGTGCGTACCTTCATCTAGTGGACCTCTACCAAGATTGTTCCAATACATGTATAGCCCTTTCGCCAAAAATGCCCCTGACGTGTGGCCCTTTGGTTTTACTTTTTCTTTTATAGGAAAAATCTTAAAAAAATCTTCTTCTCTGAAACCCCAGGGCCCAGGTCTTTGATATTTGGTGTGAAGCTTCATTTAGTGGACCTCTATCAAGACTGTTCAAATTATAGCCCTGGAGCCAAAAATGCCCCCACCCATGGGCCCTTTGATTTTACATTTACTTATACAGGAAAAATCTTAAAAAATCTGCTCCTCTGAAACCGCAAAGCCCAGGTCTTTGATATTTAGTGTGTGGCTTCATGTAGTGATTTGTCAAATTATAACTCTGGGACCAAAATGCCCCCTGCCATGAAGCCCTTTGGTTTTACATTGACTTATATAGGGAAAACCGTTAAAAATCTTCTTTGTCTGAAACCAGAAGAGGCTTCGTCTTGTCGACTTCTATCAAGATTGTTCAAATTATAGCCCTGGGGCCAAAAATGCCCCTGCCCCGGGGCCCTTTAGTTTTACTTTGACTTATATAGGGAAAACCTTTAAAATCTACTTGTCTGAAATCAGAATGCTCAGTTCCTTGATATTTGGTTGGAAGCTTTGTCTAGTGGACCTAGACCAAGACTGTTCAAATTATAGCCCTGGGACCGAAAATGACCCTGCCCCAGGGCCCACAGGTTTAATTTAGATTTATATAAGGAAAACCTTTAAAAATCTTCTTGTTTGAAACCAGGAGGCTCAGGTCTTTGATATTTGGTATGAAGCTTCAGCTTTTAGACCTCCCTCAAGATAATGCAAATTATAGTTCTGGGGCATATAATGGCCCTCTCCAGGGCCCACTTGTTACACTATGGATCAGGTTAGCGATCCAGGGCCATCTTGCCCCTCTTGTTAGAATTCCTTTTTGGCATTATTAGGCTGAGGTTTTTACAGTGCATAGGTGGGAGTATTGCCTAATAAACCTTTGGACCTATATCTATCATCATACCAAATACAAACCAAATCCATCAAATAGTTAGGAAATTATGAGCTTTAAAAGTTAGTGACCTTGACCTTAAGGTTATAAGCATGTGTGGGCAAGTGCTAAATAAATTTTTGGACCTATATCTTATCATTATACCAGATATGAACCAAATCCATCTTATGGTTTGGAAAATATGCGCTCTTAGTTTCTAGCGAAAGACTGTGCACTGTACTGGTTAACCGCTTACGTACAAGCCTGCCCAGGAAAAGTTTAGAAAGGTAAACTGATTGGCTCATAAATGACCTAAATAGTGTTGACTTGGCCATTATTTGTTTGATTTAAGGTTTAAAGTCCCCGTCAACACTGTAAAAGTCATTTTGGAGACGTTGCTTCCAATTGTGTGGGATTTTTACCCGACACTGAGATGAAATGACATCTCAAGCCCTGTCGCCCAATGAAACCAATAGAGTTTATTAACATGGACAGTCCACCTCGCACCCCGGTTCCTGGGCAGGCTTAGATCCTCTAAGCAGTTTACCAGTACTAGTGTGCGGGCCGGATTCAGCTCTGCGTGGAAGCATCATGCAGCCCATATATTTCTTCAAGCCCCTATGGGCGGGGGCCGTGACTGGGCCATTAAACTCCAATACAAACAAAATATGAGCTCTAAAAACTTTAACATAAATAATTTCTAAGTCTGTGACCTTGACCTTGATGTCATGGGTGAAGCTACTGCTGAATTAAAGTTTGGACATATATCTATCATTATACCAAATATGTACCAATTTCGTTGTATGGTTTAAAAAATTATAGGCAGTAAAAAACTTAACGTTAAAATTTCAAGAAGACTTACATAAAGGTTCATGGCCTTGACCTTAAGGCCATATGCATGAGTGCAGGTATTTCTGAATAAAACTGTGGACATATATTTGTCATCATGCAAAACATGAACCAAGTCCATCATATGGTTTGGAAAATATGAGCTCATAAAAAACTAACATAAATGTGGAGGCTGGGGGTAGTGTAATAGCTCGTCCAGGCGAGCTAAAAAGTCAGTTAAACAGGCCTTGCCTTAGCATGGACAATTTGCCAGAGTACACGTTTGTCATAATTCTTAATAAAATACTTTACAAGAAGGCATTTAATAGAAATTGTTAGTGTACATGAACGTTTTGCAAATAGTGCCTGCAATGTTTTCTAAGATCTCCTTTCAGATTTCTCATCTAAAGTGTATTAATTTTTTCAGTAAAGGTTACAAGACAATGTATTTGACGACCCATGACAAGCAAGACTTCTATCAGCACCTGGGATACGAGTTCTGTTCTCCAGTTATTTGCTTTGATTCAGCTATAGTCCCTGAACATCTGGTAAAGTGCTTATTATTTGGACAGACAGACCTCACCAAATAGTGCAAATCCAAATCAGACGGCTCCAAAAGGAGCAGTTGATCAGGGTCTACACTGTTTGCCATTCTGTCTGCACTTCTTGGAAAGTAGAAGTAAAACAAAGATCAGGAATCGATACAATTAACCTACTCCATCCATCAAAGACACAAAATGGAAAGAAACACAAACATGAAGCGACCTGACCATAATGGAAACCTGAACAAAGGAAGGCCATAAGGACAGTTACTTTCCCACAAAATGGCCATATGGCCATCCAAAATAAAAAACACAAGTGATACACACAGTAAGTAACAAACAACAACATAAATAAACCGCCACAGAACAGCCTTGGAACGGTCAGTGGAAAGATTTCCACTGAGGGGCTTAAATCGATTTTACGTGGCCACAATCCTCACCCTTACTTCTGTTGCGATTTAGACAAATAATTTGTTCAGTCCGCATGAAGGCCTTCTAACTCATCAGTGCAACATCTCCGTGAACACAAATAATCAAAGAACCACAGGGGTGAGACAACGGTGAGGACTCGACAGCAAAAAACCACTGAAATGCTGGAGCAAAAGAAAACCAACAGTTATACTCCGATGGGCCCGACCAGAGACAGAGCATCAGGCACCAACCAACATTACCTTGAATTAGATCTCTCTAATTCTCAATAAGCCTTTATGTTGGAACCGTCATAGAATCTGAGGCCTGACCCATCGGCATGCAATTAAAGGGGGAAGCAAAGTTGCCAACCGTGATAGGGTTAACTACCATGCATGCAGTCTGTCGTATAACATCCATGTTGTACCCAATCTTTCTATATCGAAGAATGATTTTACGAAATTGGGTGCTGAAGTCATTGCAGTTATATATTTTTAGCTCACCTGTCACGTAGTGACAAGGTGAGCTTTTGGGATCACTTTTTGTGCGTCCGTGCGTGCGTGCGTGCGTCCGTGCGAGCGTCTGTAAACTTTTCTTCAAACGACATCTCCTCCTAAACCACTGATCGTATTTTGACCAAACTTCACAGGAATGATCCTTAGGTGGTCCCCTTTCAAAGTTGTTCAAATGGTTCCGGTCCGTTGCACATATAGGTCACAGTAGCCAAAAATAGATTTTTTTCACCGCAAACTTAAAAAATCTTCTTCTCTGAAACCGCAAGGCCCAGGTCTTTGATATTTGGTATGAAGCTTCATCTAGTGGACCTCTACCAAGATTGTTCAAATTATAGCCCTGGGACCAAAAATGCTCCCGCTCCGGGGCCCTTTGGTTTTACATAGACGTATATAGGGAAAATCTTGAAAAATCTTCTTCTTTGAAACCACAAGGCTTAGGTCTTCGATATTTGTTATGAAGCTTCAGCTAGTGGACCTCTATAAAGATTGTTCAAATTATAGCCCTGAGACCAAAAATGCCTCCGCCATGTGGCCCTTTGGTTTTACATAGACTTATATAGGGAAAATCTTGAAAAATCATCTTCTCTGAAACACAAGGCTTAGGTCTTTGATATTTGTTATGAAGCTTCAGCTAGTGGACCTCTACCAAGATTGTTCAAATTATAGCCCTGGGGCCAAAAATGCCCCTACTCCGGGGCCCTTTGGTTTAACATAGACTTATATAGGGAAAATCTTGTTTTACATAGACTTCTATATGCAGGGTAAACCTTTAAAATCTTCTTCTCTGAAACCAGAAAGCCCAGGTCTTTCATATTCGATATGAAGCTTCGTCTTGTGGACCTCTACCAAGATTGTTCAAATTATAGCCCTGGGGCCAAATTTGACCCTGCCCGGGGCCCACTTGTTATACATTGGATCAGGTGAGCGAACCAGGGCCCTCTGGGCCCTCTTGTTCTGAATTTATATACTAAGTCACCATAAAATTCGGGTTCCGATAGACCTTGTTGCAGAAGAGATTTAAGTCCAATATTGAATTTTGAAATTAAATCAGTGGCGTCTATAAAATTTTGAAAATGCTTTGCGTAGTTTATGGTACCAATAACCCTGATTAAGAAGTTTAGCCGTTAATGATTTATTACGAGTGTTGAAGTCAGATACATGACTACACACTCTTGCAAATTAAATTAATTGCGAAATATATACGCCATAGGATGGCGCACGAGGAACATCACCATCCAAAAAAGGAAAATTTACAATCTCAAAATCAAAGTCAAAGAAGTTTAGCCGTTAATAATTTATTACGAGTGTTGAAGTCAGATACATGACTACACACTCTAGCAAATCGAATTAATGGCGAAATATTAAAGCCATAGGATGGCGCACGAGGAACATCAACATCCAAAAAAAAAAAACAAAGGAAAATTCACACAATCTCAAAATCAAAGTCATCTCGTTTATCATAAATTTTGCACGAAACAAACCCATCTACAATAGATAGATGTAAATCCAAAAACTGAGCCTCGGTATCAGAAGAATTTGCTTTATTTAACTGAAGTTCTGGGGGTTGGACTCCTTGCTGGATTGTCAAAGACAATATGTTGAAATATTAGAAGAATTGCAGCAAGTCCTCAAGGTGTCCGAATGTTTAGGATTTTATGGTAATCAGAATTATCATTAATCTTTTTTGTAGTTAATGAAGCCTTCCACCTTGTATACAGCAGAAGTGTTGTTATGGCATTTAAGGGTGTCAGGTTCACTTGTTAAAAAACTTTCTTTAAGAAATGACTGAACTGTTTTCAAACAGTAAACACCACGATCAGATGTCATGGTCTTTGGATGTAGCATCTGATGATCAGTGGGCGGTGCTTATTTTCACTATATAGCATATAGTGTAATGTTAAAAAAGTCTTCTCTTCAAAAGTTTTTGTTGGATGTCATTTTAATATGGCATTAATGTTCCTTGGGTAGACCTCTGTCAGACTCCTTGAAGAAATTTTGATCCAATAAAAAATGGCCGCCATGGACGGGAATTTTTTCAATATAAAACATATAGCCGAATGTCAAAAAGATTTTCTTCTCTAAAGTACTTATTGGATTCCATTGTAGTGTGTCATAAATGTTCCTTGGGTAGACCTCTGTCAAATCCCTTGAAGAAATTTTGAACTGATAAAAAACATGGCCGCCATGGGCAGGGCTTATTTTCACTATATAACATATAGTGTTATGTTAAAAAGGTCTTCTCTTCTCCAAAAGTTTTTGTTGGATGTCATTGTAATATGGCTTGAATGTTCCTTGGGTAGACCTCTGTCAGATTCCTTGAAGAAATTTTGATCCAATAAAAAAATGGCCGCCATGGGCTTGCATATTTTCAGTATAAAACATATAGCCAAATGTCAAAAAGATTTTCTTCTCTAAAGTACTTATTTGATTCCATTGTAGTGTGTCATGAATGTTCCTTGGGTAGACCTCTGTCAAATTCCTTGAAGAAATTTTGAACTGATACAAAACATGGCCGCCATGGGCAGGGCTTATTTTCAATATAAAAATATAGCCTTATGTCAAAAAGATTTTCTTCTGCAAAAGCACCTGTTGGATTTCATTGTAATTTGGCATGAATGTTCCTTGTGTGAACCTCTGTTAGATTTCTTGTTTTGCATGAATGTTTCTGGGGTGGACCGCGATAAAATTCCTTGAAGAAATTTTGATCTTACAAAAAAACATGGCTGCCATGGGTGGGGCTTATTTTCACCATATAACATAATATAGTGAAATGTAAAAAAAAAAAATCTTCTCCAAAAGTACATGGTGGATTTCATTGTAATCTAGCATGAATGTTCCCAGAGTGGATCTCTGTCAGATTTCTTGAAGAAATTTTGGTTGGACACAAAAATGGCCACCACGCCCATGAACTCATAAGTGTCCACAGACTTATAACAGGAATAACTTTCTAAAATCTTTTTCTCTGAAATTCATAAGAGGCATAGCAAAGATATTTAGTATGTAGCAATGTGAATGGCCTGCTTAAGCCCTGTCTACTATTTCTCTTGTGTCCAAATTAGCCACACCCCGGGGCTCAATAGCTGCCATAAACTTATAATGAAAAACCTTAATCTGAAATTGCAATGCTGACAGCTTTTAATAGATATTTAGTATGTAGCAATGTCAAGTGATCACCTATTTATAAATCTTGCCGACCTTGCCTCTGGAGTCCAAACTGTCCATGTCCTGAGGCTCATTAGCTACCATGGACTTATAATGGGAAAACTTTTCAAGCAGATGGCATTTTGAAATATTTTTCTATTTTCTGGGAAAATAAAATTAACAGTTAAACAATTTGTTGTCTGCTGATGTAGCCTACAGACTCGTGAAGTTTAATTAAAAGGCTTGGACTTTTTTAGCCAGTGGAGCAACAGGCCCTCTTGGGCTTCTTGATTAGCTCACCGTCACATAGTGACGAGGTGAGCTTTAAGGATCACTTTTTGTCCGTCGTCCGCTGTGCGTGCGTAAACAATTTCTTCAAACGACATCTCCTCCTAAACCACTGATTGGGTTTTGACCAAACTTCACAGGAATGATCCTTACGTGGTCCCCTTTCAAATCTAGTCCATAGCACATCTAAGTCACAGGAGCCAAAAGTAGATTTTTTTCACTGAAACTTAAAAAATCTTCTCCTCTGAAACCACAATGCCCAGGTCTTTGATATTTGGTATGAAGCTTCATCTAGTGGACCCCTACCAAGATTGTTCAAATTATAGTGCTGGGGCAAAAATGTCCCTGCCCTGTGACCCTTTTGTTCTACATAGGCTTATATTGGGAAAATCTTTGAAAATCTTCTTCTCTGAAACCGCAAGGCCCAGGACTTTGATATTTGGTATGAAGCGTTATCTAATGGACCTCTGCTAAGATCGTTCAGATTACAGCCCTTGGCCAAAAAATGCCCCCGCTCCGGGACATTTGGTTTTACATAGACTTATATAGGGAAGATCTTTAAAAATCTTCTCTGAAACCACAAGGCCAAGGTCTTTGATATTTGGTATGAAGCTTCATCTAAAGGACCCCTACCAAGATCATTCAAATTATAGTGATGGGGCCAAAAATGCCCCCGCCCCGGGGCCCTTTGGTTTTACATAGGCTTATATAGGGATAATCTTAAAAAAACTTCTTCTCTGAATCTGAAAGGCCCAGGACTGATATTTGGTATGAAGCTTTATAATGGACCTCTACCAAGATTGTTCAAATTATAACCCTGGGGCCAAAAAATGACTCCGCTCTGGGGCCCTTTGGTTTTACATAGACTAATATAGAAAAAATCTTTAAAAATCTACTTCTCTGAAACTACAATGCCCAGGTCTTTGATATATGGTATGAAGCTTCATCTAGTGGACCTCTATCGACATTGTTCAAATTATAGCCCGGAGACCAAAAATGTCCCCGCTCCGGGTCCCTTTGGTTTTACGTAGGCTTATATAGGGAAAATCTTCGTCTGAAACCAGAAGGCCCAGGTATTTGATAGTTGGTATGAAGCCTAATCTAATGGACCTCTTCCAAGATTGTTCAAAGTATAGCCCTGGGACCAAAAATGACTCCGCTCCGGGGCCCTTTGGTTTTACGTAGACTAATATAGGGAAAATCTTTAAAAATCTTCTTCTCTGAAACCACAATGCCCAGGTCTTTGATATTTGGTATGAAGCTTCATCTGGTGGACCTCTATCGAGATTGTTCAGATTATAGCCTGGAGACTAAAAATGTCCCCGCTCCAGGGCCCTTTGGTTTTACATAGGCTTATATAGGGAAATTCTTTAAAAAACTTCGTCTGAAACCAGAAGGCCCAGGTATTTGATATTTGGTATGAAGCCTCATCTAATGGACCTCTACCAAGAGTGTTCAAATTATAGCCCTGGGGCCAAAAATGCCCCAGCTCCGGCACCCTTTTGTTTTACATAGACTAATAGAGGGAAAATCTTTTAAAATCTTCTTCTGTGAAACCACAAGGCCTAGATCTTTGATATTTGGTATGAAGCTTCATCTAGTTGACCTCTATCAAGATTGTTCAAATTGTAGCCCTGAAACCAAAAATTCACCCTCTGGAACCCTTTGGTTTTACATAGACTTATATAGGGAAAATCTAAAAAAATCTTCTTCTGTGAAACCACAAGGCCTATGTCTTTGATATTTGGTGTGAAATTTCATCTAGAGGACCTCTGTGAAGCTTGTGCAAATTATAGCACTGGGCCAAAAATGTTGCCGCCCCGCTCCAGAGCCCTTTAGTTTTACATAGACTTATAAAGGGAAATCTTTAAAAATCTTCTTCTCTGAAACTGCAAGGCCCAGGTCTTTGATATTTGGTATGGGGCTTCATCTAGTGTACCTCTACCAAGATTGTTCAAATTATAGCCCTGGGGCCACAAATAACCCCACCTCAGGGCCCTTTCGTTTTTAGCTCACCGTCACGTAGTGACGAGGTGAGCTTTTGGGATCACTTTTCGTCCGTCGTCCGTCCGTCCGTGCGTCCGTAAACAATTCTTTAAACGACATCTCCTCCTAAACCACTGATCGGATTTTGACCAAACTTCACAGGAATGATCCTTAGGTGGTCCCCTTTCAAAGTTGTTCAAATGGTTCCGGTCCGTTGCACATCTAGGTCATAGGAGCCAAAAACAGATTTTTTTCACCAAAAACTTAAAAAATCTTCTTCTCTGAAACCACAAGGCCCAGGTCTTTGATATTTGGTATGAAGCTTCATCTGGTGGACCCCTACCAAGATTGTTCAAATTATAGTGCTGGGGCCAAAAATGCCCCCGCTTCGGGGCCCTTTGGTTTTACATGGGCTTATATAGGGAAAATCTTTAAAAATCTTCTTCTCTGAAACCGTAAGGCCCAGGTCTTTGATATTTGGTATGAAGCTTCATCTAGTGGACCCCTACCAAGATTGTTCAAATTATAGAGCTGGAGCCAAAAATGCCCCCGCTCCGGGGCCCTTTGGTTTTACATGGGCTTATATAGGAAAAATCTTTAAAAATCTTCTTCTCTGACACCGTAAGGCTCAGGTCTTTGATATTTGGTATGAAGCTTCATCTAGTGGACCCCTACCAAGATTGTTCAAATTATAGTGCTGGAGCCAAAAATGCCCCCGCTCCGGGGCCCTTTGGTTTTACATGGGCTTATATAGGGAAAATCTTTAAAAATCTTCTTCTCTGAAACCGCAAGGCCCAGGTCTTTGATATTTGGTATGAAGCTTCATCTAGTGGACCCCTACCAAGATTGTTCAAATTATTGTGCTGGGGCCAAAAATGCCCCCGCTCCAAGGCCCTTTGGTTTTACATGGGCTTATATAGGGAAGAGCTTTAAAAATCTTCTTCTCTGAAACCTTTAGGCCCAGCCAGGTCTTTGATATTTGGTATGAAGCTTCATCTAGGGGACCCCTACCAAGATTGTTCAAATTATAGTGCTGGGGTCAAATATGCCCCCGCTCCGGGGCCCTTGTCCTTCTCCCCCCCCCCCCCCCCCCCCCCCCCCCCCCCCACACACACACACTCCGGGGCCCTTTGGTTTTAAATGGGCTTATATAGGGAAAATTTTAAAAATCTTCTTCTCTGAAACAACAAGACCCAGGTCTTTGCTATTTGGTATGAAGCTTCATCTAGTGGACCCCTACCAAGATTGTTCAAATTATAGTGCAAGGGCCAAAACTGCCCCCGACCTGGGGCCCTTTGGTTTTGCATAGACTTACATGTATATAGAGATATTCCTTAAAAATCTTCTTCTGAAACAGCAAGGCCATGGTCTTTGATATTTGGTGTGAAGCTTCCTCTAGTGGACCTCTATCAAGATGGTTTAAATTATAGCCCTGAGGCCAAAAATGCCCCCACCCTGGAGCCATTTGGTTTAATATAGGCTTATGCAGGGAATATCTTTAATAAAAATCTTCTTCTCTGAAACCGCAAGGCCCAGGTCTTTGATATTTGGTATGTAGCATATCTAGTGGACCTTTGCCAAGATTGTTCAAATTATAGCCTTTGTTGATATTTGGTATGAAGCTTCACGATTTTAGACGTCTCTGAACATTATGCACATTATAGCCCTGGGGTTAATAATGGCCCTCCCCGGGTCCCACTTGTTACTCTATGGATCAGGTGAGCGATCCAGGGCCATCATGGCCCTCTTGTGTTTTATATTAGGATCACTTTTTGTCTGTCATCCGTGCGTAAACAATTTCTTCAAACGACATCTCCTCCTAAACCACTGATCAGATTTTGACCAAACTTCACAGGAATGATCCTTAGTTGGACCCCTTTCAAAGTTGTTCAAATGGTTCAGGTCCGTTGCACATATAGGTCACAAGAGTCAAAAATAGATTTTTTTCACTGAAAACTTAAAAAATCTTGTTCTCTGAAACCACAAGGCCCTGGTCTTTGATATTTGGTATGAAGCTTCATCTAGTGGACCCCTACCAAGATTGTTCAAATTATATTGCTGGGGCCAAAAATGCCCCCGCCCCGGGGCCCTTTGGTTTTACATGGGCTTATATAGGGAAAATCTGTAAAAATCTTCTTCTCTGAAACCGTAAGGCCCAGGTCTTTGAAATGTGGTATGAATCTTCATCTAGTGGACCCCTACCAAGATTGTTCAAATTATAGTGCTGGGGCCACAAATGCCCCCGCCCAGGGCCCTTTTGATTTACATAGACTTATATAGATATAATATTTGAAAATTTTCTTCTCTGAACAGCAAGGCCCAGGTCTCTGATATTTGGTTTGAAGCTTCAACCAGTGGACCTCTATCAAGATTGTTTAAATTATAGCCCTGAGGCCAAAAATGCCCCCGCTCTGGGGCCATTTGGTTTTACATAGGCTTATGTAGGGAATATCTTTAAAAAAATATTCTTCTCGTAAACCGCAAGGCCCAGGTCTTTGATATTTAGTGTTCAGCTTCATCTAGTGGACCTTTGTCAAGATTGTTCAAATTATAGCCTTTGTTGATATTTGGTATGAAGCTTCACCTTTTTAGACCTCCCCCAACATTATGCACATTATAGCCCTTTGGTCAATAATGGCCCTCCCCGGGGCCCACTTGTTACTCTATGGATCAGGTGAGCGATCCAGGGCCATCATGGCCCTCTTGTACATAGACTTATATAGCCCCGGGGCCATTTGGTTTTGCATAGGCTTATGTAGGGAATATCTTTAAAATATCTTCTTCTCTGAAACCGCAAGGCCCAGGCCATTGATATTTGGTGCGTAGCTTCATCTAGTGGACCTTTGCCAAGATTGTTCAAATTATAGCCTTTGTTGATGTTTGGTATGAAGCTTCACCTTTAAAACCTCCATCAACATTATGCACATTAAAGCCCTGGGGCCAATAATGGCCCTCCCTGGGGCGCACTTGTTACACTATAGATCAGGTGAGCGATCCAGTGCCATCATGGCCCTCTTGTATAGGCTTATATAGGGAAAACATATAAAACTCTTCTTGTCTTAAACCAGAAGGCCCAGGTCTTTGATATTGGAATGAAGTTTCATCTAGTGAACCTCCACCAAGATTGTTCAAATTATAACCCTGGGGCCAAAAACGTCCCTGCACCAGGGCTCACTTGTTTTACATTAGCTTATATAGGGAAAACCTTTAAAAAACTGCTTCTCTGAAACGCAAAGGCCAAGGTCTTTGATATTTGGTATGAAGCTTCATCTAGTGGACCTCTACCTAGATTGTTCAAATTATAGCCCTGGGGCAAAAAACGACCCCACCCCGGGACCAACTGGATTTACATTGGCTTATATAGATGCAACCTTTAAAAAAATCTTCTTCTCTGAAACCAGAAGGCCCAGGTCTTTGATATTTGGTATTACGGCTTCGTCTTGTTGACCTATACCAAGATTGTTCATATTATAGCCCTGGGGCCAATAATGCTCCCGCGCCGGGGCCCACTGGTTTTACATAGGCTTATATAGGGAAAATCTTGTCTGAAACCAGAAGGCCCAGGTCTTTGATATTTGGTATGAAGCTTCATCTAGGAGACCTCTACCAAGATCGTTCAAAATATAGCCCTTGGGCTAAAAATGCCCCCGCTCCGGGAACTACTCGTTTTACATAGGCTTATATTTGGGAAAACCTTTAAAAATCTCCTTGTCTGAGACCAGAAAGCGCAGGTCTTTGATATTTTGGTATGAAGCTTCATTTAGTGGACCTCTACCAAGATTGTTCAGATTATAGCCCTTGGACCAAAAATGCTCCTGCGCCGGGGCCCACTGTTTTTACATAGGCTTATAGAGGGAAAATCTTTATAAATCTTCTTGTCTGAAACCAGAAGGCCCAGGTCTTTGATATTTGGTTTGAAGTTTCATGTTGTGGACCTCTACCAAGGTTGTTCATATAGCACTGGGGCCAAAAACGGTTTTATATAGACTTATGTAGGGAAAAAAATATAAAAATCTGCTTGTCTGAAACCAGAAGGACCAGGCCTTGGACATTTGGTATAAAGCTTCATCTAATGGACCTCTACCATGGTCATTCAAATCATAGCATGGGGGCCAAAAATGGCCCCACCCTTTGGCCCACTGGTTTAACATAGACTTGTATAGAGAAAACTTTTAAAAATCTTCTTGATCGAAACTAGAAGGCCCATGCCTGTGGTATTCGATGTTAAGCTTCATTCAGTGGACCTCTGCTTAGATTGTTCAAATTAAAGACCTGGGTCCAAAAATTGCACTGCCCTGGGACCTACATGTTAATCTCTTAGCTCAGGTGAGCAATATAGGACCATCATGGTCCTCTTGTTTAAACTATAGGACCATCATGGTCCTCTTGATTAAACTGAAAATCTAAACAGCCATTCTAATGCACTTACGTATGTAACGTGATGTCTGATTGGATAACATCAAAAATTTGCGACAGTATATTCCACGATATACTGTCGGAAATCCGACGTCACCAGTAAATAAAAATCAAATATGAGTCATTTTTCATTGGCTGACATTTGGTTTTACGCAGCTCCCAACGCCTGCCGCTTTTTGCAAAACAGTACAATTTAATAACAAAACAACAGAATAAGTGCATTAGAATTGGGATAACTGTATTAAAAGTTGTCAGTTTGGGAGGTAAATCGTTGGTTTTACGGTCGCAAATTCAGTTTTACGGCGACGCGTCAGGGGAGCCATAAAACGGAATTTGCGACCGTAAAACAGTCTGTAAAACCACGGATTTACCTCCCCAAATGACAATTTTGAATACAGTTGACATAGCAAAGGGAGACTGAGTGTTGTCAGATGGCATAATGCCGCATTACTTTAATATTGTGTGTAATATCTTGCAGGCTCAAAAACTACTTGGAAACATGAAGATTACAGGAGACAAAGACAGTGCCAAAGGTGATCCTCAAAAATCTGGCGGGGATGGAAATGCGGAGAATAAAGGAACTGAAACAGGTGAAAATAAACCACCAGTTCACCAGACCTCTGAAGCTAGCTCTCAACATCAAAAACTGTCCTTGAATCCGAACAGTTCAGCACCTACTCCAGCCCCACCCCCACCACAAGTGCCACCTCCTCCTGTAGCCCCACCCCCTCCACCAGTGCCGTCTGTTGTACAGGGAATGGATAAGAAAGCAGGTTTAGATGACAAGACTGTAACAAGATGGGATCCTAAGCTTGTTTCTTGGATGAAAAAAGTTCTGCCAGATTAAAAATCACTTGATGTAGAGCATGTATGATGTACATACAACATGCGACAAAATTACTAGTATGGCTGAGGCTGATACCACTGGAGGCATGACTTATTGACCACGGGAAGCCTACACTGTTGGAATTTAGATTTTCCATGAACGGACAAATGATGCAATGTTTCATAATCAAGCAAGGAGTCCAAAAGTTGCCGACTGAATGGCAAACAGTCTAATTCCTGATCAGACTTTTCCTTCAGGAGCAGCCTGATCTGGGTCTGTACTGTTTTCGCAGGCCTATCTGTCCCAATACTTAAGATTGTTATTGTAGCAGATTAAGGCATGTATGAACAGGTTTTCCTTCTGACACACTAGAAAGCAGCCCTTTAAGGAGGAGTTATGTGGATATTCGAGGGATAATTTTCCTTATTTCATGTTAGAAATGTATGTTGTGGGGACTTGTGGGGACTTCTTTCTTATGAGTGTTTTCATTGCTCTTAAAGGAACTCATTTTTGATTTTTATTTGCCTTCACTGCAGCTGGTGTTGTGCCGTGTAGCGGCCGTAAAACGTCTCCCCGTAAATCAACCATAGTGCAGTTTATATTTTACTTTTGGTCCTTTGAGATCAGCGTGAATATTCTGAGAAATCAGAATTAAAGTATTGGTTTAGACTCATATTCTAGACAGGTTTTTAATTATTTGGACCCCATTTTGATTTATATCAGTCTTTTAATCGACTGCCTATTCGAAATTCGCAAAATTGCAGTTTGTTTCCTCTGGCTTTCTTTGCGGGATCATTACAGGGTCACTGATGAGGCTTTATTAGCCGAAACTACGTAGTATGACCCATCTTCTTTCTTATGAATGTTTTCATTGCTCTTAAAGGAACTCATTTTTGATTTTTATTAGGAATACATCATCGATGCAATTCTTACAGTACCCACAACATAGGGTTTTATGGAGAAATAATGATTATCCCAAAATTATCCTTGACATTGCTCCTTATTTGGAGCTACTGTATGTTTACTTTGATATTAAACTCCCTTCGTTCACACACAGCTGACATTAGAATTACACATCCGTGTTACATAGCGTGTTCTTTCATTTCTCTTCAAGTTATTTTTCTGGCAAAATGTTCTTACATTTTAGCTCACCAGAGCCAAAGGTTCAAGGGGAGCTTATAGGATAGGCAGTTGTCCGTCGTCGTCATGTGTCTTGCGTCGTCTGGCATCAACATTTTCAAATGATATCTCTTCTGAAGCCACTGGGCCTATTGAGCCCAAATTTCATCTGTAGCATCCTTGGGCTGGGGGATTGAAAGTTAGTGTTTTTATGTCAATCAGCTTTTTAGTTTGGTTGCTATGGCAACTTCGAGTTTTGATAGACTTATAATGGGAAAAAATGAAAAATGGCATTTACTGCCAAGTCATTGCAGATATTTTGACAAAACTTTTAAAGAAATGTTTCTTGAGTAAACTTCTCTTGGCCATATGCTTTTATGCCAACAGAGGGTCCCCCAGTATGTGCAGGTGCCATGCCCCATCCCCTCCACTTCATAAAAGGTCATGTATCTCAGAAACCATTCAGATCCCCATCCCTAAACCATATATATTCTTGTTCCTTATGATAACACGTATTCAGTGACACCAACCTGGGGGTCCCCCAGGATGTGTCGGAGCAATCTTACAACCCGCTCCATTTCATAAAAGGCCAAAAATCTTGGAAACCTTAATTCCCACCCCTAAACTATATGTACTGAACCGAAAAAGAAACACAACTTTTTAACCCAAACGATTTTCATGCTACCATCAGGTTGACTGAAAAATCATTTTTGCGATTTACTTTCTTACTTTTTAAACTTTCTTATGCAGAAAACATTTGGGCGATATCTGTTCAGTTTAACGCTCCACTTGGCAATTCTTTGTTTTCAACATTTCCTCGTGCAGTACATTAAATGTATACAGTAACCTCATCATATTGGCATATTGTGTTATGTGGAGTTTAGGTTTCAAAAGTCCAGTCAAATTTCTCTACGGAATGTGGTACGTTTGACGCAAGATTAACGTAACATAGTGGTCCAACTGCTTCTTCGTGGGACGTCTCAGGCTATCATCGCCAGGAACTTCCAAGTGAGAAAATCGACGATAACTCTCTTGTACTATCGTCTATGTCAGACGGGAATGACAAATGACAGGCCCAGAAGTAGATGTCCACGCGTCACGACACATTAACAGGACCGATACATCCGTCTAACCCACCTTCCTTATCAGTGCCGTACAGCTGTCGAGACGTCTTAGGTGACACCAGGAACCCACAACAATCGAATGTGCAGATACTATCGGGAATCGTCTTCGAGAGTTTGGCTGACGTCCTCGTCGTCCGTACATTGGTACGCCATTAACACCACGACCATGTCAGATTAGAATTGCGTGGCTCACACAACATAGGCCAAACATGTTTCCCCTTTGTCAGTGGTGTAACGTAATGTTTTCTTAGGAGTCCAGGTACTTGTTGTATAGAGCTGACGGCCATCAACGTGTGTATAGACGTGACAGAGAGCGTTATCATGACAATTGTTTGGTTGAACCTAATCTGGAGGCGATAGTTGATGGTGTGGGCTGGCATATCTTATGGTAATATAACGCCCCTGGTATTCATTGGTGGATCTTTGACGGCTCAGCGTTACGTTGACGTCGTTTCACGACCGATAGTTTTTCCATATGTACGACAACACAACTTTACATTGCAACAGGATAACGCTCGGGCGCATGTAGCAAGGCTCAGCATGGCGTTTCTTCAACAAAACAATGTTGACGTGATGCACTGGCCTCCGTGTAGTCTAGATCTCTCTCCTATAGAACATTTGAGGGACGTCTTGGATAGGCGCGTACGTAACCGCCCCCAGCTTCCAACAAACCATCAAGCCTTGCGTCTCGCGCTCATACAGGAGTGGAATGCTATTCCCTAGGCAGAGATCAATCGTTTAATCCTGTCCATGACCAGGGTGTGCGTGCAGGACTGAATGCACACAGAGGACATACTCGCTATTAACTGCTTACGTTTTTAACTTGTGAAATGACTAGCTCTATGACAAAACGGATTTGTGTTCCAAACATTCCCTCTGGAAATTGAACTCTCTATGGCAGTTACATTCAGGAATGATTATATTATTGTGTCATTAAATCGATTTTTTGCAAACATGATTATTTCTGCAAATACTGGCATTTATATTTGGAGTTGCGTTTCTTTTTCTGTTCAGTATATATTCTTGTTTCTTATGATATATTCAATGACACCAAGCTAAGGGGTTGCCGGGGTGTGCCAGGGTCATGCCTCACCCCTCCACTTCACAAAAGGCCATATATCTGTGAAACTGTTCAGAGCCCCATCCCTGAACCATATTCATGTTCCTTATGATAATACAGATTCAGTGACACCAAAATGGGGGGCCCCCGGTGTGCCTTTGGTCATGCCCTATCCCTCCATTTCATAAAACCCAATATATCTCAGAAGCCGTTCAGAACTCAACACCAAACCATAATATTTTTATTCCTTATGATAAGACACATTCAGTGATAGCAACCAAGGGGTATCACGTGTTGTGCCAGGGCCATGCCCCACCCCTCCATATATTCATGTTCCTTACGATAAGACACATTCAGTGACACCAAACTGGAGGTCCCAAAGGGGTGTCCTGGGTCATGCCCTACACCTCCACTTCATAAAAAGCCATACAGGTATCTCAGAAACTGTTCTGATCCCCGCCCCATAACCATATATATTCTTGGTGATAAGACTCAATCTTGGGTTTTCCTGGGATCTGCTGTGGCCATGACCCAGCCCCTCCAGTGCTTAAAAGACCTTATATCTCAGGAACCATACAGATCCCCACCACTAAACCACATATATTCTTGTTCCTTATGATATGATGTCTGCAGTGACAGCAACCAGGGCTCTGTTGGGTCCATACTCCACCTCCTCCACTTCATAAAATGCGTAATATTTCAGACAGAGAGTCCACATGGGTGCTCATTTGGGAATTGGGGTTTGTTGGGGAGACTTTATAATCGTTAGGTAAAAATCTGTTATCATATCATGCTGAAATACATGGCTGCCAGTGGGTAGTGCCCACCTGAGCTCTGGTGAGCATAGTGGCCTATTGGCCTCTTGTTCTTAATTTTACCCAAAACATAGGTTGTGGGTGACTCATTAAACCATCTTATCGAGATGGTTCTAACGAGTAACCAAAACCAAATGTCTTGGAGCAGAAAGAAGAACAAGAGGGCCATGATGGCCCTGGATCGCTCACCTGATACATAGAGTAACAAGGGGGGTCCCGTGGAGGGCCATTATTGACCCAGGGCTATAATGTGCATAATGTTGAGGGAGGTCTAAATAGGTGAAGCTTCATACCAAATATCAACAAAGGCTATAATTCGAACAATCTTGGCAAAGGTCCACTAGATGAAGCTAATCACCAAATATTAAAGACCTGGGCCTTGCGGTTTCCGAGAAGAAGATTTTTTTAAAGATATTCCCTACATAAGCCTATGTAAAACCAAATGGCCCCGGGGCTAGGGTGTTATGGCCTCAGGGCTATAATTTAAACAATCTTGATAGAGGTCCACTAGATGAAGCTTCACACCAAATATTAATGACCTGGACCTTGCTGTTTCAGAGAAAAAGATTTTCAAAGATTATCTCTATATAAGTCTATGTAAAACCAAAGGGCCCCAGGGCGGGGGCATTTGTGTCGCGAGGGCTATAATTTGAACAATCTTTGTAGAGGTCCACTAGATGAAGCTCCATACCAAAATATCAAAGACATGGGCCTGACAGTTTCAGAGAAAAAGATTTTCCCTATATAAGTCTATGTAAAACCAAAGGGCCCCGGAGGGGGTGGGGGGGGGGCATTTTGGCCCCAGGGCTATAATTTGAACAATCTTGGTAGAGGTCCACAAGATGAAGCTTCATACCAAATATCAAAGACCTGGGCGTTGCGGTTTCAGAGAAGAAGATTTTTAAAGTTTTTCCCTATATAAGTTTATGTAAAACCAAAAGGCCCTGGGGCGGGGGAATTTTTGGTCCTAGCACTGTAATTTGAACAATCTTGGTAGGGGTCCACTAGGTGAAGCTTCATACCAAATAGAAAAGACCTGGGTCTTGCGGTTTCTGAGAAGAAGATTTTTTAAGATTTTCCCTATATAAGCCCATGTAAAACCAAAGGGCCCGGGGGTGGAGGCATTTTTGGCCCCAGCACTATAATTTGAACAATCTTGGTAGGAGTCCACTAGATGAAGCTTCATACCAAATAGCAAAGACCTGGGCCATGGGGTTTCAGAGAAGATTTTTAAAGAGTTTCTCTATATAAGCCTATGTAAAACCAAAGGGTCTCGGTGCGGGGGCCTTTTAGGCCCCATCACTATAATTTGAACAATCTTGGGGTCCACAAGATGAAGCTTCATACGAAATATCAAAGACATGGGCCTTGTGGTTTCAGAGAAGAAGATTTTTTAAGTTTTTGGTGAAAAAAAAACTATTTTTGGCTCCTGTGACCTAGATGTGCAATGGACCGGAACCATTTGAACAACTTGCAAAGGGGACCACCTATGGATCATTCCTGTGAAGTTTGGTCAAAATCCAATCAGTGGTTTAGGAGGAGATGTTTGAAGAAATTGTTTACGCACACACGCACTTACGACAGACGAAAAGTGATCACAAAAGCTCACTTTGTCACTACGTGACAGGTGAGCTAAAAATAATGTTCAGCCTGTAAACCCCCCCATTTCCTCGAAATTGATCTAAACAGTTTTATCGGGAACTTAAAACCTCAACAAACAAACAAAAACTGTCTTAGGGCAAGTAATGCTAATTAAAATAAATAAACACCAATGTTTAATTTTACTTTATTTTGTTTATACCTACACCAAGTAAACAAGACAACAACTGTATAATACTGGTTGTGTACAAGGAAACAGTACCTTCTTTATTTAAGCTGCCAAGAAAAACATTTGAAAATGTTGGCTGCTGAATCTTCTTGCAAAGTTCTTCAAAATATTTTTGCACCCAAGAAAACAGTGTGTCCAGATCAGACTGCTCTGTAGGAGGTCTGATCTGGGTCCACACTGTTTGCAAAAAGTGACTTTTTGATAACCCGGAAGGCAGCAAAGCAGTCAATAATTGTCACGATTGGCAATTTATGTATTAATAGCTCCATATACACAGTAAAGGTGGTCTTAATTTAGTGACTTTTTGATAACCCGAAGACGGCAAAGCAGACAATAATTGTCACGATTGGCATTTTATGTATTAATAGCTCCATATACACAGTAAAGGTGGTCTTAATATAGTGACTTTTTGATAACCGGAAGACGGCAAAACAGACAACAATTGTCATGATTAGCATTTTATGTTTTAATAGCTACATATACACAGTAAAGCGGGTAATCAATGAACAATGTTCTTTTTTTTTATTTCTTGCTACAAACATACATGTACAGTAAAACACCGCTTTTAAGACCACCTAAATTCGACACTAAATCTGCTTTTTAAAGCTTATTGAGAAAAGTTCAGTTATTCTCACTGTGTTTTTACACACCCAGTGCCTCCTTGTAAGAGACCACCTTAGGGACTGTTCAAAAGTGGTCTTAAAGACCACTTTTGAACAGTCCCAAAGGTGGTCTTCATATAGATATTTTATAGTAGTTGCGGATACTTGTTAGAGGTGATTCTGAAGTACCCAAAACATATGGTGAAGTAGGAAAATAGAAAAGTTATCCCAAAATTATCCTTGTTGCTCTTCCACATCTTTACAGAAATGAATTCGGCCCCCGCCCATAGGGGCTTGAAGAAATATATGGGCTGCATGATGCTTCCATGCAGAGCTGAATCCGGCCCGCACACTAGTACTGGTAAACTGTTTAGAGGATCTAAGCCTGTCCAGGAACTGCGGTGCGAGGCGGACCGTCCATGCTAATAAACCCTATTGGTTTCATTGGGCAACAGGGCTTGAGATGTCATTTCATCTCAATGTCGGGTAAAAGTCCCACAAAATTGGAAGCAACGTCTCCAAAATGACCTTTACAGTGTTGACGGGGACGTTAAACCTCAAATCAACCAACCAACCAACAGAAATGAATTTTCAATAGTAAGTCTGTATTCAGGGTTAATGACAAGTATTCACAATCATAAGTAAAGCTCTTAGGTAAGCATGGTTTTAATCTGCATTAAGGGGAATAGATACACTTTCAGGAGAGGCAACTCTTTCATAGCCAATGTTGTCCCCCTTTATTATCGGTCTGGAGCAAATTCTTTCCTTTCTATGCCGACCTATTTCTTGGAGGGACTTGATGTTCAGGGGCCAGTTGTTCAAAGCAGCGTTAGCTTAACAAGCTCGTTAGTGGTCGTATTGTTAATTGTTCTAACAAGTTTAATACTTAACTCTTATCTTGCTGTTCACAACAACCCCTAACTTTGGAAACAGTGTAGATCCAGATCAGATGGCTTCTGAAGAAGCCATCTGATCAGGATCTACACTGTTTGGCATTCAGTTTATGAATTTGTAGCAATAAATTACATCAAATAATTTGATTGGTTGGTAGACAGAAATCGGTGTGGCTTAAATGAATATTCAGCAAGATAAGGGTTAAAATTTGGTATTTTTGATGAAAAAAAAAAGTTAGCATATTTGCCATTATAAATGATCAAAGTTTCAAATGTTACATTAACTAACGATGTTGTTAGCTTTGAAAAACTGGGCCTAGGAAAACAAAGATACAAAAGTTGGCTCCCTTGTAAAAGATGGTGGAAAATTTCTCTGGGGACAGTTGTTCAAAAGTTACCTCGTTAGTTAACGTATTGTTCAAACTAACCATATACTTAGGGAAATATTTGTTTCGTTTGTATTGGAGTTTAACGACCCAGCCAACACTATTTAGGTCATTTTAGCCGGTCAGTTTACCTGCACACTTTTCCTGGGCAGACTTATACATAAGCATTTAACCAGTAGAGTGACAGTCTTTCGTTGCCCTTCTTGAATCTGCAAAAGGGAGAGAATGACCTTATTTTCTATTTTGTGATCAATCTTCAGGAAAGAATGTGCCAATCCCGGCAGGTATCGAACCCACGTCCTCATGATCACCAATCGGGCGTGCACCCGACTGAGCTACAGAGGCCAGCAATATGGCAAATATGTAGGACTCAGATCGAGGGCCGGTCCCAGATTGTGGGCCGATTTCCAAATCGTGGGCCGATTGTTTAGCCCATCGAGGGCCGATACTGTTTTCCCCAAATCGTGGTATTAGGCTTACGTTTCCCGCTAACATACCGCTTAAATATGACGTCACAAAACTTTAATTTCAAAACAAATGAACAAAATGGATGCCAGCGTCGCAGGTGAAACATCACTAGCGGAAAGCCAAAAGGACAGGTACACTCCCACATACTAGCGGCCAATGGCTATTCAAAGCAAAATAATATAAGCGATGCACACACTCACAGACAAGCCATAACGAAAGTAAACCGCGACAGAAGAAACCGCATTGGAAGGGTCAGGGAAAGAAATCCACAGGGGTGAGTGGGGGGGGGGGGGGGCTTAAATAGATTTTACGTGGCCACAATCCTCGCCCTCACTTCCGAAGCGATTTAGACAAATAATTAGTTCACTCCGTATGAAGGCCTCCTAACTCATCAGTGCAACATCCCAACATCCCCGTGAACACAAAAATCAATCAACCACAGAGATGAAACAACGGTGAGGACTCGACAGCCAGAAACCACTGAAATGTTGGAGCAAAAGAAAACCAACAGTTCGACTCCGATGGGCCCAACCAGAGACAGAGCATCAGGCACCAACAAACATTACATAAAATTAGTTTCTCTCTAATTCTCAGTAAGCCTTTAGGCTGGAACCGTCATTGAATCTGAGGCCTGACACACCGGCGTGCAACTAAAGAGGGAATCAAAGTTGTCAGCCGTGATTGGGTTAACTACCATGCATGCAGTTTGTCGTAGAAACCTTGAGTAGAACTAGTCTTGAGTAGAACTTAAGTGAATTAGTCTTGAAAGGGTCTTAAAACCAAAGCCATGTGCGGTCGGTTTCGAATCTCCGTGACTCTACACGGTGCCATCATGCAGCCCAACCTATTTCTCAAAGTACCGATTGACACTACTGGTAGACAGAACAAACGGCGAGTTGTCAACACTTGTGTGACACGATAAACAGCTCAGCATGTGAATCGGCCCTTGTTGTGGAATTACATTGTCATAATCGGCCCCCGTTATGAAATCGGCCCAAGATTAGGAAATCGGTCCTCGATCAGGGACCAACCCACGATCTGAGTCCTACAAATATACTAATATATTTGCCGGAAAAAATGTGAGTAGCTTTTGCGTTTGCAATTCACTTTTTTTTCAGCGAAAATACCAAAAATTTAGATAATGCACTTGCAAAAACAGTTAACAAATTGGCCTCTAACAAGCTCGTTAAGCAACATGGTTTCCCATATTGCAATCAAAATTTACTGCAACTGAAGAACAAACAAGAGTGGAAGTCATAGCCCCAGATGAGGAGGAGTAACATACAATTTTGGAATATTTTTTTTCTTATTTCTCCATAAAAACATAATGTGATACTCATTGAGGCGATTGAGGCAATTCTAACAAATACCCACAACATAAGTTACCACATGAAATATCGATAATTATCCTTGACCCGGACACTAAATATCTGTAAGTATTTATTTCCCAAGGTTATATTCTTATAAAGGTGATGTCAATGAAGCTGTAGCGATGCCTTAAGGGGTATGGGGACACTTGGCAGATTTTCCGCCATTTTTCAAAGGGAGACAACATTCGGGACTTCTGTTCGCCTTTCTATAAGCCCTGTCCCAAGGAAAAACGGGTCTACTCTTAAGGGAAAGAAATCGCTCCTCAAGAGCAAATTCTTTCCTTTAAGAATTGACCCTATTGACATGGGAGACAAAAACACTTTTGCAGGAGTTGCCTCCCATATTGTCAATAAGTGAGGGTACTGGATACACGTATAGGAGAGGCAACTTTTTCATAAACATTTTTGTTTTCCTTAGCAGCATTATGCATCTACTCTTAATTTGAATTGACCCCCTGAAAAGCATTTGTTTGAATTGAGGTTTAATGTCCCGGTCAACACTATTTTGGTCATTTTGGAGACGTTGCTTCCAATTTTGTGGGACTTCTATCCGACAGTGAGATGAAATGACATCTCAAGCCCTGCCGCCCAATGAAACCAAAGGCTTATATGCATTGAACCCACATTACTTTGCCTGGGCAGGCTTAGTCCTTCTAAGCGGTTTACCATTACTTGTGTGTTCCTTTCCAGCTCAGTGTGGAATTACCTGAAAAGCAAATTCTTACCTTTAAATTAGCTTGATTTTCATGAGAGCAAACTTGAATCATCACAATTATCTCCCTTATAAGAAAAAATGAGGACATGAGTATGTGTAAATGTTCATTCTTAAGCTCAAACACCAGTTTTACTCCTACCTACAGATAATGAGGGCAATGAGCATACTTCAAGAATGCTTCTTATTGGTTTGTTGAACTCATTAGAATTGCCTGAATTCCATTAGAATTCTAACATACGGACAAGAGAAAAATGTTTTGGGTACTCATTAGAATTAAAACGCCCAAAACATATCTTGCATATACTGAGAAATATGATTACAATTCAGTACCCCCAACATATAAGTAAAAGTATTTCTCAGACCTAACTCATCCAAATTTCTTGTCCAACAGCTCCAAGACTGTACATGTATAAATCTTTTAACCCTTTTGAGCTGAATACATGTGACAAATTGGAAGCTAGATTTGTGTCAATAGATTATTTATACAGATACAAATGCAGGGCCTAGTTGCTCAAAGAATTGCAACCATACCTCTTGACAACACAATTGTTGGGATCTAAAACAGAAACCATGTTAGCTAAACAACTGTGTTATATGCAAACAAAAAGTTATAGAAAAAGTAAAGATTATATAGAACAAAAGCTCCGGGCATTATACGCCCGTGGCAATTAGTAAGATGGAGCATATATATACTGACTGTTGTACAAGTTTGGGCTTGTGGTATGTAACCAAGGAACCCTATGTGTTCCTTATATTCTTACCTGGCACTATTAATAACCCTCAATGGCTCAAACTACCGGTCTCAAAAATTTCATGGTCGGTAATATTTGGTAGACCATAACCTCAAAATAATATGGGCATAACTCTGGCAATAAGTGATGGACTGTAACCTTGAAATAATATGCGCTGCTCCACATCTTGGTCTAACTATATGTAAGGTTTCAGCTTCAGCAGATCTAAAATGTAGGAGGCGTTATCCGGAAACTAAATATGTGAAGAAAATTCCGTGATAGGGGAATTACTCTGGTAATATTTGATGTGGTAATATGCGCTGTTCCACATTATGGTCTTACTATATGTACTATATGTAAAAGTTTCAGCTTCATCAGATGCAAAATGTAGTAGGAGTTATCCGGAAACTGAATGTTAAGAAAAATTTGTGAAAGGGGTATAACTCTGATAATATTTGGCAGACCATAACCTCAAAATAATATGCACTGTTCCAGATCATAGTCTTACTGTATGTACAGTTTCAGCATCATCAATGTAAAATGTAAGAGGTCTTATCCGGAAACACAATGTTTACAGAATTTTTCAAGGGGGCTTTACTCTATATTTGGTGGTCGGTAACCTCAAAACAATATGCGCTGCCCCACATCATGGTCTAACTATATATGAAATTTCAGCTTAATCGGATGTAAACCGAAGGAGGGGTTATCGGGGAATGAAAAGTTTACAAAAAAAATTCAAAGGGGCATAACTCTATTATTATTTGGTGGACTTTAACCTTGAAAAATGTGCTTTCCTACATCATGGTCTAACTATTTATGAAGTTTCAGCTTGATCGAATGTAAACTGTAGGAGTTATCCGGGAACTAAAAGCCCAACTCTATAATATTTGGTGGACCATAACCTCGAAACAATATGCATTTCCCCACATCATGGTCTATGTATGAAGTTTCAACTTGATTGGATGTAAACTGTAGGAGGAGTTATCTGGAAACGAAAAGTTTACAGACGGACGGACAGACGCCAGGGGGTATAACATAATACATCCCGTTTTTCAAACGGACATATATAAAAACCTTTTATGGTCATTTTTCTAATCTACAAATTTTGGAATCCATCTCGCAACCGTGTTATATCCAAAAGTGTGTTGTAATGAACCATTTTATAATGAGGTTGTGGTGTATCAGCTTAATGAGCTCATTAGTGGTCAAAATGTTTAGTGTTCTAGTGTGTACAGTATCTAGCACAGTGGTAGTTCTGCTGATAATGTGTATAGCTTTCGCATAAATTAAAAAGCATTTGCAAAAGCTACTCAAAATATCAAAAATATTATATATTTGCCATATCAAATGATAAACATTTTAGCGATATAATTACTAACAACATCGTTAGTATTGAATAGCTGACTCCTGATGCATATACTGATGTTGGCATACCTCATATTGTATGTTTTCTTGTGCCCCGGCTTTGCTTTAAAAAGTGATATTCATTGCTTCAGCTTCAACATCCATTCAGTGAAAGGCAGTAGGCAATGTGCACCTAAACCTAATAGAACAACTGAAAAGGAAAACGATCGGGAACTGATACAATCAAATCCCAAATACTCCCCACAAAATCACTAGGGAAAGAACTCAAAAAATTGAGTGATGACATTAAACAAAACAGACTACTGGTAAACCGAGACAGCAGTTCTTTCCTAAACAGGTGGTGACTCAGATAATCTAAATGTAACTGAAAAGGAACCTACATACATGAAAGGGGGGGGGGGGAGAATCAGAATCCCCAACCTAACAAACACTAGAGCTGGTGCATATTTGCATGCATGTATGTATGTACGTATGTATGTATGTACGTACATATGTGCATACATGTAAACATGTGCATGCATGAGTGAATGAGTGCACATGTGCATGCATTTGTGAGTGCATGCATGCATGTGTGAGTGCATGCATGTGTGAGTGCATGCATTTGTGAGTGCATACGTGCATGTGAGTGCATATATGCATGAGTGTGTGCATGCATTCATAAGTGTGTGCATTCATGTGCATACATGTGTGTGTGCATGTATGCATGCATGAGTGTATGCGTGAAAACATGCATGAGCAAGCATGTGTGTGCATACATGCATGCATGTGTTAGTGCAAACGTGTGCATGCCTGAGTGCATGTGGGTGTGCATGCATGTGTGTCCATGCATGCATGTGTGATGCAAGCATGTGTGTATACATGCATGTGTGTTTGCATACATGCATGAGTGCATGCACGCATGTGTGTATGTGTGTGCATTTGTATGTGCGTATGCATGTATACATGGGTGCGTTTGCATGCATGCATATGTGTGCATGAATGAATGGGTGTGCATGCATGCATGAGTGTGCCCATGCATGCATGTGTGAGCGCATACATGTGTGAAAGAATGAGTGAATGCATGCATGTGTGTGCATGTGGATGTGCCTGCATGCATGTGTGTGCATGGAAGTGTCTATACATGCATGTTTTTGTAAGTTCATGTAAGCATTTGTGCATGTATGCATGAGTGTGTGCATCCATGTATGTATGCATGCATGTATACATGCGTGAGTGTACACGCATGTATGCATGCAAAAAGAATGTATGTTTGCATGAGTTAGTGAATGCATGCATGTGTATGTATGAGCGCATGTTCAAAACCCTAGCAAACAGGGTTCTTGAGGAATGCTATGCATCACTTTTACCATACACTACAATGGACAAAAATTACCAAAGTGACAAAGGGCCATAACTCACAAAGTATTTTTTGGAATTTTGTCAAAAGTTAAACAGGTCATCTACTCATCACCGACTTTCAAGGCTCTAGCTTCAATAGTTTTTTGCGATATTTTGCTGACAATATTTTATCAAAAAATGTTCAAAGGGCAATAACTCTTGAAATGGGCGTGTTCCGAATGAGAAAAAAATATGCATCATCTAATTTTCCATGAGGAATCCATATTCGAAATTTCAAAACCCTAGCATACACGGTTCTTAAGTAATGCCATGCATCACTTTTTCCATACATTACAATGGACAAAAATTACCAAAGTGACAAAGGGCCATAACTCAAAAAGTATTTTTTGAAATTTTGTCAAAAGTTAATCAGGTCATCTACTCCTCACCACCAATCTATTCACGAAATTTCAAGGCTCTAGCTTCAATAGTTTTTTTAGATATTTTGCTGACAAGATTTTATCAAAAAAAAATTCAAAGGGCAATAAATCTTGAAAGGGGCAAAATCCGGATGAGAAAAAAGCTAATTTTCCATGAGGAATCCGTATATGAAATTATAAAACCCTAGCAAACACGGTTCTTAAGTTATGCTATGCATCACTTTTACCATACATTACAATGGACAAAAATTACCAAAGTGACAAAGGCCAATAACTCACAAAGTATTTTTCGGAATTTTGTCAAAAGTTAATCAGGTCATCTACTCATCACCAACAATCTATTCACCAACTTTCAAGGTTCTAGCTCCATAGCTTTTGAGATATTGTGCTGACAAGATTTTATCAAAAAAATTTCAAAGGGCAATAACTCTTGAAAGGGGCATAATCCGGATGAGAAAAAAATAAGTGTCAGCTAATTTTCCATGAGGAATCCATATATGAAATTTCAAAACCATAGCATGCACGGTTTTTAAGTTATGCTATGCATCACTTTTACCATACATTACAATGGACACAAATTACCAAAGTGACAAAGGGCCATAACTCACAAAGTAGTTTTCGGAATTTTGTCAAAAGTTAATAAGGTCATCTAATCATCACCACCAATCCATTCACCAACATTCAAGGTTCTAGCTCAAATAGTTTTGAGATAATATGCTGACAAGATTTTATCAAAAAATTTCAAAGGGCAAGAAAAAATATATGTGTCCCCTAATTTTCCATGAGGAATCCATATATGAAATTTCAAAACCCTAGCATACACGGTCCTTAAGTTATGCTATGCATCAAAACCCGGACGGACGAACGAAGCAAAAGCAATATGCCCCTCCAACTTCTTCGAAGTTGAAGAAGTTGGGGGCATAATTAAATAGGAAGGACAAACATACCTAAAAATGAACAACTAAAAAGTGGAAGAACCAGAATCACCAACACAACAAAATGTCTGGAAGTCTGGAACATAAAGTACCAATACAATAATAGAGAAAATTGCACAAGTACCAACCATTAGTTATAAATACTGACTAGCTTCATTTGTATCAATTGGGATATTCTATATTCCCAATAAAAATGGGACATGACAGTCTGTCGCAGATAACAACTATCATCTAGGGAAATCTGGGATAATTTTCTCCAGTGTTCTCTCTCTCTTTTTGTTTTTACCTTAGTTTATACTTTTTATGCAAACAGTTTGTTGTCAGTGCTAGTCTGCTGTCATTGATGATTGTTTTTCATTCATTGGGAAATCAGAAACAAGGTCTCATTTGTTCTAAATGAAAGCATTTTAAATGTTAAAGCATCTGTCACTACCAAATAGGTTTTCATTAAATCAAATATGTTCTGAAGTTATATCCTTTGGAAGCAAGGAATGCACCAAATAAACGAAAACAGCAGACTCGGTTTTATTGATCTGTTCATGATGACCAGTACTGAAATGTGCATCACCGGCCACACCCTCTAGCTACTCAATGTTGAGTTTGACTGGGACCCAGACCACCTGTCTGATGAACCACCAGTGGAAGGGCCGCCCATTCCAATCACTATTGATATGGTTAAGAAGGCTATCTCTCCGATGAAGACTGGCAAAGCACCGGGCCCCTCTGGCATCGTGGGGGAGATGATAAGAGCTGCAGGTGATGCGGGTGCCTCGATGATCCGCGACCTTGCAGCTGCAATCATCCGTGATGGAAAGGTACCCTCTGACTGGGAACAGACTTTCATTGTCTGTCTCTACAAGGACAAGGGCGATGCATTGGAACGGCGCAACTACCGTGGTCTCAAGCTGACCGAACAGGTCATGAAAGTCCAGGAAAGGATTGTGGATGGCCTCATTAGGCAGTTGGTGTCCATCGACGATTCCCAGTTTGGCTTCGTCCCAGGAAGAGGCACAACAGACGCAATTTTTGTTGTACGGCAGCTGCAAGAAAAGTATCTGGCGGCAAACAGGAGACTCTACATGGCTTTTGTAGACCTGAAGAAAGCATTTGACCGAGTGCCTCGGAAAATCATCTGGTGGGCACTAAGAAAACTTGGAGTGGACGAGTGGATTGTGCGTCTGGTCCAAGGGATGTATGCTAATGCTCGGAGCCGTGTCCGCGTTGGTGGTGGCTACAGTGAAGAATTCGAGGTGGAGGTGGGTGTTCATCAAGGCTCTGTTTTCAGCCCACTGCTTTTCATCATTGTGCTAGGAGCCTTGTCATGCGAGTTCCGCTCTGGAGTCCCCTGGGAGGACCTGTATGCTGATGACCTTGTCATCATAGCTGAATCCCTTGAGGAATGTGTCAGGAGGCTCTTAACTTGGAAAGACGCAATGGGGGCGAAAGGGCTGAGAGTGAAAGCAGGAAAGACAAAGATCATGATCTGTGGTACAGGTCCGGCTCTCTTGCAGAGTACAGGCTAGTTCCCGTGTGCTGTATGTCGCACTGGAGTGGGCAGCAACAGTATCTTTTGTAATGGCTGCAAATTCTGGGTGCACAAGAAATGCAGTGGGCTCAAAAGTTTGATAGAGGACCCTGATTACAGGTGTACACGGTGCCAAGGAAATGCACGCCCCTTAGATGGCAGACCACAAAGGGAAGTCCAAGTCGGATCCGACAAGCTGAAGGTTGTTGCTTCCTTTTGCTACCTAGGAGATATGCTCTCTGCAGCGGGTGGTTGCGACCTTTCAACTACATCAGGTGTGAAAACAGCCTGGAGAATTTCAAGGAGTTGCTACCAGTTCTCTCTTCCCGCCACCTCTTGTTCAAGACAGGTGGCCGTGTGTATAGCTCTTGTGTGCGGAGCGCAATGCTCCATGCCAGTGAGACATGGACATTGACAAAGCCAAACCTCCAACGTCTACAGCGGAATAACAGGGCAATGATCAGACAGATCTGCAATGTCAAACCACAGGACAATGTCACCACCAGGTCCATTGAGTTACTTGAGGGTCTTGGCATTGAGGCCCTGGACCTCATCCTGAAAGAGAGGAGGCTTCGCAGGTATGGACATGTGGAATGCTCCAACGGTGCAGTCAAGACTGCCTGTGACACACAGGAAGGTGGAAAGCGGGGGCCTGGAAGGCCCAAGATGACTCGGAAGCACCTAACAGAAAGAGATAGACAATAAATAAGTTCTGAAGTTAGATCCTTTGGAAGCAAGGAATACACCAAATAAACGAAAATAGCAGACTCGGTTTTATCTGGTGTATGATCTGCCATGCGTGCAGCAAGCCAGCTACCTGGAAACGGGGGGGGGGGGGGGGGCACTTATGTGGACGTTGCCCCTGTACCTGCACGTTAATAAAAATCCGTTGATGATGAAAGTACATGTATTTGTTTTCTTCCAGAGAATATAGGACATGACATTATATGATAATGGTCTGCCCCGCGGTCAATTTACATGCAACAGCATGCTTTATTTTCACTGAAAAAGCAAAGACTAGCAAACCATTCACATGAAAAGCCGAAAAATAAGAAATAACATTGCAGGCTCTAACAGAAATTCTTCAGTTCTGGTGCTACATTGGTTGAACACATCAGTTGTGTATGTCTGAAATATACTGGCATAATTATGATATCTGTGTCCTGTAATGGCATTTCATGCTCTCTATTAAAGGTACATGTTCATGAATTGTGTTTGTTTTTACAGCCTTTTTAGGATTATTTCACGAATTTCGAGCCGATTGTTAATCATAGGTGGCCGAAAACTGAAGTACCAAGAACTTGGCGTCTCACATGTGACCTCAGCGAGGCTCGACCTGCAGCCGCAAGAGTTCTAATGATAAAGAGCCAGCACTCTTAACCACTTGGCCAAGGAGGCCAGTTTCATTCATTGCTACTTATGCAGTCAATATCACAATTTTTTTCCCAATTAAAATCATGGTGTGTGTCAACTTCCATCAGTGCGGCAAATTCAAGAAAAGACTCTAACCTCCAAACAGCACTGGAGAAACAAAACAAAGCAGAAAGTAAACGTTGATGCATGTATACGCAGAACACAAGATGATATTTTACACGAAAAGCTTCATATATGGTATACATTCTGTTGGCTTAATTTTTTCACTCTTTGTTCCAACTCACTGAGATGGGAATCCTCCTTGTCTGGTAACAAAGTTCTCAATGCATGAGTGAGATTCATGAGATAGTCTATATTCTTCCCACTAGGTCCTACTGAGGTGTATATGGTGTGAGCAATATCATCCAATGGGGCTGGTCCCAAGTAGTTGGGATTGTCTTCTGTTCCAATGTATAAATCCAAATGGGTTTCTTGTTCTTGTTTGTCTTCAGGGTAAAAGATTACAGTTTCTTTTGTATAGCCTCCACGTTCACGGTGGTCCAAGTGACGCCTCACATTTTCTTCATCAGCTTTGTCTATTTCAAAAGCAACGCCCCAAACAATGTCCTAAAAACATATGAAAACTTCATTAACCCTTATCCTGCTGAAAAATCAATTTAGCCACACCCAGTTCAGACTTTGAACCAATCAGATTACTTGATGTAATTTATTCCTACAAATTCATAAACTGAATGTCAAACAGTGTAGATCCTGTTCAGAAGCCATCTGATCTGGATCTACACTGTTTGCAAAGATAGGGGTTGTCGTGAAATGCACCTGGCAAATTTTAGATCATTTGCATGGGAGACTACTCTTGGGACTTTACTACAAATCAAGCATCTCAGAAAAAGGAGTCTACTCTTAACAAAGGAGCAAATTCTTTCCTTTAAGAATAGACCCCTGTTGACAAGGTAAACAAAATAATTTTTAAAAACTGCCTCTCCTGGAGGTGAATACATTCCAAACAAGATGACAATTTCAAAAGAAGACAACAGTTTCAAAGAACTGAATCCCTTTTACTGTGTAATTCATATACAGTTTAGCTCACCTGGGCGAAAGGTTCCAGGGCAGCTTATAGGATGGTACTCCATACGTCGTCTGTCCTCGTCCGTCCGCAATTTTGACCAGTTGTATCTCTGCAGCCTTCAGGCTGATCTCAATTTTCTCTCATTTGTAGCATGCCTCTGGTGGGGGATCGATGACATTAGCTTTTCATCGAATCCAAATGAAAACTTCGGTTGCTATGGCAACCGCAAGGTCCTTTAGAATTACAGTGGGAAAATGCTTGTCATTACCGTAGCACCTTCAGTCTTTATCAGATCTTTCTAGAAACATATATAAGTAGACTGGGGATGAAAACTCGGATAAGTTTGAAAAATGGCAATGTCATCCCATTATTTATAGCGTTACGTCCCCTTTATTGCTGAAAATGCCTATTTTGACCTTGTCATCACTGTAGCCCCTTCTGTGTTGATGGTATCTTCCTGAAACTTACAAACAAGTAAATCGGGAATAAAAGCTCGGATGAGTTCAAAAACCGGTGGTGTTGGCCTCTCTGTAATGGAGTCAAGTCCCCCCTTTTTTACTGAAAATGCCCATTTTGACCTTGTTATCACTGTAGCCCCTTCAGTTTGTATCTGATCTCATTTAAATTTGCATGTTCATACTGTGTGTATCACTTGTGTCTTTTTATTTTGGATGGCCATATGGCCATTTTGTGGGAAAGTAACTGTCCTTATGGCCTTCCTTTGTTTAGGTTTCCATTATGGTCTGGTCGCTTAATGTTTGTGTTTCTTTCCCTTTGGTGTCTTTGATGGGTGGATTAAGTTAATTGTATCGATTCCTGATCTTTGTTTTACTTCTACTTTGCGTATCAGGGCTGTTTTGTTTGTGCCGTGTGGCGGCTGTAAAAGGTCTCCCCGTACATACATTTAATGCTCTTATTTTTCCAATCCTCGGGGATTGCTTATGCAATTGCTTTTCACTGTTCCATAAATTGACATCCTTTAGATACCTGTTGAAGGTCATTATTAAACCGATGTTCGTTCCTCGTTGTATAACAACTGCTTGATTGACATCCCTGAACTTTAAGCAGAACTTAGATGTTTTGTGGTTTTGATTGTTTTGGATTTTTACGGCCCAGTCAACACTATTTAGGTCATTTTTGAGCCGGTCAGTTTACCTATCAACACTTTCCTGGGCAGGCTTATACGTAAGCGGTTAACCAGTACAGTGCCCATTCTATCGCCAGAAACTGACAACTGCCCTTCTTGAATCAGCGGAAGGGAGGGAATGACCGTAGAAAAGATTTCATGATCAATCTCCACGAAAGAATGTTGCCGACCCCGGCGGGAGTCGAACCCGCGTCCTCCTGATCACCAGTCAGACGACTGAGCCACTGAGGACGGCAATGTTTTGTGGGCTTTTGTTGTACCTTCCTTCTATTCGAAGGAAATTTCTTCAGTAATTTTATGCTGTTTTACATAATGACCGATATGAAGATCGCTTTAGTTTTGACGGTATCAAAACCTTCTAAACCCACATGAGTATCACAAATACATTTAAAATATCAATATTACCCCTTAGGTTACACTCTGCTTCTTCTGTACGGATTCCCCATTCTATTAAGAACTTTAATACTATGTTGCCTTCGGTATTGGTTAGACCCTTAAATTTGTCTTCTGTAACTTCAGTTAATCTCAATGGAGCAGGCAATACCAATGTTTTTGGGAGTAGTCTTCGTATAAGACTATCTCCTTTCAAATCGCCCATCCTTCGAAAATATACTAATCCGTGGAAAAGAAGTGGAATGTATCCTAGTATTTCTAAGTGCAATGCCAAGAGGTGCAGATGTTGTTCGCATTTAAGCACTGCGTCTACCGTTACTTCATCTGTAAACGGTAGACGCTTCTCTGTAGTTAACATGTCTAATTTGACATGACAGTCTACAAATTTAATTTATCTAATTACATGACGTGCTGCAAACTGTAATATGCAGTACGTCGGTCAAACTAACCGCATGCTTAAAACTAGATTGAACGAGCATTATCGTAGAATGAGTAAGCCTAAGAAAACTGACACTTTCTTGTACCGTCACTTTCGACGTACAGGTCATTCTGTAAATAAAATTGTTATACAACCAGTGGAAAAACTTTATTACGATGCAAATTCTACATCTAGATTCAAAATAGTCAAAAGACATGAAGCTGAACTGAAATGGATTAAATTTTTACAGACCCCTTTTCCACTGGGATTTAATGACAACATTTATCATGAGGGTAATATTTCCAGAATGCCGGACTTTGATATTTTCTCGCTCCTGGAATGTCGAAAACGCAGAACTAGATCTCACGGCACCAGGAAAAATGGTAACTTTAAATGTAAATCACGTGCGTTTAAACGAAACAATACTAGACTGAAGTGACTGTCAATTATATTATTAAATCAAGGACGCCACTCTATGCTTTCATTTTCAAGTTCATTACCCGTTTCTGTTTTACGTCTTCTGGACACCGAGGGGAATAAATTCTATGATAGTTCTCATCAGTTATATGATGCGGCTCTCTTAACTAGAGGCTATACTCAGCATACTCTCCGTCCTTACATTGATTCTGAAATTAATAAACGCCATTTCTTCAAAATATCCTTTCTTTAATAAGGGTATGGATTTTATAGATTTGCCCAGTATCTTCCATGAGAGATCGGTGCTTTCTTCCGTTCCTGCTTATTTTCAAAATACTGAAACACCTATAATTTGCTCTAAATATAACAAACCTGTTAGATCTATCATTTTTAATTTCAATAAACTTGTTTCAGATCTTGATATTGATACTAATACTCCTGATTCATGTGATTGTAAAAACTCAAAGTATTGCTATCCTGCTGCTGGTCATGTAATTACTGGCAATTTGAAAATTATTCCTGATTCTAGGATAAGGAATATAATTTCTAAAGGACCGAAATATCGGTTTCCTTCAAAAATTGATTTCAGTAAATGTAGAGATGAAATCGCTGCTTCCTTGAATGAATTCGGTAATCGATGGTGTAAGCGAGAGTATGTTGAGCATAAAGCCCTTAAGGACTGAAAACTTAGCATTTTAAAACTAGTGAATAAACGCATTTCTTTCTATTCTCAAAATACTAACTTATTACCTCCTAAGCCCAAGACGTCTTTACGTCATCTTAAACTAGGTATTCAAGAATTTCATAAGAAGTTTGTTTTGGCCCCTGCAGACAAGGCCGCTAACAACGTCGTCGTTGTGTGACGGCTCCACTATGTTAACACGCTTAAGCAGGAGTTTGGTTGTACTAAGGCCTATGAACTTCAGCCTTTAGCTGAAGAGAGAGCTATAGTAGATAAACATGTTTGTCATTCAGCCACCAAGTTTGCTGTGTGTGTTAACGAAGGCCAAGACAAGCTTCCTACGCTATACTGGTTACCAAAACTTCATAAAAGACCTTACAAAGCACGGTTTATTGCAAATTCCAGCTCTTGCACTACCACTGAACTTTCTAAATTATCAACTTCCTGTCTTACTGCTATTAAAACGCATGTGATTAAATATTGTGATAAAGTCTTTGAAAGATCAGGAAGAAATCTGTTTTGGTCTATAAAAATTCGAATGAGGTTTTAAATAAATTGAAATCCAGACATTTTCGTGCTTTAAGTCTGTCTACTTACGATTTTTCCACTCTTTACTCTACACTTCTTAATAATCTTATAAAAGAAAAGCTTAATGATTTAATTGAAAGGGCTTTTCACAGAGAAGATTCTCTCTATCTTGCATGTAATGTCAGAAATGCATTTTTCACTTCTAAAGAGCATCAGAATTATACACTTTGGTCTTGTCAGAAAGGGTGTGATGCCCTCACCTTTCTACTTGACAATATTTATATTAGATTCGGTACTAAGTTATTTAGACAAATTGTGGGTATTCCGATGGGTACGAATTGCACACCTCTTGTGGCTGATCTGTTCTTGTATTGTTATGAAAGAGACTTCATGTTGTCGCTTTCCATTGATAACCAATCTGAAATTATTGAAGCTTTTAGCTCCACTTCGAGATATTTAGATGATTTATTAAATATTGATAATACCTATTTCGATGGTTTGATCCGTCAGATTTACCCCCCAGAACTTCAGTTAAATAAAGCAAATTCTTCTGATACCGAGGCCCCGTGTTTGGATTTACATCTATCTGTTGTAGATGGATTTGTTTCGTGCAAAATTTATGATAAACGCGATGACTTTGATTTTGAGATTGTAATTTTTCCTTTTTTGGATGGTGATGTTCCTCGTGCGCCATCCTATGGCGTTTATATTTCGCAATTAATTCGATTTGCTAGAGTGTGTAGTCATGTAACTGACTTCAACACTCGTAATAAATTATTAACGGCTAAACTTCTTAATCAGGGTTATCGGTACCATAAACTACGCAAAGCCTTTTCAAAATTTTATAGACGCCATTCTGATTTAATTTCAAAATTCAATATTGGACTTAAATCTCTTCTGCAACAAGGTCTATCGGAACCCGAATTTTATGGTGACTTAGTATATAAATTCAGAAAAATATATAACCGCAATGACTTCAGCACCCAATTTCGTAAAATCATTCTTCGATATAAAAAGATTGGGTACAACATGGATGTTATTCGACAGACTGCACCGGCCCCGATAGCTCAGTTGGTAGAGTGTCCGCTCCGGGGAACGGGAGGTCTCGGGTTCGATCCCGGGCCGCGACATACCAGTCGTTAAAAATGGTACTAGCTGCTCCTCGTTTGGCACTCAGATTTACGGGGTAGAGCTAGGACTGGTCGATCCAGTGTCAGGATAATGTGACTGGGTGTGGTATCATGTAATGTGTCTGGGACATGATACTTCAGTGAGGCAGCACTATAAACGTGAGCATTGAGCTCCCTGTCGCAACCAGACACCGTCGTGATATGACTGAAAAATTGTTGAAAGCGACGTTAAACCCGAACTCGCACACAAATCGATAGACTGCATGCATGGTAGTTAACCCAATCACGGTTGGCAACTTTGCTTCCCTCTTTAATTGCACGCCGGTGGTTCAGGCCTCAGATTCTATGACGGCTCCAACGTAAAGGCTAATTGAGAATTAGAGAGATCTAATTCAAGGTAATGTTGGTTGGTGCCTGATGCTCTGTCTCTGGTCGGGCCCATCGGAGTATAACTGTTGGTTTTCTTTTGCTCCAGCATTTCAATGGTTTCTTGCTGTCGAGTCCTCACCGTTGTCTCACCTCTGTGGTTCTTTGATTTTTTTGCGTTCACGGAGATGTTGCACTGATGAGTTAGGAGGCCTTCATGCGGACTGAACAAATTATGTGTCTAAATCGCGACGGAAGTAAGGGCGAGGATTGTGACCACGTAAAATCGATTTAAGCCCCCCAGTGGAAATCATTCCACTGACCGTTCCAAGGCGGTTCTTCAGTGGCGGTTTATTTATGGTGTTGTTTGTTACTTACTGTGTGTATCACTTGTGTCTTTTTATTTTGGATGGCCATTTTGTGGGAAAGTAACTGTCCTTGTGGCCTTCCTTTGTTTAGGTTTCCATTATGGTCTGGTCGCTTGATGTTTGTGTTTCTTTCCCTTCGGTGTCTTTGATGGATGGATTAAGTTAATTGTATCGATTCCTGATCTTTGTTTTACTTCTACTTTGCATATCTGGGCTGTTTTGTTTGTGCCGTGTGACGGCTGTAAAAGGTCTCCCCGTACATACATTTAATGCTCTTATTTTTCCAATCCTCGGGGATTGCTTATGCAATTGCTTTTCACTGTTCTATCAATTGACATCCTTTAGATACCTGTTGAAGGTCATTATTAAACCGATGTTCGTTCCTCGTTGTATAACAACTGCTTGATTGACATCCCTGAACTTTAAGTAGACTTAGATGTTTTGTGGGCTTTTGTTGTACCTTCCTTCTATTCGAAGGAAATTTCTTCAGTAATTTTATATGCTGTTTTACATAATGACCGGTATGAAGATCGCTTTAGTTTTGACGGTATCAAAACCTTCTAAACCCACATGAGTATCACAAATACATTTAAAATATCAATATCACCCGTAGGTTACACTCTGCTTCTTCTGTACGGATTCCCCATTCTATTAAGAACTTTAATACTATGTTGCCTTCGGTGTTGGTTAGACCCTTAAATTTGTCTTCTGTAACTTCAGTTAATCTCAATGGAGCAGGCAATACCAATGTTTTTGGGAGTAGTCTTCGTATAAGACTATCTCCTCTCAAATCGCCCATCCTTCGAAAATACACTAATCCGTGGAAAAGAAGTGGAATGTATCCTAGTATTTCTAAGTGCAATGCCAAGAGGTGCAGATGTTGTTCGCATTTAAGCACTGCGTCTACCGTTACTTCATCTGTAAACGGTAGACGCTTCTCTGAAGTTAACATGTCTGATTTGACATGACAGTCTACAGATTTAATTTATCTAATTACATGACGTGCTGCAAACTGTAATATGCAGTACGTCGGTCAAACTAACCGCATGCTTAAAACTAGATTGAACGAGCATTATCGTAGAATGAGTAAGCCTAAGAAAACTGACACTTTTTTGTACCGTCACTTTCGACGTACAGGTCATTCTGTTAATAAAATTGTTATACATCCAGTGGAAAAACTTTATTACGATGCAAATTCTACATCTAGATTCAAAATAATCAAAAGACATGAAGCTGAACTGAAATGGATTAAATTTTTACAGACCCCTTTTCCACTGGGATTTAATGACAACATTTATCATGAGGGTAATATTTCCAGAATGCCGGACTTTGATATTTTCTCGCTCCTGGAATGTCAAAAACACAGAACTAGATCTCACGGCACCAGGAAAAATGGTATCTTTAAGCGTAAATCATGTGCGTTTAAACGAAACAATACTAGACTGAAGTGACTGTCAATTGTATTATTAAATCATGAACGCCACTCTATGCTTTCGTTTTTAAGCTCATTACCCGTTTCTGTTTTACGTCTTCTGGACGTCGAGGCGAATAAATTCTACGATAGTTCTCATCGGTTATATGATGCGGCTCTCTTAACTAGAGTCTATACTCAGCATACTCTCCGTCCTTACATTGATTCTGAAATTAATCATAAACGCCATTTCTTCAAAATATCCTTCATTAATAAGGGTATGGATTTTATAGATTTGCCCAGTATCTTCCGTGAGAGATCGGTGCTTTCTTCCATTCCTGCTTATTTTCAAAATACTGAAACTCCTATAATTTGCTCTAAATATAACAAACCTGTTAGATCTATCATTTTTAATTTCAATAAACTTGTTTCCGATATTGATATTGATACTAATACTCCTGATTCATGTGATTGTAAAAACTCAGTGTATTGCTATCCTGCTGCTGGTCATGTAATTACTGGCAATTTGAAAATTATTCCTGATTCTAGGATAAGGAATATAATTTCTAAAGGACCGAAATATCGGTTTCCTTCTAAAATTGATTTCAGTAAATGTAGAGATGAAATCGCTGCTTCCTTGAATGGATTCGGTAATCGATGGTGTAAGCGAGAGTATGTTGAGCATAAAGCCCTTAAGGACTGGAAACTTAGCATTTTAAAACTAGTGAATAAACGCATTTCTTTCTATTCTCAAAATACTAACTTATTACCTCCTAAGCCCAAGACGTCTTTTCGTCATCTTAAACTAGGTATTCAAGAATTTCATAAGAAGTTTGTTTTGGCCTCTGCAGACAAAGCCGCTAACAACGTCGTCGTTGTGTGACGGCTCCACTATGTTAACACGCTTAAGCAGGAGCTTGGTGGTACTAAGGCCTATGAACTTCAGCCTTTAGCTGAAGAGAGAGCTATAGTAGATAAACATGTTTGTCATTCAGCCACCAAGTTTGCTGTGTGTGTTAACGAAGGCCAAGACAAGCTTCCTACGCTATACTGGTTACCAAAACTTCATAAAAAAAACTTACAAAGCACGGTTTATTGCAAATTCCAGCTCTTGCACTACCACTGAACTTTCTAAATTATTAACTTCCTGTCTTACTGCTATTAAAACGCATGTGATTAAATATTGTGATAAAGTCTTTGAAAGATCAGGAAGAAATCTGTTTTGGTCTATTAAAAATTCGGATTGAGGTTTTAAATAAATTAAAATCCAGACATTTTCGTGCTTCAAGTCTGTCCACTTACGATTTTTCCACTCTTTACACTCAACTTCCTCATAATCTTATAAAAGAAAAGCTTAATGATTTAATTGAATGGGCTTTTCACAGAGAAGATTCTCTCTATCTTGCATGTAATGTCAGAAATGCATTTTTCACTTCTAAAGAGCATAAGAATTATACACTTTGGTCTTGTCAGAAAGTGTGTGATGCCCTCACCTTTCTACTTGACAATATTTATATTAGATTCGGTACTAAGTTATTTAGACAAATTGTGGGTATTCCGATGGGTACTAATTGCGCACCTCTTGTGGCTGATCTGTTCTTGTATTGTTATGAAAGAGACTTCATTTTGTCGCTATCCATTGATAACCAATCTGAAATTATTGAAGCTTTTAGCTCCACTTCGAGATATTTAGATGATTTATTAAATATTGATAATACCTATTTTGATGGTTTGATCAGTCAGATTTACCCCCTAGAACTTCAGTTAAATAAAGCAAATTCTTCTGATACCGATGCCCCGTTTTTGGATTTACATCTATCTATTGTATATGGATTTGTTTCGTGCAAAATTTATGATAACTTTGATTTTGAGATTGTAAATTTTCCTTTTTTGGATGGTGATGTTCCTCGTGCGGCATCCTATGGCGTTTATATTTCGCAATTAATTCGATTTGCTAGAGTGTGTAGTCATGTAACTGACTTCAACACTCGAAATAAATTATTAACTGCTAAACTCCTTAATCAGGGTTATCGGTACTATAAACTACGCAAAGCCTTTTCAAAATTTTATAGACGCCATTCTGATTTAATTTCAAAATTCAATATTGGACTTAAATCTCTTCTGCAACAAGGTCTATCGGAACCCGAATTTTATGGTGACTTAGTATATAAATTCAGAAAAATATATAACCGCAATGACTTCAGCACCCAATTTCGTAAAATCATTCTTCGATATAAAAAGATTGGGTACAACATGGATAGTATACAACAGACTGCATGCATGGTAGTTAACCCAATCACGGTTGGCAACTTTGCTTCCCTCTTTAATTGCACGCGGGTGGGTCAGGCCTCAGATTCTATGACGGCTCCAACGTAAAGGCTTATTGAGAATTAGAGAGATCTAATTCAAGGTAATGTTGGGTGGTGCCTGATGCTCTGTCTCTGGTCGGGCCCATCGGAGTCTAACTGTTGGTTTTCTTTTGCTCCAGCATTTCAGCGGTTTCTTGCTGTCGAGTCCTCACCGTTGTCTCACCTCTGTGGTTCTTTGATTTTGGTGTTCATGGAGATGTTGCACTGATTAGTTAGGAGGCCTTCATGCGGACTGAACAAATTATTTGTCTAAATCGCGACGGAAGTAAGGGCGAGGATTGTGGCCACGTAAAATCGATTTAAGCCCCCCCCCCCCCCAGTGGAAATCTTCCACTGACCGTTCCAAGACGGCTCTTCTGTGGCGATTTATTTATGTTGTTGTTTGTTACTTACTGTGTGTATTACTTGTGTCTTTTAATTTTGGATGGCCATATGTCCATTTTGTGGGAAAGTAACTGTCCTTATGGCCTTCCTTTGTTTAGGTTTCCATTATGGTCTGGTCGCTTAATGTTTGTATTTCTTTCCCTTTGGTGTCTTTTATGGGTGGAGTAAGTTAATTGTATCAATTCCTGATCTTTGTTTTACTTCTACTTAGCGAATATTTCGCTGATTGTAATTTTCGCAGATCAAGTCCGCGAACATTGGGCGCCGCAGATATTTTCCAGAATACAGTAAAAGCAAGTCATTGACAGAATCTTCTTACCTCCTGTGATGCTGGAATTAGTGTCACCACCCGGCCAGGCTGTAAACACAAACAAGACTTACATGAATACAAGAGACTGAAGTGGGTCAGAAATCTCAACTGGATGAGGCTGATCATAAATTACAGTGTGTCTGGGTGGCCATCTCGTCTGTCGGATCGCATTGCCTTTAGAAATTCTGGATTGCATGTTGCCTTGATGCTTCGGATTAAATTTCTGAACAGCTTAGTCTGAATTAGATTCAGGAAGAGATGCTGTTGATGCATATTCGGGGTGTATAGTTTGACAGGGCAGAGCTATCGTTTGAACCTGCCTATCCTAGCACCTAGCATATCCTGTGATCAAAACGGTAACCCAAGTCAACCAATCATGTGATTACAACTGCAACACAAACAAAGCTATGGTGTGTATGGCCCCTTGCAAAATAGCCACTACATGTGTACACCGAATTTTCTTGGGGACTCGAATTTGACATATAATGCTAACATCTCAGCTGTCCCTCCTGTAAAATTTACATGCAATTACTATACATGTGCTTTAATTGAAGAATTTCAAGATGGCCACCATCTGGGATATCATAATGAAACAATTTTAGCAATTCTGAATCACCATGTCACCAAAATGCCTCCCACCGATTTCTACTTAATACAACAGACCTTTCGGTAGCAGATGTGGTTTGAAGATTTTCAAGATGGCCAATGTGCCAGCCACCCAGGATATCAGAACAGAATGGTTCTTCGGAATCTCCAAATCACCCCTATGCCTCCCATCAAGTTTCAGCTCAGATGAACTTGATGTGGTTGGAAGATTTTCAAGATGGCCAACATGGAAGCTATCTTAGACAAGAATACCCACAGTGCAATAGTAGGAACAGGAAACATTATCCTAGTTAAAGAGCGGTATACTGTATATACTCACTGTACTTCAAAATGGAGTATAACAAAACCTGTCGGTGGACAGATTAGCTTGACTGATGGCATTGTCATACAAACATCAGCATCACAAAAGTCTGAATAAATGAAAGGAAGTGTGTTCAGGTACGATACCATACCCACAAGATCCTGGGTGGTAGTTAGCGACATTAATTGGGTAAAACTGTTTAATACAAATTATTGAAAACTTACTCTCATACAGAGGCAATCCTCATACTGAGTGTCTCCAGGTATGGTTCCGTATTGGGTGCCTTTACATGCATCAGACGGACTCGAAAATGATCTGATCATATCCCCTTAACTGTCAAAAAAGGTCATTTTCACCATCTGCCAAGACAAGCTTCGTTCACTTTGATCCAATTTATCTGCAATGGATGACTTGCGATTTTACATCCTTTTTAGCAGTATTTCAGTCACATCAGAATGATGAGAGGTTGATAATGAAAGACTGTGTGCAATGCAACTCAGTTTACTGTTGGAAAGATTTCAAGTTTTCCAAAAATAGCCGCAGTGAACTTGCCCTTCTGGCCAGGATCCTGAAAGCCAAACTTGCTCGAGATAACATACCCAGCATTTGTGTGAAGTTACATTAAAATCCATCAGCAAATGACGAGGCTAGAGCGATGAGTTTTTTTTTTTTCTAAAAATAGCCGCAGTGACCTTGACCTTGAGCCCAGGACCCTGAAAAACAAACTTGCTCGAGATATCATACCCAACATTTGTGTGAAATTATATCAAAACCCATCAATAAATGTAGGCACTAGAGTGATGACAAAGTTTTTTTTTCTAACAAGAGCACCGCATGCGGGTGCTAACGCTCAGCTGCAAAAGTTCTAAGTCGAAAAAGTGGCATATCTGTGCCAAAAATATTTTGAGGGTTACCTCACATATTGGTATGAGTTCCCCTTTTCTTAATGAACAACTAGTCCGAGTTTCAAGTAAATATGTTCGGTAATGACAGATATTACAAAATGTCGACTTTTTTTTGTTTTTTTTTTTTCAAAAATTCTAGGTCGAAAAGGGGGTTTTTGATTTTTATTTGCCTTCACTGCAGCTGGTGTTGTGCCGTGTGGCGGTCGTAAAACGTCTCCCCGTACATCAACCAGAGTGCAGTTTATATTTTACTTTTGGTCATTTGAGATCAGCGTGAATATTCTGATGAATCATAAAAAAAATATTGGTTTAGACTCATATTCTAGACAGGCTTTTAATTATTTGGACCCCATTTTGATTTATATCAGTCTTTGTATCGACTGCCTATTCGAAATTCGCAAAATTGCAGTGTTTCCTCTGGCTTTCTTTGCCGGATCATTACAGGGTCACTGATGAGGCTTTATTAGCCGAAACTACGTAGTATGATCCATCTTCTTTCTTATGAATGTTTTCATTGCTCTTAAAGGAACTTATTTTTTATTTTTATTTAACTGTGCCAAAAATATTTTAAGGGTTACCTCACTTATTGGTATGAGTTTCCCTTTTCATAATGAGCAATTAGTCCGAGTTTCAAGTAAATATGTTCAGTAATGGCAGAGATATTAGAAAATGCCCATGTTTTTTGCAAAATTTCTAAGTCGAAAGAGGGGCATAACAGTGCCAAAATATTCTGAGGGTTACCTCACCTATTGGTATGAGTTCCCCTTTTCCTACTGAACGACTAGTCCGAGTTTCAAGAAAATTATGTTTAGTAATGATGGAGATATTACAAAATTTCCAAGTTTTTTTTTTTTATTTGCAAATTCTAAGTCCAAAAGGGGGCATAACTGTGCCAAAAATATTTTGAGGGTTACCTAACCTATTGGTATGAGTTCCCCTTTTCATAATAAACAACTAGTCCGAGTTTCAAGTAAATATGTTCAGTAATGATGTTATTGATAAGCTTTTGTCCGATGAGTACTGTTACTCCTTCAACCACAGACTATGGGCGTATCCTGTGATTCTTTGAGAGTATCGGTACTCCTAAAATGAAATCTAGTGTCGTATCGTCATCGGTCATCACAGAATGGCTGCTCAGTACACTTATATTAAGGTCAGACGATGGAATGGACACATGTCAAAGACATTAACCACATATTTTATCATGGTAACATACCGGTACACATTTTCTTGTGACAGCAAAATGAAAAAAAAATACTTTTTCTCCTAAGGAAGTGTCAGATCAGCCTGTAAATCTAGCAAATGTGGTCATATTCTTCGGATGTGTTCTTGGAATATCACAGACGTCATTGAAGGCTCGTTTTGATCAGACTTTGCAGGCTGGTCGGAGTCTTCAGCCGTTACGCAGGTCATATTGTCATCAAAACGTTTTCAAACCCATGTTTTCTAATTCAATTTGCATGCAGCGGCCCTATGTTCAACGTAACGTTAAAAGGCGGAAAAGTTTCACTGATTGTAGCAACTGCATGCGATTGGTAAAAGGCGGGAAATTCAGCGCTCGACAAAAATACAATAAAACATACGATCAGTGAAGACACAGATCAGCCAGCGCATCTGTGAAAGCTAATCAGTCTGTCCTGGTTGCTGTGTTTGCGTTTTTTATGATGCTCTGTCTGTCATTCTGCTTAAGGTTCAAAGACGCCGACGAGACATCTTGGGGTGTTAATTTAACCGGCTACTTGATAGATAACGGTAAATAAGCATGCACTGGGTGCTGGCCACCTGTGATTCACAATTAGATATATGAGTACTAACCAAAGTATCACAGGTTAATCCTGCTAATTGGGACTCAATAAATATAATTTTAATAAAATGTACACAGAATACGGTGAAAAATGAGATCAGTCTGTGCAGCAGTGGTTCTATCTCAGACGTGCATTAACGACAATGTTGCGAAAAAAATACGTCGGGATGATAAAAGAATGAACATTTTTTTATTTATTTGTTTCGTTTATTTTCATAAAAAGCTTCAATAAGTTTTAACTGTTTCAATTATGACGGTTATAACGCAAATGCTGGTGATATATTCGCTGCATCAAACTATGAATAAATACTGGTAATCCCGAGAAAACCAGACACAAAAACTGGGACATGCAATCGTAGCATGCCGCGACCAACTTTATTAATACCCTATTCGCCGGTTGTTTTCCAGTGCGTCAGGTGCGACAGAAATAATATTTTTCGTTTAATATGCACTTGAATCGTGTCAAAAGTAAACAACCACCATGGTGCAATAATCAAAGGCGCCGACATACACGTGTCGGAAACGACAATAAACCAGGTTTTTAAGCCTCCAGTCAAGAGTTTTCGCCAATGGCCCAAGGACGCGAAATAATGAGTCACGGACGCAAATTTCCTTGCATCTGCGTCCTGCGGACGCTAGCAGAAACAGCTAGCGCTGCCTGGTCGGATATATATTCGCTCATAGGGGCTTGAATCATTAAAAAATTAAAAAAAAAAAAAAAAAAAAAAATTTTTTTTTTTTTTGGTACTATAATAGAGACAAGGGGGGAAACTTCGGCTCAATTTTTTGGGGGGGGTTACCTCATTTTACCCAGTGTATCTTTTTCGCAAATGCAGTTTTTTACCTGCTTATTATGAATAATACAAGTTAAATAAGTCCACTTTGCAAGAATAATCCGCCTCTGTCTGCCACTTGCAGGAAACACGTTTTTCTCGCATGGATTAACTCAGCAAAGCAAAATTCGGCATAAACGTGTGACAAAAAATTTCAGGTTTTTATCAATCACAACCAAACTAGTGATACGGGGGGACTTTTTTCACTTTCACCCGTTGTCTTTCATTTAACTTTAGCTCGCTTTGCCAATTTGAATCCAAAAAGATGTACTCGCAGCTCTAAATATAGATTTTCCAACTTTTGCTTCGTTTTCCGCAGTGTTCTGTCAATGATCAGTACACAAACCCGGGCGCTTGCCATAATCGTCGGACGTGCAGGACAGATATAATCCGGAACTTCGGAAACTACGTCCGGCAGTGGAGTTGTTACTGTTAAAATGTGTGTGATAGCCTTGATTTCTCCTTTGATTTATTTTGTCAATGTAACATATTCTGCTAGGACTACGTATACACGTATTACGCAGGTAAGAAAACTGGATGGTGTTTCTACGTATAATGGGCTGTGCTCTGGGAATTTTGTATTGTATCGCTTTGCTATCAACTTCCAATCAGCCGTTGTAACTTTTTTGACACATGCGCAGAAAAGGAAATAAAATGTTTACTAAAAAGCAGAAGACGGCCTTTGATCTGATAAAAAAAAAAAACAAGGCCCAACTGGGCCCAACTGCCTTGTTTATGTCCAGGCTGGGGCGGGCACAGCCCACGTTATCGAGGAGATTGCTAGAGAGCTCCGTATTGAAGGGGAAATGTGCTAATGTTTGTCAGTTTCTTGCACAACGGGTATCGTATAAAATCTATGTGTTTTTGGCAGAGTGCTAAAGAACGTGTGTACATGACGTTTGTTTGATTGTTTGATTTGAGGTTTAACGACCCCGTCAACACTGTAAAGGTCATTTTGGAGACGTTGCTTCCAATTTTGTGGGACTTTTACCCGACATTGAGATGAAATGACATCTCAAGCCCTGTTGCCCAATGAAACCAATAGGGTTTATTAGCATGGACGGTCCGCCTCGCACTGCGGTTCGGAACCGTTCCTGGACAGGCTGGCCGTTCCAAGGCGGCTCTTCTGTGGCGATTTATTTATGTTGTTGTTTGTTACTTACTGTGTGTATCACTTGTGTCTTTTATTTTGGATGGCCATATGGCCATTTTGTGGGAAAGTAACTGTCCTTATGGCCTTCCTTTGTTTAGGTTTCCATTATGGTCTGGTCGCTTAATGTTTGTATTTCTTTCCCTTTGGTGTCTTTTATGGGTGGAGTAAGTTAATTGTATCAATTCCTGATCTTTGTTTTACTTCTACTTTAGATCCTCTAAGCGGTTTACCAGTACTAGTGGGGGGCCAGATTCAGCTCTGCGTGGAAGCATCATGCAGCCCATATATTTCTTCAAGCCCCTTTGGGCGGGGGCCGCTGTGTACATGACGTCGTCGCCTTATGTTTAAACGCTCGTTCCCGGTACACGGCGACGGTTAGCTAAGCAAAAAAAAAAAATAAATAAATAAAAATGCAGCAGTGTTAAGCCAAACGGTTCAGAATTTTAGTTAAAAGAGATACGGCTAGAAATAACTTGAAATTGTTTTACAAATTTGAATTCAAAGTGGTCGGAATGACTGACGACTTTATGCGTGTGTTCTAATATTGTTACCTAATTAACAATGGCTGTTTTGGTGCCAATAGGCCTGTAGGAATTTTCCTTCTTTATTTTCTTTATGATAAGTGGAAACCAAGGAAAAAGCGTTTCAACATGTATTTTGTCTAATGTTTGGTGTCGCCCAGTGATGAGGGGCATAGAATGTTATTATAAAACAATAAACTTAATTGTTCTGCTTTTCATGAAAATATGAACGACAGCGAGTCGCTAACAAAGTTTACATGAACCCCTTCGGGGTTCACTTACTTTGCATACAACCCACTGCGTTCGTACTATCATGAACAGCAGAAAAATAAATTTCATTTCTTAAGTGTTTGTTTTCCTTGCCTCATATCGCTGCTCACTCTAGGGTGTATTAGCTATCTCATTATGTCAGTCATTGCAAAACACCCACATTGAGCCCGAGGTAATTTTGTTTTCAAAACCGTCTTCTGTAGCATGTTTTGTTATCCATGCAATTAGGGGAGCAGCTTCTCAGTTTCCCCTTGAATGTACATTTTTAACAGTCAGAATGACATGTCCTTATCAACTTTTAATGAAACGGACATTCAATTTGTCATCAAACTGCTGTCAAGTGTCAAAGAAAGCAGGTCATGAAATGTACATGCACTGGTTTTTATTTCATGCGTAGCACTTTACATGTGAACGGATGCTTTAGACACAAACTTTAGCGGCTCACTGGAAAAATGATGACGATATTCTCCAGGAGGTATGAATATTAAAATACGGACATTTTTTGTGTTACATTGGTGTGAATGTGCTTTATCGCTTATTAATTTCTGTATATTTGTGCAGTTCACAACGCATTCTTTAGAGTTTTCGGACCTGCCCATCGGGGCTTAAAGAAATAGGTGGGCTGCGTGACGCTTCCAAGCAGAGCTGAAACCGACCGCACGCGAGTACTGCTAAACCGCTCAAAGAATCTATGCCTGCCCGGGCAAAGCGGTGCGAGTCAGACCGTTCATGCTTATAAACCCTATTGATTTCATTGGGCGACCGGGCCTGAGATGTAAATTCCTCTCAATGTCGAGTAAAAGTCCCACAAAATGGATTCAACATCTCCAAAATGACCTGTTGATGGGCACTTTAAACATCTAATCAAACAAATAAATTCCTTAAAGTGTTTGGGTGAGAAAAATAATTCATATTGCGGTCGTGGCTTCGGACTCGTTTTCAGTGAATTAAAGTCTCATGCTCGACAAAACTTAACTAAACTGAAAACTTGCTTGAAAATTCCTTGTTTCGGCCTCAATCCCATCATACATTCTATTATTCAGTTCTTATCTAAGCAGGAAACGGCCCCGCCCATCGGGGCATGAAGAAATGATGCTTCCACGCAGAGCTGAAACTGACCCGCACACGAGTACTGGTAATCCGCTTAGAGCATCTAAGCCTGCCCAGGCAAAGCGGTGCGAGTCGGCCCGTCCATGTTAATTAACCCAATTTGTTCATTGGGCGGCAGGGCTTGAGATGTCATTTCATCTTAAGGTCGGGTAAAAGTCCCACAAAATTGGAAGCAACGTCTCCAAAATGACCTTTGCAGTGTTGACGGGGACGTTAAACCTCAAATCAAACAAACAAATCTAAGCAGGAAAATTAATGAACTGTTAGTATTTAAAAATAGCGAGCATTACAAATTTAACGCTCGACTGAATTGGGCATGAAAAACGTTTTATAACCTTTTAATAGCCTGGTCGAGAAGCACTAAGATTGGAATGCCGCTTTACTCAACAGCACCAAAATTAAATGTCCTATATATTGAAAAGGCCCCATTTCTCACTTACTTTCCAATACACTCTATGGCTAATACAAGTACTTTTTCAACAGATCTAAGCACTTCACACTCAAACCTTTCACAAAAGTCATCTATTTTAAGGCATTCAAGAGTTCTGCAACGGAAGGCCTGGTTTTTTTTTTTTTTTTTTACCGAATACTACGGTCTTCGACCACATGTGATTAACAATCGGCTCGATATGAGTGAACTAAACTCGAAAGGACCGTAAAATGATCCCCGCACCCCACCCCCCCCCCCCCCCACCAAAAAAAAAAGGTTGATATGCTCTAGCTTATTCTGACCTTTTTTGTTTGCCGTGTTGTGGTGAGATGTGGTGCCTATTCAGATTACTACAAACTTGCTTAGCAGAAGAATTGAGCAGTGGTTTTTCTTACCCAAGTCCCTACATCAATGGATTTGGCCGAATTCATAAATAGAAGCGTCCACTTCAGAAACTCGCGGATGAGAGAGCATGTGTGTGCTGCACTGTAGGGGTTCCGTCCCCTTAAATCACCCAATGGGCCCAACCTAAATAGTGCTTATTGTCATTTACTGGCCATTAGCGACACAGGATCAAAATTTCAAAACATAAAAAGGAATATGTTGCAATAGGGAACAAATTGTTTCCATGCTGCATCATTTTGAACATTAACGTATTGGTGGCATTTTAACAAGGTGGCTGTTTTTTTTTAGCTCACCTGGGCCGAAGGCTCCATGGGAGCTTATAGTATAGTGGGTCCTCCGTCGTCCGTCCACACTTTTGAGCAGCTATATCTCTGCAGCCTGCAGGCTGATCTCAATCATTTCTCATCTGTAGCATGCCTCTATTGGGGGCATTGATGACATTAGCTTTTTTTTTGAAATCGCATGAAAACTTTGGTTGCTATGGCAATCACAAGGTCCCATAGACTTACAATGGGAAAATGCTTGTCATCACCGTGGCCCCTTCAGTTTTGATCGGATCTTTCTGAAACTTATATATAAGGTGGCTGGGGATAAAACCTCGGATAAGTTCGAAAACCGGCCAAGTCGGTCCATTTATCATAGAGTTACATCCCTTTGATTGCTGAAAATGCCGATTTTGACCTTGTCATCACCGTAGCCCCTTCAGTTTTGATCGGATCGTTCTGAAACTTATACGTAAGGTGGCTGGGAATAAAACCTTGGATGAGTTTGAATACTGGCCAAGTCGGCACATTTATCATAGAGTTACGTGCATTTGATTGCTTAAAATGCCTATTTTCGACCTTGTTAGCACTGCTGTCCCTTCAGTTTTGATCGGATCTTTATGAAACTTACAAACAAATAAGTCAGGCAGAAAAGCTCGAAGGAGTTTAAAAACTCGTGAGGTTTGCCTATTTGTCACAGAGTAACGTCCCTTTGATTGCAGCAGTTAATTGCTTATTTTTGAACTTGTCATCACCATAGCCCCATCAGTTTATATCGGATCTTCTTAGCAAGTCAGGAATAAAAGCTTGGATGCGTTTGAAAACTGGTGAGGTCAGCCTATTTATCATAGAGTTACATTCTACTTGATTTGCAAAAAATGCTTACCCTGTCATCGCCATGTCCTTCCATAAATCCTTCAGTAAAGGTTGGCACTTCCCGAAACTTTGAATCTGTTAGCTCAGGTGAGCGATACAGGACCAAGCTAACTTGGTCCTCTTGTTTTATTTCTGTCTACACAAGCATGAGTGAAACTGTTTTGAAAATAACACAAAACGTCCACGATTTCAACAAAAAATACATTTCACTTTTTCTGAGTCCGGTAAGGAGATAACTACGGCTAATCCCTGCCTTCATAAATTTAGCCACCCACCTAGCTCAGTACCTCAGGTGCTAAAGGTCCCAGGCTCGATCCCCAGCAGCGGTGTCAAAATTTCGGCGTCAGAACACGTCCCATTGGCATCATAAATTTTGCAGGTATGAATATCATAAAGTGCATCGTCCTTCGAATCTGGACGTAAACTGGAGACCCCTGTGCAGGGAGAACCATCCCCTGTGCATGTTAAAGAACCCTACCGTAATTACATGGTGACTGTGTACTCTTTCAGCCTTCAAATTTGAGTATATGCAGTATACAACGTCTGTGTCCCCTCTAAATAGAATAAAAATAGCGATATTGCTCATTTGTCACTACTTCGAACGGTATAAAAATTAAACAGCACCGGTCATTCCGGTCGTTAGTTCATCGATAGAGTAGCCCGGAATCAGCAGAAAAACCAAGCTTCGCGACGATTGTTTTCTTGATCTGTTACATAAAGCGATGTAAAAGTAGTTAAACCTAAATTTAGAGCTGCAAATACATGATTTTGGATTCAAATTGGTCAAGAGAGGTTCATTTTAAAGAAAGACATCAGTTGAAAGCGAAAAAAGTTTCCTCCGTAACACTAGTTCGCTTGTGATTGATGAAAACCTGAAATTTTTTGTCACACGTTTATGCCGAATTTTGCTTTGCTGAGTTAATCCATGCGAGAAAAACATGTTTCCTGCAAGTGACAGACAGCGGCGGATTATTGTTGCAAAGTGGACATATTTCACTTGTATAATTCGTAATAAGCAGGTGAAAAACTGCATTTGCGAAAAAGATACCCTGGGTAAAATGAGGTAACCCCCCAAAAAATGGAGCCGAAGTTTCCCCCCTTGTCTCTAATATAGTACCAAAAAAAAAAAACAAAAAAAAAATATTTTTTTTTTTTCATTTTTTTTTTCATGATTCAAGCCCCTATGATATTCGCTGTTCCATTAATTATAGCTTTCCTGTTAGCCCAGTTGTTGTTGCTTCTGTTTTGGTTTTGGTTTTCCATAAAAAGAAAAAAAAAACAGGTTAATCAATTTCAGCACAAGTCAGTCAACTTTTCAACGTGAATCTCTGCGATTTGGGAGAATAGCCGCAAGAAATTTCTCATGCACTTGATTTTTTCTTGCTGCGTTTTTCCGGAGAAAATTGTCGATTTCACCTTTGTCATGTTCTCCACAAAAACAAAAAGTGGGTTGTAGCTTTTTATCGTTTCCGCGTCTGTTTTGATATTTAATCCCTAACTACATGACAATGAGAATCTGTAGGTCTTGTCGAACCCAATTTTTTCTCGGAGGTGACAATTTTCCGAAGGAGTCAATGTGGCTGCGTAACAATATTCAGAATCGTATTTTTATGCACGTGCGTCATAAAGTTACTGTTCATGCTTCGGGCGCTGTCATCTGATCAAGTTCATAATGCGGGCGGCTTTCCCTTTGATAATATATACCGTTATGTAATCATCCATCAATAGTCGTTTTCCTTATCATGTTGATTGTTGTCATAACTCGATGCTGATTAAAGGTAAGCGGATCGGTATTCCTCAATGAGCGTCAAATGGTAAGGTTGAAGTGTATAAGCGTAATTAAAACAAATGCCATCATCCATGAATAATGAATGGATTCATTTCCAAGTGTTCTTTAACATTCGAACAGTTTTTTGTTTAAGACTTTGTTGCGCCGAAAATTACCGCGATTTCGATTGTTTTTTGTCAGGCAGCACTTTTTCATTGCCGATACGACCACAATGGAAAAACCTTGGCGTATCACCAATTTGATATTCGTATTTGATACGACCTTTTCTTCATTTCTAGGCGTACTTGCTCGATTTTAGAGTCGTATTTACGACCACACGAACCTTATCAAGTACTCTGCTAGGGTCATCATATTTGCAAATTTGGTGGTAGTCAGTCACCTTATGCTACATACCAAGTTTCAAGAAAATCTGCCTAGATTTTTTAAGGTTTTTACTATATTTGGGCATGGCGGCCATCTTGGTCATGTGAGCTGGACCATCTTAACAATTTTTGTTCTCTCAGTGCAGCAGTGCAGAAAATAGGTCAAGGTCAACCTAGGGTAATCACATTTGCAAATTTGGTGGAAGTCAGTCACCTTATGTTACATACCATGTTTCAAGACAAAATCGGCCCACTTGTTCTGGAGAAAAAGATTCTTTGAGGTTTTATTTTACCATATATGGGCATGGTGGCCATCTTTGTTATGTGACCTGGGCCATTCGAACAAATTTTCTTTTGCTCACTGTCCTAACCTTGGCTGAATATAAAATGTATTTGAAATTGTCCCAGTGGTTTCAGAGGAAATGTATTTTGGAATGTCAATTGAGCTACAATTTGGGTGACCTTCAGCCAAGGTCATTGAATGACCTTGACCTTAAGCATTCATAGACATTAATTTTTTACCTATTCTCAAGTCATAGACCACAATATTTTTTGAAAAATGCATTGTTTTACCCTTTTCCCATTTAAAAGCCCAAGGAGCCAAATTTGACCTTGGCAGAAAATAGGTCACGGCCAACCTATTTGCAAACTTGCTATACTCATTCACCCTATGCTACATACCAAGTTTCAAGACAATTGGCCTTGTGGTTCGACAGAAGAAAAGAGTTTTTTTTTTACATATTTGGGCATGGCAGCCTTCTTGGTCATGTGACCTGGACCATACTTGCAAACTTTCTTTCTTCCATTGCCAGAAGGCTGTATATGAAATTTAATTGGAACTGGCCCTGTAGTTTCCGAGAAGATATGGGAAAATGGTAGACGGACGGAGACCTACCAATCATAAGCCCCAACGGAGCCTTCGGCTCAGGGGAGCTAAAAAATATTAACTAGACCTGACTCTCCCACATTTAACAGACTATAACATATCTTACCCTGATTTATATATAACAATGGTGATTTGAGTATCATATTCTACTCAACATTGGTGATATCCTTTCATACAATGGTGATTAACTCATTTCTGTCATTCCCAGGGTGATTTCTGTAGTGATTTTGAAAGATTTTGATGCTATAGGTCCCGGGTTCGACATCATTTGCAGTGAGGAATGTCATAAATAGGAGCGTGATAGCTCAGTGGTTAGTGCACTTGCCTCTGATGCTAGAGGTCCCGGGTTCGATCCCTGCAGCGGCGATAAAACTTTGGTGTCCGAACACGCTCCATTGGCACCATTTGCAAGGATGAATGTCATAAAGTGCACCGTCCTTTGGATCAGCATTAACTGGAGGCCCCCTGTGCAGGGAGAACCAACCCCTGTGCAGGTTAAAGATCCCTACCGTAATTACATGATTACTGTGTAGGCTTTCACCCTGCAAAACCTGGAGTGTATGTAATATACACCTGCGGTAATGGTCAAATGTGACCGACGCAGTATCAGAAGATAGATAGATAGATAGAGTGCACTGTCCTTCAGATTGGGATGTTAACTGGAGGCCCCGTGTTAAAGACCCCTACCGTAATAACATGATTACTGTGTAGGCTTTCATCCTGCAAACCTAGTGTGTAATGTAAACCTGTGAGTAATGGCCAGATGTGACATCACATTATAAGTAGAAAGAAAAAAAAATGTAGGGTGACCCCATAGCGATGCAGAACTAAGGCAGCTGAAAGAGAGGACACAAGACAGTGATAAGCTTCATTCATTTTATTGCACATGAGAATCAGAATAAAAACAGCAAATATCTGTGTTTAACCACCTGCCCGAGATTACCCAATCTGCCCCTACATGTACATATGTATGGCAATGTCAAAAACATAACAGATGAAAACAACTGATAACTGAAAACAACAACCTGTGATAACTGACCTTTCCGGGTATTCCTCTGTGGTCTGTGCTACCCTGCCAAAACCGTCGGATATATCCTTTAATGTGACCTATGAGTCTGCGTTTTACTGGAAAATCAACTTTCCAAATTAAAGATCCGTATCCAAATACCCACATCGTTGTTGTAGATATTTTTCTCTGTGACAGCAGCGTCGATTTTATTTACAGCTGTCATAAGCACGTCCGGTTAATAACGCACCGCAAGCAGAACAAAGAACCGCAAAGGTCGTTGACCGAGGGCGAACACTTATGTCAGGAAATGTCCTGGAAATGGGGGGTAGTTGCGCGTTATCATTAATATCTCCACTTCGAGTGGTCAGAAATTAATAAAATCAGTCTCAAATAAAATAATAAGCTTCACTCTAAAAGATTTAAAAAAAAAATATTTTTCATTTTTTACATTTGAAGGTCCATTTCTGTAGTTAATTTGTCCGGAAAATTCCCGGATTGTGACCTTGATAGTATAAACATATTTTATTGCAACATGTTAAGCAATGGAGTTGGGCCACAAGTTCTCACAACATTAGTGACCTGGATGTTGGGTCAGTGGTGCGTTAACCCTAATATCTTGACTTCGGGTGGTCAGAAATTAATAAAATAGTCAGCCCCCACCCATAGGGGCTTTAAGAAATATATGGGCTGCATGATGCTTCCACGCAGAGTTGAATCTGGCCCGCACACTAGTACTGGTAAACCGTTTAGAGGATCTAAGCCTGTCCAGGAACCGGGGTGCGAGGCGGACCGTCCATGCTAATAAACCCTATTGGTTTCATTGGGCTACAGGGCTTGATGCTTCCACGCAGAGTTGAAATCTGACGGCACACGGGTACTGGCAACCCGCTTAGAGGATCTAAGCCTGCCCAGGTAAAGTGGTACGAGTCGGACCGTCCATGCTTACAAACCCTATTGGTTTCATTGGGCGACAGTGCTTGGGATATCATTTCATCTCAATGTCGGGTAAAAGTCCCACAAAATTGGAAGCAACGTCTCCAAAATGACCTTTACAGTGTTGACGGGGACGTTAAACCTCAAATCAAACAAATTAATGAAATAGTACCAAATTAAATTTTTAGCTCCATTCTAAAAGACTATTAAAATTATTTTTCATTTTTAATATTTTAGGGGTCCGTTTTTAAGTTGATGTGTTTGTTTTGTTTGTTTGATTTGAGGTTAAACATCTCCGTCAACACTGTAAAGGTCATTTTGGAGACGTTACTTCCAATTTTGTGGGACTTTTATCCGACATTGAGATAAAATGATATCCCAAGCACTGTCGCCCAATGAAACCAATAGGGTTTATAAGCATGGACGGTCCGACTCGTACCACTTTACCTGGGCAGGCTAAGATCCTCTAAGCGGGTTACCAGTACCCGTGTGCCGTCAGATTTCAACTCTGCGTGGAAGCATCATGCAGCCCATCTATTTCTTCAAGCCCCGATAGGCGGGGGGCGGACTTAAGTTGATTTGTCCGGGAAATTCCCGGATTGTGTCCCGGATGTTGTGAGTAATGGTGCCTTTTCCATAAAATCTCCACTTCGGGTCGTCAGAAATTAATGAAATTAGAATCAAATAATGAAAATAATGTATGACGTGTGCTCATTGTAAGCGCCTCACTGAGGCGATTGTAATGAGTGCACACAACATGACTTTATTTTATAGAAGATCACAAAGATATAATAAGTGATCATTAATTACGGCTCAAGACCTACTTGGCAAACAGTGTAGAACTTGATCAAAGGTTTAACCGATATATGCCTAGCGCCCAATTGGTGGGACATTGGCAAATAGTGTAGATCTTGATCAAAGGTTTAACCCATATATGCATAGAGTCCCATTTATGGGACAATGGCAAACAGTGTACATCCAGATTAGATATTTTACCCATATATGCCTAGCGTCTCATTTGTGGGACATTGGCAAACAGTCTGGACCCAAATGATCAGACGTTGCAAAACGTGGCGTCTGATCTGGGCCGCAAAATGGGTATCTGATCTGAGTCTACACTGTTTGCTTAAACAACGACGAAATTTAACCGCATACATTTCTTGCGGGCGATGAATTAGGTGTTCGGACTTTGGGTGATTTTACTGACCATTATGATCAGACGCTGCAAAACTTGGCGTCTGATCTGGGTCGCAAATGCGGCATCTGATCTGGTTCTACACTATTTGCTTAAACAACGACGAAATTAAACCGCATCCATTTCTTACTGGCGATGAATTAGGTGTAGGGACTTTGGGTGGTTTTATGGACCACTATGATCAGACGCTGCAAACTTGGCGTCTGATCTGTGCCGCAAAATGTGGCATCTGAACTGGTTTTACAGTGTTTGATTAAACAACGACGAAATTGAACCGCATCCATTTCTTGCTGGCGATAAATAAGGTGTACGGACCTTGAGCGATTTTACGGGCCATTAATTTTATAATGAGATTAAAATGTGTTAAGTTAATTGCTTTAACCCATAATAAGTTGACGTGTGCTGCATACCTGGATGTGACTTCCACAAAAGTTGAAAAGTCAAATTGATATTTTGAATGACTGCTGTTATTTTGTTTGTTTGAATTGAGATTAAACATCATCGTCAACACTATTTTGGTCATTTTGAAGACATTGCATTCCAATTTTGTAGGGCTTAACGTTTCGAGATATAGTGCATTTTTTCACATTTCCAAAATTGTTACTTTTCTGATAAAATTCATCATACTTTTCTTATTTATACTGCAAACATAGGTTGTGGTTGCTCGTTAAAACATCCTCATTGAGGCGGTTCTAACGAGTAACAACAACCTATGTCTTGGATCAAAAATAGGAAAAATAATGTATACCCCCATGAACCCCAGTTTTCTTTATATATTAAATGTAGTTTATTATTAGTTTCCTTATTTCTGTAACAAAAAAACGTAAAGTAACCAAACTTTACGTTTTAAGCTGAGATCTAGAAAATGTAAATTTAGCAACCCTAAAATGAAAGTCCGATTCAACAAAAAATCCCATATTTTTCATATTTCTGCTTTAACCAGAGAGTATACGAACTCCACAGAACGGCGAGACGTTTCAACGAGTATCCACAAGTTATGTTTTTGAGCAGAAATACGGAACAAATGTATATCCCTGTTCAACAACAACCGAATTCTAATGATTGTGGGCTTTTTGCAATAGTGAACGTGGTAGAGTTTTGTTTTGCTCCGGACTCATTTAACACAAGAATAATATTCGACGTGTCAAAAATGAGACCGCATTTAGTTGAATGATTGGAAAGTGAAAAAAATGTCAGCGTTTCCGAAAGACAAGAGGGCCCAGAGGGCCCTGGTTCGCTCACCTGATCCAAAGCATAACAAGTGGGCCCCGGGCAGGGTCAATTTTGGCCCCAGGGCTAAAATTTGAACAATCTTGGTAGAGGTCCACAAGATGAAGCTTCATATCTAATATGAAAGACCTGGGCTTTCTGGTTTCAGAAAAGAAGATTTTAAAGGTTTACCCTGCATATAGAAGTCTATGTAAAACAAGATTTTCCCTATATAAGTCTATGTAAAACCAAAGGGCCCCGGAGTGGGGGCATTTTTGGCCCCAGGGCTATAATTTGAACAATCTTGGTAGAGGTCCACTAGCTGAAGCTTCATAACAAATATCAAAGACCTAAGCCTTGTATTTCAGAGAAGATGATTTTTAAAGATTTTCCCTATATAAGTCTATGTAAAACCAAAGGGCCACATGGCGGGGGCATTTTTGGTCTCAGGCCTATAATTTGAACAATCTTTATAGAGGTCCACTAGCTGAAGCGTCATAACAAATATCGAAGACCTAAGCCTTGTGGTTTCAGAGAAGAAGATTTTTCAAGATTTTCCCTATATAAGTCTATGTAAAACCAAAGGGCCCCGGAGCGGGGGCATTTTTGGCCCCAGGGCTATAATTTAAACAATCTTGGTAGAGGTCCACAAGATGAAGCTTCATACCAAATATCAAAGACCTGGGCCTTGCAGTTTCAGAGAAGAAGATTTTTCAAGATTTTCCCTATATAAGCCTATGTAAAACAAAAGGGCCCTGGTGCCGGGGGGATTTTTGGCCCCAGCACTATAATTTGAACAATCTTGGTAGGGGTCTACTAGATGAAGCTTCATACCAAATATCAAAGACCTGGGCCTTGCGGTTTCAGAGAAGAAGATTTTTAAAGATTTTCCCTATATAAACCCATGTAAAACCATAGGGGCCCCCGTGCAGGGGGCATTTTTAGCTCCTGCACTATAATTTGAACAATCTTGGTAGGGGTCCACTAGATGAAGCTTCATACCAAATATCAAAGACCTGGGCCTTGCGGTTTCAGAGAAGAAGATTTTTAAAGATTTTCCCTATATAAGCCCATGTAAAACAAAAGGGCCCCCATGCGGGGGCATTTTTAGCTCCAACACTATAATTTGAACAATCTTGGTAGGGGTCCACTAGATAAAGCTTCATACCAAATATCAAAGACCTGGGCCTTGCGGTTTCAGAGAAGAAGATTTTTCAAGATTTTCCCTATATAAGCCCATGTAAAACCAAAGGGCCCCGGTGCGGGGGCATTTTTTGCTCCAGCACTATAATTTGAACAATCTTGGTAGGGGTCCACTAGATGAAGCTTCATACCAAATATCAAAGATCTGGGCCTTGCGGTTTCAGAGAAGAAGATTTTTAAAGATTTTCCCCATATAAGTCCATGCAAAACCAAAGGGCCCCCATGCGGGGGCATTTTTGGCCCCAGCACTATAATTTGAACAATCTTCGTAGGGCTCCACTAGATAAAGCTTCATACCAAATATCAAAGACCTGGGCCTTGCGGTTTCAGAGAAGAAGATTTTTCAAGATTTTCCCTATATAAGCCCATGTAAAACCAAAGGGCCCCGGTGCGGGGGCATTTTTTGCTCCAGCACTATAATTTGAACAATCTTGGTAGGGGTCCACTAGATGAAGCTTCATACCAAATATCAAAGATCTGGGCCTTGCGGTTTCAGAGAAGAAGATTTTTAAAGATTTTCCCCATATAAGTCCATGCAAAACCAAAGGGCCCCCATGCGGGGGCATTTTTGGCCCCAGCACTATAATTTGAACAATCTTGGTAGGGGTCCACTAGATGAAGCTTCATACCAAATATCAAAGACCTGGGCCTTGCGGTTTCAGAGAAGAAGATTTTTCAAGATTTTCCCTATATAAGCCAATGTAAAACCAAAGGGCCCCCGTGCGGGGGCATTTTTAGCTTCAGCACTATAATTTGAACAATCTTGGTAGGGGTTCACTAGATAAAGCTTCATACCTAATATCAAAGACCTGGGCCTTGCGGTTTCAGAGAAGAAGAGTTTTAAAGATTTTCCCTATATAAGTCCTTGTAAAACCAAAGGGCCCCCGTGCGGGGGCATTTTTGGCCCCAGCACTATAATTTGAACAATCATGGTAGGGGTCCACTAGATGAAGCTTCATACCAAATATCAAATCTCTGGGCCTTGCGGTTTCAGAGAAGAAGATTGTTCAAGATTTTCCCTATATAAGCCCATGTAAAACAAAAGGGCCCCCTGTGCGGGGGCATGTTTGGCCCCAGCACTATAATTTAAACAATCTTGGTAGGGCTCCACTAGATGAAGCTTCATACCAAATATCAAAGACCTGGGCCTTGCTGTTTCAGAGAAGAAGATTTTTCAAGATTTTCCCTATATAAGCCCATGTAAAACCAAAGGGCCCCCATGCGGGGGCATTTTTAGCTCCAGCACTATAATTTGAACAATTTTGGTTGGGGTCCACTAGATAAAGCTTTATACCAAATATCAAAGATCTGGGCCTTGCGGTTTTAGAGAAGAAGATTTTTTAAGGTTTTCCCCATATAAGCCCATGCAAAACCAAAGGGCCCCCGTGCGGGGGCATTTTTGGCCCCAGCACTATAATTTGAACAATCTTGGTAGGGGTCCACTAGATGAAGCTTCATACCAAATATCAAAGACCTGGGCCTTGCGGTTTCAGAGAAGAAGATTTTTTAAGTTTTCGGTGAAAAAAATCTATTTTTGGCTCCTGTGACCTATATAAGCAATGGACCGGAACCATTTGAACAACTTTGAAAGGGGACCACCTAAGGATCATTCCTGTGAAGTTTGGTCAAAATCCGATCAGTGGTTTAGGAGGAGATGTCGTTTGAAGAAAAGTTTACGGACGCACGGACGCACGGACGCACGCACGCACGGACGCACGGACGCACGACGGACGACGGACAAAAAGTGATCCCAAAAGCTCACCTTGTCACTACGTGACAGGTGAGCTAAAAACGATACAGGCAGGCGCAAACTTCATTCCTTCACTTGTAAAATCGTAAAAATTCCAGTCTGGTGTTTCTGTTAAATGCCTGAGTGTATTGATAATGGTCCGTAATATCACTCGAAGTCCGTACACGTAATTCACCGCCCGCATTTTGCGGCCCAGATCAGACGCCACGTTTTGCAGCGTCTGATCATTTTGGTCTACACTGTTTGCCAATGTCCCACACATGGGACGCTATGCATATATGGGTTAAATATCTGATCTGGATCTACACTGTTTGCCAATGTCCTACAAATGGGGCTCTATATGCATATATGGGTTAAACCTTTGATCAAGATCTACACTGTTTGTCAATGTCCCACCAATTGGATGTTAGGCATATATGGGATAAACCTTTGATCAAGATCTACACTGTTTGCCAAGTAGGTCTTGAGCCGTAATTAAAGATCACTTATTATATCTTTGTGATCTTCTATAAAATAAAGTCATGTTGTGTGCACTCATTAGATTCGCCTCAGTGAGGCCCTTATAATGAGCACACGCCATACTTTATTATCATTATTTGATACTAATTTCATTAATTTCTGACGACCTGAAGTCGAGATATTAGGGCTAATGCACCAATACAGCAACATCGAGGTTACAATACGGGAATTTTCCGGACAAATTAACTTCAGAAATGGACTCTTTAAATGTTAAAAATGAAAAATAATTTCAATAATATTTTAGAATTGAGCTAAAATTTCATTTGATACTAACTTTTATTAATTTATGGCTACCAAAAGTCGAGACATTAGGGTTAATGCACCACTACCCCAACATCCAGGCCACAATCGGGGAATTTCCCGGACAAATTAACCTTAGAAATGGATCCTCAAACTGTTAATAATGAAAAATGATTTTTAATAATCTTTTAGAATGGACCACCCGAAGTGGAGATATTAGGGATAACGCACCACTACTCCCCCACCCCCGCCCCATTTTCCGGACAATTTCCGGACATTTCACGGCCAATTTCCAGACATTAGTGTGCACCTTGACCGAGCGGTGTTTTTAAGCCATTGTCTCGGATCCCCACCACTCGTGCGTGATTGTATTTCTATCTGTCTATTTGACAAAGACTGTATGTGATGCGAACTGCTGGACAGATCACAGGTTTGTCTTTGGGTGTTTGTGTCGCTTATATTATTTTATTTTGGATAGCCTATTGGCCATTTTGTGGGAAAGTAATTGTCCTTTTGGCTTTCCGCTGTTGATGTTTTCATTAGGGTCTGTTATTTCATATTTGTTGTGTCTATGATGGGAGCTCTGGGTTAAGTGTATCGATTCCTGATCATTGCCTCCACTTCTATTTTGTTGTCAGCAAACTCAACCTGCGAGGATTGTAACAAACGTTTTCACCACTCAGGTTCTGATTTGGATAACAGTCAATTGTTAGAAATGGAACCTGGTACTGGAACTTGGTATTGCAAAGACTGCAAAGCTGATTGTGGTCTTTGCAGTGGTGCTGTCCTTAATGGCCACAAAGCTGTTCAATGTGATCATTGTGAACTGTGGATACACACTGAATGTTCTTTCATTTTAGATGCCGATTATGGCACTTTGGTAAACTCGAACTGCCAATGGATCTGCCCAAAATGCGAGGTGTGCAACTATCTATCTGTCTATTTCCCAATACTTCTTCACCTCCAGGATGACTTTCAGAAGGGGTTCCAGTATGCCAAGTACTGAAGGGGGTTAATTGAAATAAAATATAAGTATATCAGGTGAAATGAGTTTGTACAGTGCTAGGAGAGTGTTAGTACAGTTAAAAGTAAAAACAGAGGCCAGTGACTAGGGTGACACATGCACCACCCGGCACACAGCATCACTAAACTATGCCAGGGTGGGGAGCATAAATATTTAGCGGGGTAGAGCATTCCAATGAAAAATGGTTCTGGGAAAGAATGAAAATGTGTAGTAGTTTGTAGGGGCAGTGATGAGACTGTATGCCAATGGGTGGTTTTGTCTAGAGTCCCTCCTGATATGTGAACTTTTCGGACTCCTGCTTCAACGAATATATAGAATTGAGTAAGCCGAACAAATTTGAACCTCTGAAAAAGGATAAACGAGATAAATCTTCGACTGCTGACGAAAATTATCACACCTGAGCTTTTCACTGAAATTTGTGAGTACAATGTCTATAGAAAAGATAGGAATTCTCATGGCGGTGATGTTGCTCATTCACAGAGCCCTCATATGCCTTTCATGGAACTGGAATACGACACCTAATCGGTCTGGGTTAAGATTTTTGCAAATAAAAATTCTCATTTCGTAGTAAGTTGGTATAGACCACCAAATGGTACGGTCGAAAACTTCCAGTTATTTAAAGATCAGCTGGATTGCATTAAGTCACAGCACAAGGGTAAAACACTTACGGCTGTACATGTTTTAGGTGACCTCATTCCATTTCAGAGACATTGTTTGGCCCGACAGGCTCAGCAAACAAGGCACAATGTTGAGTCAGTCTGAAAGACAAATATTAATTGACATTATGAACGATCATGGCCAGGAACATATTGTTAACTTCCCCACTCGTGATAAGAACACATTGGATCTGATTGTTACATCTCTGCCGCGACAGTTTGAAGACATTTATTCTCTAGACAAACTAAGTGATCATGATATTGTTTAAAAAATACACATTCCACCAATAAAGAAACCTCGGAGGAAGAAGTACTTATATCAGAAAGGTGACTACGAAACTATGAGGAACGATGCGCTCAGATTTGCAAAGGAGACATACACAAGTAATTTACTTTAATGGTCATTCTGATGCTCGATCTGTCTAGGAGAAATTTGATTTGATAACTTCTTTCATCCATACTTCGGCTGAAAATAAAATTCCCTAAAAAAACTAGTAGATCTGTATCTTCGATTGCCTGGATCACACCAGAGATAAGAAGAAAAATTCGCAGAAGAAATAAGATCCATGCAAAGGCATAAAAGACTGGAAGTGGTAAACTCAGGACAAAATTTGAAAACTTGAGACGTGAGATCAAGACGGATATTTAAAAAAATCAGCATGATTTGTATGTGAATAACTTGGTAGGCAATGTAAAGGCAAACCCAAGAGACTTCTACAGATATATCAATAGTCAGAAGAAAGACAGACAAGGTATCCCAACCCTGAAATAAAGAGGAGGGAGCGGGGTTGCCGAATCAGACTCTGAAAGTGCAGAGATGCTAGTTGGTCAATTCAATGATGCGTTTAATAAAACTGAGTTCACAGAGGTTCGATTGACTGGAAGATCGGCCCCGTTCACGGATAATATAGTTGTGTCATCTGCAGGAGTTATCAAGCTACTTACAATAGCGCAACAGGCAGCCTAGCAGTGGGACATATCACGTCGGTTCATTAAAGAGTAGATACGTCAAAAAACAGGTGACAAGTATGTAACCGCAATCCATACTTAGATCACAACTGGTAAACCCATAGAAGAGGGCGGAGCTAAGCGATTGTCAAAAAATCCACTGCATCCCGCCTTCAGATTAGCGCTGCATATTTAAGATTGTCTGGTTGGCGCGGGTCATGTAAAAATTCACTTTTACATGTAATGCCACCAATTAGCGTATGTGATTTTAGCATCTAAAGGTCGTGCTTGACAAACATAAGACCCAGATCAGGATCCACAGAACGCGGCATCTGATCAGGTCTACACTGTTTGTATAAAAAAGTGGAATTTGCGGATTGAACGAAACAGTTTGGATCTCAGTCCGTGACTTTTTCGACCAATCACTACTTATACAAGTTCAGCGTACGTCATGACGGACGGGCGGTGGTCGCGAGCGCTGGATACAGTAGGAAAGCGCGGGCCCGTTGACAGGAAGCAGCTGCTTTGATTGTCAGATTGTTTTTAGTTTATTATATTAACCGACCACTTCTCACGGCAATTTGGGCAGTCGGGGACGCTTTCCCTTTCCACTGGGCTCGCCATTGTCGTCCGCTCGTGACTGCCGACGACTGACTGGTCTGATTACATAAATGTGTATACCTTTTTTCTATAATGGTTGAAAGTTTAGTCCTCTGCATCTCGCCTTGATTTTAGCTAATTCCTAGCAAAGCATGGTTTCAGTTTATTAAAATATGAGTGAACGAGTGTTTGAGTTTTACGTTCCACCAACAGCTAAGGTCATACGGAGACGGGACCTCGGTTTAAAGACTCATCCGAAAGTTTGGAGAAGCCCGGGATCGATCCTGCGACCCCTGGTTTACAAGGCGAGTAGCGTAACCACTACACCACGGAGGCTTTATTAAAATAAGATCTGAAGGCATGATGAGAACAATGTTTTTAAAAGTGATAAACTGCTAGAGTATATTGCCTAATATTTTAAACCTCCACGAAATAATAGAATTTACCCTAGAAATTGTTTTCCCACATTCACCTTCTTCATATTTTTGAAACAAATCCTTGTAATTTATAATGTAAAGAGTGAGGATTCCGATCAGACATCCTCCTTGTGTAATTCCAATACATACAGAAATGCTCAGTTATAAAGTGGCTGAAGTGTATATTACCGATTTCAATCAAATGTAGCAGATCAAAGGGGTACATTCTGATGTAATTTCAGGGATCAGTGCACCAGGAAGATACAGTCTAACTTCGATGGCTCGAACACCGATGGCTCGTTTACCATGGCCGAGTCGAACTCGCTCAGGAGCCCCTAGGGAACTCCTCTGCATAAGAAAAAGTGTGGGATAATTAAGGAGATTTTCGACTTTTATCTTGCAAATGGCAGGGGCATGGATGGCAGGATTTATGTAGGTGACCACTTGCCGTTGCTACATGCTAAATAGCTCAACTCTGGGCAGATTTTTGAAGCTTTTTTCAATTTTGTGTCTATGGGAGCTAATGGGCCCCGGGGCGTGGCCAATTTGGACCCCAGGGGCATGATTGGCAGGATTTTTATGTAGGTGACCACTTGCCGTTGCTACATGTTAAATATCTAAGCCCTGGGCCCTGTGGTTTCAGAGAAGAAGATTATTGAAGCTTTTTTTTCCATTTTGAGTCTATGGGAGCTAAGGGGCCCGGGCGTGGCCCATTTGGACCCCAGGGGCATGATTGGCATGATTTATGTAGGTGACCACTTGCCGTTGCTACCTGTTAAATATCTCAGCTCTTGGCCCTGTGGTTTCAGAGAAGAAGATTTTTGAAGCTTTTTTTCCAATTATGAGTCTATGGGAGCTAAGGGGCCCCGGGGCGTGGCCCATTTGGACCCCAGGGGCATGATTGGCAGGATTTATGTAGGTGACCACTTGCCGTTGCTACATGCTAAATATCTAAGCTCTGGGCCCTGTGGTTTCAGAGTAGAAGATTTTTTAAGCTTTTTTCGATTATGTGTCTATGGGAGTTAAGAGGCCCTGGGGTGGCCAATTTGGACCCCAGGGGGCATGATTGGCAGGATTTATGTAGGTGAACACTTGCCATTGCTACAAGCCAATTATCTAAGCTCTGGGCCCTGTGGTTTCAGAGAAGAAGATTTTTTATTTTTTTCCCATAATAAGTCTATGGGAGCTATATGTTGTCATGGCAACCAGAATTCCAATCTGATCAGCACAGAAACCTTATGCAGCCTTTCCCCCCACCTGATGATGCTTCACATGAAATTTGATCAAGGTTGGCCATGTGGTATTAGAGATATACTTATTTGAAATGGTTTACGGACGCACGCACGGACGCACGACGGAAGACGGACAAAAAATGATCACAAAAGCTCTGCTTGTCAGTTGACAGGTGAGCTAAAAACTGCAGCTTTGTCAGTATTTTTGTGGCTCATCTGAGCCGAAGGCTCACAAGTTACCAATGCTCCATTGTCCATCGTCCGTTGTCCGTTGTCCGTCCAGAATTTCAAACATCTTCGTCGATACCGGTCCGACACCCGCCCCCGCCCATCGGGACTTGAAGAAATAGATGGCCTGCATGATGCTTCCACGCAGAGCTGAAACCGACACGCACACGAGTACTGGAAAACCGCTTAGAGGATCAGAGGCCCAGGCAAAGCGAGACGGACCGTCCATGCTTATAGATCCTGTTTGTTTAATTGGGTGCAGGGCTTGACATGTCATTGCAGGGCTTGACATGTCATTTCATCTCAATGTCGGGTAAAAGTCCCACAAAATTGGAAGCAACGTCTCCAAAATGACCTTTACAGTGTTGACGGGGACGTTAAACCTCAAATCAATCCGGTCCAACATTGATTTTCACACATCATCATTGTGTATGATCTTAGATGCTCAATAAAGTTATGTTCCCAAAACTGTGCCTATTGACTTAGATATTGGATCATCCTCGGAGGATCCTCCTGCACAACTTCACAGTCTGACCATTGTCTCGTCGTTGATACGAACAATAAAAACACGCCTTAATAAAATTTGACCCCTTAAACTCCCCCCCCCCCCCCCCCCCCCCCGCATAAAACCTTGACTCGACTCAACGTTGGAACAGCGTCTTCAGTTCTTTCTTTCTACTTTATCTGTCTACTATTGGTCGAAACAACATTGGAGCGTTCTTGCACATACACAGTAATCATGTAGAGATCTTTAACCTGCACATTTTGGGCCTCCCTCACGTGCAGGGGTCTCCAGTTCACGTTCCGATGCGGAGGACGATGCACTTTGTGGCATTCATCCGGAGCGTGTTCGGACACCACAGGTTTATTACCTATGCCGAGAATCAAACCGGTGGCCTCTAGCATCATAGGCAAGTGCACTAACCATTGAGCTACCACGCTTGGTTCAATGTCGAGTGCCTGCTCGGCCACTTTAATATATTAAAACTACAGTGTTTACAGATGTACATACATTGTTTTTTCTCGTTTCTGTTTCAAAGCATGGATATTGTGACTGCTGGTTGCAAGGAATTTAACGAGTATTCTCAGTCTGTATTGAGCAGAATTCGTTTGGGGGTACTGCTGTTTAGAACCGCCTCGAGGTTTTAACGAGTATCCACAGTCTCTAGTTTGAGCAGAATATGTATTGTGGGCACTGCTAGTTAGAACCGCCTCGAGGGGTATTAACGAGTATCTGCAATCCCTTTTTTGAGCAGAATATGTGCAAAAGCTCCGCCATTGATTGTAACACATATGCTGACAGCGCTATTTCCCGCCCACGCTTAGAAGGTTCAAAGACGGTTGTCAATCATCTCAAATAACAGTTCAGAAGCACATGATGGAAAGTTCAACACGGTGCTACAAAGCTTTCGGCACGTATTTGATATTCATCTCAATCAACATCAAAAGTGCGTCTGGGAGAAGGCTTTTGCTAACTTGCTGTTTGCGTTGTTGAAAAGGCTTAAACCCACTAAAGCTTTAGGACCTAATGAGCTACATCCTAGAGTCCTAAAGGAGCTAGCAATAGAGTTAGGTCCAGTTTTTGCTCACCTGTTTCAACAGTCTCTTGATACGGGTGAAATCCACAAAGAATGGCTCATAGCGAACATTTGCCCACTATTCAAAAAGGAGATAGGGCTCTTGCCCGTAATTATCGCCCCGTGTCTCTGGCTTGTGTTCTGTGTATCATCGACACCGGAAATAGAATCCCGGTGAATCGATACAAAGCGAAAGTAGACATGGAGCAAGGTGAGTGTAGCCTTTATTCCTGATCTATTTTCTGCAAGTGCAGGGTAAATTGATTTCCTTGAAACAACAGAGGGATTTCTGCAACATTTTATGCGTTTTTCGAAGCTGTATGTTTCGATTTAAAGTCAAGAACACAAGTTTATCGATGCTTGGTACTGAGTGAAGCCCAGCATTTTCGAACATCGGTTTCAGATTTTATAATTTCTTGATTTATTCCCGCTAAAACTTTCTTTTACCTGTTTCCGTTTATAATGGGTAGTAAATGAAAACTTTCTCTGGTCATGGTTTTATCATGCACTAAGCGTATTTATTAAAAACTAATAATCCATGTGTACGGCGTTTAGTTGTTTACAACCAGATAGCTGTACGGAATATAATCAAAAAAGTGTACGGCGAATAGGAATGGCTACTCCTTTATTCAGAATCAGAAAGGTTACTGGTGACACGTCAAATGACATTCATACACCAGGACCTGTGATGGGAAGTTAGTCCCTAGCTCTCATTAAAGTGGTAAACTTAGATACACAATCCTCAGCATCTTCAGCTGCTGAAATAATCGAATCGGGAAGGGCATTCCAATCTCTAATAATTCGGGGGAAGTATGATTCTTTATAAATGTCAGTTTTTGCAGTAAGGGTCTGAAACTCCAATGAATGATGATTTCTACAGTGCCTAGCTTCGGGAACAAGGCCATCCGTTGGAATGCTGGCAGCACCTCTTAGACATTTGTATAGAAGTATGAGCCTACTGTTTTTTCTTTTTTCTTGAGAACCTCCCATCATAATTTTCCTAGTAGTCCAGTCATGCTCCCAGTTTCAAAGCAGTAATTGCTTGTTACAAATCTAGCAGCTCTATTCTGAACGTTTTCAATTGCGTCATTAAGGACCACTCCGCTAGGGTCCCAGATACAACTACCATGTTCCAAGATTGGGCGAACAAGAACTTTATAAGCTACCTCTTTTACATCATGAGGACACTGATGAAGATTTCGCCTCAGGAAACCAAGCGTTCTATTTGCCTTAGTACACATGTTGCTAATGTGTGTATTCAATCTCAAATTGTGTGTGAGTCTCACATCAAGGTATTTAAGGGAATCCACGTTTTCGAGGACTGTTGTTCCCTCTGGGGTGTAAGAAGCCTCAATTTTATTTATTCTCTTCCTAGTTAAATGCATAATATTGCATTTAACGGGCTGAAATCTTATGTCCCATTTTCGGGCCCAACATCCTGATCTATCTATATCATTCTGAAGTTTCAGTGAATCATCTGGATCTCTAATTGCCTGGTAGCAAAGGCAATCGTCTGCGAACAGTCTTATTGCTAAGTCAGTGTCAGTGGAAACATCATTGATGTACAGGGAGAATAACAGTGGACCAAGAACAGTCCCTTGTGTGACTCCAGACAAAACTGGTGCCCACTCTGAAGATTCACCATTAAGTACAACGCGGTTTTCTGTAGCAAAGTAAGGAATCTATCCATATGAAAGTATTTCCCCCAATGCGATAACCAAATAACTTAGATTTAAGTAGTTCGTGTGGTGTGGTGTCAAAAGCTTTCTCGAAGTCCAGAATAAATGTGTCAACCTGTCCCCCTTTGTCCAAGATTTTTGCCCAATCATTAATAGTTGTTCACAACTGAGTTTCACAACTATGCCTTTTCCTTAATGCATGTTATCTTTTTGACAAAAGTTTATGTTCATCCAAGTGGGCCATGATGTTTGAGCAGACTATATGTTCAAGCAATGTACATAGAACACAAGTCATAGACATAGGGTGATAATTATGATTAAGAACCTTTTTTTGAAGAGTGAGCTAATGTTCGCTAAGTGCCATTCTTTGGGGATTTCACCCGAGAGACTGTTAAAACAGGTGGACAAAAACTGGATCTATCTCTTTTGATAGTTCCTTCAGGAATCTAGGATGTAGCTCATCAGGTCCTAAAGCTTTGGTGGCGTCTAAGCCTTTAAGTAACTTGATCGCTCCTGTCGATGACACAACAATAGTATCCATAAATGGGGCCGATCTTCTTGTCAATGGAACCTCTGTGAACTCAGTTTTATTAAACACATTATTGAATTGACCAACTAGTTCCCCTGCCCTTTCAGAGTCTGATTCAGCAACCCCGCTCCCTCCTCTTTTATTAAGGGGTGGGATACCTTGTCTGTCTTTCTTCCGACTATTGATATATCTGTAGAAAACAGAGGTGGAGGCAATGATCAGGATTCGATACAATCAACCCACAGCTCCTATCAAAGACACCAAAGGAAAAGAACCACAAATATGAAACAACAAACCCCAACGGAAACACCAACAGCGGAAAGCCAAAAGGACAGCCCCCCACCCCACAAAACGGCCAACAGGCCATCCATAATAAAATAATATAAGCGACACAAATACCCAAAGACAACCCATAACAAAAATAAACCGCGACAGAAGAATCTCTTGGATTTGCCTTTACATCACCTACTGAGTTATCCACAAACAAATCATGCTGACTTTTTTGTATATATCAGTCTTGATCACACGTCTCAAGTTTTCAAATTTTGTCCGGAGTTTACCACTTCCCGTCTTTTTTGCCTGTGCATGAATCTTATTTCTTCTGCGAAAGAGGACGAACATTTATTTTATTCTTTATTGCTAAACGCCAATGATGGACAACTTCATTTCCCCCCACTTTAAAGGGTATATATGCTTTCTCCGGCCAACGGATCATGGAAAAATCTATCTATCTATCTATTTATCTATCTATCTATCTATCTATCTATCTATCTATCTACTGCGATTGGCCGGCCTCGGGAGCTCAGTCGGATGTGCGCCTGACTGGTGATCAGGAGGACGTGGATTCGATACGTGTCGGGGTCGGCAACACTCTGTCGTGGAGATTGATCATGAAATCTTTTCTACGGCCATTCTCTCCCTCATTGTGACACTTCCGCTGATTCAAGAAGGGTAACCGCTTATATATAAGCCTGCACATTAAAATTGCGGATAGGTAAACTGTTCGGAAAAAATGACTGGGCCGTTGAACTGCCCTAAAAATAACTACTGCGATCGGACACATTGACCATTACTCTCAGGTGTACATTACACATACTCCAAGTTGCAGGATGAGAGCCTACACAGTAATTATGCCCCTTTTGCCATGTCATCCCCAATGAGGAACTCATCTGGCACCTCTGTTTGCACCTTGATTTGGCTTGCAACCTTCCGAGATTGAAAAACTTCCCATCAAAAAGATACCAAATCGGTATAGCATTGTCACCCTCCTGGAAAACATCTTTGTGCATGGAAGCGAACATCATGCTGAACAGTGTTGGGGCTATCACACAACCCTGCTTGACTCCATTTGTCACAGGAATTGGATCTGAGTGATTACATTACATGATATGTTTAAACAATGGTTTATTAGCGATCGTATATAGTTAACTAATAAACTATTGTTTAAACTCATCATGTAATTACGCAAAGATCTCTAACTTGCATAGGGGAGGATTCTCCCTGCACGGGGATAGAGAGCCCTAGTTACCGTCTCGATCCGATAGACGGTGAATTTTGGAGCAGTTATCCCGGAAAATGATACCAGTGTAGCAAGTTTGGACACCGTAACTTTATTACCGCTGCACCTAAACGAACCGCAGAACCTAGAGAAAGTAGTGCGTGTGGGACTGGCCATGCATCTTTATTTTGTTGTATTCATAGGGCGAAAAGTTTTTAGATGTCATTTCATCTCAAAATGTTAACATTTTAAGGTTCGTAATATAGTGTAATTACTCGTAAGTCATGGCCGAAAGTTCCCGAAAGGATTTTAAGTGCATTACCGCCATCTACCCCTTACGAGTCTTCCACGCGCGTGTATTTGAACAGGCGTGATTTCATAATGCGCACTTCTTTTTAAACCACAATAACACCTCTGTGGCAAAATATGGTCTTAAAACTATACATAGTCATTAGTTCCTAACTAACATTACTATATTGTGAAGGGTTCTTGCTAATATGACGAGAGAATGGGTGAAAATTGTTGAAGTGTGTTTATAAAATTCTGATGACACTGGATATAGATGTTGTGACAGACAGGTGAATCTACTTGATTTATCCCCAGTTCTTGCCGACCATTGTTTACATTTCGAAGCAGCATGTTCGACAAAATATAGCACCCGACTTTGACAGGACATACATGCAGAGCAGTACAGTCCTCGTGGATGTGAGAGAAGCATCGGACGGCCGGTCGGTATACTTTTAAAATGTTATCAGCTATAAACTTGGAACTATTCGCCGTACACTTTCGTTTACGCTAATTTGCAACAAGCCGTACACCACACTACTATTCGCCGTACAACAGGTAATTTACGTTTAGGCAAACATTTGTGTTGAAAGTACAATTTGAGGCGAGTTTCTTTTGCAAATTACTTTTTCCAGCATTGTTCTTTCTGATTAAGTGAAAACACTTCAGTAGAAAGGCATAAACATTAAACAAAACAACAACAAACTTGTCAAATCCATTTTGTGTACGGTACCAGCTGTCGAATATTCGGTCTGTAATTGCACAATTGTGCGTTTTATAAGAAAGCACTTCTCATGGCAGCAGCAAATTATGTCCACTACTGATATTTGATAAAAGTAATCTTTGTCCACTACTGATATTTGATAAAAGTAATCTTTACATAAAGCTTACAAGCAGTAAAATAATCCATTTTCGAGAGGCACCCCTTCTCCTGCAGCTTTTACTTTCGATTCACCGGGATTCTATTTCCGGTGTCGATGATAGACGGTGATATAGTCTGCTCAAACTTTTTGGCTTACTTGGATAACATAAACTTCTTTCAGACAGACAGCATGCATTTAGGAAAAGGCATAGTTGTTAAACTCAGTTGAGCACAGTTATTAATGACTGGGCAAAAGCCTTGGACAAAGTGAGGCAGGTAGACACATTTATTCTGGACTTCGAGAAAGCTTTTGTCACCCCGCTGCATGAACTACTTAAATCTAAGTTATTTTGCTATGGAATTCGGGGGAAATACTCTCAAATGGATAGATTCTTTTCTTTGCTACAGAAAACAGCGTGCTGTTGTTAATGGTGAATCTTCAGAGTGGGCACCAGTCTTGTCTGGAGTCCCACAAGGGAAGGGTCTTGGTCCACTGTCATTCTCCCTATACATCATTGATATTTCTCTGACATTGACTCAGAAATAAGACTGTTCGCAGACTGCTACCGGAAAATTAGAAATACAGAGGACTCCCTGAAACTTCAGAATGATATAGATTATGATGTTGGGCACGAAAATGGGGCATGAATTAAATAAGATATCTCATATAGGATATAAGATATCTACTTTAGGATATAAGATATCTCATTTGTTATATGAGATATCTTATATGCTATATAAGATATCATATATTATAAATAAGATATCTTATATAATAAATAAGATATCTACATTCCATAATAAATAGTAAAATGGCTTGCCATAGAGAAGAGAACTGGAAACTCTTCAGAGGCTCTGTTCACCCTTCAGCAATGGATTCCTATGACAAGCCATTTTACTATTTATTCTGGAATGTAGCTATCTTATTTATTATATGACATATCTTATATATCATACTAGATATCTTATTTAGTATATTAGATATATTATATAGAATATAAGATATCTTATATGTTTTAGTAAATAAGATATCTCAATTGACAAATCAGATATCTGATTTAACATATAAGATATCTAATATTATATGTTATATAATATATCTTATTAAAAATATAAGATATCTTATATATCTTTTCGGATATCTGAATTGCAGAATTAAATAAGATATCTCATTTAGGTATACGATATCTACTTTAGGATATAAGATATCTTATTTGTTTTATTAGATATATGCTATATAAGATATCTTATATAATTAATAAGATATCTTAAATAATAATTAAGATATCTACATTCCATGATAAAAAGCAAAATGGCTTGCCATAGATTCCCTAGGTCCAAAAATCTCGCAAAGATCAAGACTGGTTTGAGGAGAATAATCAAGAAATCCAGGGACGCCTTGAAAAAAAGCACCAAAAGCACAGAGCATACCTCAGTGATACCAGTTCAATATCTAACAAGGCGGCCTATTCAGATATATGTAAGACAGCCAAAACGAGACTCAGAGACATGCAACACCCCAGACTAAGCAGCAAGGCTGATGATATCAGTCCTTTTTCAGACAGAAAGGATATGAAGATGTTATTTGATGCACTAAAGACAGTTTATGGTCTCCAGAGCTCAGGAACCACTCCTTTCCTCTGTGCAGATGGAACTAGTCCTCTGACTGACGAAGATTTGCTGAGCACTTTGACTGTGTTCTTAATCGACCATCCTCTATTAATGATGATGCTTTCAACAGACTACCACAGGTTGAATGTAATCTGCTGCTTGACAAGTTCCCAACCGTCACTGAAACAGTAAAAGCAATACAACTTCTGGCATCTGACAAGGTCCCAGGACCAGGTGCAATACCTGTTGAGTTTAACAAAGCATGAGGTACTACAGTTGCAAAGAAGTTGACAGAGTTATTCCACATTATGTGGAGAAAAGTAGCCATCCCTCAAGAATTCAAAGATGTGCCAATTATCCATATATTCAAACGAAAAGGGAACCCTCAGATCTGTGACAATCACTGTGGCATCTCTTTGTTATCAATTGCTGGGAAGGTCCTTGCAAGAGTCCTACTTAAACGACTGAATGAATACATTGAACAGTCCGGGCTTCTACCAGAAAACCAGTGTGTGTTTAGGAAACACAGAGGAACAGTTGCCATTATCTTCACAACATAACAGCTGCAAGAGAACAGAATATGGACCAGAAACAGAACATGGACCTATAGATACATGACCGTTGGTGACCTCACGAAAGCATTTGACGCAGTCAGTCGTGAGGGCCTTTGGAAGATCATGGTGGAGTTTGGATGTCCAACCAAGTTCATAGCAATGGCGAGACAGTTCCACGATGGTATGCTTGCACGTGTCCAAAATGATGGTGCGTTTTCAGATCTATTCCCTGTGACAAACGGAGTCAAGCAAGGTTGTGTGTTAGGCCTAACACTGTTCAGCTTAATGTTTTCTGCCATGCTCACAGATGCTTTCCAGGATGGTCACAATAACATACCTATTAGGTATTGCTTTGATGGGAAGCTCTTCAATCTCAGAAGGTTGCAAGCCAAATCCAAAGTGCAGACAGAGGAGCTAGATTAGTTCCTCTTTGCTGATGACAAGGCAAAAGGTGCTCCAACAGAAGAGAAGATGCAAGGTGGTATAGATCGAGTATCTGACTCCTGTGATAGCTATGATCTCACAATCAGCATCAAGAAGACAGGTAGTCTATCAGCCAGCACCTGGCAAGCCTTACGAAGACCCCACTATCACGGTGAAAGGTCAAAGATTTCAAGTGGTAGACAAGTTCACCTACCTTGGGAGCACACTGTCAAGAGCCGTGCACATTGATGATGAAGTCAATGCCAGGAGTGCCAAAGCCAGTGCACCATTTGGCCAGCTACGTGGTAGTGTCTGGGATCGAAGTGGAATCAGACTCGGAGTCTAACTGTTGTTTTTCTTTTGCCCCAGCAATTCTGTTGTATGCTGTCGAGTCCTCAACCTTATTTCATCTCTGTAGTTTTTTTAATTGTATGTTCTCGGAGATGTTACACTGATGAGTTATGAAGCCTTCATGCGGACTAAACAAAATTAGTGTATACCGCAACAGAGGTAAGGGCGAGAATTATGGCCATGTAAAATCGATTTAAGCCCCCCCCCCCTCCCCCCTGTGGAATTCTTTCCACTGACCGTTCAAAGGCGGTTCTTCTGTGGCGGTTTATTTATGTTGTTGTTTGTTACTTACTGTGTGTATCACTTGTGTCTTTTTATTTTGGATGACCATTTGGCCATTTTGTGGGAAAGTAACTGTCCTTATGGCATTCCTTTGTTTAGGTTTCCATTATGCTCTGGTCGCTTCATGTTTGTGTTTCTTTCCCTTTGGTGTATTTGATGGGTGGAGTAAGTTAATTGTATCGATTCCTGATCTTTGTTTTACTTCTACCTTGTAATGTAATGTTGGTTGGTGTCTGATGCTCTGTCTCTGGTTGGGCACATCGGAGTCTAACTGTTTGGTGTTCTTTTGCTCCGACATTCCAGTGGTTTCTTGCTCTCGAGTCCTCACCGTTGTTTCATCTCTGTGGTTGTTTGATTTTTTGTGTTCACGGAGATGTTGCACTGATGAGTTAGGAGGCCTTCATGCGGACTGAAAAAAATGATTTGTCTAAATCGCGACGGAAGTAAGGGCGAGGAATGTGGCCACGTAAAATCGATTTAAGCCCACAGTGGAATTCATTTCACTGACCGTTCCAAGGCGGTTCGACTGTCGCGGTTTATTTTTTGTTATTGTTTGTCTTAGAGTGTTTGTATCGCTTATTTTATTTTGTTTTGGATAGCCAATTGGCCACTTTGTTGGAAAGTAACTGTACTTTTGGCTTTCCGCTATTAGTGTTTCCATTAGGGTTTGTTGTTTCATGTTTGTATGTTTTTCCCTTTGGCGTATCTGATGGGAGCTATGGGTTAATTGTATCGATTCCTGGTCATTGCCTTTACTTCTATTTGACACAATTTTAACTGAAAATCTACAGAGCTGTGGTGCGTCCACTACTAGTGTATGCATGTGAAACATGGACAGTTTACCAACGACATGCACAAAATATAAGTGCCAGTGAATATGAGGCAAAAAGAATCTGTGAAGCTGAGCAGAAACGTGCACAGCGCAAAGCCAGAGCTAAGGCATCACCAACAGAGATGTTTTCCTCTAGCATCTGTAACAGACAGTTCAGCGCTAGAATCGGTCTCATCAGCCATCTTAGAACACAACACACAGACAGTAACATTTCTCAAATATGAATAAGATTGGTCATGGTCAGTAATGGCAGACGAACTATCATCTGTCTATCTTTTTATACTGAGTCGGTCACTTTTTTCCTCCAAACTCATTTTGTTATATATGTTCTTCACAACCAATGGATAGCCCACGAAAGCCCTAAGGCTTATTTCCAATAGGGCTTTCATATTTTAATCCGTGAACATATTTAGATTATATTTGTACCTTAAGAAACGATGTTATATGTCAGTGTAGTAGCACAAAGAAAATTTATATTTATTCCTAAATTGCATTGGATTGAATATCAGCTAAGAGACTTGACTTAGTAGAAATTAAAAGATGAATACTGATGATTGGGACTCATGTAATTTCTACTAGTTTTAGAATTCAGATGACATTTTAGACACTTTCAGAATGCTGATTATGACTATCTAAAAAGCAAATACCCTGATTATGTTTTTGAGCTTCACAACTCACGTTATTTGTTGTATATGTATGTTTCGAGGTGAGATGAGAGTCTGCCTAGAAGATAAAACTTTAAAAATAATAGGACCCACGTACACGCCCCTTCACACGTAATGGCGAAAATATGCCAATTTTAACTGCAACAAAAGAGCCTATTTTGGGTACATTGTATTCAGAAATGAATGGAGGAGGGAAGGCAGAATGAATGAATGGAAGGAATGAAGGAAGGAAAAGTACCTGGACAGCTGTCAACGCATCTCCAAAATATTAGAATGTATGAATGAATGGAAAGAAAGAAAGAAAGAAAGTAAGAAAGAAAGAAGTAGAAAGTATATAAGAGCTTTTGGGCGATGAATGTTGTATGATGATTCTGTTACCTTGCGCTTGTTGGTGATTCCGATGGGCTTACACTTGTATGGCTTAAACAGCATCTGCCAGTCTCTCTCTCCCGTGCATGTAAATGATTCACTTGGAGCGACAGCACATCTTGCTCGTTGGAAACAACTCGGTACAGAAGACAGTCATCAGGGAATAAACGGACCCGGGCGCGTGATGGCAAGTCGTTGATGTACATCAAGAAGAGGAGCGGACCAAGCACTACACCCTGTGGAGCACCAGAAGAGACGGGCGCATATGAAGCAGCCTTGCCGTCAAGTACGGCTTTCTGGTAAATTCTGGAGCTATGCTAGCGTCTTGCCTTGTGTCCCGTAATAGCGGAGCTTGATTGCAAGTCGTTGGTGCGGAACTTTGTCAAAGTCATCGCTGAAATTCAGTAAGATGGCATCTACTTTTTGTCTGTTGTTCAGTCCGCTGGCCAAGTCGTGGATTGTAGCTGTCAGCTGATATTCACAGAACCTCTTCGATTTTCTTGAAGCCATGCTGCTCAGTCACAGAGGATGTTATGGCTGTCCAGATGTTCCATAGTCCTTGAGAAGACTGATGTCAAGGAAACCGGTCGACAGTTTGATGCCTTGCTCTCATTATCCATCTATCTATCTTCATATACTGAGTCGGCTGGATGCAGGATCCTGTATCCATATACTCGTATTTTCCATTCTGTACCCCTAAATTATTTCCTTCTGCATCCACTGGGATGCAACTTTTTTGTCATTGAAAACTTGCAAAATTGGGACTGAAGCTGTCAATTAATTTCTGGCTTATAATGTATATAATTATAATAATGTGTACATGGCCAACTATAGCTGACATTAGCCCGATGACTTTCAACCGTGACAGTCGCACAGAAAGTCAATATTGGGTTGTCTCCCTTTGACTGAGGCCTACGATATATACCTATCGGGTACCTATCGTGTAATCAATATTGTGTTTTAATCCGGCTGGCTATGTGTGAAAATGACCCCGGGGGATATGGAACGATAGATACGTCTAGTTAATTTAGAACTGCGTGTTTTGGTACTTTAAGCGAGAACAATTCTCTATTTGTCAAACGGTTAAAATTGGGCCTTTTTGTACTTAAAATATTATCGGTTCTCATAAATCCATTTTTTCTGGAATGTGATATTCCACATTATTATTTAAAAAAAAATAAATAAATAAAAAATAAAAAAATTTAAAGTTAATGGATGTCAGATTGCATTATTTAGAATTGCATTGTTTAGAAAAGCAACATGTTCATAAGTCCATGTAATAAAAACCCCTATAAATAAAAATCTAAAATGAGTTCCTTTAAGAGCAATGAAAATATTCATAAGAACATAATGAACACTTTACATTATATACAGAAAAGAGAGGTTCAGAGGGGTTACAATGTGTGTTATCCGCACCAAGACATTGTATTTTTTCATCATAAAAATAATGTTTTGTTTTTTTTTGTGTGTGTGTGTTTTTTTTTTTTTTTTTTGTTGTTGTTGTTGTTTTTTTAGATATACGTCAACACTGTATAGGTAATTTTGCGGACGTTGCTTCCAATTTTGAGGGACTTTTACCCGACACTGAGATGACATCTCAAGCCAGTAGGGTTTATCTGCATGGACTGCCCAACTCGCACCACTTTTCATGGGCAGGCTTAGAGCCCCCATGCAGTTTACTAGTACTCATGTGCTGTGCAGTCAGTTTCAGCTCTGCGTGGAAGCATCATGCAGCCAAATCTATTTCTTCAAGCCCCGATGGGCGGAGGCCGTAATGGGTTGACAGCAAAGGTCCTGATCTAAGCTCGACGTCTGATCTGAGCATGCACTGTTTCCAGCATAAGTGTCCATGTTTGGGCGTTCCCGTCCAATATGCACTTAAATCTGCTTGACTATCATTATAATGTTAACAAGTCCATGTCACTGATGACACCCCTTCTAAATCCAACTTTATATAGAGAAAACTGTGGTTTGCTGGAACATACATATATATTTTTCTATTACTTTTGTCCAAAACATATGTTGTGGGTATTCGTTAAAAGCGAGGCGGTTCTAACAAGATCCACAACCTATATTTAAAGTAGTTATAAACTATGACACAATTTTTTTAATAACCGTTCTCTGCAACCTAAAGAATGCATTATTTCACACGGATGTGTTATCATAATGGTCACAATGATCATTCAATATTGTAACATATCCATGTAAGGTAATGCTTACTTACACTGTTTGAAATTAACTGTGACTAATCAAAAATATAAATCGAAGCATTAGGTTTTAATTACTCTTTATTTACCTGTAACCATTTTAATTATCTATAATAACATACTGCAAATTCAAACATCAAATATTTATTCTGGAAAGAAAGGTTCATTGATTGTTAATTTGTTTGATTCGAGGTTTAACGTCCCCGTCAACACTGTATAGCTCATTTTGGAGAAGTTGCTTCCAATTTTGTGGGACTTTTATCCGACATTGAGATGAAATGACATCTCAAGCCCTGTGAAACCAATAGGGTTTATAAGCATGGACGTTAAGACTCGCACCGGCTTAGATCCTCTAATCGGTACTCATTATCTAAATAGCACCAATACTTCATATGAATAAAGAATGCACAGTAGTACCCATGACTCAATCTTTCCGGAAATAAGGTAATCCATTATACATTTCACGCGTGTCCAGTAATCTTCGGGCTTCCTGACGGTCGGTAGCCGGAACGCAATACACAATCCACGTGTCATAAAAGCGATAATTGTCTTCTGCTTAAATACCAGTGATATTTTCCCCTGAGTGTAATAAAACGTTGAATATGGGCACAGAAGCGCCAAATTGAAATCTTTCTACCTATGTTTTTGTGTTTATTAAGTCAAAATCATGCTCAATACATAGGTTGTGTGTGCTCGTTAGACACTCATTCTCAAATGAATTGGGATATTGCAGTCGCCGTATATTTTCTGAAATCAAGCAGTCATTTGTAACCAATGCATACGTTTATATGACAGAACAACACGTCCCAAAGATATCATGATAAACCTCCTGTAGAAAGTACCTTTTCAGGGAAAATCAGCCACGGGAAAACCTTGTTTTGTAATGTTCGAGACTGTCGCTTTTCGAATTCTCTTTGTTTGCGCACTTACAAATTTGCAATTCCACTAGAAAGGAAGGGATTAGGTGGTTTCCATAAAATTTACATATTCTGGGTAGGGAAATAACTACCATTAGCAGGACCACATAGTCTTACTAACTATTTTTCCCCGATTATGGCTGTCCCCGAAATTTAATTAAGCATTGTAATGTACGAGACGACGTTTTTCTTCTTGATATTTCAAAACAACGTTGAGGTTTTTATACACGGAAACGTGACCAAACGGAGATTCTATATTATAATAAGCATATAAGGTTGTTTGATGTTATATTTACAATAGGAAATTAATAATACTTGAGGTTTTTATACACGGAAACGTGACCAAACGGAGATTCTAAATTATAATAAGCATATAAGGTTGTTTGATGTTATATTTACAATAGGAAATTAATAATACTTGCCATACAAAAATGTGCATGGATTTGTTGCAAAAATGCATGTAATGTTCGCGATCATTATACCAGGCTTATTACGTATGTATCGACAAAAAATGCTAGGTTGAATTAAACTCCCGCAATGTGTGACTAACACAAATACATCATCTGGAACGAAAATAATAGTTTGATGTTGAAATTCCCTCATTTCCAGTGTTTTGTAATGTTTGAGACCGGTAATGTTCAATACCGAAAATTGTTAGTCTAACAGCTTGATCACATTGCTCTCACGTGGCACAGTTTTCCGTTACCAGATTACGTAGTAGAAAGTGTCTGCAGACGACATGGTTACCTTTTCCGGTGTTTGATGGGTGAGGGAGTCGACAGAAAATACCACAGTTAAGGGAAAACAACAGTCATATTTTGTTTTAAAATATCTGCATAGAAACTTTTTATCTTTTTCCAATATTATTTGCCACAATTGATATTTTCAATTAAGAATATGCCACCTAAATCACTATTAATGAACAACATTTGCACGCTTGCAAGATCATTATTCTATTGCAAGAAGCAGTGGATGTATGCGATGAAATGTCCGCTACATTTGATATCGAACATGACTGGTTTGCTATGTTGACCGTCCAGGGATAATGACTGCAAATAAATAATCTATTTTGAATTGTGCAATCTTAGTTGTGTAAAATGAACACGTTTAGTGATATACATGTTTGCTACATTTCTACCAATAGCTGCTAACGGTAACAATGTTGATTCCAAATTTATTACTTATTTTCGATTTTCGATTTGAGTCCCATAGCTTATAATCTTTTCCCAAATATTATTTGCCAGAATGAATATTTTCAATATAAAATGTGCAATGTTAAGAAGGCACTTCGACTCTCCACTTTGTATTTCCAAATGCATATTTTGAATGTAAAAAAACATTGTAAGTGCAGTTTATGTTACTAAAATTATGGTATCGAACATTACAAATTGTATCGAAAATCCCCACCTAAAATAAATATGTATATTTTAGGGTATGCTGGTTTACTCTTGATTAAGTTAACTAGATACAACAAATACAATATCAGATTCCTTTTCAATTTTACAGGTAGAAATGGTAAAGTGGCATAGCATGTCCCTTTACCGTGTATTGTAATGTCCGAGACCATCATAGCTGCCATTTACAGACATGCATTTGTTTAAGTTTCTTAGAACTTATTTACATTTACAAACTTCACAAATCCTGTTACTTTCTTCCAGCTGGTAGACAAAATTGGTTACATTTTGAAGACTTTTGTATAGAAAAATATTACTCTGGAATGCACTGTCATGTTCGATACTGTATTTTCGCAGTTGCATCATTAATTTTAGATAATTGATTGTTGAGAACATAAGGACATGCGGTTGTTGTGTGTTTATATGTGATAGATATGTCTTTTAATGTTTCGGCTGCCTTAAGAACGCAGTTTATCTGTCAGGAGAGCATTTTTATGCATAAAAGTATATACCGAGGCCTTTTGCGTAATAGCGACACTATGTTTTAAAAGCATATGACTGAACATGCACTGTTACATTAGTTAGATCCAAAAAATGAATGAAAATGACACTAACAGCTATATTGTCAGTTAATCACGTTAGTAAACTATTTGACTTATAGAAACAAAATCACTGTAATGTACGCGACTTTTTACATATAATTCAAATAAACGTATTGCTTATGTTGATCGTTTATCTAAAGTAATATTACTTGTGTTCCTGATTTGCCACTCAACACCTGTTCAAATACAATAGTCGTAATTGATCTAGCTATTATGTGCTTCTCTTAAAACAAAATGAAAGTTGTATGTTTTCAGAAAACTATATCTTTTTCTGTATTCTCTAACCAACCCTGCATTTTATTCAAATTGGCTATTCATTTCTTTACCATATATATGACTATATGTTCAATTTTGTCCCCGCTTAATTACCAGGTCGTAAGTTTCTGTCATTGCGAGCTAGAGTCTCTTGATTTTTGTGATGTTATAGAAGTGGGTAACGAACAAGTAGATTGTAGCCTACATTTCTCGCAATCAAAATTTATCAAAACGCCGACATATTTCTAGCTGTTGGGGTGAAATAACTTTTCATTTCTTGATCAAGGAATTTTAACTGATTATAGGTACATGTTAATACTTTATTGTGAGCATATCGGTGACTGAATCTAAGTAACTTTATAATTTGACTTTTTAAACGGCTAAAATCCCAATTCATTTGAGAATGAGTGTAGAACCGCCTAACGAGTACCCACAACCTATGTCTTGGAAACGAAATAAGAAAAATATTGAATACCCCCGTAAATCCCTTTTATCTCTATATAAACTGGGGTTTAAGGGGGTCTTCATTTCACGGACATGTTCACGTGATGCATAAATAAAATAAAAAAAAAATCAGAATCAGCTGGTTCTAAATAGTACCATCAATCAACGTATTGAGCAATAAATAAATTTTAAATAAATAAATCGTAAATAAATAAATTACGATAACACATCCGTGCGGCTTAGTAGGGTATTCTTGATATCTCAAAAACAGTTAATTTGTTAATGAAAATTTATCGATACTCAAAACCGGTTTTGTACTCTCGTTAGAACCGCCTCATTGAGGTGGCTCTAACGAGCACCCACAACCTATGTCTTGAAGAAGAAATAAAAAAATGAATACCACAGTAATCCCCAGTTTTCTCCATATAAAGCATGGTTTAAGGGTGTGTTCCTTACACGGCTTGTTGCCGTGATGAAAAACCAACATTGACTAAAATAATATAGAAGAATAAGAAGCAAGTACTTTCGAACTATGTTTTTGTGTTATGTTAAAATCATGCTGATCCCTGATTACCCGACTTTTCAATATATAAAGTTGCGTTTACACGCATATTCTTTTCCCAGGTATGATGGAGGGAAAACCAGGAAAGGGGTACAGCCTGATCTTAATAAATCATTTAACAGTTATAATAATTATATAAATATAAAGAAAAAAACGGAATGAGCTGGTTCTAAATATAACCAACAATCCAACAATCCATGCAGACGGAATTAATAATCAAACGTATGTTACGAAAAGGAAAAATACAAACATCTCTTTTCTGTTCTTGTATTCAATCAAAACAAAGTGCGAACAGCGAAATGTCACAAATGCGAACAGCGAAATGTCAGATTAGCCTGCACATACGGCATCTTTCTTTCTTTCAATTGTAATCTTATTACTAGCAATGTTTGTTTAAATTGCTTAGTAAGTATAAAAAATCTAATCGGGTCATGAAAAATAAATATATAAATAAATAAATAAATAAATAAGACGCAGATCAGGCACCGCATTTTAGATTGATAAATAAATAAATAAATAAATAAGACGCAGATCAGACACCGAATTTTAGATTGATTTACATTCCAAGGAGATGCCCAGGCGAAGATGAGCTCATTTCATGGTCGACGGAGAATGACACGCTTTGGGATTACACGCGTGTGTAGACGATAGAGCTTTTTCTGAATAAGCTTCAAATTTAATCGCAAAATGCCATTATCAAATATAATTTTGAAATATTATAATTGCTCTCAAAATGCACAATCTTGTAATACATTGGGTCTGATACAGGCGATTGTTAGCAATATTAACAGAAAGTGAAGCTTTTAGCCGTTAAAGTAGGGTACTGTCGTTGTTATTCCACAGTTTGGTATGCTTCATATAAGGATTAAGGGTTGTTAATTTGAAAATAAAAATGCCGCCATCTAATTAAATAAAAGTTCCACTTATTTGATATCTTTTTTAAGGTATTTAAACGGACAATTAGATTAAAACGGAACATGTTTGTCAAATTAAAAATAAAATAAGTTATATTTGTTTAAGAATTATTTTCCATTAAAGCGCCTGCTTAAAACGGAACATGTTTGTCAAATTGAAAAATAAATAAGTTATATTTGTTTAAGAATTATTTTCCATTAAAGCGCCTGCTATTTCCAACAAGACATTCTGTACAGGTAAGCCGAGAAGGTCAGCGCGCAGTAAAAGGCTTAATCTTTTACCCCAACGGCATAAATGTCAGTTATAATTGCGGATGAATGCTGCTTTAAAAGGGTTGCATGTGACTGCTTTAAAATGTATAAACTGTGTTGTCATCAATAAGTATGTGGTTTAGGTATACATGTATTCTGTAAATCTGAACCCTTTAAATTTGAGGTAGGACCCCTTTTTTGGACAGCTGCATCTATTGGGCCCCTAAAAATAAACACGGGTCATATTTGGCCATTACCTCAGTTGGGTGATGCGCTAAATTTAGCAAAAACAAAATCTTAATCTCCCCTCCACACCCCCACCAACACACAGACACACACATACACACACACGCGCGCGCGCGCGCGGAAAGCGCATTCCGGTCCATTAGTCCATAATTGGGTTAGGGTAGAATACTTCCTCTTGAACAGGTCACGTAGAGGCAGTTCGATCACGAACCGTGGTTAACCATGGTTAACCAAAGTATGAGTTGAATGGCGGGAAAGTCGTGACGTCACTCTGGTCCAACCAGACTATAGCGTTGGTGCCAACAAGATGAATAGAGGTGTTTCAATATACAACAACGATGGCGGAGAAAAGTAAGAAAACCTGTTGACCCAAGGGAAAATACACATTTTAAGTGTCGTTAAAGCATGTTTATTTGTAAAAAGATGTACAATATGAACAATATTAAAGATAGAACGGCACTACCATTTCTGCAGTGTTCAAAATGTTGATCTTTCTCATCCAAAAATTCCAATCGTGACATGGGGCTGCCATGTTTGTTTACCAAAGAACTACCAGATGTCGTTCGATCACACCGGAATAGATTAGAATATGTTTATTAAACCAATCACTGGCGATCTCTTGCATTAAAAAATATACAAATCAACGAGCAAAGTATAATAGACATAAATAGTTAATTGACAAAGTACATATCAATTTTAACACATTCATTATGAACACACATTTCACACACGAAATAACCATTTTGAGCCTAAAATTTGGGACACCATTTTAAACAAAAATGACGCTTAAGGTATAAACTCTCCAGACGTAAGACCAAAGTAGAAGTAAAACAAAGATCAGGAATTGATACAATTAACTTACTCCATCCATAAAAGACACTAAAAGGGAAAGAAATACAAACATTAAGCGACCAGACCATAATGGAAACCTAAACAAAGGAAGGCCATATGGACAGTTACTTTCCCACAAAATGGCCATATGGCCATCCAAAATTAAAAGACACAAGTGATACACACAGTAAGTAACAAACAACAACATAAATAAATCGCCACAGAAGAGCCGCCTTGGAACGGTCAGTGGAAGATTTCCACTGGGTGGCTTAAATCGATTTTACGTGGCCACAATCCTCGCCCTTACTTCCGTCGCGATTTAGACAAATAATTTGTTCAGTCCGCATGAAGGCCTCCTAACTCATCAGTGCAACATCTCCGTGAACACAGAAATCAAAGAACCACAGAGGTGAGACAACGGTGAGGACTCGACAGCAAGAAACCACTGAAATGCTGGAGCAAAAGAAAAACAACAGTTAGACTCCGATGAGCCCGACCAGAGACAGAGCATCAGGCACCAACCAACATTATCTCTTTAATTTTCAATAAGCCTTTACGTTGGAGCCGTCATAGAATCTGAGGCCTGACCCACCGGCGTTCAATTAAAGAGGGAAGCAAAGTTGCCAACCGTGATTGGGTTAACTACCATGCATGCAGTCTGTCGTATAATATCCATGTTGTACCCAATCTTTTTATATCGAAGAATGATTTTACGAAATTGGGTGCTGAAGTCATTGCGGTTATATATTTTTCTGAATTTATATACTAAGTCACCATAAAATTCGGGTTCCGATAGACCTTGTTGCAGAAGAGATTTAAGTCCAATATTGAATTTTGAAATTAAATCAGAATGGCGTCTATAAAATTTTGAAAAGGCTTTGCGTAGTTTATGGTACCGATAACCCTGATTAAGGAGTTTAGCCGTTAATAATTTATTACGAGTGTTGAAGTCAGTAACATGACTACACACTCTAGCAAATCGAATTAATTGCGAAATATAAACGCCATAGGATGGCGCACGAGGAACATCACCATCCAAAAAAGGAAAATTTACAATCTCAAAATCAGAGTCATCGCGTTTATCATAAATTTTGCACGAAACAAATCCATCTACAATAGATAGATGTAAATCCAAAAACGGGGCCTCGGTATCAGAAGAATTTGCTTTATTTAACTGAAGTTCTAGGGCGTAAATCTGACTGATCAAACCATCAAAATAGGTATTATCAATAACCTACCAAAATTCAGGCTTTCGCATCACCTGCCCATGCATTTTTGTCCCAATTTTTATGATGTTATGGCTAAAAAACAAGAGGATCCTGATGGTCCTATATCGCTCACCTGAGCTAAAATATTAAAAGCTTCAGAAAGTTCCAACCTTTATCGAAGGATTTATGCTGATGACAAGGTAAAAACAGGTATTTTTCTGCATTCAAGGGACGTAACTCTATGAGAGATAGGCAGAAATCACCAGTTTTCAAACTCATCCGAACTTTCATTCCCAACCTACTTATATGCTCGTTTCAGAAAGGACATATGGTGATGACAATGTTCAAAATAGGCATTTTAAGCAAAGAAGGGGACTTAACTCTGTGAGTAGTGTGCTAACAATGTTAGTTTGCAAACACATGTAACAGATGAAAAAATGTTTATCACCTTTGGCCCGGCCGGAGATCGGACCCGGGCCGCCGGATTGGTAAGCAAGCACTCTACCGCGTCGCTATAAAAGCCGGCTTGTACCGCAAGGCAGTACAAGTGTGCTATATACCTATACCCTATGACACACATTCAAACTCTAACTTGCTTATATGTAAGTTTCAGGAAGATCCGTTCAAAACTTAGGGACTTATGAATCGATGACATTGTCAAAAATGGGCATTTTCAGCAATCAAAGGAATCTATGATTAATAGGCCGACCTCACCAGTTTTTTTACTCATCCGAGCTTTTATCCCTGACTTACTTACATGTAAGTTTAAAAAAATTCGATCAAAACTGTTCACAATGATTTTCTATGATTTGACCTACTAAACTACTTTTTATCCGACATGACCCATATTCGAACTTGATCGATATATTGTCATGATGATTATTCTGGGCTAGTATAATTTTGATTGGACCAAAAATGTGGTGTCTAGAGTGTTAATAAGCTTTTTCTAGGATTTGATCTACTGACCTACTTTCTGAACCGACATGACCCAGATTCGAACTTGACCGATATATTGTCAGGATAATCATTCTTAGCAAGTTGGATGATGATCGGACAAAAACTGTGGCGTCTAAAGTGTTCACAAGGTTTTACTATGATTTGACCTACTTGTGACCCATATTCGAACTTTACCGAGATATTGTCATGATGGTCGTGCTGAGCAAGTTTGATGATGATTGGACCAAACTGTGGCCTCTAGTGTGTTGACAATAAAAGCTTACGCACGGACGACGAGCGACGACGCCGGATATCTCGCAGTCACAAAAGCTCACCATTACCTTCAGTCAGTTGAGCAAACAAACAAACCTTATCCTCCTTGATTTTAGCAAAGCTTTCGACAAAGTAGCACTCGAAAAATTGCTTTTGAAATTACATTTTACGGCATAAGGGGGAACACACTAAATTGGATAAAAAAACTTTCTTGACAACAGATCTCAGTCAGTTATACTCAATGGCGCTAATTCTGACAATGCCCCAGTCCCTTCAGGAGTCCCGCAGGGCTCGGTTCTCGGACCCCTACTGTTTTTAGCCTTTATAAATCCGGTAAGATCCAGAGTAAGGTTATTCGCAGATGACACAGCCTTGCTTTCGATTCTCAGAAAGGCTACGAGATCCTCCAAGAAGACCTTGAGAAACTTGAAATATGGAAAAAAAAACTCGGGGATATGAGTTTTAATCCCTCTAAGTGACGGGTCATTCATGTGACCCGACTTAAAACTCCCCTTCAGACCGAGTATTCTCTTCATGGCTGTTTACTTGAAAGTGTAATCTCCGCCAAATATCTTGGGGTCACCATTTCAGAAGACCTCAGATGGACAGACCACGTGAATAACATAAGTCAAAAAGCCAACCAGACCCTTAGATTCTTAAAACGAAATATTCGGGTCCACAATAGGCCACAGCATATACAACTCTGGTTCGCCCACAGCTAGATACGATAAAGAGTATGCCTCTACTGTGTGGTCCCCCTACACAGCACCAGGCTCCTACAAGCTTGAATCAGTTCAGAGAAGGGCTGCTAGATGAGTAACCAGAGACTACCGATATACATCTAGTGTCTCAGCAATGCTTCTGGGTCTCAACTGGCGTACCCTTGACCAACGGCGCATAGACAGTCGTTTGGTCCTTCTATACAAGGTCACATATGACCTTGTTGCGATACCTGCTGCTGACTACCTGATCCGAAAAACCCATCCCTCTACCAAAAATCATCCCCTTGGATACAGACAGATCATGACTCTAATCGAAAGACTACTACAGGTTCACATTCTTTCCCCGCACTATATTATCCACTGGAATGCCCTGCCAGCCCACATATCAGTTCTCCCTACTGCGGCACAGCTCAGCACAGCTGTCTGCCAGGTAGTCCACTCAACACCTTAAATGCCAGTATCTATTTTTGGGTCACCGGAAAGACCGAAATCCATCGAAATCACCGAAATCACCACAGAAATCACCACCAAAATCACCCTAGGAAAGTCTGAAATCGCCATTGTATGATTGGATAGGGTTGAGAAAGACATGGTAGGGTTTTATTGGATTTGGTCAGGCTGGGTTTGGTAGGGACGGGTTTGGTCTTGGAATCGCCATGGAAATCACCGAAATCACCAAAGTTGGGTAGGATACGATACTAAAATTATCATTGTAATTAATTAAGGTATATACAAATTAGGTTAAGATTGTTTTAGTCCGTTAAATTGTCTAGTTAACAATTATTATTTTTATTTCTTTAATTATTTAACGCTTGCATAAACAATAATCATCAGATAATTAAGTATGCAAATCAACGTCGACGAAATCACACCAAGCATTGGCAGTATGTTTTATTATTACTAAAAAATAACTTAATTCTATTGATTTAGTATATAAATTTAGAAAAAAATATATACTCGCAATGACTTCATCACCCTATTTTGTATCATCATTCTTCGATATAAAAAGATTGGGTATCATGCATGCATAAATGTTATACGACAGACTGCATGCATGGTTGTTAACCCAATCACGGTTGTCAACTTTGCTTCCCTCTGTTATTGCACGCCGGTGGGTCAGGCCTCAGTTTCTATGACGGTTCCAGTGTAAATGCTTGCTGAGAATTGAATTAGAAATATTTTTTATGCCCCCGCCATTCGAAGAATGGTGGAAAGGGCATATAGCGTTGCCCCTGTCCGTCCGACTGTCCGTTCGTCCGTCCGTCCGTGCGTCCGAAACTTAAACGCGGTCAATAACTTTTATTTCTTGATGGATTTTAAAATTACTCCGCAGAAATGTTAACCATCATGAGACGATGTGTCACATGCAAAACCCAGGTCCGTACCTCCAAGGTCAAGGTCGTACTTAGAGGTCAAAGGTCAAAAAAAAGGGTTCGAAACTTAAACGCAGTCAATAACTTTCTTATTTCTGGATGGGTTTTTAAATTACTTTGTAGAAATGTTAACCATCATGAGACGATGTGTCACATGCAAAACCCAGGTCCGTACCTCCAAGGTCAAGGTCATACTTAGAGGTCAAAGGTCAAAAAAGGGTCCGAAACTTAAACGCAGCCAATAACTTACTTATTTCTGGATGGATTTTGAAATTATTTTGAAGAAATGTTAACCATCATGAGACAATATGTCACCTGCAAACCCAGATCCGTACCTCCAAGGTCAAGGTCATACTTAGAGGTTAAACGGCATAAAAAGGGTCCAAAACTTAAACACTTTCAATAACTTTCCATGGATGAATACGAACATAGACATATTTCAGGCGGTGGCATTCGTGTCCTATTGACGCATTTCTAGTTTGTAATGTTAGTTGGTGCCTGATGCTCTGTCTCTGGTCGGGCCCATCGGAGTCTAACGGTTGGTTTTCTTTTTCTCCAGCATTTCAGAGGTTTCTTGCTGTTGAGTCACTGTTATTTCATCTCTGTGGCTGCTTGATTTTTGTGTTCACGGAGATGTTGTGCTGATGTGTTAAGAGGCCTTCACGCGGACGGAACAAATTATTTGTCTAAATCGCGAGCGATGCAATGGCGGGGATGGCGGTCGCGTAAAATCAATTTAAGCCCCCCTCCCCACCACCCCATGCATCCCAGTGGAATTCGTTTCACTGACCTTTCAAGGCGGTTAGAAATCTTTCGTGGTTTATTTTTGTTATGGTTTGGTTTTTGAGTGTGTGTATCGCCACCCCTAAACACCACTTTATATAGATAAAATGTGGGTTTACGGGTATGCATTGTGTCTCTTATTTCTGCTCCAGGACTTAGGTTGTGGGTACTCGTTAGAATCGACTCAAAGAGGCGCTTTTAACTAGCACTCACAACCTATGTTGCGCTCACAAACTATGTTTGGCGTTAAAATAAAAGAAAAGTACCAATAATTTTCAACAGAAAAAGTAAACTTTTATAGATATGAAAGAATGTCCTATTTTACACGATTTTTCAGAAAGAATTTTCATATTATATTTTGGGTGCAAAATTTTCATTTTATTTGAATAGGGTATCCGCAATGTACATTCTGAACAGAAATAAGAAAAAAATACACCCCTGCAAACCCCACTTTTTCCTAATGAACGAACTTGAATTTAGACATGGTAAACGTGTTATTAACACTCCTATATAAAAACATCCTTTTCTTAGTTATTCTAAAAACATGGATTGTGGAGGAGGAGCTTCTTTTTTTTCTCCTGTTACTGCTACTCGCTCACATCTGAGCATTACGAGCAGGATTTCCTGGGGTGTAACCGGTACTTTTTTTAGCAATGTGGATGAAGTTCCTTACTCAAGGGCACACCACTTTGGTCAGCGTGAGGCTCGAACCCGCAATCACAAATCCGATGCGCTACCACTGCATCACTGTCAGTGGTACATATGGCATACTCAGTAAACATATCTAGATAATCCATTCATCAATAATCACGTTAATTAATGATTAATACTTTAATCACTTTATCTGAGTTTGAGTTGATTTATTTTTATCATAAAAATAATAATAACATGTTTAATCAATATAAGAGAATTTAACGGAATATTTTGCGATGAAAATTGTGATCGTTTTCTTACTCCTACTCAAATCATAGATTGTGGGCACTCGTTAGAAAAGATTTATTTTTGGCCGGCCTTGGTAGCTCAGTCGGATGCACGTCTGACTAGTGATCAGAAGGACGCGGGTTCGATACCTGCCGGGGTCGGCAACATTATTTCGTGGAGATTGATCATGAACTCTATTCTGTGGTTATTCTCTCCCTTCCGTTGAACCAAGAAGGGCAGTTGTCAGTTTCTGGTGAAAGAATGTGCACTGTACTAGTTAATCGCTTACGTATAATCCTGCCCAGGAAAAGTGGAGATAGGCTAGGTAAACTGACCGGCTCAAAAATGACTTAATAGTGTTGACTGGGCCGTTAAACTCAAATACAAACATTAGCTGTATGCATATATGCTAGCGATATATATATATATGCATAAACAGAGCCATGTCATTAGATAAAACCACTCTTCGGACAGTAAAAGAAAAGTCCGAAGAGAACATTATTCCATACGTGTCAACTCACAACCCAAAAGATCCCGAACTGTATAAAGTTATACTGGATCATGTCCCGATTTTAAAAGAGGATGATAAAATGCGAACTATTTTGAATAAATACAAATTAATTAAGAGCAAAAGGCAGCCTTACAGTCTTAAGCGCTTACTTACAAAAGCAAAATTCACATTGAGCAATACTCCAAAAGTTACAAAATGCAATAAACCAAACTGCGGCCTCTGCATTCACTTATTAGAAGAGCATTCAATTTCATTTCGCTGTGGAACAAACTTCAAAATCCACAAAAACATGTCCTGTGACGTAAAAAATGTGATATACGTCATGAAATGCAGAGGCTGTGGGGAGGAATATATTGGCGAAACTGGTAACTTATTACGACAAAGAGTTACGATACATAATCAGCAAATTCGTGACCCTAAGACAAGAATGCTTAAGGTTAGTGAGCATATAGCAAATTGTGCCCATACTCTGAACCCTAAATATAATATTTTCCCCTTCTATAAGATGTATTCTGAGAGTACATCTTTACGACGGGCAAAAGAAAAACTTTTTATCAATACTCTGAAGCCGAAGTTGAATAGATTTCATTGATACGGACACGTGCCATCAGGGTATTCACTGACCAGACCTTGTAATAATACCGTTTTTTATCATTGTTTATGAACGTAACGTTACTGACGCCGGAAGTAACGCCGGAAGTAACGTCGTTACGCATTGTTGCTATGTCAATAACTTAACGTCTTCTTGAAAATCTGTTAGAACAGTGAAACCGGTAGAAGCGTCTAAAATATACAAAATTGTGTGGCGATATCGGACTTTGTTGATTTTCTCTCTCTATATATATATATATATATATATATATATATATATATATATATATATATATATATATATATATATATATATATATATATTTAAAAAAAAAAAGAGAAAAATAACTGATCAAAGTATTATTATAATAAATTATAATAACTTTAAACCAACTGACAACTAATTTTGAGAAGATATGCACAAACTTTTGATGATAACTTTAATCGACAGTAGTGACCAGCAACTTTCTTTCTTTCTTTCTCGGCTGACTGTCAGGAACGCATTTTATTCACAATTATCGCACAGTACAGCCAAACTTTATTTTTGTACCGCGAACTAAAACTATGGTGATTTCGGTGATTTCCATGGCGAATCCCCGACCAAATCCATCCCTACCGCACCCAATCTGACCAAATCCAACAAAACCCTACCCTACCATGTCTTTCCCAATCCTACCCAATCGTACAATGGTGATTTCTGGCCATCCCAGGGTGACATATGCGTGAGAATGTTCCAGAGGAACCCAGCGCATTATTGGAAGAAGAAAATGATTTATGTGGTGATTTCGGTGATTTCCATGGCGATTCCCCCTACCAAACCCATCCCTACCAAAGCCAACCAGACCAAATCCAACAAAATCCTACTTTAAAATCCCAGAGACTTCTACAGATAGATCAATAGCCAGAAGAAAGACAGGCAAGGTATCCCGTCCTTAATAAAAGAGGAGGGAACGGGGGTGCTGAATCAGACTCTGGAAGGGCAGAGGAACTAGTTGGTCAATTCAATGATGCGTTTCATAAAACTGAGTTCACGGAGGTTCCATTGACTGGAAGATCGGCCCCATTCATGAATAATATTGTTGTGACGACTGCAGGAGTGATCAAGTTACTTCAAGGCTTAAACCCCAGTAAGGCTTAAGGACCTGATGAGCTTCATCCTAGAGTCCTGAAGGAACTAGCAAATGAGTTGGGTCCAGTTTTTGCACACTTGTTTCAACAGTCTCTTGATACGAGTGAAATCCCCAAAGAATGGCTCTTAGCAAACATCTGTCCACTCTTCAAAAAATGAGATAGGGCTCTTGCACGTAATTATCGCCCTGTGTCTCTGACTTGTGTTCTGTGTAAATTGCTGGAACATATAGTCTGCTCAAACATCATCGCCCACTTGGACGAACATAAACTTTTGTCAGACAGACAACATGCATTTAGGAAGAGGCACAGTTGTTAAACTCAGCTAAGCACAGTTATTAATGACTAGGCAAAAATCTTGGACAAAGGGGGACAGGTAGACACATTTATTCTGGACTTCGAGAAGGCTTTTGACACCCCTCCTCATGAACTACTTAAATCTAAGTTATTTGGTTATGGAATTGGGGGAAAGACCCTAAAATGGATAGATTCCTTTCTTTGCTACAGAAAACAGCGGGTTGTTGTTAAAGGTGAATCTTCGGAGTGGGCTCCAGTTCTGTCTGGAGTCCCGCAGGGGACCGTTCTTGGTCCACTTTTGTTCTCCCTGTACATCAATGATATTTCCACTGACATTGACTCAGAAATAAGACTGTTCGCAGATGACTGTGTTTGTTACCGAAAAATTAGAGATACAGATGACTCATTGAAACTTCAGGCTGACATAGATAGATTAGGATGTTGGGCCCGAAAATGGTGCATGAGATTTCAGCCAGTTAAATGCAATATTATGCAGATAACTAGGAAGAGATCTAATAAAGTTGAGGCTTCTTACACCTTAGAGGGAACCGTCCTCGAGAATGTGGACTCCATTAAATACCTTGGAGTGACAATCTCAAACAACTTGAGATGGAATACTCATATTAGCAATATGTGTACTAAGGCAAATAGAACGCTTGGTTTCCTGAGGCGAAATCTTCTTCAGTGCCCCCAGGATGTAAAAGAGGCAGCATATAAAGGTCTTGTTCGCCCAATCTTGGAATATGGTAGTTGTATCTGGGACCCCAGTGGAGTGGTCCTTAACGAAGAAATTGAAAAAGTTCAGAATAGAGCTGCTAGATTTTGTAACAGGCAATTACTGCTTTGAAACTGGGAGCATGACTGGAATACTTGGAAAATTAAAATGGGAGTCTCTCAAGAAAAGGAGAAAAGACAGTAGGCTAATCCTTTTATACAAAGGTCTAAAGGGTGCTGCCAGCATCCCAACAGATGACCTTGTTCCCCAGCTAGACACTGTAGAAATCACCACTCGTTGGCGTTTCAGACCCTTGCTGCAAGAACTGGCAATTATAAAGAGTCGTTCTTCCCCAGAACCATTAGAGATTGGAATGCCCTTCCCGATTCGATTATTTCGACAGCTGAAGGTGCTGATGATTGTGTAGCTAAATTCACCTCTTTGGTTAGAGCTAGGGACTATCTTCCCACATCACAGGACCTGGTGTATGAATGTCATTTGACGTGTCACCAGTAACAATTCTGATTCTGATTCTGATTCTACCATTTCTTTCCCGACCCTATCCAATCCTACAAAGGTGATTTCTGAGCAACCCAGGGTGATTTCTGTGGTGATTTCGGTGATTTCTGTGGTTATTTCGATAGATTTCGGTCTTTCCTGTGACCGTCTATTTTTTTTTTTTTTTTTATCATTTTTTTAAAACTATACTAACACTCTCGATCGCACTGTACAAACTCATTTCACCCACTTCTCTACGCTTCCCCCTCCTTCAATTAACCCCCTTTTAGCACTTGGTTTTATCGGAACACCATCTGAAGTCCTCTGCGGAGGTTAAGATGTTATTAGATACCTAGTGAGCTGAAAAAAAGTGACAGGAAACCGGTGAAAGAACATGCGCAAGTTGCCTTCCTGTACCATTGTACGGTCGATGATTGAACTGACTCGTACTCGAAAATAATGTAAACAACTTCCTTCGCTTAGTAAAAAAAAAAAAAAAAAACAACGCTGCAGATAGAAATGAAGTTGATCGTTTTATTAAGTATCCTTAGTATAGGGTACTGCAAGATGCGGCCCCAGATACTTGGTGGTAAAACTGATATAAAACTTTCGGATACGAAAACGAAGGCTGAGTACCGGAGTATGGCCCTAGGGGCCCTTGGTCTGGAGGAGGGCACCAACGAAGACGTTAAGCTTATAAAAGTTCAAACACAGGTGAAGCTCATTTTCTGGATTTGAACATGCTTTTTTTTTCATTTATGAATATGCATGCTTTCTTTCAGAATCTTTCTATTGTAGGAGGCCCAGAAATGGTGACTGACCTGTTTCGGTGACACTTTGTTCCCTCGCGGTATTTTCTTAGTAAAGTCTAGAGTTCTGTGACGTTATCACATCCAGTTGTTAAAAGTATAAATAAAGACCTTTTATTATGCCCCCAACTTTAAAAAAGTTGGGGGGCATATTGCTTCTGGCTTGTCCGTCCGTTCGTCCGTTAGTACGTCACGCTTTCTTGTGCATAGCATATCTTTAGAACCGTGTATGCTAGTGTTTTGAAATTTCATATATGGGTTCCTCATGAAAAAATAGTTGACCCGTATTTTTTTTCTTGTCCAAATTATCTCCCCTTCTTGAATTATTTCCCCTTTAATTAAATAACATAGAATTCTCGTTAGCAAGATATCTCAAAAAGTATTTGAGCTACAGCCTTGATATTTGGTATAGTGATTGGGACTAAGGAGGAGATTACCTGATTAAATTTTCAACCAATTCTATAAAATTTTGTTAGAGTTATGGCCCTTTGTAATTTTTTGCCACTCAATTGTGTTGCTTTCTGGTGCATAGCATATCTTTAGAACCGTGTATGCTAGTGTTTTGAAATTTCATATATGGGTTCCTCATGAAAAAATAGTTGACCCGTATTTTTTTTCTTGTCCAAATTATCTCCCCTTCTTGAATTATTTCCCCTTTAATTAAATAACATAGAATTCTCGTTAGCAAGATATCTCAAAAAGTATTTGAGCTACAGCCTTGATATTTGGTATAGTGATTGGGACTAAGGAGGAGATTACCTGATTAAATTTTCAACCAATTCTATAAAATTTTGTTAGAGTTATGGCCCTTTGTAATTTTTTGCCACTCAATTGTGTTGCTTTCTGGTGCATAGCATATCTTTAGAACCGTGTATGCTAGTGTTTTGAAATTTCATATATGGGTTCCTCATGAAAAAATAGTTGACCCGTATTTTTTTTCTTGTCCAAATTATCTCCCCTTCTTGAATTATTTCCCCTTTAATTAAATAACATAGAATTCTCGTTAGCAAGATATCTCAAAAAGTATTTGAGCTACAGCCTTGATATTTGGTATAGTGATTGGGACTAAGGAGGAGACTACCTGATGAAATTTTCAACCAATTCGATAAAATTTTGTTAGAGTTATGGCCCTTTGTAATTTTTTGCTACTCAATTGTGTTGCTTTCTGGTGCATAGCATATCTTCAGAACCGTGTATGCTAGTGTTTTGAAATTTCATATATGAGTTCCTCATGAAAAAATAGTTGACCCGTATTTTTTTTCTTGTCCAAATTATCTCCCCTTCTTGAATTATTTCCCCTTTAATTAAAAAACATAGAATTCTCGTTAAGAGTTTCATTGATGATACTTGGTACATGCTTGGAACTAGGAGTGAAATTTTTATGCAGGCATCCATGTTTGACCTTGACCGAAAGATTTCATGGTTTGGTGACTTTGCGCCTCCACAGGCGCGACATAGCCTTCGGGGGAATTCTTGTTGTATGTTTTTGAGTCTTTAACAATATTTGTTGAATATTTTGCCATCTAAGGACAAGCAAAGGTTGGGGGCATTGTGTTTTACAAACACCATTTCTAGTTTCTTCCAACATCGAAAAATCCTGTCCAAAGACGTCCGTTAAAAATAAATTTATATTTCCTTGCATATTTTGCCTGTTTTTCTTAATAGGATGTTTTAGGAATTCCGTTTATGATGTCATTCTCGCGCATGCATAAAGCACTGGCCGTCATTTGAAACTGCCATCGCTATTCCAGGGCCCAAGCTAGCCTAACAAATTTGGGAGAAGTGACTTTTCCCTCCTGGGAAAATAGGGAGAAGTTTGCTGGGTACAGGAGAAGTGGGTGCGGCTTAACGCCGAACAACAACAATGTAATGAGTTCTCCTGTAAACCCCTATTTGTAGGGGTATCAATCAATTCCGCTATTGAGACCACCTGAAATGAAGACTAATTCTGCTTTAAAAGGCTTATTTGGTTTGGCTGCAGTTATTCTTTCTTTCTGTTTTCTGCATACAGTGACCCCTGATCGGAGACCTCTTTTGGGACTGTTCAAAAGTGGTCTTACACTAAAAGACCACTTTTGAACTGTCCCAAAGGTGGTCTTAATTTAGTAATTTTACTGTATTTGGGCAAGCTGTAACTTTTGTTGTATCCAACCATGTTATAATGAATGGTGAGGTTTCTGTGTAGTAGTTAGATCATTTCTCAAAGTTCCTGTCACAATTGTTTTTTAAAACAGACTATAGAAACAAGGGGGAACAACCTCGCTAGATGAAAATCAGTTGTTATTTTTTATGAATTTGGATAATTGCTGAATATTTACCGGCAAGTAATAATTATTTTCACTTACAAAATAAAAAATTGCTACCTACTTTTGTTGTTGTCCATAAAAAAATGAAAACGATTGATGGATGAAAAGTAATGTACAAACAAATCATTGGCGCAACAAATAAACCATCTTTATTTAAAAATTATTAAATCCTAATTCAGTGTCAATGCCAATTGTCGGAATAATCTCATTACTTTATACAACAGTACTTAACAAAATACGTCCGCACCCGGACTTTGGCATGAGCTAACGGTACAAATATACCTGTTTAAGTTACATAATCTTGTGTAATCTTAATTGGCTCTTATTGCAATAAACCCAGATAGATTTATGACAGTACAAGACTACTGAGCGTGTTGCAAGTGGCTCGAGCAGCATGAGCTAACTGTTAGAATTAAATTACATAACAGTACCAAACTGCAACTGGCACGAAGTGCAGAATAAACAGTTAGCTTTGTTCAGTGTAATTACTGAGATTTCTGACACTAGTGGAGCGAAGGATTATCGTCACCTTGTCAGTTTACCGTTACTGTTCACAAGGAAGACACCGAAAAAAAAAACGGGCGAAATTTCAGGGCGAAGTTTTTTTCGCTTTCATCGCAAAAGTCGGCGAAGTGAGCCCCAACAGGGCGACTTCTTCGCCTGAGTTGCCCTCTAGCTTGAGCCCTGTATTCAAATGTATTGGCTGAACTTAAAATGCCATCAATATTCAGACATTCTGAGAGAAAATATGGCCATTTACATTGAAATAATTCCTCGAGAAGGAAAGAATGATATTTTGCTTTTATTACTAGGTCTAAGCCTGCCCTTGAAAACTGCTGCGAGTTGGTCTGTCCATGCTTATAAATCCTATTGGTTTCATTGGGCGGCAGGGATTGAGATGTCATTTCAGCTCAATGTCGGGTAAAAGTCCCACAAAATTGGAGGCAACATCTCCAAAATGACCTAAATAGTGTTGACGGGGACATTAAACCTCAAATCAAACAAACAAACAAATTCAGTTATGCTAGCCCCGTTTTTAATTGTTGAAAATCTCTTTGTGAATGTCAATGGCTTGAGATACTGCTATTCACGAAAGCTTTCTTACAAAATAAGTTTTCACGTAACTTTTCGTTTTATGGGCTATCCAAAAATAGCTATCAAATATGGACAGAACTTTGATCTCTCTCTCTCTCTGTTGAGAAAACTGTCCAACGATCTGTCTACATGTGAAATTAATAAAAAAAAAAAAAAAGCTAGTTCAACGATCTGTCAAGAAGTGCAGTTAAAAAAAATGTCCAGCGTTCAATCTACATGTGAAATTTTAATAAATTGAAGATTCCAGTGCTTCTTCAAAATTTATTTGGAAAATGGCTAAACGTTTGCAAATAGTGCAGGCCCTGATCAGACGCCGCATTCTGCTGTTTGCCACTTACCCTTTTGGGGTTTCTGGTACCAAATGGGTTAATTTATGGGCAGGTTGAACAAATATACAATTCCACCAGATTTTACTGTAAAATCTTGCACTTGCGAAGGAGTGAGTGTTTGAGTTTTACGTCCCACCAACAGCTAAGGTCATACGGAGACCGGACCTTGGTTTTAAAGTCTCATCCGAAAGTTTGGAGAAGGCCGGAGTTGATCATGCGACTAGAGTTGCGAAGGAGTGTTTCATTCTCATGCACTGAAAGGGTGTTCTATGTTTGTTTTGAATTTAATGTTCCAATCCCACTGAGTCTTGAAGGTTCCGATCACTGGGCAAATGACATTTTATTAAGCAATGCCTTATTATCGCCAATGTAACATTCTGAAGTTTCATCGACTTTTCAAAGTCAAATTCAGTGCATCGCTTTGATGTTGGTTTGATATAGACACGACGTTGTTGACATGGAGTTATTTAACGACAAACTGTAATTTACATTTACCTATGCTCGCTAATTGCTGGTACGCTAAGAGAGAGAGAGAGGGGGGATCCTGTTAGGTCGTACGTATAATATATCTTTAAGAGCAGTTAACTAAATAAATAGCACTTGGGATTTGCCATCATGAAAACACGCCTATGCGAATTTGATCCTCTAAAACCCCACTTTTATATAGTAAAACTGGAGTTTACAGGGGTAAACATTATTTTTCTTATCACCGTCTATCATCTACACCGGAAATAGAATCCCGGCGAATCGATAAAAATGACTGAAGGATAAGGGGTGCCTCTTGAAAATGGATATTTTTACTGCTTGTAAGTTTTAGTTTTAGAATACTGTTATCAATATCAGTAGTGGACATAATTTGCTGCTGCTGTGAGAAGTGTTTTGATTATTAAACACACAATCGTGCAATTACAGACCGAATGTTCGATAGCTGGTACCACGAACTGAATGGATTTTGACAAGTTCCTTGTTGTTTTTTTTTATGTTGATGCCTTTCTACTGAAGGTTTTCCACTTAATCAGATAGAACAATGATCAAAAAATAATTTGCAAAAGAAACTCGCCTCAAACTGTACTTTCAACACAACTGTTTGCCAAAACGTAAATTTACCTGTTGTACGGCGAATAGTAGCCTGGTGTACGGCTTATAGCAAATTATTGTAACAGAAAGTGTACGGCGAATAGTTCCATGTTTATAGCTGATAACATTTTAAAAGTAACTCGACCGTTCCTACGGTGCTTCTCATACATCCATGAGGATTGTACTGCTCTGTATGTATGATGAAACGTATGTCTTGTCAAAGTTGGGTGTTATATTTTGTCAAACATGCTGCTTATGGGTAACGAAATGTAAACAATGGTCGGCATGAACTGGGGCTAAATCAAGGGACTCACCTGTCACAACATCTTTATCCAGTGTCATCAGAATTTTATAAACACACTTTCAATAGTTTTCACCCATTCTCTCGTCATATTAGCAAGAATCAATCACAATATTGTAACGTTAGTTAGAAACTAATTACTATGTATAGTTTTAAGACCATATTTTGCCACATAAGCGTTATTTTGTGTTAAAAAGAAGTGCGCATTATCAAAACACGCCAGCTCAAATATAGACGCGGGGAATATGTTCTATAAAAGGGTTATCCTTTGGAAGCAAATAATACACCACATACAGTGAAACTTCGATGACTCGAACACCGGTGTCTCTTTAACCATGGTTGATTCGAACTCATTCTTGAGTCCCTAGAAAAATCTTTCCATAGGGCCTGATAAAACATTGTTAGGGATAACTTCGAACAAATGTTATTGTGAAAAAATATGTTGTGTGTACTCATTAGAATCGCCTACACACAGCATACCTTAATTTAATATAAGCGTTATGCCTCCTGACATAACCCTGTTAATAACCCTCAGAGGCTCGAATTACTACTGTCTCGAACACATTTTCACCACATTTTTGGAAAGTTGTGACTTCCCCCCCCCCCCCCCCAAAAAAAAAAAAAAAAAAAAAAAAAACATACCGATTTGGAATGGTCAACAATAAGTTTTAGGGGGCTTAAGTTATTTTAACGACATCCAAACCATTACTTTTATTTTACTTGATGATGGGGTATAAAACCTGATCATTCTGTTGTTTTTTTTTTTTGTCTGTTGCATGATGTTTTTCCTACTTACCATTAATCAACACGTGTAACAAAGAACAAATATAAAAGCCACAATGACTCTTGTCTGACGACGAACGCAGCAGTAGTTGAGACTTGGTGGACCAAACGACAAACATAGATTTTCACTGCAGTCCTTACGGGCCCCGCCCATCGAGGCTTGGAGAAATAGATTGGGATGCACGGTGCTTCCACGCAGGACTGAAACTACCGCACGTGAGTACTGGTTAACTTCTTTGATGGACTATGCCAGCCCAGGAAAAGTAATCCAAGTCAAACCGTCCAGTGCATATAAGCCCTATTGGTTTCATTGGGCGGCAGGGCTTGAGATGTCATTTCATTTCAATGTCGGGTAAAAGTCCCACAAAATTGGAAGCAACGTCTCCAAAATGACCTAAATTGTGTTGACGGGGACGTTAAACCACGACCAAACAAACAAACTGCAGTCCTACGTCCCGCCCATCGGGGCTTGAAGACATAGATTGGGCTGCATGATACTTCCAGAGCTTAAACCGCCCGCACACGAGTACTGGTAAACAGCTAATCGGCTGTAAGCCTGCCCAGGAAAAGTGGTGTGAGTCTGAACGTTCATGCATATCACCATATTGGTTTCATTCGGCGGCAGGGGCTAAGATATAATTTCATCTCATTGTCGGGTAAAAGTCCCACAAAATTGGAAGCAACGTCTCCAAAATGACCCATATAGTGTTGACGGGGTCGTTAGACTCGAGTCAAATTCAATCAAACAAACAAACACCTATTAGCTTCACATGACTCACATAGTCTGGCCAATTGAGGTATGCCTAGGCAATTGGTATATGTCATTCAACACAAGTAAATTGGACAATGCTTAGCACAACCCAAGGAATACAGCAGTAGAAATTAGTATACTTTAGTAGAAACTTTTTTTTTTTTATTTGTTTGTTTGAATTGAGGTTTAACGTCCCCATCAATACTATTTAGGTCATTTTGGAGACTTTGCCTCCAATTTTGTGAGACTTTTACATACAGAGCCGCCGGCCAAATCAAAGGAATTTACATGTATGGAAGGTCAGATTCGCGCCATTTTGCCTGGACAGGCTTTGACACTCTAAGCGGTTTACCAGTAGTCATGCGGTCGATTTGGAAGTTTGATTTTTGATTGATTGATTTGAGGTTTAACGTCCCCGTCGACACTGTAAATGTCATTTTGGAGACGTTGCTTCCAATTTTGTGGGACTTTTACCCGACATTGAGATGAAATAAAATCTCAAGCCCTGCCGCCCAATGAAACCAATAGTGTTTATAAGCATGGACGGGCCGACTCGCATCACTTTACCGGGGCAGGCTTAGATCCTATAAGCAGTTTACCAGTACTCGTGTGCGGGTCGGTTTCAGCTCTGCGTAGAAGCATCATGCAGCCCATATACTTCTTCAAGCCCCGATGGGCGGGGGCCGATCTGCATGGAAGTAACATGCAGTGTAATAGCTCAGCGGTTAATGCGTTTGCCTCTGTTTTAGGGGTCTGCGTTTCGATTTGCTGCAGCGGTAATAAAGTTGCGGTGTCCAAACATGCTACACTGGTATCATTTGCCGGGATAAATGCCCCAAAATGCACCGTCTATCGGGTCGGGACGTTAACTGGACCCCCCTACCCCCGTGCAGGGAGAATCATCCCTTATGCAAGTTAGAGATCTTTACGTAATTACATGACGAGTTTAAACAATAGTTTATTAGTTAACTATACAATCATAACGTGTACTCAACTAATATACTATTGTTTAAACTAATCGTGTAATGTAATCACAATGATGGTGAGCTCTCAGATCCATTACCTGTGACAAATGGAGTCAAGCAAGGCTGTGTGCTAGCCTAGACACTGTTCAGCATGATGTTCGCTGCCATGCTCACAGATGTTTTCCAGGCGGGTTACAACGCACTACCGATTAGGTTTCGCTTTGATGGGAAGCTTTTCAATCTCGGGAGGTTGCAAGCCAAATCCAAGGTGCAAACAGAGGTGCTGGAGGAGTTCGTCATTGGAGATGACATGGCACAAGGTGCATAATTACTGTGTAGGTTTTCATCCTGCAGATCTGGGGTATGCGTAATGTACACCTGACAGTAATGGCCAATTATGTCCGATCGCAGTAGTGGTTTTAGGGGTACTCAACGGCCCAGTCAACACTATTTAGGTCATTTTACCGAACAGTTTACCTAGCCATCCTTCTCCTGTGCAGGCTTATACGTAAGCGGTTATACTCTTCTTGAATCAGCGGAAGGGAGAAAATGAAGGAGATAATGACCGAAGAAAAGATTTCATGATCAATTTCCTCCACAACAGATAGATAGATAGATAGATAGATAGATAGATAGATAGATAGATAGATAGATAGATAGATAGATAGATAGATAGATAGATAGATAGAATCTCCATGATCCGTTGGTCGGGGCAAGCATATATACCCTTAAAGTTGGGTAAAAAACGGAAATGGTCCATCATTGGCATTTAACAGTTAAGAATACAGGGGTAGCCATATCTATTCGCCGTACCCTTTTTTGGCTATATTCCGTACAGCTACCTGGTTGTAAACAGCTAAACGCCGTACACATGGATTTTTGTTTTTTAATAAATACGCTTAGTGTATGATAAAACCATGACCAGAGAAAGTTTTCAGATACTATCCATTATAAACAGAAACAGGTGAAAAAAGTTTAAGCGGAAATAAATCAAGAAATTATAAAATCTGTAACCTATTTTCGAAAATGCTGGTCTTCACCCAGTACCAAGCATCGTTAAACTTGTGTTTCTGACTTTAAATCGATACATACAGCATAGAAAAACGCATAAAATCTTGCAGAAATCCCTCTGTTATTTCAAGGAAATAAATTTACACTTCGCGGGCAGAAAATAGATAAGAAATAAAGGCTACACTCACCGTGTTCCATGCCTACTTTCGGTTTCAATCGATTCACCGGGATTCTATTTCCGGTGTAGATGACAGACGGTGCTTATTTCTGCTCTAAAAGGTAGATTGTGAGTACTCGATAGGACCGCCTCGAGGCGGTTTATTGAGTCCCCGCAATCTATGTTTTAAGCAAAAATAAGAAATTTATCACAATTTTTCATCTTAAAATTTCCATTTTTCGGCCGAAAAATTGATAATGTATTTGTACAGGCATGTAAATTTTCGTAATGCGAAACTTCACACCTGTCAGCATATCAGTGTTTCTCTCATTATCTTACATTAGAATTCTTCAAAAGTTTAAAAGAATTCCACTGTTTTACGCTGTAATTAACATTTTATCTGTCCCACTGCCTTGAAGCAATACGACAGAATGAGTGGCCATTGACGGCCAGGGCTTTTCCCGTTCAATTTTTAGAACCAGAAGTACGTCACGAAAAAAGTTCCTATATCTTTTTTTGGCTTCCAGTTTCGTTTGGAAGCCGTTTAGATGGAATTGGTGATACCCAAGTTTATTTCTAACCGTCTTATGACATAAATAGGAAAGCCCTACAGATAAGACTGGTCTCCACATATTAACACAGTGAAAACTCGTTCTGAATAAATAGGAATATGCAGCACCCGTTGATGTCTATTTATAAAGCGTTTCCAGCTATCTATTTATAAAGCATTTCCAAGAAGATCCTACTTTCACTTTCCTCCTTTTGACGTAACATAGGTGCCAAAAATATTCCACCTTTATAAATCTGGAGTGGTCAATTTCTAAGCATAGGGATGTCATTTTTTGTGGCAAGTTTTACAAAAATGCATGTATGTTGAGCAAAGAGTTTAGATCTTAATCAAATGCAGCGTCTGATCTGAGTCTGGACTATTTGCCAATGTCTCAAAAAGGGCCACTAGATTCCAATAATTGAAGGTCAATGCAAAATGATTCCAGTTTCCTATTTCCTGGTAGGATGGTGAAGCTCGATACTAAGCCTATGGTCTTCTGCAATGGGATCATTATAAAACATTATGCGCTAAAATCTCATGAACTAGAATTTTCAGTTTATTACGAAAACACGCCTTTTCAAATATACATGTATATAGAATGAAAATTGCCCGATAAAAAAAATCAGATTTTTTCATATTTCTCCTCTAAATATAGATTGTGGGTACTGGTTAGAACCGCCTCGGTGACACAGTTCTAACGACTATCCACTGTCTAGGGGTCAAAATTAGGCAGGAGTGTTTTTGTGATATGACAAAAAAGTGTTTTTGTTTTTTTTCTAGTCCAAATGCTCGGTGCTCTGAACTCAATAAGAAGAAAAATAATGTACCCCTGTACACCCAATTTTCTCTATATAAAGTTGGGTTTATGGGGGTTGTTCAGTACATATTGGGTGGCCTCAATGTATTTCTAGTGCCCGGTTACCTTAAAAACAAGATCATCGGACTTGTTGATGTAATGCATTTCTTTCCTTAAGGATTTGTAAAAAAAGAGAGAAAAAAAAACAAATGCCGAAATATTACAAAAGTTTATTCTGTCACTTGAGTCACACTTCTCTTGGAGTCTCAAACTTGTCATGGTCACTCAGAATTTCCAGGACGAGTTTACAAAGAGGGTTTGACAGTTGGAATCAGTAAAAATAGTTATGCAGAGTCCAGTTACAGGCAGCTGATAACTTATTGTGATAAACAATTTTTCCCCGAGTTGTATTTCACGAGTGTGCTTGTTGTGGGGTGGTCTCTATGAAAGTGATATGTCATTTTTCTTCATTTATTTAGGAACATTATTAACCATTCCTTTATAAGCGGTGGGTGAAGAGACCATTGCAGAACTTTTCTCGATCATGTCTCGAACTCGGAGAAAGAGACCTTATACCTACATGTACCAACATGGTCAATTTTACGAAATATGCCATTGTTCATTTCTGATTCTGAAATCAAATTGTGTGTCAAACGAGTAATTTAAAAGCGTTACATGGTTCTGTCTTTTCTGACAAATTTTCCACCAGCATAAAACTTGTGCGAGTGATACAGCATTCGCTGTTCATAAATGCCGATTTGTTTTTGGACCATTACAGTTAGATGTGCATCGACATTGCGGTTTCGCTCCTCGCCGGGTCCGTGATTATGTTTCTTCTTACATTAAGATGGACAGCTAGCACTGAAACAGTTTTCGTAAAACTCTTTCCAGGAAAATCGTGCTTTAGAGTGACAGCGTCGATGCAACGTCAAGACGTGGCATTGGCTTCATGGACATGACATGCGTCTTTTTCACAAACCGACCAGCACTGACTCAGGCGAGCCTGCGAGTAAGCGCAGCCTTACCAGAGCCCTTGCTGCTCTCGCATATGTAGAAGAGAAGATGCATTTAAGTTGGCTAGCACATGCATTTGACAAAATGTATGATTATAAGGGAGGTAATACAGAGGAAACATTTAACTTTTTAAGCCCCAAAACCTAGGAAATCGAGTGAAAAAGAATGTGAAAAAATATTGTTATTTATTTTTTTCCGGTTGATAACTTTACTTGAAAATAAATTTGTAAAACAGCACAAATGATTGCTTGCAGGTAAACTTCAACCAAATGCAGACGCCGATGCTTACGCCTAGGACAGACACCGGGGGTATGTCAATAGCTCCCCCTTACTTTCGAAAGGCGAGCAAAAAATGGCGGATTTTCAACTTTACCAACTGGGGAAGCCTTCCTTTTTAAAGGAAACTTTTTTTTTCTCCTATTACTGCTACTCGCTCACATCATCATCATCAGGGTTAAAATCTGGGGCTGAACTGCGTGATCAGTTTCTGAGGGTTTTCCTACAGACTCTTGAAATTAACCTCCATACTCCAGAAGGCAAGTTAGCCTATATTTAAGCATTTACATTCATAAGTGTCAGCTGTTGGATATGCTTGAAGAACATCCAAAACACATTCCAGTCTAGTGTCCCAGTCATTTCAATATTACCGTATTTACAGCATGTATTCAGACAGACAGGACTGGGCAAACACTGTAGACCTAGATGACACACCACAGGATGTGACAACTGTCAGACACCAGAGTCTACACTGTTAGTTGCTCATCCAGCTATTTTTAGACATAACATCAGGTAGTAAATTGTACCTATTCATATTTTAGAACAAGTATGGTACAGAGTTGAGGTGTCTGACTATTTAGGGTAAATACGGTACATGATATTCCCAATATCATAAAAAGTCTGCGCTTGAAATTAAATGTTTTCCTGGTTCATGCAACTGTTGGAAAACCTGGTTTTCATTTGATTTTCATGTTACTTGTTTCCATCTTTTAACCCTTATCTTGCTGAATATTCATTTCAGCCACACCCACCTCTGTCTATCAGCCAATCAAATTACTTGATGTAATTTATTGCTACAAATTCATAAACTGAATGCCAAACAGTGTAGATCCTGATAAGATGACTTCTTCAGAAGCCATCTGATCTGGATCTACACTGTTTGCAAAGATAGGGGTTGTCATGGACAGCAAGATAAGGGTTAACTGAGTTATATCCAAAACTGTGCAATTATGAACAGGGTAAAAAAAAGACATTTAGGTGTATGTGTATAGATAGGATAGAAGAGATCTGTCAAGTCTCCACAAATGTCCTGGATGCAATTCAGTTCAGCCAATTCAAATTTCATCCTTATTGGCCCTAAAATCCAGACACTTTGTAATGTGTCTTAACTCTTATCTTGCTTTTCACGACAACCCCTATCTTTGCAAACAGTGCAGATCCAGATCAGATGGCTTCTGAAGAAGCCATCTGATCAGGATCTACAATGTTTGACAATCAGTTAATGAATTTGTAGGAATAAATTACATCAAGTAATCTGATTGGTTCAAAGACAGAGATGGATGTGGCTAAAATGAATATTCAGCAAGAGAAGGGTTAAAGATTAAAGAATCATATTATTTGGTCATATATTTCGTTTGAAATTGCAAAGTGTAGATCCAAATCAGACTGTCCTTCAGGAGAAGTATGATTTCAGTCAACACTGCAATGAGTTTTTGGTATCTGACTATTTATAGTAAATACAGGTATGATACATGATACACAAAAGATGACAAAACTCTAGTAGCCAAATTGTGTAATATGCTTTATAAATATCATTTTTATGACCCTCACATCTTGAGGTCAGTCAGATATCCTATCATAGCATACAGGTGGCGCTTTATTAAAAGTAAGTATATAATGATAAGATAAGCTTAGATTGCACTATTTCGACTTTCGTATCTGCAAACTTAAGACATCTAGAAGGAGAATGAAGTTTTTGATAGTTTTAACAAGTATTTTAGGTGTAGGATTATGTCAGCTTTTAGCAGGAGGAAGACATGATCAGGCTCAATCAACATATCCACTTTACCTGGCACAGGCTTTAAAGGTGCTGCCTGGTGTCAATGCCAATCAAGTAACGGTTGAGAGAGTTCAGACTCAGGTATACAAAGTATTTTTGCTTTTTTTTCTGGTTGAATGAATAAGAAAAAAGAAGGTGAATAGACACACCTGATTAACCCTTTTTGTATCAAATGGAATCTTCCTCCTTATATATAGCAGGAGTCCACTTCAAAATTTAGGGGTGACAGGTTGTGGTATCTTCAAAATTGATTTGGAAAATGGCTGAACTTCATGCAAATAGTGTAGGCCCTGATGAGACGCTGCATTCTTCCCTTTTGGGGTTTCCGGTACAAAATGGGTTAATTGATCCACCAGTTTTCATAATATGTAGACGATCATATTTACTGTTTATATTTGGACAGTTAGGCCTGAGCAAACTGTGTAGACCCAGATGAGACACCACATGCAGCATCCTATCACACTGCACTGTTTGCCATTTGTTCTGCTTCTTTTGGACTCATCGTTTGATGGTAAATTGCGCTTGTTTGAATTTTAGAACGAGTTTGTTAAGGAGTTCCGGTGTCCGAATATTTAGGGTTAATATGGTGTTAGTGGTTTGCCAGTTAATAACGGGGTCATTTACTCATTACAGGGCTGTAGAAATACCATGCCAGAAATGTGGAACTTTTTCACTCAGGGCAACTTTTCTGTTTGCTTTTCTTGAGATATAATAGGTATAGACAGTGTTTATGTACAAGGTCGGAAGGCCGCGGTGGTGTAATGGTTAGCACGTCTGCCCGGAATGCAGGAGATCCGTGGTTCGAGTCCCGGTTGCGGTGCGACTGATTTTTGTGCGCTAATTCATTTGTCTATTTCATTGCCTGTATCGTGCTTTACTTTGATTTTCATATATATATATATACTACTCAAAGTTTGATAGGGATCACTTTTTATATACAAAATTTTGCACTGAAAATTTAAAATTTCTTGACAGAATTTGTACTTGGCATATTGTTAAATATCTTAAGCAGAAACTCGTGTGCAGTTCAGTACTCATAAATTTGCACACTTCTCACACTTCGCAAATGAATTCATGCACCCCCGAAATCTTGCGTAGCACTGCTTTCCAACAGACCAATCAAACTTGTCAGTTTTCCTTTACCAAGCGTAAAAAGGACTTCATTTGATTTGTGAAACACTAAAATGCCCAGGGGACAATTAAAAAACCGCCTGAGCCCCGAAGAAATGAATCGCGGCGTCGGAATGTTGTAATCTGGCGTCTCTCAACGTCGTGTTGCTGGCATTCTGAATGTGTCTCAGAGCGTGGTTTCCCGAATGTGGAGTCGGCATCTTACCCACGGAAATCCTTCACACAGACACGGCGGGGTCGAGAAAGGGCTACAACTCAACATCAGGGCTGTTTCAGTCTTGACGTCAACGGTTCCTGAACGCTACGTGTTTGCATAACGAGCTTAGGAACAGAACTGGGGTACGAATTTCTACACAAACTGTCAGAAACGGGCTCCACGAGTTCGGACTTAATGCCACGAAGCCTGCTGTACGTGTTCCGTTGACGAGACAGCACGTGCTAGACTGGCTGGACTTTACCAGAACTCACGTCAGGTGGACGGTTTGTGACTTGACGCTAGTACTGTTTACTGAGGAGTCCAGATTATGTCTAGACTTCTCTTATAAACGTCAATTAGTGCGGCAAATGTCTAAAGAGCGATTCGATGACTTGAATGTGGCAGAACATGATCGCTATGGAAAAGGGTCAGTCATGGTTTGGGCTGGGATAAGCGTGAACGGTAAAACTGACTTGTATGTCGTGGGAAACAGAATGTTAATGGCAGTTAGGTACTGTAATGATATTCTTGATGAGTTTGTAAGACCATATACAGATGCTATCGGCCCGGACTTTATTCTGATGGACGATAATGCCCGTTCCAACCGTACCAACGTCACTGATTCCTATCTGGAACGTGAGACAATCATTCGTATGGTCTGGCCTGCTCGGTCACCGGACTTAAATCCGATTGAGCATGCGCGGGACATGCTACAGCGTGCTGTTTCAGCCCGAGCTGTGCATCCGAGGACTTTACAGGAGCTCAAAGATGCATTTGTTACTGAATGAAAACTGATTCCACAAAACCGGATACAAACTCGGATTACGAGCATGCGCAGGCGATGTCATGCTGTAATTGATGCCCGTGGATGCCTTGCACGTTATTAGGCACGTTTGTCTAAACAAATTTTGACATTTGTGAAAAATCAGTTGTCCAAATCCCTTCGTGTTACGGAAAATTTTGGGGGTGCCAAGACGGTTCCTGTTGTCACGCTTGAATGCAGTACCAATTGACAAAATTAATCACTAGGTTTTGTGAAGGATACGTTTTCTATCATTATGTATCGAATTTGGATTCTGTTGATTCATTCATCTAAAAATTATTTTGCATTAAAAAAGTGATCCATATCAAACTTTGAGTAGTATATATATATATATATATATTTTTTTTTTTTTTGCTGGAATTGTCTTTACCCTTAAGACTTCGAGAAAAACTACATCTGAAAATGTTGTCTGCTGAAATTTTCGCAAACTTTTTAAAAATATTTTTGCATACAGGCAGACAGTGTGGAACCAGATCAGACTGCTTCTAGAGGAGCAGTCTGATCTGGGTCCACACTGTTTGCAAAAGAGGCTTTTAAAGTAACCGGCAGACGACAAAGCAGATGTCATTTTATCTCAATGTGAGGTAAAAGTCCCACAGTCCCACAAAATTGGAGACATGGTCTCCAGAATGACCTATACAGTGTTGTCGGGGATGTTAAACCTCAAATCAAACAAACAAACAAACAGTAGCATATCAAGTGACTCGATTATGATTCAACTACTATTTCGGGAAGGAACAGGCGATAATATCACATTATTTAAACTGTTCAGTTATAAACTAGAGTTACTAGACTGTGTCGACATGAACTTGCAATATCAAATTCAACAAGACCGGTTTTGTTTCTTTTTGTTGAATTTGATAGATTGAATATCTAAATAGACAGTTTGATGTTTGTGGAAAGCTGTGTTGAATTTAGCAGTGTAAAATTGAATTGAATGCGACAATGTTTGGCATACTGGTAGCCTTAGTGAAATGACAAGAGCAATCACCAAAAAGAAAAATTGAATTGAATTCGACAATGTTTGGCATACCGGTAGCCTTAGTGAAAAGACAAGAGCAATCACCAAAAAGATTGGTCTTAATCAAAAGATACTTACCCTTGTTTGGAAGTGTAAATTATACATACAGACAAAGTGTAAATGTGTTTGAAATGGCTTATCTCGCTGTTCCTAAGGGAAAATGTTAATTTTTAGCTCAGTTGAGCACAAAGTGCTCAAGGTGAGCTGTTGTCATCATTCAATGTCCATCTTGCAATTAGCCTTGTGCGTCGTCAACAATGTGCTTTAAATGTGAACTCCTCCTAAACCCTTGGGCCAATTTGATTCAAACTTCACAGGAATGTTGCCTGGGTGGCTTTCTACCAAAAGAGCTAAAATCATTCTGCTCTAATGAACCAGATGGCCACCAGAGCTAAAAATAGAAAAATCTTTAAATGACAACTCTGCCTGTACCCTTGGGCCAATTTCAGTCAAACTTCATTGGAATGTTGCTTAAGTGACCCTCTACCGAAATAGCTAAAACGGTTCCTCTCCAATGAGCAAAATGGCCGCAAGAGCTAAAGATAGAGAAACATTTTAAATCTGCTTCAAACGCAAACTCCTCCTAAACCCTTGGGCCAGTTTAATTCAAAAGGCTGTTGCCTAGGTGACTCCCGACCAAAATAGCTAAAATTGTTCCGCTCCAATGAACATGATGGCCACCAAACCTAAAAATGGAAAAAAATCTTTAAACGACAACTACTCCTGTACCCTTGGGCCAATTTCATTCAAACTTCATAGAAATGTTTCTTAGGTGACCCTCAACAAAAATGGCTATAACAGTCTGCTAAAATCAGCAAAATGGCCCCCAGAGCTAAAAATAGAAAACATAGTAAATTTGCTGCAAACGCAAACTCCTCCTAAACCCTTGGGCCAGTTTGATTCAAACATCACAGGAATGTTGCCCAAGTGACTCCCTATCAAAATAGCTAAAATCGTTCTGCTCTGATGAACAAGATGGCCACCAGAGCCATATGGGAAGTGCCAAGTATTTTCACCCTTGTAATATCACGAGGGGGACAACTCTTTGGACTTGGTCAAAGTTTCCCCCCTTTGAAATATGGCAGAAAAACTGTCCAGTGTAACCATCCAGAGTGATCCCTAAAAGAAGAGACAATTCAGTACCAAAAGATGCGTATTCAAACTATATTGAAATTTTTTTCACATAAAAAAAGAAAACAATTTTCAGATAAAAAACACTGATATTTTTCATATTTCTGCTCAAAACATAGATTGTGGGAACACATTAGAACGGGCTCAATGAGATGGTTCTGATGAGTACCCACAACTCACGTATTTGAGCAGAAATATGAAAAATAATGTTTATCCCTGTAAACCCCCGTTTTACTAAATAAAATATTGTTTACATGTAAGTAGGTCAAAATTATATATGCGTGTTTTCATGATTTTTATGATAATACATGTACTCCCTTTCAGGTGTACTTATTCACTGGTTCTAACATATAAAGTACTACCATACACATGTACATGTAAGTTTGTTAAAAGAAAATGGGACAATAATATCCCATAATTATACTTTTTATTTTTAGCTCACCAGAGCCGAAGGCTCCGGGGGAGCTTATAGGATAGGCAGTTGTCCGGCGGCGTCGTCGTTGTCGTTGTCGTCGTCTGACGTCAACACTTTCAAACATCTTCTTCTCTGAAGCCACTGGACCGATTCAGCCCAAATTTTATCTGTAGCATCCTTAGGCTGGGGGATTGAAAGTTTGTGTTTTTTATGAAAATTGGCCCATTAATTTGGTTGCTATAGCAACTTAGAGCTCCCATAGACTTATAATGGGGAAAATTGAAAAATGGCATTTACTGCTAAGCCGCTGCAGATATTTTGACAAAACTTTCATAGAAATATTCCTTAGGCAATCTACTATCTGCCATATGATTTTAGGCCTACTGCTCATTTGTATTGGTTGCCATGGAAACCAAAATGAAAAAAAATAGAAAAAAAAAATACTTAAAAAATCATCTCCTCAGAAACCGTATGCTCTATGAGGCTGAGAGTTTATGGAAATATTCACCATATTTGCCTTTACAGGTTTTGTGTTTTTTATGAAATTCGGCTCTTTAGTTTGGTTGCTATGGCAACTTAGATTTTCCATAGACTTATAATGGGGAAAATTGAAAAATGGCATTAACTACAAAGCCTTTGCAGATATTTTGACAAAACTTTCATTGAAATGTTCCTTTAGCAAACTTCTCTCAGCCATATGCTTTCATGTCAACCTGGGGGTCCAGTAGGTTGTGCCGGGGCCATACGCCGCCCCCCAGTACTTCATAAAATGCCTTATATCTCAGAAACCTTACAGATCCCCACCCCTAAACCATATATATTCTTGTACCTTATGATAAGACACATTCATTGACACCAACCTGGGGGTCTCCCTGGGCCTTGCCCCACCCCTGCACTTCACAAAATGCCTTTTATCTCAGAAACTGTTCAGAGCCCCACCCCTAAACCATATATATTCATCTTCCTTATGATAAGGCACATTCATTAACACCAGCTTGTGAGTCCCCGGGGCATGCCCGGGCCTTGCTCCACCGCTTGACTTCATTAAAAGCCACATATCTCAGAAATAGTTCAGATCCCCACCCCTAAACCATATATATTCTTGTTCCTTATGATAAGACTCATTCAGTCACACCAACTTGGGGGTCTCTTTGTGCTGAGGCAATGTGCCCCGCCCTTCCACTTCATAAAAGGCCATATATTTCAGAAACCATTCAAATCCCCACCCCATATTCATATATGTTCTTGTTCCTTATTATTAGCGGTGTCCGCAGGGGCCAGTCCTCTCCTTTCCACTTCATGAAAGGATATTTTGGATACCGTTCAGACTCCCACCCCTAAACCATATATATACTTGGTCCTTATGATAAGACACATTTAGGGACAACAATCTTTGGCTTTCCTGGGAACGACAGGGCATGCTCCAACCCCTCCACTTATATCTCCAGCCATGCAGATCCCCACTGCTAAACCCTATATATTCTTGTTCTTTGTGATAAGACACATTTAGTGACTCCATTGGCTCCATTGGGTCCATGCCCCACCCCCTCTACTTCATAAAAGGCCTAATTTTTCATATACTGAGTCCACGTGGGTGCTCATTTGGATATGGGGGTTCATTTGGCAGATTAAAATGATATCATGTTAAAATACATGGCTGCAATTGGGCAGTGCCCACCTGAGCTCTGGTGAGCATAGTGGCCCATGGGCCTCTTGTTTCTTAACCCGTATCCTGCTGTTCACGACAACCCTTACCTTTGCAAACAGTGTAGATCCAGATTAGAAGAAGCCATCTGATCAGGATCTGCATTGTTTGACATTCAGTCTATGAATTTGCAGGAATAATTCAGATCAAGTAAATTGATTGGCTGAAAGTCAGAAATGGGTGTGGGTAAATTAATTGTTCAGAGGGATTGATACATTACGATAACACACCTGTGCAACATAGTGCATTTTTTTCACATCTCCAAAATGGCTACTTTTCTGATGAAAATCTGTGATATTTTTCTTATTATACTCAAAACATAGGTTGTGGGTACTCGTTAGAACTGCCTCATTGAGTACCCACAACCTATGTCTTGGAGCAGAAATAAGAAAAATAATGTATACCCAGTTTTCTCTATATAAAGAGGGGTTTACGGGGGTGTTCATTTGACAGACTTGTGCACGAGATGAGGGTTTGCTGTAACTAAGATGTTTTCTGTAATTTCAGGTGGTTGCTGGAACTAATACTTACATCACCCTGAGTATCAATGGAGTAAGTATAAGATTTATTCAGGCAGATTGGTCTTCTCCTTGTAGCACCCCGCCCATCAGGGCCTGGAGAAATAGATTGGGCTGCATAGTGCTTCCGGGCAGAGCTGAAACCGACCTCACTTGAGTACTGGTAAACAGCTTAAGTCTAAGCCTGCCCATGAATAGTGATGCAAGTCCTGCCCAGGAATAGTGATGCGAGTCAGATCAAGCCCCCGCCCATAGGGGCTTGAAGAAATATATGGGCTGCATGATGCTTCCACGCAGAGCTGAATCGGGCCCGCACACTAGTACATGTACTGGTAAACCGCTTAGAGGATCTAAGCCTGTCCAGGAACCGCGGTGTGAGGCGGACCGCCCATGCTAATAAACCCTATTGGTTTCATTAGGCGACAGGGCTTGAGATGTCATTTCATCTCAATGTCGGGTAAAAGTCCCACAAAATTGGAAGCAACGTCTCCAAAATGACCTTTACAGTGTTGATGGGGACGTTAAACCTCAAATCAAACAAACAAACAAACAAATGCGAGTCAGATCACTCGTTAACCCTGGCGGTTTCTATGGGTGGTAGGGCTTGAGATGTCATTTCCACTCAATGTCGGGTAAAACTCCCACAAAATCGGAAGCAATGTCTCCATAATGACCTTAATAGCGTTGATGGGGACGTAAAACCTCAACTCAGACAAACCACAGGCGCTTGAAGTTTAGTCCATCAAACGTGCTAAAAATGTCCAAATACAAAAGCTCTAGAAGCAATTTCAATTACGAAATGGCTTACTGTCACTTTTGTTTTTGGACATTATGAACTATTTATGGAAAGAACTTCAAGCTCCTGTGGACAAACAAACAAATCTTCTCCTGGTAACTCTGACCTGAAAACATTTGCTGTTTCTCCTTTATGGTGTGACCCATATGGTAAAAAAATCATTCCTCATACTGATGAGAGCTCCCAGGTTGTACAACTGACTGAGACTGACTGAATGAGTATCAGTCTACAGCATTGAATCCACTAACCCTTATCTTGCTGTTCAAGATATCCCTATCCCTACCTTTGTAAACAGTGTAGATCCAGATCAGATGGCTTCTGAAGAAGCCATCTGATCAGGATCTACACTGTTTGACATTCAGTTAATGAATTTGTAGGAATAAATTACATCAAGCAATCTGATTGGTTCAAAGTCAGAGATGGGTGTGGCTAAAATGAATATTCAGCAAGAGAAGGGCTAATAGGGATTTTGTTTTTGTTTCCATCTATCTTAAATGCTATAAAATGGTTTAATATGTGCACTTTCAATCATTTAGTTTTGAAAATACAGTGAGTGATTGTATTGTGTTGCTGGAAAGCCTACAAGACGCTTGTAACTGGTGCAACTAGGCAAGTTTGATCAGTCTTTACTACACACATGCATCCACTGCAGTTGTTCGGTCATCCACAGAATAAAAACCAAAGACTGATCTGACTGCATATATGCACAGGCAGATCCTAGCCCCTGCGGTTATAAAACTTTTTTCATGCTCAACTCAACTAAGCATGAAATTTATAATGCTCATTATTATTAAAATACAAATGAAAGAGGCAATTTTGGTCCACAGATCAGCACATAATGCTATTTGTTCTGGTCATAGATTTTAAAATGCTGGTTGCAACTTGTCTAGTTGCACCAGTTAATGCATCTTGTAGTCTATGCTGGTTGCATATGTCATATTGTAGGTTATGCTATGCCTGTCTCATATTTAACCCTAGAAGCCTCCATGGTGCAGTGGTTATGCTACTTGCCTGGTAAACAAGGGGTCACAGGATCGGTCCTGGGCTTCTCCAGACTTTCGGATGAGTCTTTAAACTGAGGTCCCATCTCCCTATGACCTTAGCTGTTGGTGGGATGTAAAACTCACTCACTCACTCACTCACTCACTCACTCACTCACTCACTCACTCACTCACTCACTCACTCACTCACTCATATTTAACCCATTCCGTACCAAATGGAATCTTCCTCCTTACATAAAGCAGGAGTCCATTTCAAAATTAAGGGGTCTCAGGTCGTGTTCTTCAAAATTTATTTGCAAAATGGCTGAACTTTTTGCAGATAGTGTAGGCCCTGATCAGATGCCGCATTCTGCGGCATCTGATCTGGGCCTGCACTCTTTGCCAATTACCCGTTCTGGGGTTTCCAGTACAAAATGGATTAAGCTGCATTGTACTGGCCCCGTCAAGCGATTTTGGTACTTATCGCCTATGCGAGCAGCGAAGGTTTAGGCGAGCCTGCGCATTCGCGCAGTCTCGCCAGAACCTTCGCTGCTCGCTCATACAAACAGTGAATCAAGAGGAACCTTCAGACAGAAAGCCATATCCCTGGCCCCTCTGAATGGCTGGGCATGTGCAGTTAAAATTTGTCATGACGGAATGCTCGAAGACACAAATTCGCTTGGCGGGGCTCGTATGAAAACTTGTCATATTTCACATGAATATCAAAGGCGCATATCAGCCTGCGCATCTGCTGACTCTGATTAGTGCCTTTGTTGTTTGTTGCTTTGGTACCAGGTTCCACAGCCTGTTGACAGATTTCCTTGTGATGCAGCTCATATTATATTTTATATTTCAGAAACATTGTGAGATTGATTTTTATGACCGAGTGTGGGATAAGATCCATCAGGTTACAAAGAACACATGTATCACAACTAAACGGCAAATGCTGGGTAGCTACAGTCCTGTCAAAAATATGACTGATGCTACTGTCCAGAAAGCTATAACCATGGTTGTGGATGAGGTCAATAAAAGGATAAACTCCATGTTTAGGATGACCGAGTCACAGATTGTTTCTGTCCAAGAGCAGGTAAGTTTGTTTTTTCCCAGGCCTCATACTTTTCAGGCATATGCAGGATTTCAGGCTTTTAGAGCTGGATTTCTTTCTTGATTTTTCTTGATTGCAGGCTTTTTAGATTTTGAATTTTCCTCCAATGACTATTGAACGGTCATCCTGCTGAATGAAATTATTTAGCTACACCCTTTTTCTGACTATTCACCAATCAAATTATTTGATATAATGTATTTGTTCATTTCACAAACTGCATTACAAACAGTGTAGATCCTGATCAGATGGCTTCTTCAGAAGCCATCTGATCTGGATCTACACTGTTTGCAAAGGTAGTTGTTGACTTGTTCAGCACAATAAGTGTTAAGGCTGCAAAATCAGGCATTTCAGGCATGGAAAAGCTTCTTCAGTATGAGGCCTGTTTTTCCTGAAAACTCCGAACATTTGGATGATAATGCCAGTATAAGCAGTGTAGATCTGGATCAGGACTTTCTTATCCAAAGCATTGTTATCTTAACAAACAAATCAATGGTCAATGTTCAAAGCATTGTTAGCGTAAAGAAATATTAGTGGTGAAAACATTTGTTATAGCAAGTATAGGCTGTTTGTTTGCTGAAAAAAAAGCAAAAACAGGTATTTGGCTAACTGTCTAAAAAGCTGATAAAGCTAAAACTAGAAATTGCAGTTATGCTTCTTATATTACCCATTGCTAATACACAGAAAAGGGGCCTCCATCAGAGTGGTGTCTCTTAAACATTAGGCCTCTGACCACTGTGGATTCAAGTCTCACTCTGGTCACTGGTTCTTTATGACAAGCCAGCTGCAATGAGGAGGTCGGGGGCCAGTTGTTCAAAACTAACGATGTCGTTAGTTAACGTATCGTTAAAACTTTGATCATTGAATATGGCAAATATGCTGAAATTTTTGCTGAAAAAATGTGAGCAGCTTTTCAGCAAAAATACCAAAATTTTCGATATTTTTCTTGCTAGAACAGTTAACAATTTGACCACTAACGAGCTCGTTAAGCTAACAATGCTTTGAACAACTGGCCCCTGGTGATTTCCTGGGTACTCGTTTTTTTGCTTGTCTGATTAATGGTTAGCTTGTTTTAATTGAATCAATCTTCAAAGGGCCGTAAAATGGAAATAAAAAAATTATCTAATTCATACATGCAATTAACGCATAATTTTGCAGAATTTTACAGTTTGAGATAAAAAAATATTTCTGTTGGAAAACTTGAAGTTTTGATTACAGCCAGTCAAAGTCAATCCTTATGGAACTCAAAATTTTAATCGAAATATTGACATACCCGAAAATGAGCAGCTAGACTGTGAAATATCCGAAAATGAAATTAAACAAGCTATATTTTCACAAAAGAATAACAAAAGTTCAGGGACAGACCAGCTATGTGCAGGAATTTTTAAGGTCCAGTGTGGACCCAGATCAGATGGCTTCTGTAGGCCAAAAAAATATTTTTGAAAAGTTTCCAAGAAGATGCGGTGGACCTCATTCTCAAATGCATTTTTTCTTGTCATCTTGATGGCTGTATAATTATTTCACATATCTTTTGACCATTTTTATTCTGACATTAGGTTGTATCTGGATTCAATTACAAGATTACAGTTATATGTGGGCAGTCATCATGTATGAACGACCAAGCCCATCAGCATTTCATGGCTAACCGCTGTCCAGTTGATGCCAACAGTGGAGTTCGGGTAAGTAGACAGCTCTGGATATGGTTGCATCAAGAAGATAATTAAATAATGTGAGCCCCGCCAAGCGATTTTGGTACTTATCGCCTATGCGAGCAGCGAAGGTTCAGGCGAGCCTGCGCATCCACGCAGTCTCGCCAGAACCTTCGCTGCTCGCTCATACAAGCAGTGAATCAAGAGGAACCTTCAGACAGAAAGCCATATCCCTGGCCCCTCTGAATGGCTGGGCATGCGCAGTTTAAATTTGTCATGACGGAATGCTCGAAGACACGAATTCGCTTGGCGGGGCTCATGTCATTATTACTGATTGAAAACATGACGGTATGGTTTATGTGTTAGGTACAGTGAAATTCTGCTATTAACCCTTCTCTTGCTGAATATTCATGTAAGCCACACCCATTTCTGTCTATCAACCAATCAAATTACTTGATGCAATTTATTCCTACAAATTCATAAATTGAATGTCAAACAGTGTAGATCCTGATCAGATGGCTTCTTCAGAAGCCATCTGATCTGGATCTACACTGTTTCCAAAGATAGGGGTTGTCGTGAACAGCAAGATAAGGGTTAAGACCACCTAAAATTAAGTCTTATTCTGCTTTAAAAAGTGTATTTAGTAGAAAGTGGTTATTCTTTCTTTGTGTTTCCTGCATACAGTGTAATCTGGTCAGAGACCACCTTTGGGACTGTTGAAAAGTGGTCTGAAAGACCACTTTTGAACAGTCACAAAGGTGGTCTTAATATGGGAATTTTGCTATATTTGTTAGAATCACCTTATTCATAGCAGAAAATAAGTTTGGTATTTGTGATAATTGAAGGATATTTTTCATTATTATACCCGCTTTTTCGAAGAAAAATCAGGTGTATTGTTTTCATAACAAAGTTGAGTGGGCGTCAGTCCGTCTGTGTGTCCGTCACGTTTCTTGTAAATGGATCTCCTCTGCAACCACTGAAGTTACACTTTTGAAACTTTGCATTTGGATAGTACATGGTATGTAGATGGCAGTGGGCTACTTTTTGTGACCTTGACCCCAACATGTCCCCAAGGTCAAAGGTATAAAAAGTATGACTTTGCCATATCTTAAGTTACACTTTTGAAACTTTGCATGTGGATAGTACATGGTATGTAGATGGCAGTGGGCTACTTTTTTGTGACCTTGGCCCCAAGGTCAAAGGTCAAAAAGTATGATTTTGCCATATCTTCTAAACTATTGAAGTTACACTTCTGAAACTTTGTTTATTGGATGGCCCTTGGAATATAGAATAAATTGGGCTACTTTTGGTATGACCTTGACCTCAAGATGACCCCAAGGTCAAAGGTCACAAAATATGACTTTGCCATATCTCCTAAAAAAATGGAGTTACACTTCTGAAACTTTGCTTATTGGGTGGCCTTTGGAATATAGAATATATTAGGCTACTTTTGGTGTGACCTTGACCTCAACATGACCCAAAGGTCAAAAAGTACTATTTTGCCATATTTTCTAAACTATTGGAGCTACACTTCTGAAACTTTGATTATTGGATGGCTCTTGGAATATAGAATAAATTGGGCTACTTTTGACCGGAGGACATTGTGGCCAGAAAACATAAAGAAATATTAAGTGCACCCTTCAAAATAAGCTTTTAAAAGCAGAATTAGTCTTAATTTTAGGTGGTCTTAATAGCAGAAGTTCTCTGTACTTTTTTGGAGATTGATCATAAAAATTTCTATGGTCATTCTCTTCCTTCCTCTGATTGATTCAAGATACCAGTTTCATTTGTCAGTTTTGTGCGAAAGACTGTGCACTGTACTAGTTATTGCTTAAAGGTGAAGTTTGGTACGGTAAACATTCCAGCTTGACATGACTAAAATAGTATTGACTGGGTGGTTAAATTTCAAATCAAGCGAGACCAAACCAGTGCCTAGAATGAAATAGATTCAAATAATATGATGCATAAATGCTATCTCTTTGTAGGGATATTTGCCATATACTTGCTTACACTTTGTTTTAGAATACACGTGTGATGGGTGATCAGGAGTAAATACTGTATATTGTGAGGACAATTATTGATTGACTATCCTGTATTGCTCGGAGGTCATCCATATTAACCCTGAGGTCAATAATCAATAATTATGTTTTTAATTGTGTTAATTAATAAAATTGTCATTAATCAAGCAATTTCGCAATGGCCCAGTTACACGTCCTCAGTCAGATGTATTGGCTTCGGCCTCGGGGGCCAATACAGCAGACCTCGGACCTGCAAGTGGGCCAATACAAAATTACTTGATTTTTATATGAATTAATATATATCACAGAGAGAAATAACACAGATAATTAAAGGATAATTAAATATTATCCCCAAATGGGCCCCGTCAAGCGATTTTGGTACTTATCGCCTATGCGAGCAGCGAAGGTTCAGGCGAGCCTGCGCATCCGCGCAGTCTCGCCAGAACCTTAGCTGCTCGCTCATACAAGCAGTGAATCAAGAGGAACCTTCAGACAAAAAGCCATATCCCGGCTGGGCATGCGCAGTTAAAATTTGTCATGACGGAATGCTCGAAGACCCAAATTCGCTTGGCGGGGCCCAAATTATCCTCTTTTACTCCTGACCTGTAGCTATGCATATACATGTACAAGCCCTAGTATCACCAGACAACATTCAGAGTTCAAGAACAACAACTCTGGTTTATTTTTTTTTGCCCTTTCTTACCCTTCTGTAAATTCCTTTTTGCTGCATAATTTTTATTATAGTCTCCTATCACATAAGTTTCAAAATTCATTTTTCTGGACTTTGCCTGGTATGAGTCAGACATGATTGTTTTGCATGCGGAATTGTAGTTTTGCAGAAGAGTTTCATTCACCTTTTTTAGCTCACCGTCACGTAGTGACGAGGTGAGCTTTTGGGATCACTTTTTGTCCGTCGTGCGTCCGTCCGTGCGTCCGTGCGTGCATGCAATTCTTCAAACGACATCTCCTCCAAAACCACTGAGCGGATTTTGACCAAACTTCACAGGAATGATCCTTAGGTGGTCCCCTTTCAAAGTTGTTCAAATGGCTCCGGTCCGTTGCACATATAGGTCACAGGAGCCAAAAATAGATTTTTTTCAACGAAAACTTAAAAAATCTTCTTCTCTGAAACTGTAAGGCCCAGGTCTTTGATATTTGGTATGAAGCTTCATCTAGTGGACCCCTACCAAGATTGTTCAAATTAGAGTGCTGGGGCCAAAAATGCCCCCGCCCCTGGGCCCTTTGGTTTTAAATGGGCTTATATAGGGAAAATCTTTAAAAATCTTCTTCTCTGAAACTGCAAGGCCGACGTCTTTGATATTTGGTATGAATCTTCATCTGTTGGACCCCTACCAAGATTGTTCAAATTATAGTGCTTGGGCCAAAGTTGCCCCCGCCCCGGGGCCCTTTGGTTTTACATAGGCTTATATAGGGAAAATCTTTAAAAATCTTCTTCTCTGAAACTGCAAGGCCCAGGTCTTTGATATTCGGTATGAAGCTTCATCCAGTGGACCCCTACCAAGATTATTCAAATTATAGTGCTGGGGCCCAAAATGCCCCCGCCCCGGGGCCCTTTGGTTTTACATGGGCTTATATAGGGAAAATCTTTAAAAATCTTCTTCTCTGAAACCGCAAGGCCCAGGTCTTTGATATTTGGTATGAATCTTCATCTTATGGACCCCTACCAAGATTGTTCAAATTATAGTGCTGGGGCCAAAAATGCCCCCGCCCTGGGGCCCTTTGGTTTTACATAGGCTTATATAGGGAAAACCTTTAAAAATCTTCTTCTCTGAAACCGCGAGGCCCATGTCTTTGATATTTGGTATGAAGCTTCATCTAAAGGACCCCTACCAAGATTGTTCAAATTATATTGCTGGGGCCAAAAATGCCCCCGCCCCAGGGCCCTTTGGTTTTACATGGGCTTATATTGGGAAAATCTTTAAAAAAACTTCTTCTCTGAAACTGCAGGGCCCAGGTCTTTGCTATTTGGTATGAAGCTTCATCTAGTGGACCCCTACCAAGACTGTTCAATTTATAGTGCTGGGGCCAAAAATGCCCCCGCCCCGGGGCCCTTTGGTTTTACATAGGCTTATATTGGGAAAATCTTTAAAAATCTTCTTCTCTGAAACTGCAGGGCCCAGGTCTTTGATATTTGGTATGAAGCTTCATCTTGTTGACCTCTATCAAGATTGCTCAAATTATAGCCCTGGGTCCAAAAAGCCCCCGCCCCTGGGCCCTTTGGTTTTTCAAAGACTTATATAGGAAAAATCTTGAAAAATCTTCTACTCTGAAACCACAAGGCCTAGATCTTTGACATTTGGTATGAAGCTTCAGCTAGTGGACCTCTACCAAGATTGTTAAAATTATAGCCCTGGGGCCACAAATGCCCCCGCCCCAGGGCCCTTTGGTTTTACATAGACTTATAATAGAGATAATCTTTGAAAATCTTCTTCTCTGAAACAACAAGGCCCAGGTCTTTGATATTTGGTGTGAAGCTTCAACTAGTGGACCTCTATCAAGATTGTTTAAATTATAGCCCTGAGGCCAAAAATGCCCCTGCCCCGGGGCCATTTGGTTTTACATAGACTTATGTAAGGAATATCTCTAAAAAAATCTTCTCTGAAACTGCAAGGCCCAGGTCTTTGATATTTGTTGTGTAGCTTCATCTAGTAGACCTTTGCCAATATTGTTCAAATTATAGCCTTTGTTGATATTTGGTATGAAGCTTCATCTTTTTAGACCTCCCTCAACATTATGCACATTATAACCCTGGGGTCAATAATGGCCCTCCCCGGGGCCCACTTGTTACTCTATGGATCAGGTGAGCGATCCAGGGCCATCATGGTCCTCTTGTTGCATTATCTGCTGGTTCCTAGTCTGAAGTTTATCATGTTTGAAAAAACAGGTAACCAGATCCCCCCCCCCTGGCCTTTCAAGGCCAGGGGGGGTCTGGTTACCTGTTTTTCCAGTATTGATAATGTGTATGCTTGGAGCCTTTACTGCATTGTTTCTTTACAGCCTGTGTCTGTAACTGCTGTTGTTTGGTCCCAGCCATGGATGAACCATATGGAGATTACAAGCTTCAGTGCCAAGGTAAGTCAGTTATTATCACTAGTATTAATCAAAGCACTGTCAGCACTGGTGAGTAGATTGTCTCTGAGTGTAGGCCGGAAAAATAGTCTTGAATTGATATTTAACCCTTAAATTCCAGTATTTAAGCAAACAGTGTGACCCAAACAAATAGTGTAGACACTGATCAGTTACCACATTCTTTGGCATCTGATCTGGGTCAGTGCTGTTTGCCAATGGCCCAGTTCACAAGCCATTTGGGCCACTGCCCATCTGGGGGGGGGGGGGGGTTGGAGAAATGGATTGGGCTGCATGGTTCTTCCACAGAGCTGAAACAGATTGTACATGAGTATTGGTAAACTGCTTAGAGTGTCTAAGGCTGCACAGGCAAAGTGGTACATGCATATGAATGGTTTCATTGGGTGGCAGGGATTGGGATGTCATTTCATCTCCATGTTGGATAAAAGTCCCACAAAATTGGAAGCATTGCCTCCAAAATGACCTAAAAAGTGTTGTTGGGGATGTTAACCCTTATCTTGCTGTTCACAACAACCCCTATCTTTGCAAACAGTGTAGAACCAGATCAGATGGCTTCTGAAGAAGCCATCTGATCAGGATCTACACTGTTTGGCATTCAGTTTATGAATTTGTAGCAATAAATTACCAAAGTAATTTGATTGGTTGATAGACAGAAATGGGTGTGGCTTAAATGAATATTCAGCAAGATAAGGGTTAAACTTCATTTTCAAACAAACAAAACATGAGCCTTGTCAAGATTTTACTGATAACCAACCCTTTTTTACACAACATCACAATGACAAGAATAGTGAAGCTATAAATAACTGTTTCCTGGATTTCTGATAAAGGGAAGAGGTCCTTGTTGTTAAGGAGAATGGATATGTCTGCAATATTTTACCACTACGATCCATCTTTTAAGGTGATTGGATACACCTGGCAGATTTTTTTCTGCCATTTTTCTAAGGGAAACAACTTTAGGGGACCTCCTGTTCGCCTTTCTACAAACCCTGTTCCATGGAAAAAGGGGTCTACTCTTACAGGAAAGAATTTGCTCCTGAGGAGCAAATTCTTTCCTTTAAGAGTTGACCCCTATTCACATGGGAGACAAATTTTGCAGGAGTTGCCTCCCGTGCATGTGTATCCATTCCCCTTAAGGGAAACAAATTCTGCAGATAGGTTCACCACAGCCTCTTTTTAACTCTTATTTTTTGGGTCCAAATCAGAAACCATGTCACTTGTCAATTCCGGTGAAAGAATGTGCTCTGTTCTGATTAATCACTTCAACAAAAGCCTGCCAAGGGCAAAGCAGAAAAAACTAAGTGCATTGTGTGGTAAATGAGTGGCCTCTCTGGCTACTTCCTTTTACAGAGAGCAAAGAGAGAAAAGTAATCACCATTTAGGTACCATATGAAAGAAAAAGCTGGTATGCAAAGTCCTATCCCTGGAGTCAGAAATACAGGCATGATAGTGCTTAGGTATTTTGGCATTATAGTGCTTAGGTATTTTTGACATTATAGTGCTTAAGTAATTAGGCTTAGGTCTTTTCCCAGTATAGTGCTTCTTAAAGGTGTTTTAGCATAATAGTGCTTTATAATAGGTGATTTGGTATTATAGTGCTTAGGTATTTTGCCGTTATAGCACTTAGGTATACCTGGGTGTTTAAGCAATATAGTGCTTAACCCTTTTTGTACCAAATGGAATCTTCCTCATTATATATAGCAGGAGTTCATTTCGAAATTTAGAGGTGTCAGGTTGTGTTTTCATCAAAATTTATTTGGAAAGTGGCTGAACTTTTAGCAAACAGTGAAGGCCCTGATCAGACGCCGCGCTCTGCGGCATCTGATCTGGGCCTGCACTGTTTGCCCTGGTACCCGTTTTGGGGTTTCCGGTACTAAATGGGTTAAATATTTTGGTATTATAGTGCTAGGTAGTTTGGCTTTGGTCTTTAGCAATATAGTGCATAGGCGTTTTACCATTTTAATGCTCAGGAGGTGTTTTGGTATTATATAATGCTTAGGTATTTTGCCATTATAGCACTTAGGTATGCTTAGCTGTTTTACCAGTATAGTACTTAGGTATTTTAGCATTATAGTGCTTAGGTATTTTAACATTATAAGAAAGAAAACACACACCCAGAAGCCAAACTGGGGACTACTATTCCTGGAGTTAGAAGAGCTATCATAATAGTGCTAAAGTATTTTGGGGTTATAGGGCTTAGGTATTTAGGCCTGACAATGCCACAGATATAATGTTTGTCTTTAGCACAAGTGTGTGAGTTTGGTCACTTTGGACATGTATTCTTGGTCTTGAATTTGAAATGCATGTTGCATACCTGCCAACTTTTCATTTCCACAAAGAGAGAATTAAGAATTCTCAGGCTGGTCCACTGGAACACTGTCAACCCTTGTCCTGCTGAGCCCGGATATGCCTTATCTTTAAACAATGAAGATCCAGATCAGATGGCTTCTGAAGAAGCCATCTGATCTTGATCTTCATTGTTTGTCATTCAGCTCATGAATTTGGTGCAATAATTTGCATCAAGTAATCTGATTGGTTGATAATCAGTAGTGGGTGTGGCATTCATAAATAATCAGCAGGTCAAGGGTTAAACATCGGGTTTCTGACCGCTGTAAGTTTGATCCTCACAAGGGTCACATGGGAGACACCAAGTACTGCAACAGAAGATCTGGGGCCAGTTGTTCAAAACTAACGAAATCATTAGTTAACATATTGTTAAAACTTTGATCATTTAATATGGCAAATATATTAATATTGTTGCTGAAAAAATGTGAGCAGCTTTTGCAAATGCAAAAGCTGCTCACATTTTTTCGGCAAAATTTCCGAAAGTTTAGATATTGTTCTTGTTAGAAGAGTTAACAATATGGTTACAAACGAGCTTGTTAAGCCAACGATTCTTTGAACAACTGGACCTTGGTGTTTTTCTCAACATGCTTTAGTTTTTGCCTGCCTCTGATTTACAACAAGCTTTGTATAAGTGAATTGTGAAAGGGCAGTTAAACTCAAATAAAAATAACAAAGAATAAACATTTCTCTAAGAATTACACATAGATGATCTAAAAATCTGATTTTAACCCTTATCTTGATGTTCAGGACAACCCCTATCTTTGCAAACAGTGTAGATTCAGATCAGATGGCTTCTGATCAGGATCTACACTGTTTGGCATTCTGTGTATGAATTTGTAGCAATAAATTACATCAAGTAATTTGATTAGTTGATAGACAGAAATGGGTGTGGCTTAAATGAATATTCACCAAGATAAGGGTTAAAAGCTGAAAAAGAGTGAATCTTATTCCAAATGGGTGAAAGTTGGCAGTTATGATGTATGATTCGAAATGCATGATCCATGCTTGCCTTGACTGCTTTCTACTGTGTTTTGTTTTGCAGATAACTCTTCTTATGCATGTGATTTTGTATGATAAACAAGTTTTCTTTTTCTCTAGAACATGTAAAATGGATCCTCACCCATCATAATAGATGGAGCTTTTAAGACAACAGCGTTACTAACAACACTTACTAACATTGACTACTAACAGATATAACTAACAACTGACATACCCACCTAGCAACAGTTCTGCTGTATTTTATTTTTGGTTTATATAAAATAAAAAATTGCTGTCTCCTTCTAGCTTTTCTTGAGTTCTTTATTTAGCTTTTTCTTTTTCTTCTTTAGCCCATTGTATTCGGGAAACCTCTAAAGTGGTACCTTGGCAAACAATGCAGGCCCAGATCAAATGCTGCAAAATGCGGCGTCTGATCAGGGCCTGTACTATTTGCTATCGGTATTTTCCGTCAGAAATAGAATAAAAACGAAAAAATAGGCCTGGCACCCCTTATATGACAAATGGATTTGTGCAACATATAGCAATGTATACAATGGGTTAATACACATAAACCTGTTTATAACACTATTCATTATATAGAGGATCTTACATGAGTGTTCATGTATTATTGAATTTATTAAACGAGTTGAGGAAAAGGGATAAAATGCGAGGCTTTGCCGAGCATTTTATCCCTTTTTCTCAACGAGTTTAATAAATTCAATAATACGTGAGCACGAATGCAAGATTCTATTTATCATATGACATTTAAAACGCATTTTATTCACGATTGTTTACAAAAATGTCAACATTCCACCATTAGTAAACGCGACGCCGTTAAGGACGTCATGCATGTAACGTTACGGGACTTATCTACCTAATTTGCATATTTAATCCACTAGTGGATTATCGAAAATAATACATGGCGTTATTACACTCTCAGACACGACGTCATATGATAAAACAAAGTATTGGCTATAACTAGGTTGAAAGATGGATCCCCAAAATGAATAGATTATATAGAAAAATGATCATAAAAGATCATTTTTCTATATAATCTCTACATTTTTTTTATATAACATCACGTGAACAAGTCCGTGAAATGAAGACCCCACTAAACCTCACTCTAAATAGAGAAAACTGGGGTATACGGGGGTAAACAATATTTTTCTTATTACTGCTCCAAGACATAGCATGTTGGTACTCGTTAGAACCGCCTCAATGAGGCGGTTCTAACGAGTACCCACAACCTATGTTTGCAGTATAGTTAAGAAAAATATCACAGATTTTCGTCAGAAAAGTAGCCATATTGGAGATGTAAAAATCGCACTATATCCCACGGGTGTGTTACCCAGATGATACATGATTTCTGCTCTGTATCTCAGCAATAGTGTTATAAAGGGGTTGGGTGTACTCCTGGAGCATGATGCAAATATTCTAAATAGGATATTTAGTGTTAACCCATATATGACAATGGAATGTTCCACCTAATAGGTTTGGAGCGGTCCAATTACAGGGGTGTCTGGTTTGTTATACATGTATTACCGGTAAGTTTTACAAAAATGTACATATTTTAAGCAAACAGTGAAGACCAAGATCAGATGCCGCATTCTGCAGTATCTGATCTGGGTCTAGAATATGATGTCTGATCTGGGTCTTCACTACTTTCCATTCCCTAAAAATGGGACACAAGGCATATGTGGGTTAAAATGCTAAGCACAACAAAAGCTGGTTACATTTTCAAATAGTTCTTATTCTTCACAGAAAATAATGCTTGAGATCTGGGGCCAGTTGTCCAAAACGAACGACGTAGTTAGTTAACGTATCGTTAAAACTTTGATCATTTAATATTGCAAATATGCTAAATTTTTTGCTGAAAAAATGTGAGCAGCTTTTGTGGATACAAAAGCTGCTCACATTTTTTTCAGCAAAGATACCAAAATTTTCGATATTGCACTTGCTAGAACAATTAACAAATTGACCATTAACAAGCTCGTTAAGCTAACAGTGCTTTGAATAACTGGCTCCTGGTAGGCAGACAGGAATTTCACGTGAAATGACAAGCCTTATTATCTTCCCAAAAAATTTGCTTGGAATCTTTTAGAGTTAATTTTTAAATGTGTCACCACACGACAAAGCATCCAGTAAGACTTGTGCAACTGGTGAATGCTCAGATCATCATGCATATCTGTGCAATCTGATCATAGTCTTTGCTGATTGTGTAAGCCCTCTAAAACCAACAGACTATTCAACGAGAGATAAATGAAAACTCTTTAATCATTTTTGGTGGATTTGCAGGCTGATTGGAGTTTTCACTGGTCTTAATGTAGCTTTATTTTTTTGCGCTGGTGAAAAAAAGCATATTAACACCTTTCATCGTTATCAACAGTTGTTTAGAAGGGAGATACTGCAAATGTTTAGGACTTCCTGTTTGGTTTCCTCAGAAGAAGAAGGTCTTGTTATTAGCCTTTTAACAGAAGGCATTTTCAAGTTGTAGTTTTTTTTGCGTATTTTTCAGTGAAAGTAAGGCTTGATATTATATTTGAATGATAGGCTGGGCAGACAATTCACATGAAATGTCAGGCCTTATTTTTGCTGAAGAATCATGGAAATAAAATAGTTGTCATCCGCTCTGAAATTTCTGCTGCGCTTGATGGGTTAACCCATGTTGTACTGGAAACCCCACAAGGGGTAATTGACAAACACAGCAGGTCCAGACCAAACACTGCAGAATGAATCTGATCAGGGCCTACACTGTTTGCAAAAAGTTCAGCCATTTTCCAAATAAATTTTTAAGAAAACAAGTGACAACCTGACACCCCTAAATTTTTAAAAAGACTTGTGCTATATAGAAGGTGAAGGATCTATTCAGTACAAAATGGGTTAAAGTAAAGTTTTGTTTGTTTGATTTGAGGTTTAACGTCCCCATCAACACTGTAAAGGTCATTTTGGAGACATTGCTTCCAATGTTGTGGGACTTTTACCTGACATTGCCATGAAATGACATCTCAACCCCTGTCGCCACATGAAACCAATAGGATTTATAAGCATGGACGGTCCAACTCGTTCGCACTGCTTTGCCTGGGCAGGCTTAGATTCTCTAAGTGGTTTTCCAGTACTCACGTGCGGGTCGGATTAAGCTCTGCGTGGAAGCATCATGCAGCCCATATATTTCTTCAAGCCCAAATGGGCGGGGGCTGGGGTTAAAGTAAAGAATGCACCGCTACTCCTATAGCTAGCCATGACATTGTGGTCACTGAGGTAGAAGACAATACACGCTCCCACCTTGACTTGTTCACTGCATTAGTAACATGAACCTCCATCTCTTCTGTGGTTTTGTTTGTTTGTTTTTTGGAGTTTGACAGTCAGTCAATACTATAAACTCTTATCATGCTGTTCACGACAACCCCTATCTTTGGAAACAGTGTAGATCCAGATCAGATGGCTTCTGAAGAAGCCATCTGATCAGGATCTACACTGTTTGGCATTCAGTTTATGAATTTGTGGCAATAAATTACATCAAGTAATTTGATTGGTTGATAGACAGAAATGGGTGTGGCTTAAATGAATATTCGGCAAGAGAAGGGTTAATGTCATGTTGAGCTGGTCAGTTACCAAACCATACTTTACTTAGGCAGGTTTTTACAAGAGCGGTTAACAAAGTGCAGTGCACATACTTTTTTGCCTGAAACTGACAACTGCCCTTCTTGAATTGATGGAAGGAAGAGAATGACCATAGATAAAATTTAATGATCATTCTCCATGAAAGAATGTTCCCAACCTGGCTGGTAGGGAACCCACAGACTTCTGATCACCAGTTACAAGAAGCATGCCTGACCAAGCTTCCGAGGTTGTTCCTCATCGGTGAAAATAGGACATATATTTATGCAATTAAGAAACCTGTTATTGGTAGGAAAGATAATTTGCCTCTCTTTTTCAAGATGGCCTGCTAGCTTAGTGAAAAACAGTAAAATCCTATATTAAGACCACCTTTGGGACTGTCCAAAACTGGTCTTAATGACCACTTTTGAAAAGTTCCAAAGGTGGTCCCTGCCCAGAGGACAGTGCAGAAACACAACGGACAAAATTTCAGGGGGTCTTCATAGTGGAATTTCACTGTATTAATGATAGGGAACAGATTTCCAGCACTCAACAAAACCTACAATAAGCCAGTGTGACCAGTAAGAAAAACTCAGATCAGCCAGTGCATTTATGCAGTCAGATCAGAATCTTCACTTTTCACAAAGAACAACAAGCCAAGAATAGCTTGATGAAGTGTCAGATATGAGTCTTTGCTGGGTGCACATGTCTTCTTCATAGAAACAGATAAGTTGGTAATTTGTAACAATTAAAGGAGAGTTTTTGTCAATTGTCCATAAAAACCTATGTTTTGGGTATTCATTTGAACGATCTTGGAGAAATAAGGAAAACTACTCTCTAACCCTTAAGATGCTGTGAAAATGTCATCTGCTTATGTCTTCTGCTGAATCTTCTTGCAAATTTTTAGCTCGTCTGTTTTTCGAAAAAAAACTTTCGAGCTATTGTCATCACTCCGGCGTCTGCGTAGTCGTCCTGCGTCGTCCTGTGTCGTCCTGCGTCGTTCCAAAAAAACTTAACCTTGGCTATAACTTAAAAAGTATCATGAAACTTCATACACACACTCATCATCACAAGAGCTACATTTTGACCAAGGACCATAACAACATTGTTGATTTTGGCTGAATTATCTCCCCTTTTCCAATTTTTTTCTGAAACACATTTTTTGCTCTCATTTTAATACTATTCACAACAGAGCCTTCAAACTTCACATGAATGTTCCTTGGGACAAGACCTTTTCACTGATACCACACTTTTTGATCTGTGACCTTGACCTTTGAACTTTGACCTATTTTTCGAAAATTTAACCGAAAACCTTAACCTTGACCATATTTCCAAAAGTATTTGGCCTACCTTCATGAAACTTCATACACATACTCACCATCACAAGAGCTACATTCCCTACAAGTTTTATAACTCCATCTTGCAATTTGATTGAATTATCTCCCCTTTTCTCTCCGTTTTTAGCTCGTCTGTTTTTTGAAAAAAAACTTTCGAGCTATTGTCATCACTCCGGCGTCTGCGTAGTCGTCCTGCGTCGTCCTTTGTCGTCCTGCGTCGTCCTGCGTTGTTCCAAAAAAACTTAACCTTGGCTATAACTTAAAAAGTATTAGACCTAGCCTCATGAAACTTCATACACACACTCATCATCACAAGAGCTACATTTTGACCAAGGACCATAACAACATTGTTGATTTTGGCTGAATTATCTCCCCTTTTCCAATTTTTTTCTGAAACACATTTTTTGCTCTCATTTTAATACTATTCACAACAGAGCCTTCAAACTTCACATGAATGTTCCTTGGGACAAGACCTTTTCACTGATACCACACTTTTTGATCTGTGACCTTGACCTTTGAACTTTGACCTATTTTTCGAAAATTTAACCGAAAACCTTAACCTTGACCATATTTCCAAAAGTATTTGGCCTACCTTCATGAAACTTCATACACATACTCACCATCACAAGAGCTACATTCCCTACAAGTTTTATAACTCCATCTTGCAATTTGATTGAATTATCTCCCCTTTTCTCTCCGTTTTTTTAAATTGTTTTTGTCTCTTATTTCAATACTATTCACAACAGAGCCTTCCAACTTCACATGAATGTTCCTTGGGACAAGACCTTTTCAGTCATACCACGCTTTTTGACCTGTGACCTTGACCTTTGAACTTTGACTTATTTTTCGAAAAATTAACCAAAAAACTTAATCTTGACCATATTTCCAAAAGTATTTGGCCTACCTTCATGAAACTTCATACACGTACTCACCATCACAAGAGCTACATTCCCTACAAGTTTTATAACTCCATCTTGCAATTTGATTTGACTTAGAACTTTTGTTTTCTAAAAGAAACTGCAGACGAGCGTTGGCACCCGCTTGCGGTGCTCTTGTTTTAAATTGTTTTTGTCTCTTATTTCAATACTATTCACAACAGAGCCTTCCAACTTCACATGAATGTTCCTTGGGACAAGACCTTTTCAGTCATACCACGCTTTTTGACCTGTGACCTTGACCTTTGAACTTTGACTTATTTTTCGAAAAATTAACCAAAAAACTTAACCTTGACCATATTTCCAAAAGTATTTGGCCTACCTTCATGAAACTTCATACACGTACTCACCATCACAAGAGCTACATTCCCTACAAGTTTTATAACTCCATCTTGCAATTTGATTTGACTTAGAACTTTTGTTTTCTAAAAGAAACTGCAGACGAGCGTTGGCACCCGCTTGCGGTGCTCTTGTTTAAAAGTATTTTCGCATACAGGCAAACAGTGGGGACCCAGATCATACTACTCCTTAAGGAGCAGTCTGATCTGGGTCCACACTGTTTGCAAACATGACTTTTAAAGTAACTGGCAGATGACAAAGCAGACGACAAATGTCATGATTGGTGTCTTATGGGTTAATTATCACCAAAATACCCACCTTACCTAAAGCTATGCTTCTTGTGGTAGGTTTGGGTTTTGTACTGTGTCGCCTCAACTTCTTTCCTTATGAAAGGGCATTTGGTGACTGGCTAGTCTTTATGGAAATAATTTGCTTTGGCATGGAGCAGATTTTTTTTTCTGTTACAGTGCTCAGCAAGGATTGGAAGCAGTAATAAAATTTATCCTAAACTTATCCTCAGTGACGGTCCTTTTTATTTGGAGATATGTTTTGTTTGTTTGTTTGATTTGAGGTTTAATGTCCCCGTCAACACTGTAAAGGTCATTTTGGAGATGTTGCTTCCAATTTTGTGGGACTTTTACCCGACATTAAGATGAAATGACATCTCAAGCCCTGTCACCCAATGGAACCAATAGGGTTTATAAGCATGGACGGTCCGCCTCGCACCACGGTTCCTGGACAGGCTTAGATCCTCTAAGCGGTTTACCAGTGCTAGTGTGCGGGCCGGATTCAGCTCTGTGTGGAAGCATCATGCAGCCCATATATTTCTTCAAGCCCCTATGGGCAGGGGCATTGGAGATATGTGAAAACAAAATAAAACGATGATTGTGCATAAGTGTCCATATTACTATATGGGCCCCGTCAAGCGATTTTGGTACTTATCGCCTATGCGAGCAGCGAAGGTTCAGGCGAGCCTGCGCATCCGCGCAGTCTCGCCAGAACCTTCGCTGCTCGCTCATACAAGCAGTGAATCAAGAGGAACCTTCAGACAGAAAGCCATATCCCTGGCCCCTCTGAATGGCTGGGCATGCGCAGTTAAAATTTGTCATGACGGAATGCTCAAAGACACAAATTCGCTTGGCGGGGCTCATTTGTTTATATAGCAACAGATAAAGTTGGTATTTTGTTATAATTGAACCATAGGTTTCCTTATTTCTCCATATAAACATATGTTGTGGATATTCATTAGAACCACCTCGTCAAGGCAGTTCTTCTTACTGAATACCCACCACACTGGTTTTTATGGCGAATGGACAAAAACTATCATTACATTATCACAAAATACCAACCTTATCTGTTGCTTTGTATTTGCCCAGTTGCATTTAAGAAAAGGCACTGTAATTTTTATGATCCATATATTAGGGATATATTGATTCTTAGTTTTGTAGGCGGAAATATATAGTTTTTTTTTTATGAAAGGCCTAGTGGATAAACATTTAAAATATTCTGAAAATACAAATAAAGCTGGCATTTTTGACATGCTTCTTTGAAAGTAAACAAGGGCTTACATTGTTACTGTGGTGTCATATTTCAAGTACGCATTACCATTATATTATCCGTGTCTATGTGCTATTAAACCATTAAGTACCAGAAACCCCAAAACGGGTACCCTGGCAAGCAGCGGAGGCCCAGATCAGATGCCGCAGAATGCGGCATCTGATCAGGGCCTCCAGTGTTTGCTAAAACATTACGAAAACACGCGTATACAAATACAATGTCAATTTTATCGCCAGAAAAAGGAGAATTTTAAGGTGAAAAACTGTGACATTTTTCTTATTTCTGCTCTAAAATATAGATTTTGGCTACTCGTTAGAACCGCCTCGAGGCGGTTCTAAAGAGTAGCCGCAATCTATATTTTAGAGCAGAAATAAGAAAAATAAGGTTTACCCCTGCCAACCCCAGTTTCACTATATAAAAGTGGGGTTCAAGGGGGTCAAAATTATATAGGCGTGTTTTCGTGATGAAGTTCAGTAATTTTCCAAATAAATTTTGAAGAAAACACAACCTGACACCCCTAAATTTTGAAATGAACTTCTGCTATATATAAGGAGGAAGATTCCATTTGGTACAGAAAGGGTTAAACCTGTCATCATTGATACCATTGGAGTATGAAGGGCATGATGAAGGTTGTTGTGTATAGAATGATTCCCCAACATGTCTAGGTCTTGACTTCCTATTGACAAGCCCATGAAAAGAGTACCTTTGTATGGCTCACTTTAGATAGTGAAAACTTAGGTTTATTACCCCCACCCCCAAGTCTCTGGATCCTGTTGGTGCTTGCATCTGTGTTAGTGTCAGTGTTGGATTGGGCTGTATCTCCTCAGCCATTATATTGATTCTTAGTTTTGTAGTTACATCACTAGGATTGGGGAAAAGTGAGCATTGAGCTCAGTTTAAAGATTACAAGCTCCCAAATTTCTGCCAAAAATATATTTCTGGATTGTACCTTTGGAACAGATTTATGAATTGTGGTCAAGCTTGGTATAATAAATCATTGCAACCTACCAAATATTTGGTTTGATTTTGGTGACCTTGACTTAATTTTCAAAGTCAAGAGTGCAAAGATTGTCCATTTTGTTTGTCGGTGCAATTTTATTTTTTTTTCTGCATCATATCTCACACATGAATATATGAATTGTGCCCAAACTTAAGACAACATGTATTTGTAAACTACCAAAGAAACTAAGTACAATATATCTTTGTAAAAAACCAAGGACTTGGTTTGATTTTGGTGGCCTTGACTTAATTTTCAATTCAAGGTCATGTGAGTGCAAAAATTGTCAAATTTTGCTTGTCTGAAAAAAAATTGACGCATTCCAGCCAAATTTGGTATAATGTATCAGTACAACACAAACAAGACATGATTGTATTTTGGTGACCTTGTCCTACCTTTCAAGGTCACAGGTCCAAAGAGTGTTTCATTTTTATATTCCAATTTGAAAAACAGTTGTATTATATCATACTCACCATCCGTCTGTAAACTTTTTCATTTCAAGATAACTCCTCCTGGATTTATCAGGTATAGTTAGACCATGATGTGGAGCAGTGCATATTGTTTTGTGATTACAGTCCACCAAATATAAACCAGGTTCAGGGCCTGACAAATCCATTGCCCGGCTGCCCGGGACAAGTCAGAATTTTGGCTGGGCAAGTGATTTTTTTATTTCACTTGCCCAGAAAAATGTATACAATATATAAGGAAAATTGTAATTCCAAGAAATTTCCAAGATGCTGTTGACTGCTGGGCAAGTGGTTGAAATTTGGATTTGTCAGACCCTGCAGGTTATGTCCTTTTAAAAGATTCTGCAAACATTTCTATTCTGACTATCTATCTATCTTCTTATACTGAGTCGGTCATATATGGCCATTACCTCAGTTGGGTGCGTAGCTAAATTTAGAATTTAGCTAAAAAAAAAAAAGAAGTCACTGGATGAGTCCTTAAAACTATTTACAATCTGAATAACAGAGGTATACTAAAACGCATACCTCTGAGTCTCAATCTTACACTGTATGCGCTTTGAACTCCTCTGCAGTCTTAGCATTCACCACAGAAGAGGGAAGACTATTCCACTGGGGAATAGTCTTTGGAAAAAAGGAATTTTTCAGGGCATCACTGTAGGACCGGTACCTGTGATACTGTGAGTTGTTTACTTTTGATGCCCTTGTTCGGGTTGAAACTGTCACAGGGGTCAAGTATTTGTCTTTATTAACGGCCACTGTACCTGAATGTATCTTATAGAAGAAGGTTAAAGAGGACTGCTCACGACAGGCCTCTAGGGACGGCCATTCTAGCTCGTTAAGCATGTCACCGACGCTACTTCTATTGCGCCATCGTCGGCAGGTCCATCTAGCAGCAGCTGTCCTCTGCACCTTCTCCACCTGCTGAATCAGAGTTTTAACACAGGGATGCCAAATGGGTGATGCATATTCAAGCTGAGGGCGAACCAATGTTTTATATGCAACATCCTATGTCTGCCTAGGTGCAAAAGCCAAGTTTCGTCTAAGAAATCCTAAAGTCCTAGTTGCTTTTGATGTTATTTCTGAAATGTGTTGACCCCAATCAAGATCATCAGTGATGGTGATAGTATACCAATATATTTGGCGGATTGAACCTGCTCCAAGATTTGCTGGTGTAGTGTATAGTCAAACTTAATTTGTTTGTCCGGAGGGTGTCGCGACACCCTCATTGAGAGGGTGTCGCGACACCCTCATTGAATGACATTTGGCCACATTTAACCATCTGCCAATCGGCCTCCCACTGTGCTAGTTGATTCAGGTCATCTTGTAGAATAAGACAGTCAGAAGAAGAATATATATTCCTATAAAGGACACAATCATCAGCAAACAAACGGACAGATGACCTGATTTTATCAGGGAGATCATTAATGAATACCAAGAAAAGGACCAGTCCAAGGACTGAACCTTGGGGGACACCAGATAAAACAGGGACTGGATCAGACGCTTGGCCATCAAGTACAACTTGTTGTGGGTGCCCTGAGGGCCATGAGCTAATCCACCTATGTGTGGATTCCCTACCTATAGTAATCCAATTTATACAATAGCCTTCTGTGAGGTAACTCCTATAGATTATATTAGATCAACAGAAGCCTCCGTGGTGTAATGGTTATGCTACTCACCTCATAAACCAGGGGTCCCGGTCCCGGTTTGATTCCAGGCTTCTCCAGACTTTTGGATGAGTCTTTAAACCAAGGTTCCATCTCTTTATGACCTTAGCTGTTGGCTGAATGTAAAACTCAAACACACACGCACATTAGATCAAGCTAACATTTGTAACTGTTACACAATCATGTGGACACAGTCCACCAAATACGAGCAGAGTAATGCCCATTTAAAATTTTCTGTAAACATTAGTTCCACCTTACTCCAACAGTTTACATCCATCCAATCCAGCTGAAACTTTTTTTTCTAGCTAACTCCTCCCATCAAGCTGAAACTTGTAGTTAGAACATGATGCGGAGCAGCTCTTATTGTTTTGAGGTTACACTTCACCAAATATTAACCCTTATCTTGGTGTTCACGACAACTCCTCTGAAGAAGCCATCTGATCAGGATCTACACTGTTTGACATTCAGTTTATGAATTTGTTGCAATAAATTTGATTGGTAGATAGACAGAAATGGGTGTGGCTTGAATGAATATTCAGCAAGATAAGGGTTAGCAGATTTATGCCACTGTCAGAATACATTTCATTACTGGCTAATTCCTTCTATAATATACATCCCATCAAATTGAAAGGTAATTTATAGTCAGACCATCATGTGGAGCAGTGCATTTTGTTTCAAGGTTACCATCCACCAAATATTAATAGAGTTCTGTCCATCTGTCTGTCCACAAATGTTTAATTTCGAGCTAACCCTTTCTACAGTTTGTGAGGATATGTGGTCACACATGAGTTGGCAAAGTTTGCAATTTAAGGAAAGTTGTTTTTCTTAGGTACCCTGCCCACCTTTGCATTATTAACTTTATCAAGAACATAAGTTATGCAACTATATCTCAGGCCACTTACAGCTGGCATAGGAGAAAGAATATGTATGCACTTTCATACACATGCAAATAAATGTACAAATTCATGACAAAATAAAGAAAAAAAATACAGTCATTAGGAGACTCAATATTTTAACTAGAATTTGAAATCTTTATCTTAATAAGTTCTGCAAATGTGGCTTAAAATCAGCTTGATATAAATGAAATAATCTTGAAAGGGCTGTGAAACCAAACTCAAAAGAGGCATAATCTCTTAGACCCATTGAAGAATTCTGGCCAAACTTGGTACAGTATTATTGCAGCAAAGACCTGAGTCTACTATGGCGGCCATGGCCTCATTTTCTAGGTCACAGTTAAGTTTTTGGTGTCATAATTATGGTGGGTGCATAGTTTTTTTCTAAAAACACTTGTAGTTTTCCTTAGTCTTGCTCAAAAACAGTTTATGGGTACTCAGTAAGGGGTTATAACTGGCACCTACAATCTAAAGACTAAGACTATGTTAGCAGCAGGAACAAGAACAATTTCAAGTTTTTATCTGAAAAATGCTATTGTTAGAGCCATGAAAGACACCATTACCATATTTTTAACCCATTTTGTATCGGAAACCCCAAAACGAATACCCTGGCACACAGTGCAGGCCCAGATCAGATGCCACAGAACATGGCATCTGATCAGGGCCTACACTGTTTGCAAAATGTTCAGCTAATTTCCAAATAGTTTTTGAAGAAAACACAACCTGACATGCCACCGAATTTTGAAATGGACTCCTGGTATATATAAGTAGGAAGATTCCATTTGGTAAAAAAAGGGTTAAGTATTTGGACACCTCAGCTCATTACCATACATGTTCTAAAACTTGAACAAGTACACTTTATTACCTGATCTTGTATCTAAGAATAGCTGGATTAGTGAAAGAAACAGTGTAGATCCTGATGAGATGCCATGTTCTGTGATGTTTCATCTGGGTCTACAAAGTTTGCATACATATGGTGAATTCCTTACATCACATGGGTGGATGTTTTTACTACTGTTTGTTTGTTTTATTTTGGTTCCTCCCCCCCCCCCTTTCATGCTGGCCTTGGTAGCTCAGTCCAATGCACATCTGACTGGTGATCAGGAGGATGCAGGTTCAATACCTGCCGGGATTGGCAACATTCTTTCGTGGAGATTGATCCTGAAATCTTTTCTATGGTCATTCTCTCCCTTCCGCTGATTCAAGAAGTGCAGTTGTCAGTTTCTGGCAAAAGAATGTGCACTGTACTGGTTAACCGCTTGCGTATAAGCCTTTCCAGGAAAGTTTGGATAGGTAAACTGACCAGCTCAAAAATGACATAAATAGTGTTGATTGGGCTGTTTAACTCCAGTACAAACAAACAAACAGCCTTTCCACAACCCCCCCCATTACTTAAGGGCACTCGTACAGTAAATGAAACCTAATCATTCAATTATTTATAGTATGTCTTTCCCCCTATAATGCAAGTCATGTTTGTTTACATCCTCTACATATATATGTTAAATACATAAAATAGATATGTTATGACACCATGAAAGTGATATAAACACATTACAGTTACAAAATCCAACAGATAAATTACATGTCTTATGATTGGATAACATGTATTTGTCAGCAATCAAAATAGAAAGATTTTGACCTGTCAAAGTACATGTACTGTTCGCAAGTCCAGACAGCACTTATAGCCGGATGACTTTTCTGTTACCTCAAACCACTTGACTAGCCATCGGCAAAGCTCTTACTTACTCCCCAGTATTCTATTCAAATACCTGAATTGATTGTCAAATTGTTTGAGAGGTTCAAAACCAAATTGTGAAAGAGTTTGTTAACTTTCTTGTCTTATCTTTTTAAGATCTTCTCACATTGATTGGCTAACAAAAGATGTGTGGTTGGTCATTGAAAGGCCTTGTGTCAAAACCAATTTGTGTCACTTTTAAGGTGTTGAACCTCCATTCATTGAATCAAATTTGAAAGTAATAATCATTTTCACCTATGAAAAGTCTATTATTCTGCTAAATGGCAGGTTTACGAAAAAGTGAGAACATGTGGGGTGACACAACACGCTGAAACACTAATGATACATTCCTATTTGCAAGCATTGCTCGTAGTTGGGGTTCAGTGTTACATGTACGTCCATGGTGAAAACCGCATATGCACGACCCGCAGAAAAAGCGACCGACTGAAGTCGGTTGATTTCAAAGAGTGCCCTAAAATCATCGTGTCATTCTGTCATTCTGTAATTCTGTCAGTCTGTCTGTCCGTCCGTAACCCGTTTGTGAAAATTGGTGTTAGTGACTTAACCGCTTGGAATATTTAAACAATTTTTGGCATACTGATAGATATCAATGAGATCTAACCAATGAACTTGCGGAATATTACATTCCATTTAGTATAGCCTCGCTGAGGCGAAAATGTGAAATTTTCGAACTGCTTCTCCTCGGAAACCGTTGGGCCGATTGAAGTCAAATTTCATATAGAGCCTCTATGGGAAGGGGGAAACCAAAATTTGCTCATGGGGTCCAGGTCACATGACCAAAATGGCCGCCAAGCCATATATGGTCTGCCTGTCTGTCCGTCCATAACCCGTTTGTGAAAATTGGTGATAGTGACTTAACCGCTTGGAATATTTAAACAATTTTTGGCATACTGATAGATATCAATGAGATCTCACTAATTAACTTGTGAAATATTACATTCTATTTAGTATAGCCTCACCGAGGCGAAAAATGTGAAAATTTTCGAACTGCTTCTCCTCGGAAACCGCTGGGCCGATTGAAGTTTAATTTCATATGGAGCCTCTATGGGATGGGGGAAACGGGGTCCAGGTCACATGACCAAAATGGCCGCCAAGCCATATATGGTAAAAACCCTTCCTTCAAAAATAGTCTTCTCCAGAACCACTGGGCAGATTTCCACGAAACTTGATAAATAGCATCTGGGACGTAGGCCCATCATAAATTGCTAAAATGGTGACCCTGGATTGACCTTGACCTTCTTTGTGCCTAGGTCAAAATTTGACACATATGCTTTTGTTGGAACATTTAAACAATTGTTGGCATACTGATAGATATCAATGAGATCTAACCAATGAACTTGCGAAATATTACATTCCATTTAGTATAGCCTCGCCGAGGCGAAAAATGTGAAAATTTTCGAACCGCTTCTCCTCAGAAACTGTTAGGCCGATTGAACTCAATTTCATGTGGAGCCTCTATGGGATTGGGGAAACTAAACTTTGCTCATGGTGTCCAGGTCACACGACCAAAATAGCCACCAAGCCATATATTGTACAAACCCTTCAAAAATAGTCTTCTCCAGAACCACTGGACAGATTTCCACGAAACTTGATAAATAGCATCTGGGACGTAGGCCCATCATAAATTGGTAAAATGGTAACCCTGGGTTGACTTTGACCTTCTTTGTGCCTAGGTCAAACTATGACACATATGCTTTTGTTGGAATATTTAAACAATTGTTGGCATACTGATAGATATCAATGAGATCTAACCAATGAACTTGCGAAATATTACATTCCATTTAGCATTTAGTATAGCCTCGCCAAGGCGAAAAATGGGAAAATTTTGGAACCGCTTCTCCTCAGAAACCGTTAGGCCGATTGAAGTCAATTTCATGTGGAGCCTCTATGGGATGGGGGAAACTAAAATTTGCTCATAGTGTCCAGGTCACATGACCAAAATGGCCGCCAAGCCATATATTGTAAAAACCCTTCAAAAATAGTCTTCTCTAGAACCACTGGACAGATTTCCACGAAACTTGATAAATAGCATCTGGGACGTAGGCCCATCATAAATTGCTAAAATGTTACCCTGGGTTGACCTTGACCTTCTTTGTGCCTAGGTTAAACTTTGACACATATGCTTTTGTATTGGAAAAGTGAGAATGCATTTTATCCTGCAAACGATTCAGAATACAGTACTTAAGTATAAGATATATTTTTGCTCCAGGCGCATTTATTTGGGGAACCGTTTTAGGTCCAGGTCACATGACCAAAATGGCCGCAATACCCATATATGGTAACACTCATAAAGCTAAAAGCATCCAGCAGGTCGGCCATTTCAGCTGAAGCACTGGTTATCCATAACAACTACGTCCCCATCGCTTAGTTTAAATGATCCATCGTTGTGCTTTACATCAAGGGCATCGTTGAAAACAATTTAGTAATTCTAGTTCATTAGAGGCACCTTCTAAAATATTGAAAAGGTCAATTCCACGAGTACTGTGCAACAAATTTATAGTAAAATTGGCATTTGAAGCATAAGGCTGAAACTCGATTACACGTTTTCCTATTTCACTGCTGCCATATTTCCGTTTTCCGGTAGTTTTTATCACTGAAGATTCATCAAAGAAATGTAAAGAATGGACATCAATATCCGAAATGTAACTAATGAAGTTATCATATTTAGCCTGACTCTCAGGGGTCTGTGATTCAGAGGGAATAGATGCAATTTTCTTGTGTGTGTATCCAATTGCCTTTAAGCCTTTACTGATATATGAAACTGATCATAAATTTTCCTGTGCACAAACATTATCTTCAAGCAATTTCTTCTGAATTTCCTTATGATAAATTGAGGGTTTTATAAAGTTCAATAGCTCGCATGGTTTCCAGAGTAAGCTTTTGCCGTTCTCTACCCCTATCAGACACAGAAACAGGTCTTTGCACATTTCCTGTCTCATAATAATAACTAACAATATTTCCAACAGTTTTCTGGTCTATAAGCAAAACATCTGCAATGGCTCTCTGGTTTCTACCTTGCTGATGTAATTTGACCACTTGTTCCCTAACCTTATTTGGAAGAGGTTTTTGATTTTTGGAATCAGTGTGTACCTCCATCCTTATCTAACACTAACATAAGAAGGTTCTGAAACATTTGTCAAGTCACAAATACTTATATACAATGAGGCCTGTAAGAGTGAAGAGTAAACACATATTCAAAATCTCTACCCAGGGCTTTTCACACATTATTGTTATAGGTTAACACCTTGTGAGAACATTTGTATGAAGTAAAGAAATGATTTGGGAATTTGTTTGGCAGGCTAACAATCAATTTGTCAACACTTCAGGGGACATGAATGATAGATGGTTAAGCTAATAAATACTTGACAAAGGCTTACCCAATGGTATTGAGGATAAGTTATGTCACCGTGCGATAACAGTCATTACCGTTTTTACTGTTACGTTATGTATTCGGACAGGCAGGCCATTTTAGAATAAGTATGGTAGGGAGTGGGGGTTGAAACAGTTAGGGTAAATATTGTAGGCCAAACACAACTGCAGCAGATACCATTTTATACCACAATCAGCTATTTGCATGATATGGTATCATGCCCCTATTTCGCAGAAATAAAATGCAGACACAGGAACATATTTCAATTCCTGATTCTGATACAGGTAAACCAGATGCATCCCTGTAATACCTTATACTGATCTATAAACGGGCCTCCGTGGCCTAATGGATAATTAAGAGCGCTGACTCTTAGTCATTAGGTCTCTCACCGCCGTGGGTTCGAGCCTTGCTCGGGTCACGTGTGAGACGCCAAGTTCTGCAACGGAAGGTCAGGTGGTTTTTCTCCGGGTACTCCGGTTTTCGCCCACCTATGATTAACAATCGGCTCGATATGAGTGAAATAATCTTGAAAGGGCCGTAAAACCCAAACCAAAAAAAATTCTGATCTATAATACATTTAGTGACCGTTAATTGACCTATTTTTCAGGTACCTACATGTAATTTGCAGGTGTAAACAATAACATGCAACCCTTGGTACCAGGGAAAACAACCAAACTGCATCTACATGTAATTGTCTTTGCTATATTCCAGAAATTTCAGCTAGAATCCCATCTTCTGGTGCTTTCCTGGTTTGCACGATGCTACTGCAGTTTGGTCTAAACCTGTAAAGCACTGGGAAACTTATTTGAGTGACCATGTTGTTTCTGATGACTTTGTGGGGTGGTGATAAATCAAAACGTTGTACTCTCTGATGACACATTATGCTATGTATGGGTGCCATGACACTGAAAGTTGTTTAACCCTTAACCCTTGACCTGCTGAATATTTAAATATGTCACACCCACTACTGATTATCAGCCAGTCAGATAACTTGATGCAAATTATTGCAACAAATTCATAAACTGATAGCAAACAATGAAGATCCTGATCAGATGGCTTCTTCAGAAGCCATCTGATCTGGATCTGTATTGTTTCAAAGATAAGGCATATCCGGGCTCAGCAGGACAAGGGTTAAAATGCCGAGAAAAACTACATCCGAAAATGTTGTCTGCTTATGTTGTCTGCTGAAACTTCTTGCAAACATTTTGAAAATATTTTTTCATACAGGCAAACAGTGTGGACCCAGATCAGACTGCAGTCTGATCTGGGTCCACATTGTTTGCAAAAATAAATTTTGAAGTAACGGGCAGACGACAAAACAGGTGACAATTGCCGTGATTGACACCTTATGGATTAACATCTACACTGCCTGCAGTCTTTCTTTTTAGCTCACCTGAGCCGAAGGCTCCGGGGGAGCTATTGTGATCGGTCACCGTCCGTCGTCGTCGTCCGTCCGGATGTCCATCCACAATTCCTTTAAACGACATCTCCTAAACCACTGAACAGATTTTGATCAAACTTGGCAGAAATGATCTTTGGGTGATCCTCTCTCATAGTTGTTCAAAGAATTCCATTCCATGCAGAACTCTGGTTGCCATGGCAACAAAAAGGGGAAAATAAGAAAAAACCTTTAAAAATCTTCTTCTCTGAAATCAGAAGGCCTAGGTCTTTGATATTTGGTATGAAGCTTCATCTGGTGGACCTCTACCAAGATTGTTCAAATTATAGCCCTAGGGCCAAAAATGCCCCCGCGCCAGGGCCCAATGGTTTTACATAGGCTTGTATAGGGAAAAACCTTTAAAAATCTTCTTGTCTGAAACCAGAAGGCCAAGGTCATTGATATTTGGTATGAAGCTTCATCTAGTGGACCTCGGCCAAGATTGTTCAAATTATAGCCCTGGGGCCCAAAACGGCCCGCCCCGGGGCCCACTGGTTTTATATAGGCTTATTTAGGGAAAACATATAAAAATCTTCTTGTCTGAAACCAGAAGACCCAGGTCTTTGATATATGGTATGAAGCTTCATCTAGTGGACCTCTACCAACATTGTTCAAATTATAGCCCTAGGGCAAAAATGCCCCCGCGCCGGGACCCAATGGTTTTACATAGGCTTATATAGGGAAAATCCTTTAAAAATCTTCTTGTCTGAAACCAGAAAGCCCAGGTCTTTGATATTTGGTATGAAGCTTCATCTAGTGGACCTCTACCAAGATTGTTCAAATTATAGCCCTGGGGCCAAAAACAGCCCCGCCCCTGGGCCCACTGGTTTCATATAGGCTTATATAGGGAAAACATATAAAAATCTTCTTGTATGAAACCAGAAGGCCCAGGTCTTTGATATTTGATATGAAGCTTCATCTAGTGGACCTCTACCAAGACTATTCAAATTATAGCTCTGGGGCCAAAAATGCCCCCACACCAGGGCCCCCTTGGTTTTACAAAGGCTTAATATATGGGTTGCATGATGCTTCCACGCAGAGCTGAATCCAGCCCGCACACTAGTACTGGTAAACCGCTTAGAGGATCTAAGCCTGTCCAGGAACCGCGGTGCGAGGCGGACCGTCCATGCTAATAAACCCTATTGGTTTCATTGGGCGACAGGGCTTGAGAAGTCATTTCATCTCAATGTCGGGTAAAAGTCCCACAAAATTGGAAGCAACGTCTCCAAAATGACCTTTACAGTGTTGATGGGGACGTTAAACCTCAAATCAAACAAACAAACAATTTACAAAGGCTTATTTAGGGAAAACATATAAAAATCTTCTTGTCTGAAACCAGAAGACCCAGGTCTTTGATATATGGTATGATGCTTCGTCTAGTGGACCTCTACCAACATTGTTCAAATTATAGCCCTAGGGCCAAAAATGGCCCCGCGCCGGGGCCCAATGGTTTTACATAGGCTTATATAGGGAAAAAACCTTTTAAAATCTGAAACCAGAAAGCCCAGGTCTTTGATATTTGGTATGAAGCTTCATCTAGTGGACCTCTACCTAGATTGTTCAAATTATAGCCCTGGGGCCAAAAACGGCCCCACCCCTGGGCAAACTGGTTTTACATAGCCTTATATAGGTGAAAAACCTTTAAAAAAGATCTTCTTCTCTGAAACCAGAAGGCCCAGGTCTTTAATATTTGGTATGAAGCTTCATCTAATGGACCTATACCAAGATTGTTCAAATTATAGCCCAGGGGCCAATAATGCTGCCGCCCCTGGGCCAACTGGTTTTACATTGGCTATTATAAGGAAAACATTTAAAAATCTTCTTGTCTGAAACCAGAAGGCCCAGGTCTTTGATATTTGGTATGAAGCTTCATCTAGTGGACCTCTACCAAGACTATTCAAATTATAGCTCTGGGGCCAAAAATGACCCCACACCAGGGCCCCCTGGTTTTACAAAGGCATTATAGGATAACCTATAAAAAAACTTCTTGTCTGAAACCAGAAGGCCCAGGTCTTTGATATTTGGTATGAACCTCTACCATGATCGTTCAAATTGTAGCCCCTTGTAAACCAGGGGTCGCAGGTTCGATCCCGGGCTTCTCCAGACTTTCGGATGAGTCTTTAAACCGAGGTCCCGTCTCCGTATGACCTTAGCTGTTGGTGGGACGTAAAACTGAAACACTCACTCACTCAAATTGTAGCCCTTAGGCCAAAAATTGCCAAGCCTGGGCCCACTGGCTTTACATGGATTTTCATAGAGAAAACATTTGAAAAGTGCAAAACCACCACAGGGCCCACTGGTCTTACCTAGACGTATACAGTTAAACTTTTAGAAATCTTCTTGTCTGAAACCAGAAGGCCCAGAACTTTGATATTTGTTACTAAGCTTCATTTAGTTGACCTCTACCAAAATTTTCAATTTATGGACCTGAGGCCAAAAATCGCCCTGCCCGGGCACCCGCATATAAATCTCTTAGCTCAGGTGAGCGATATAGGACCATCATGGTCCTCTTGTTTTTTCAAAACCTTGATATTTGGATTGCAGTTGAATTTGGCACTTTAAGATTTAACCCTTATCCTGCTCTTCGTGACAACCCCTACCTTTGCAAACAGTGTGGATCCAGATCAGACTGATCAATCTGAAATGGCTTCTTCAGAAGCCATCAGATGGCTTCTAATAAAAGAAGCCATTTCAGAAGCCATCTGATCAGGATCTACACTTTTTATACGCCCGTTTTGAAAAAACGGTCGTATTATGTTATGGGGTCGGCGTCCGTCCGTCCGTCAGAACGTCCGTCCGTCCGTAAACTTTTCGTTTCCGGATAACTCCTCCTACAGTTTTCATCCGATCAAGCTGAAACTTGGTAGGTAGTAAGACCATGATGTGTAGATGTGCGTAAAGTTTCGAGAATCAACGTCCGCCAAATATTAACAGAGTTATGCCCCTTTGAAATTTTTGTAAACATTTTCGTTTCCGGATAACTCCTCCTACAGTTTTCATCCGATCAAGTTGAAACTTGGTAGATAGTAAGACCATGATGTGTAGATGTGCATAAAGTTTCGAGAATCAACGTCCGCCAAATATTAACAGAGTTATGCCCCTTTGAAATTTTTGTAAACATTTTCGTTTCCGGAAAACTCCTCCTACAGTTTACATCCGATCAAGCTGAAACTTGGTAGTTAGTAAGACCATGATGTGTAGATGTGCGTAAAGTTTCGAGAATCAACGTCCGCCAAATATTAACAGAGTTATGCCCCTTTGAAATTTTTGTAAACATTTTCGTTTCCGGATAACTCCTCCTACAGTTTTCATCCGATCAAGTTGAAACTTGGTAGGTAGTAAGACCATGATGTGAAGATGTGCATTAAGTTTCGAGAATCAACGTCCGCCAAATATTAACAGAGTTATGCCCCTTTGAAATTTTTGTAAACATTTTCGTTTCCGGAAAACTCCTCCTACAGTTTTCATCCGATCAAGCTGAAACTTGGTAGTTAGTAAGACCATGATGTGTAGATGTGCGTAAAGTTTCGAGAATCAACGTCCGCCAAATATTAACAGAGTTATGCCCCTTTGAAATTTTTGTAAACATTTTCGTTTCCGGATAACTCATCCTACAGTTTTCATCCGATCAAGCTGAAACTTGGTAGTTAGTAAGACCATGATGTGTAGATGTGCGTAAAGTTTCGAGAATTATCGGGTTAAAGGTTAAGCAAATGCTATAAGTGCTCGTTTTTATGTGTTGTAAATAACTGATGAGATTAATTCTAGTTCTAAGCTGTCTGCTGTGGAAAGAGCAATACGGGGAAAAGGAAGAAAGCTCTGTGATGCCCTAGCTCTGGCTTGGCACTGTGCATGCTCTTCTTGCATTTGCTGTCACCCATTGAAACTTGAAAAATAGTTCCACCATCAATGAATACTGTTTTCAGGTTTTAGTCTACCAAATATGAATTTGCCACAGGCGTATAATGCCCGGCTTGCGGAGCTCTTGTTGTCATTTAGTTTGTGAATTGGAACAAAAACATTTTATCATATAATCTGATTGGCTGATAGTCAGAAATGGGTGTGGCTAATTGAATTATTAAGCAGGATAGGTGTTAAGAAAAACTGATAGAAATTTCTGTGGGAAGTTGGGACAATTAAAAATTACAATATTGCCCTGTTTCCATTCATTTAGTTTTCAAGGGATGAAATAATCAGATGACCTCAAAAGCTTTTTTGTCATAGCTTATGCTGGTCATTCTAAGAAAATAGATTATCCAACTCTCTCTCTCTCTCTGCCTCTCTCTCTCTCTCTCTCTCTCTCTCTCTCTCTCTCTCTCTCTCTCTCTCTCTCTCTCTCTCTCTCTCTCTCTCTCTGTCTCTCTCTCTCTCTCTCTCTCTCTCTCTCTCTCTCTCTCTCTCTCTCATACACACAGACACATGAACACACACTTGACTATATACTGCAGGAGTCTGTTCAAAATTTAGGGGTATCAGTTTGATACGTTATAAATAATTACATGTATTTAGAAAATGGTTGAACATTCTGCAAACAGTGCAAACCCTTATCAGCCGCTGTTTGCCATTGGCCCATATTAGGGATTCTCTAATAAACTTCATACAGGGAACATGAAAATTTGTCCAAGAATGGGATAGTTTGAGGGTTAACCCTTGTCCTGCTGAACCCGGATATGCCTTACCTTTCAAACAATGTAGATCCAGATCAGATGGCTTCTGAAGAAGCCATCTGATCAGGATCTACATTGTTTGTCATTCAGATTGTAAATTTGTTGCAATAATTTGCATCAAGTAATCTGATTGGTTGATAATCAGTAGTGGGTGTGGCATATTTGAATATTCAGCAGGACAAGGGTTAAACTTAGCACCAGGTCAGGAGGAACAATAGGTGGAATCTTCCACCTTATATATGGCAGGAGTCCATTTAAAAATACAGGGGTGTCAGGTTGTGTTTTCTTCAAAATCTATTCAGAAACTGGCTGAATGTTGTGCAAACAGTGTAGGCCCTGATCAGATGCCGCATTCTGTACAAAATGGGTTAAAATAAATGTATAATATTTGTACTCATTAGAACTGTCTCATTGCGGCAATTCTAATCAGTACACACAGTATACATTTCCAAGATAAAATAAGAAAAATATCCCCAATATATTTATCAATATCTGTAGCTATTAAGAAATCAAGAACAAGTTTGAAACAGAGATGGTAAACAAACCAGTGGGTTTTGACATTTAGGGAAGGACCTGTATATCAAGTGGCAATGACAGACTTTGATCCATATTTCAAGGTTCAGTTTTATATCACTTATTAAACTTTGCACATACAAGTAATGAAACTGATCATATACTATAAAAATCCCAAAACTTTGGCCACCTTGAGGACTTGCTGTAATTCACAAATTTGTTTCACGATCCTGAAAGGATCTCAAAAGGCGAAAATGGAGTGGCAAACAGTGAAGACCTTGAACAGACTGCTCCTGATCTGGGTCTGCACTGTTTGCTTAGGCCTATCAGTCCCAAGACTTAGGATCATTACGGTAGTTCTATTACTCTATTTACTCTAAATATTCAGACATCTGAACTCCTTATCATACTTGCTCTAAAATTTGAACACGTACAATTTACTGTCCGATTTTCAGCATAAAAATAGCTGGATGAGTAGCAAACAGTGTAGACCCAGATGAGATGTCACATTCTGCAGCAACTCATCTGGGTCTACACTGTTTGCTCAGCCCTGTTTGTCTGTATACATAAGGCAGATACAGTACTGTTTGCATACCATAGTAAATTTGATACAGAGATCAATCAGTATGTTTTCTGTATTTAGATATACCCGGGAGTCAGTGCCACTGTAGTAGCTTCATATGGGGTGTGGAGATGGATCTTGAAATCAGTCATTCTCTCCCTTCTCCTGACTGCAGTCATTATCTCCCTTCTCCTGGCTGCAGTCATTCTCTCCCTTCTCCTGACTCAAGAAGGGCAGTTGTCAGTTTGTGGCAAAAGAACATGCCCTGTACTTGTTACCCACTTATGTATAAGCCTGCCAAGGAAGTATGGTTAGGTAAACTGACCAGCTTGATGTGACCTAAATAGTGTTGACTAGGCCTTTGAATACTGTTGATTAGGCCTTTAAACTGAAAAACAAGAGTACCATTTCTGTAAGCCAATATAAATATGCAAGTCTGTCGAACACTAGACAGTGAAAGGGAGGTCCTGACCATTTTTGTTGTGTCTCATGTCTGATATGTTACTTTAGATGAGATTCAGTCATATGTTATGAGATTCAAGACAAAGGGATGGTGTGGTTATATCTTAACCCTTTTTGTACCAAATGAAATCTTCCTCCTTATATATAGCATTAGTTCATTTCCAAATTTAGGGGTGGCAGGTTGTTTTTTCTTCAAAATTAATTTGGAAAATGACTGAACTTTTAGCAAACGTGGAGGCCCTGATCAGACGCCGCATTCTGCGGCGTATAGAATGCGGCGTCTGATCTGGACAGTATTCAAAGGCCTAGTCAACACTATTTAGGTCACATCAAGCTGGTCAGTTTACCTAACCATACTGCCTGGGCAGGCTTATACATAAGTGGGTAACAAGTACAGGGCATTCTGCGGCGTCTGATCTGGGCCTGCACTGTTTGCCAGGGTACCTGTTTTGGGGTTTCCGGTACTAAATGGGTTAATCATGGGCACCGCATGTGTTGCCTGGCTATTCAGTATGCATTATTTTGATAAAGAACAAACACATAGTGGAAGTTTGCTTCTTTCACAACAATTATAACATTACAGATGCGGCAATATAGTTTAACTCTACCTGAAAATTAAGAATACCTATAACTAAACCTTTTTGTACAAAATGGAATCTTCCTCCTTATATATGGCAGTTGTCCATTTCGAAATTTAGTGGTGTCAGGTTGTGTTTTCTTCAAAATTTGTTTGGAAAATGGCTTAACTTTTTGCAAACAATGTAGGCCCTGATCAGATGCCGCATTCTGTGCCGTCTGATCTGGGCCTACACTGTTTGCCGGGGTACCCGTTTTGGGGTTTCATTATATTAGGTTCGGCGACAGGGCTTGAGAGGTCATTTCATCTCAATGTCGGGTAAAAGTCCCACAAAATTGGAAGCAACGTCTCCAAAATGACCTTTACAGTGTTGACGGGGACGTTAAACCTCAAATCAAACAAAAACAAAATTATATTAGGTTCAAAATGGGTTAATGTTTTTATACCCCACCACACGATAGTGGTGGGGTATTATGATTTACCTTTGAGTGCCTGTCTGTCTGTCCATCTGCACCATTTCTGTTTGATAACTTAATAAATTTTTCACAGATTTTTTTTTTAGCTCACCTGTCACGTAGTGACAAGGTGAGCTTTTGGGATCACTTTTCGTCCGTCGTCAGTGCGTGCGTGCGTGCATGTGTGTGTGTGTGTGTGTGTGTGTGTGTGTGTGTGCGTAAACTTTTTCTTCAAATGACATCTCCTCCTAAACCGCTGATCGGATTTTGACCAAACTTCACAGCAATGATCCTTAGGTGGTCCCCTTTCAAAATTGTTCAAATGGTTCCGGTCCATTGCACATCTGGGTCACAGGAGCTAAAAATAGATTTTTAAAAACAAAATTTTAAAAATCTTCTTCTCTGAAACCGCAAGGCCCAGGTCATCGATATTTGGTATGAAGCTTCATCTAGTGGACCTCTACCAAGATTGTTCAAATTATAGCCCTGGGGGCCAAAATGCCCCCGCCCCGGGGGCCTTTGGTTTTACATAGGCTTATATAGGGAAAATCATTAAAAAATCTTCTTCTCTGAAACCACAAGGTCCAGGTCTTTAATATTTGGTGTGAAGCTTTACCTGGTGGACCTCTACTAAGATTGTTCAAATTATAGCCTTGGGGCCAAAAATGCCCCCGCCCCGGGGGCCTTTGGTTTTACATAGACTTATACAGGGAAAATCTTTAAAAATCTTCTTCTCTGAAACCGCAAGGCCCAGGTCTTCAATATTTGGTATGAAGCTTCATCTAGTGGACCTCTACCAAGATTGTTCAAATTATAGCCCTGGGGGCCAAAATGCCCCCGCCCCGGGGGCCTTTGGTTTTACATGGGCTTATACAGGGAAAATCATTAAAAAATCTTCTTCTCTGAAACCACAAGGCCCAGGTCTTTAATATTTGGTGTGAAGCTCGACCTGGTGGACCTCTACTAAGATTGTTCAAATTATAGCCTTGGGGCCAAAAATGCCCCCGCCCCGGGGGCCTTTGGTTTTACATAGGCTTATACAGGGAAAATCTTTAAAAATCTTCTTCTCTCAAACCGCAAGGCCCAGATCTTTGATATTTGGTATGAAGCTTCATCTAGTGGACCTCTTTCAAGATTGTTCAAATTATAGCCTTGGGGCCAAAAATGCCCCCGCCCCGGGGGCTTTTGGTTTTACATAGGCTTATACAGGGAAAATCTTTAAAAATCTTCTTCTCTCAAACGGCAAGGCCCAGTTCTTTGATATTTGGTATGAAGCTTTATCTATTGGACCTCTTTCAAAATTGTTCAAATTAAAGCCCTGGGGGCCAAAATGCCCCCGGGGCGGGGGCCTATGGTTTTACATAGGCTTATATAGGGTGAGTGAGTGAGTTTTAGTTTAACGTCCCACCAACAGCTAAGGTCATACGGAGACGGGAGGCTTATATAGGGAAAGTCATTAAAAAAACTTCTTCTCTGAAAACACAAGGCCCAGGTCTTTAATATTTGGTGTGAAGCTTTACCTGGTGGACCTCTACTAAGATTGTTCAAATTATAGCCTTTGGGCCAAAAATGCCCCTGCCCTGGGGGCCTTTGGTTTTACATAGGGAATACAGGGAAAATCTTTAAAAATCTTCTTCTCTGAAACCGCAAGGCCCAGATCTTTGATATTTGGCGTGAAGCTTCATCTAATGGACCTCTTTCAAGATTGTTCAAATTATAGCCCTGGGGGCCAAAATGCCCCCGCCGTGGGGGCCTATGGTTTTACATAGGCTTATATAGGGAAAATCATTAAAAAATCTTCTTCTCTGAAATCACAAGGCCCAGGTCTTTAATATTTGGTGTGAAGCTTTACCTGGTGGACCTTTACTAAGATTGTTCAAATTATAGCCTTGGGGCCAAAAATGCCCCCGCCCTGCGGGCCTTTGGTTTTACATAGGTTTGTACAGGGAAAATCTTTAAAAATCCTTTTCTCTGAAACCGCAAGGCCCAGATCTTTGGTATTTGGTGTGAAGCTTCATCTAGTGGACCTCTTTCAAGATTGTTCCAATTATAGCCCTTAGGCCAAAAATGCCCCCACCCCGGGACCCTTTGGTTTTTCATAGGCTTAAATAGGGAAAACCTTTGAAGATCTTCATGTCTGAAACCAGAAGGCCCAGGTCTTTGATATTTGGTATGAAGCTTCATCCAGTGGACCTCTTTCAAGATTGTTCAAATTATAGCCCTTGGGCCAAAAATGCCCCCACCCCGGGACCCTTTGGTTTTTCATAGGCTTATATAGGGAAAACCTTTAAAAATCTTCTTGTCTGAAACCAGAAGGCCCAGGTCTTTGATATTTGGTATGAAGCTTCATCTAGTGGACCATTACATAGTTTGTTCAAATTATAGCCCTTGGGCCTAGAATGTACTGGAGACACTAATTTTCAGGTGAGCGATTCAGGGCCCTCTGGGCCCTCTTGTTTAAATTTTGCATACATGTTTATGCCGGGGATGAGTGGTATGGTATTGTTAATGGGCAAAATTCGTTAAAATTTGACAGAGTTATGGTTCTTGTCAGTTCCATATAAATGGTTTTTTGGTGTTTCCAATCGATAACTTGAGTATTTTTTTCATGGATTTTCTTCAAACTTTGTATATACATTATGGTATTGGGTATATGTTGTTTGGGATTATTAATGGGTAAAATATGTTAACATTTGCTGGGGTTATGGTCATTAACAATACCCATTAAATGGTTTTTGGACACTTATTCCTTTACTAAATAGAATATATGGAAGAAACTTCAAAGATATATAGACCACTGTAGGAAGCAGGATATGTGTTAACAAATATATTAACCCTTATCTTGCTGTTCATGACCACTCCTATCTTTGCAAACAGTGTTGATCCAGATCAGATGGCTTCTGAAGAAGCCATCTGATCAGGATCAACATGTTTGGCATTTAGTTTGTGAATTTGTAGCAATAAATTACATCAAGTAATTTGGTTGGTTTATAGACAGAAATGGGTGTGGCTTAAATGAATATTCAGCAAGATAAGGGTTAACATTTGATGTTAACAATTCCAATTGACTAGTTTTTGGACAATTATTCCTTTACTAAATGGACTATATGGCAGAAACTTTGCAGATTTATAGACCATTATAGGAATCATGCTAGGGATTGTTAGTGTGCAAATGCATTAACCCTTGTTCTGCTGAATATTCATATATGCCACACCCACTACCAATTATCAACCAATCAGATTATCTGATGCAAATTATTGCAACAAATTCACAATCTGAATGGCAAACAATATAGATCCTGATCAGATGGCTTCTTCAGAAGCCATCTGATCTGGATCTACATTGTTTCAAAGATAAGGCATATCCGGGATTAGCAGGACAAGGGTTAACAAATACATTAACATTTCACGAGTTATGGCCATTAACAATTCCCATTTAATAGTTTTTGGACACTTATTCCTTTACTAATTGGAACATATGGCATGCATGAAACTTCACATGTAGAAAGATTTTATGCCGACCTCTGTACCTCAGTTGGATGCGCGTCTGACTGGTAATCAGGAGGACGCGGGTTCGATACTTGCCTGGGTCTGCAACATTCTTTTGTGGAGATTGATCATGAAATTCTCTCTCTTCCGCTGATTCAAGTAGGGCAGTTGTCAGTTTCTGGCGAAAGAATGTGCACTGTACTGGTTAACCGCTTACGTATAAGCTTATCCAGGAAAAGTGCGGATAGGTAAACTGACCGGCTCAAAAATGACCTAAAATAGTGTAGACTGGGCCGTTAAACTCCAGTACAAGCAAACAAACAGAAAAGATTTCATGATCAATCTCGACGAAAAGAATGTTGCCGACCCTGGCAGGTATCAAACCCGCGTCCTCCTGATCACCAGTCAGAGGCACATCTGACTGAGCTACCGAGGCCGGCTAGAGGGCAATGGAATAATATGGATGAAACTAAGCAGATATATAGACCACCATAGGAAGCATGTTAATGGGCAAAATGCGTTAACATTTTACAGAGTTATGGCCATTAACAATTCCCATCAAAGGATTTTTGGACTCTTATTCCTTTACTGAATGAAATTGAAGGACTTTTACAGATGTATAAAACACTAAAAGAAACATATTTATTGCCAAGGACAGTCATTCTATCAATTCTGGTTCTTGTCTTATCTGCCTTTGATATATATGTTAACCCATTTAGTACCGGAAACCCCAAAACGGGTACCAGGGCAAACAGTGCAGGCCCAGATCAGACGCCGCAGAAAGCAGCGCTTGATCAGGGCCTCCACTGTCTGCGAAAAGTTTAGCCATTTTCCAAATCAATTTTGAAAAAAACACAACCTGACACCCCTAGATTTCGAAATGGACTCCTAGTATATATAAGGAGGAAGATTCCATTTGGTACAAAAAGGGTTAATATGGTTTTTGGTCCATAGCTCCTTTACTATATGGAATACCTTGATGAAATTTTACAGATTTATAGAAAACTAAAGAAAGCCTATTGTGGCCAAGGAGCCATATTGGCCTGCACTGGTGGGGTATCATGCAGTGTTAGTGATGCTTTTATTTTTTAGTGCATTGATGGTTGTCAGATTTTCTGATGAAAAATTTTGATGTACAGCAACCTCTTTATAACACTGTACATACAACACAGGTTAAGAATGGATCCCCAAAATACATGTACATGTATAGATTATAATATTATATGACCATAACCAGTCATTTTTCTGTATAATATATATATTTTTGTGCTATTTAAAGCCTATAACAAAGTTGTTTAACTAATGTGGTCTCTACTTTGGACCTCAACAACAGTGTTATAAAGAGGTTGTGGTGTATATTTGTGGAAATACTGAATTTTACAAGTCAGTATGGTGGACAGCTGAGTTGAATGTAAATGGGTTAAGTGTGATATTGTCAAATTGACAAAGATTCCAGATTTTCTGAAACAAACTACATGTTTTTTTAATTTTGGACATGACATTGTGTTAGTAAACAGGCAAAGAGTGTAGATTAAGAAATCACTAAGCTGGTTGATTTAGCTCTCATCTGGATCTGTTCTGCCTGCTGGGACTGATATATATTTCTGATGTACAGGACAGAAAGTTTGTGAGTATAGCAATACTACCATTATACAGTCGAACTTCAGTGGCTCGAACACCTTTGGGACCTCGAAAATCTGTTCGAGACAGGGGTAGTTCGAGCCACTGAGGGTAACTGTTAGGAGCATAACGATATACTTTGGGACATCTTTTCGGTGTTCTAGAATAAAAAAAAATGTAAATAAAAATGTATGCTGTGTGTACTCATTAGAATCGCCTCATCGAGGCGATTCTAATGAGTACACACAGCATACATTTGCAAGATAAAAGACTAAAATCTCCTTAATTATCCCCCACTATTTCTTATGTAGAGGATTTCGCTAGGGGCTCAAGAATGGGTTCGACACATCCATGGTAAACGAGCCATCGGTGTTCGAGCCATCGAAGTTCTACTGTAATGGTTGATCATTCTGTCTTTTTTTGTAGGATCCTGAAGCTGATGTTGATGTGGATGGTGCTAATAAAAATGATTACAAGCCTGAAACAGTGGACAAGGTGAACACCAATGACCATGTTGTACATGGAAAAGGTTTTGACTCCAAGCCAGACACACCAAAAGACCCCCAGAAAACCATCCTTGGTAAAGATGACCATGATTATCAGAGACATGGTTATGGGAATTGGAGAGGCCCTGGGATGATGAGAGGTTATGGGATGGGTCCTGGAATGATGAATGGCAATAGGATGGGTCCAGGTATGATGAATGACTACTATGACAAAATGGGTCCAGGTATGATGAATGACTACTATGACAAAATGGGTCCAGGTATGATGAATGATTACAAGATGGGGCCTGATATGATGAAAGACTACTTTGACAAAATGGGCCCTGATATGATGAAAGATTATAAAATGGGCCCTGATATGATGAAAGACTACTTTGATGGAACTGGCCCAGATATGATGAAAGATTATAAAATGGGCCCAGATATGATGAAAGACTATTTTGACAAAATGGGCCCAGATATGATGAAAGATTACAAGATGGGGCCTGATATGATGGCAGATTATTTGAAGGACAATTTGCCAAAAGAGAAGACCTTACTTGGTGGAGACACCCATGATTATCAGAAACATGGACAGCAACAACTCGGAGGTGATGATCATGATTATCAACCACATGGTGATACAAGCAATACAGAATGCAGTCAGGAGATGTTCTTAGACTTCCAGAAGAAGTACAACAAAAATTACGGGGCAGGCAAAGGTAAGACTCTTCTGCTTATTCTAACACATTGCATACGGGAAATCCCTAAAAGGGTACCTTGGCAAACAGTGCAGGCCCAGATCAGACCTGCACTATTTGCTAACAGAATTTTTCCTTCAAAAATAGAATGAAAAGGAAAAAATAGGCCTGACACCCCATATATGACAAATGGACTTGTCCAACATATAGCAATGGAAGAGTCCACTAGTATACAATGGGCTAGAAGACCAGTAGCCAATTGCAGTGAAACTTTGATGGCTTAAACACGGATGGCTTATTTACCATGGCTGTTTTTAACTCATTTTTGAACCCATGGGAAAAATTATATATTGAGAATCTTACATGAGTGTTCATGTATTATTGAAATGAATTTATTGAACGAGTTTAATAAACTCAAAAATATATTGAGCACGAATGCAAAATTCTATTTATCATATGACATTTAAAAGCATTTTATTGACCATTTGTTTAACAAAAATGTCAATATTCCGCCGTTTGTAAATACAACGTCATTGAGGATGTTATGAGGTGTACCTACCTCATTTGCATATTTAATCCACTAGTGGATTATCAAATTTATTACATGATGTTATTACATTCTCAGACGTGACGTCATATGATAAAAATATGTTCAGGATGATTTTCTTATTTAATACTTTTTGTACCAAATGGAATCTTCCACCTTATATATAGCAGGAGTTCATTTCAAAATTTAGGGGTGTCAGGTTATGTTTTCATGAAATTTTATCTGGAAAATGACTGAACTTTTAGCAAACAGTGGAGGCCCTGATCAGGCCCTGGGCTTGCACTGTTTGCCAGGGTACCCGTTTTAGGGTTTCCGGTACTAAATGGGTTAATCAAGAAATGTATGATGTATGGCATAATGGGGTGATTCTAATGAGTACACACAGCACATTAAAAAAAAGGAAAATAAAAATATTTCCCTAATATGCCTTCTGGTCTGGCATTATGATTAACACTCAGTGGCTGAAACTATCCTGTCTCAAACAAAGGTGTTCGAGCCATTGAAGTTGCGACAAAGAACATGCACTATAGAGGCCTCCGTGGTCAAGTGGTTACGCTACTCGTCTTGTAAACCAGGGATCGCAGGTTCGATCCCGGGCTTCTCCAGACTTTCGGATGAGTCTTTAAACCGAGGTTCCGTCTCCGTGTGACCTTAGCTGTTGGTGGGACGTAAAACTGAAACACTCTCACTCAGAACATGCACTATACTATGCTGATTAATTACCATTAATGGCTCAGAACCCAGAAAAAAGTACTTAGGTTAACTGATTGACATGGTCAATTTAGTGCCGACTATGCTTATAAACTTCGAATCAAACATATGATTGTCAAAACTTTATGTTAAGCCGTATCCTGCTGGACATGATACACTCATACCTTTGAGCCATCTGATCAGGATCTACACTCTTTGTCATTTAATTTGTGAAGTGAACAAATACATTATTTTAAGTAATCAGATTGGTTGATAGTCTGCATTGGGTGTGGCAAAATTAATTAAATCAGCAGAACAAAGGTTAACGTGAATGCATGCTGCCATATCTGACAAGGGAAATAATTGGGCCTGGTGGTTCAGTTGGATGCACCTCTCACTGGGTCTAGCAACATATTTGATGAAGATTAATTGTGTAATATTTTCTGTGTTGATTGTCTCCTTTCTGTCAGCTTAAGAATGGCAGTTGTCAGTTACTGTCAAAAGAGGGCACTTCTCTAAACACTTAGAAGGACTAAGTTTGCCCGAGAAAAGTGTGATAAGATTCACTAACTGGCATGAAATAACTGATATAGTGTTGACTTGGTTGTTAAACTCCAAAACAAGGGAGATAACTTCTGGGATTTCCCGTTTGCTTTGTAAAATGGGATCTGCTCTTAAAAGAAAGGATTTGCTTCTCCAGAGGACTGGCCCACCATGCTTAATCCAGATATATCCTTTTTTGAAAACAATATAGATCCAGATCAGCTGGCTTCTCAGAAGCCAGCTGATCAGGATTTATACTGTTTCCCATTCCACTAGGCCGAATCCATGGTAAAAAATGAACTCATGCAACACAAATGGTAGAAAATCGAGGAGGAGTGTAGTCTATTGAAGTATTAAGCATGATGAAGGTTAAGGGATAATTTTCCTTATTTCTTGTTCTGAATGTACATGTATGTTGTGGGGACTTGATAGAACCACCTGGATGAGACAATTCTGTTAAATACCCACAGCATAGATGAAGAAAGAAGAAAACTTATTCCCAGATTATTCCCTTTTTCCTCCTTATTGCCGACCTCGGTAGCTCAGCCCAATGCGCGTCTGACTTGTGATCAGGAGGATGCGGGTTTGATACCTGCCAGGGCCAGCAACATTCTTTCTTGGAGACTGATCATGAAATCTTTTTTATGGTCATTCTCCCCCTTCCGCTGATTCAAGAAAGGCAGTTCTCATTTTCTGGCGAAAGAATGTACACTGTACTGGTTAACTGCTTACGTATAAGCCTGCCACAGAATAGTGTGGATAGGTAAACTGACCGGCTCGCAAATGACCTAAAATAGTGTTGACCATTAAACTAAAAACAAACAAACAAATTCTTCTCCTTATTAAAGGCATTTATTCTTAGACAGGACACACTGTGTGTTCATAATTGTTTTATTGCCCCCTGTGATATTTTGTCTGCAGCAGATCAAAGGCGGTGATTTGTAGCTCTTGTTGAATCCCCTACATGAGGCACATAAGGGGAAAATCAATAATGTACACTGTAGTCAACCTTTAGTAAACTATTGAATTTCCCCCAATGTGGCCCCTTACCTGTTGAAGACAGTGGGGATCTCTTCAGTTAGCACTGAGGGCTACATAATATTATGTAATGAAATGATAGTCCTCAATAATCAAGAATAAATGCCTAAAGAGCTATGATTTTGCATCATGTTTTGCAGAAACAACAAAACGTTTCAAGATCTTTTGTGACAATATGAGAAAGGCAGCCAAACTACAGCAGACAGAGAAAGGTACGGCCAGGTATGGTGTGACAAAATTTTCTGATCTCACGGAGAAAGAGTTCAAACAGTATGTCGGCAAACCATGGCTTCAGGTGAAGAATTTGAACACTGAAATGAAGAGGGCTGATATACCAAAGGGATCAATCCCAGAATCCTTTGACTGGAGGGACCATGGAGCTGTAACTCCCGTGAAAAATCAGGTAAGTTTAAGACCTGTTAATCAGTGTTGTAGAACTCCAGTTGTTTTTCTCCAAACACATGTTTAAAGTTGGATTCACAAAATGTACAGATAAAATGTATAGAAAAAGAATTAAAAGTAACTTCAACTAATAAACCAATAAAGTTGTGTATGTGAGTTTTACATCCCACTAATCGGCCCCCGCCCATAGGGGCTTCAAGAAATATATGGGCTGCATGATGCTTCCATGCAGAGATGAATCCGGCACGCACACTAGTACTGGTAAACCGCTTAGAGGATCTAAGCCTGTCCAGGAACCGCGGTGCGAGGCGGACTGTCCATGCTAATAAACCCTATTGGTTTCATTGAGCGATAGGGCTTGAGATGTCATTTCATCTCATTGTCCGGTAAAAGTCCCACAAAATTGGAAGCAACGTCTGCAAAATGACCTTTACAGTGTTGACGGGGGCGTTAAATCTCAAATCAAACAAACAAAACATCCCACTAAAAACTAAGGTCATATGGAGACATGACAACATTTTGAAGTTTGGAGAAGCTTGCAATCCAACCCAGGCCCCATGGTTTATGAAAATTGGTCAATTTTCTATATAGTCCTTCATTGCTTCATGGTGTGATATAGGAATCCAGTTTACAGTCCATCTGTTCATTCAGTCATCAAGCTGTCAACATTTGCAACAACCCCAACTTTCACCCTTATACTCTAGCCCCTTTATCAAGAACTTTAAGATTTGGATTTATGATTCTTGGTACAAACTTGCGATTCCATGACATTTGCTCACAAGACAATTGCCCACAAGACAGTTGCTCACAAGACAGTTGCTCACAAGACAATTGCCCACAACCATAATAGAAAATAGGACAATTGCTCACAACATTTTTTTCATGATTTTATTTTTATTTTGAAAGTCTTTTATTTATATTTTCTATAGTTTATGGGAACCATTTCTTCCTGAAAGTATTATGTAACAGTTATTCAGCTAGATTTCCACTAATTAGTGATAACCAAAACGTCAGTAGGTTGATGAAATGATAGCCAACTAATCACTTAACTATAATGAGCAGTAGTCAGTTTAAATTATCAATATTATATATTAAGCAGCTTGCTTTTGATTGATTGATTGATTTTAGGTTTAATGTCCCCATCAGCACTATATAGGTCATTTTGGAGACGTTGCTTCCAATTTTGTGGGTTTTTTACCCGACACTGAGATGAAATGACATCTCAAGCCCTGTCGCCCAATTAAATCAATAAGGTTTATAAGCATGGACGGTCCGACTCGCACTGCTTTGCCTGAACAGGCTTTGGTCATCTGAGCGGTTTACCAGTATTCTTGTGCGGTTGGTTTCAGCTCTGCATGGAAGCATCATGCAGCCCATCTATTTTTTCCAGCCCCGGTGTGCGGGGGCCGTTAAGCAGCTTAATAGATTACACATCATTAATCAAAATTAACCATTATTTATTTTTGTTTCAAAAGTTTTATAAAAAAATCATTTGATCTCCTTAATCAATTAAATGTGAGCTTAAATCTGAGCTTTTTTTTTACGTTTGTCACCTAAAATTGGTGATATGATTCAATTTAATTACTTAATGGTATTGATAAACTATTAATGTTTCAATTATCACTAACTATTTTAAATCCAATTATCACTAATTAGTTGAAATCCAAAGGAAAAAATAGTTCCTATAATTATAGATGATATAAAAATAAAATCATGAAAAAATGTGTTGTGAGCAATTGTCCTATTTTCCATTAAGGTTGTGGGCAATTGTCTTGTGAGCAATTGTCTTGTGAGCAACTGTCTTGTGAGCAATTGTCTTGTGAGCAAATGTCCGTGCACCCACACTTGCATATAGGGATGGGAACTTTAATGCAAGCATCCATATTTGACCTTGGCCTACATTTCGTGGTTGAGTTGACTGATTTTGTGAAGATTTCACTCAAACAGGTGCATCATAGCCTTTGGTGGAATTCTTATGTTTGGATATAACTCAGTTGATTAACTAACATGGTTTCTGCTCTGGACCTCAACAATAGTGTTATATAGATGTTGTGATGTATTTGATTGTTTAAATGAAAAATCAAGTCAATGGATAATTTTGAAAATTCAACCAAAGGTGATGATTCATAACATTTGTGTAGGAGGTACAGCATCCTTTGTTGATATTGACCTAATTTTCAAGCATGGTTGAATGTAGCTTTGCATAGGTTTATTAGGAAGGTGTTGAGGGTAAGTCTCATAAACCGAGGGTTGTGGGTTTGATCCCATGCTTCTCCAGACTTCATGTTGAGTCTTTAAACCAAGGACTCGTCTCCATATTTGACCATTGATGGGATGTAAAATTGTGTTGGTTTATTGGGTGAACTTATCATAATTACTGTATGTATTCAGACAGACAGGTCTAAGCAAACAGGGTAGACCCAGATGAGATGCTGCAAAACATGGTGTTTCATCAGAGTCTGCAATGTTTGCCACTCATCCAGCCGTCTTTTAGTCACAACATTGTGTAGTAGCTTGCACATGTACTTAATCAAATTTTAGAATAGGTATGGTAAGGTGTTTTCAGGCCTCATATTTTTCATGCATTTGCAGTATTTAAGGCTTTTAAAGTTTGATTTTTTCTTGACTTCAGGCTTTTAGATTTTGATTTTCCTCCAATAACTTGTTAAAGCCTAACCATGCTGAATCAGAATGTATCTCTTTTTGTAAAAGTATAGATCCTGATCAGTTGACTTCTTGGAAGCCAGCTGATCAGGATCTATACTATTTTCCATTCTGCTTCTGATTATACCCAAACAATTGAAATCATGCAACACAAATGGCTGAAAATCAGGGAGTTGGGTAGCATACTGAAATATTCAGCATGGTGAGTGTAAAAATGACTATTTAATCCTGTAAAATCAGGCTTTTCAGGCACAGAAAAGCTTGGTGGTATGAGGCCTGTGTTTTAGCCAGAGGTGTCAGAATATATAGGATACATATGGTACAATTATTAGGGCCCCGCACTGAAAGTGTGGGTGCCCTATAGTAATCACTCTGTCCGTCCGTCCGTCTGTCTGTCTGTCTGTCCGTCCACAAATTTTTTTATCCTCTGATAGCGCTGCCGGGGCCCTAGTCAGTTTCACTGACAGCTCTAGTTTCAAAATGATTCTCTATTTCAGGGCTCCTGTGGTTCATGCTGGGCTTTCTCTACAACAGGAAATATAGAGGGACAGTGGGCTATCAAAAAACATAAGCTCATCTCTTTGTCTGAGCAAGGTTAGTCAGTAGAAAATTTTTGGTTTTGACAATTTTTTGTATGAAATGTACAAGTGATCTTCAAACTTGAGAATGACAAATAGGCATTTTAGGATCATTACTGTACTTATTTCCTGTTAGGCGATGTTTTATCACCTATGAACCTCATCTTGGTCTTCGCATGCCGCATTTAGGGTGTTGTGTGAATTGCTGTGCTCCGTATTACCTATTGTTCATTGCCACTAATTTTTATACCCCCACAAATGAAATTTGGGGGGGGAATATAGGAGTGAGCTTGTTGGTCTGTAGGTCGGTCAGTCTGTTGACTTGGTTTCCAGACGATAACTCAAAAAGCGCTTCACCGATTTTTATAATTTTTGGTACACTGATGTAACATCATAAAATACAGGTCAAGTTCGATTTCCACTACAATTCGTAAATTTTGTCAATGATGATTTGGGTATATATCACCATGCCGCTGTTGTACTATCAAGGCAGTTTTTTTGGGGGTATTCATCACCTTTAGTGATAGCTCTAGTTGTGTAATGAAGCTGTCGTGGCGCACCGCATCACATTACATTTTCGTGTGCAACATCCTCTATGCCTATTGTTTATAACATCCTAAAGAAACAATGATTGGGAAACTTTGATGTTAATGCATGATAAAGATTATTTGGTGTTGGTGTTGATTTACTATACAAAATTGCACCCCCACCCATTGGGGCTTGAAGAAATAGATGGGTTTCATGATGTTGTCACCCAGAGCTAAAACCGACCGCACACGAGTACTGGTAAACCGCTTATAGGATCTTAGCCTGCCCAGTCAAAGTGGTGCAAGTTGGTCCTTCCATGCTTATAAACCCTATTGGTTTCATTTGGGCAACAGGCCTTGAGATGTCATTTCATCTTGCTGTCGGGTAAAAGTCCTACAAAATTGGAAGCAACATCTCCAAAATTACCTATACAGTGTTGACAAGGACATTAAACCTCAAATCAAACAAACAAACAAACTATACAAAATTAAATAAAGTCGAACTTCAATAGCTCGAACACCTTTGGGATCACAAAAATCTGTACGAAACAGGGGTAATTCGAGCCAATGAGGGTTACTGCCTGGGGTGGGTGGGGGCATAACAGTGTTAATATTGGGACATCTTTTCCGTGTTCTATAATAAAAATGTATGCTGTGTGTACTCATTAGATTCACTACTTCTTATACACAGGTATTCCCCAGGAACTAAAAAAACGAGTTCGACTCACCCATGGTAAATGAGCCATGGGTGTTTGAGCCATCAAAGTTCTACTGTAGGCATAAATGCATGCAATCGTACTTTAAGATATATATACAATCAACCAAATGACTCGAACTCCTTAGGAATCACGAAAATTTGTTTGAGATACAGGTAGATTGACCCACTAAGTCTTCATCAAAATGCCAGGACAAGAGGTGTAATTAGGGACTGCTATAAAATAAAAGTACATTATATGTACTCATTAGAATTGCCTCATCCTGTAGAATACACACAGCATCAATTTTCAAGATAAAATAAGAATACCTCTCCCGAAATCAGTCAAAAAACTTGTTTTCTGTAGTTTTGAAAAAAAATCAATAGGGACAGACTTCAGAATAACTTTGACTCAGGCTCCATAGGAACAGATAAGGTAAGTTTTTGTGATAACTGAAGCATAGTTTTCCTTATTTCTCCGTATAAACCTATGTTTTGGGTACTCATTAGAACCACCTTGGCAAGGCGGTTCCAATGATTAACCCACAACATAGGTTTTTATGGAGAATTGGCAAAAACTATCCTTCAATTATCACAAAATACTTTCCTTATCTGTTGCAATGCTCAACCACATGGCAGACCAGCTATCAGTGTTGGAGTTGTCAGTGCTTTACTGTATGTTTGTGGGCTAGTCCCAAGCTTTATCATGTACTGTAATGTGGTATGAGGCCAAAGATAAGACTTAGAAGTTTGTTAAAGTAGAACAAATCTTTAAGTTACAACTTGCCAGAAGAGCCCTTATACCATGTTTATAATGTCTGTCCAGTGGTTGAGTTAGGAATGCAGTCTTGTCTGTTTCTTTAGCCCCCGCCCATCGGCATGATGCTTTCATGCAGAGCTGAAACCGACCCGCACACGAGTACTGGTAAACGGATTGGAGGATCTAAGCCTGCCTAGGCAATGTGGTGCGAGTCGGACCTTCCATGCTTATAAACCCTATTGGTTTCATTGGGCGGCAGGGCTTGAAATGTCATTTCATCTTAATGTCGGGTAAAAGTCCCACAAAATTGGAAGCAACATCTCCAAAATGACCTTTACAGTGCTGATGGGAACATTAAACTTCAAATCAATTAAACACATTGTCTGATTCTTCTCAGTAAGTTGAAATAGTGGATACCATAGACCTCAAAATTAAAATTTGGTGAAAGTAAATTACCGTATTTACCGTATGTTTTCGGACAGAAAGGCCTGAGCAAACAGTGTAGACCCAGATGAGACACCACATCTCATCAGGGTCTACACTGTTTGCCACTCATCCCTCTATTCTTAAACACAACATCGGGTAGTAAATTGTACTTTCTCAAAGTTTACAACAAGCATGATAAGGAGTTAAGGTGTCTGAATATTTAGGGTAAATACGGTAATGACCTTCCCTTGGCATTTGAATGATCACAGTTAACGGCAGTAAGGAGAACCCTATTAACACTATGTATTCAGACAACTTAACCATGCTTGTTCTGAAATTAGAACGAGTACAATTTACTACTCAGTGTTGTGTCTAAAAATAGCTGGGTGAGTGACAAACATTATAGACCCTAATGAGACTGCTCATTCTTTGACATCTCATCTGGGTTTTGAGTGTTATGTTCAGACCTGCCTGTCCAAACACATACAGTAAATCTGGTACTTCTGTGAGACAATGCACATTTTGCAATCTTTGTAGGATTGGGTCTTGGCAAGTCTTATCTTCTAAAACATGTCTTGCTCACACAAAGGTCATGCCACAGTCGGAAAGTTAGAGCACAATAGAAAACCTGCTTATATCCACCAGAGTAAGGTTCCAGCATAACTTGGATCAGCCTGTGCCATAAGCAAGAGCAAGCTAAGGAAGCTGGGTTAAAGTTACAAGCAAAATTTAAGTGAACCCATTCGAGGTTAAATTTTATATTCATTTCTTAATTGGAAAAATTACATTGATTACTTAACCCTTATCCTGCTGTTCACGACAACCCCTATCTTTGCAAACAGTGTAGATCCAGATCAGATGGCCTCTGAAGAAGCCATCTGATCAGGATCTACACTGTTTGACATTCAGTTTATGAATTTAAAGGAATAAATTACATCATGTAATCCGATTGGTTCAAAGTCATAAATAGGTGTGGCTAAATTGAATATTCAGCAGGAGAAGGGTTAATTAACACTGTTTGTACACAGTACAAAGGGGTGAAGAAGGACAAAATAACCAGAGGAAACATCTTCAGCTTTGATTATGCTGTAATTACCTTAAATAATGAGATTGAAAAATGTGTTTTGGGTATGTTAGTGAATGCAATCTGAAGTTAGCTTCTTTTATAATGTCTGCGAAATAGTTTTTGGCATGTATTAACTAATGTACTGCATGGAATAAAGGGATTGAATTTCACATATACATAAAACACTGAAGGTTATTTATTGTGGCCAAGAACCCTTTTGAAGGCCATTCTGGATCAAGAGTTTTCTGCCTGTGATACTTCTAAAAATAGTTTTGGGTTGTAGGTCCTTTAATGTATTGAATATTTGGATGAATCGTGACACATTTATATAGAATACTAAAGGTTAGACAAAGGAAGCATTTTTAGCTAATCTAGGTCCTGAATTATCTGCCCTTGATATCTGGAAAATGGCTACACACTCTGTCAAATCGAATTAATTGTGAAATATAAACGCCATATGATTGATGGCGCACCATCCAAAACATCACCATCCATAAAAAGGAAAATTTACAATCTCAAAATCAAAATCATCGCGTTTATCATAAATTTTGCATGAAACAAACCCATCTACAATAGATAGATGTAAATCCAAAAACAGGGCCTCGGTATCAGCTTTATGTAACTGAAGTTCTGGGGGGGTAAATTTGACTGATCAAACCTTTAGGGGTTTCCCACATGCAATGGGTTGAGCTAAGTGCAGCATATTCTGTGTTAGTAGCCATCAGTTATGACTGAAGGATGAATTGTACTTCTAAAACTAGAGCAGGAATTTAGCACTTAACCCACTGCATGCGGGAAATCCCTAAATGAGTACCTTGGCAAACAGTGCAGGCCCAGATCAGACGCCGCAGGATGCGGCGTCTGATCAGGGCCTGCACTATTTGCCAACAGAATTTTCTGTCAAAAATAGAATAAAAAAGGAAAAATAGGCCTGACACCCCTTATTTGACAAATGGACTTGTCCAACATATAGCAATGGAAGAGTCCACTAGTATACAATGGGTTAAGAAACTGAGACAATGTCCTCTAGAGAAGTACATATATTTGGAAAGGCAGATAAGGATGTCTAGCTGACTTATCTACTTTGTCTCAAGGAATTTTGAAATGTCATATAATTTCAAAACCTGATTAAGACTTGACCTTCAGGGCAGCCTATTATCTTATCTTTTGCTCTAAATATTTTACAAAATTTGGTTCTTTTACTCTAAATGTTGGGACAGTAAAACGTCTTCAAACATTAAACAGTAAAATTCCAATTAAAGTCAAGCTTTTGGAATGTTCGAAGGTGGTCTTAAAGAACCAGTCCTAAAGACCACTTTTGAACAGTCCCAAGAGGACATTGGTTGCAGAAAACAAAAAAGAAAGAATAACTGAAATCTGCTAAATATGCTTGTAACCCTCACCACCCATCGGGGTTTGGACAACCACCCATCGGGGCTTGGAGAAATAGACTAGGCTGCATTATGCTTCCAGGCAGAGCTCCATGGAGAAATAGACTAGGCTGCATTATGCTTCCAGGCAGAGCTGGAAACCAGCTGCACATGAGTACTGGTAAACCACTTAGAGGGTCTAAGCTTGCCCAGGCAAAGTGGTGTGAGTCTGACCACACCTACACACAGTTCGCTTGGTTTGTTTGGGTGGCAGGGCTTGAGATGTCATTTCAACTCAGTGTCCAGTAGAAGTCCCACAAAATTGGAAACAATGTCTCCAAAAATGTCCTAAATATTGTTGGCTGGGATGTAAAACCTCATTTCAAACAATTTTAACCCTCACCATGCAGAACTGGAGGTATCCCTTTTTTTTGAAAACAATATAGATCCAGATCATTTTTATACTGGAAAACCCAAAACAGGTCATTGGCTAACAGTGCAGGTCCAGCTCAGATGCCACAGAAAGCATTTCTGATCTGGGCCTGGGACTGTTTGCCGAAAGTCCAACCATTTTCCAGGGCCACACCCATCGGGGCTTGAGCTGCATGGTGCTTCCATGCAGAGCTGAAACTGACTGCACATGAGTAGTGGTAAACCGCTCAGAAGGACTAAGCCTGCCCAGGCAAAGTGGTGCGAGTCAGACACTTCAATGCATATATGCCCTATTGGTTTCATTGGGCGGCAGGGCTTGAGATGTCATATCATCTCAGTGTTGGGTAAAAGTCCCTGAAATTGGAAGCAATGTCTACAAAATGACCTGAATAGTGTTGACTGGGATGTTAACTCAACCATTTTCAAAATAAATTTCTAAAAATAACTAAACTTGCCCACCCTAAATTTCAAAAATGGACTCCTGCATATAAGGGAGGAGATTCTATTCAGTATAAAAACAGCATAACTACAAAAATTGACTTTGGAACCTACCCACATTGTAAACTAGGGGTCATGGGTTCCATTCTGGACTCCCTAGTGTTTTGAAAAGGCCCTTGAAAGAAAGCCCCATGCCCTTGTTGTCAGCCTGTAAAACACAAACACATGCATGCATGCACACATGCCAGACACACAGATGAGAGAGAGAGAGACAGAGAGAGAGAGAGACAGAGAGAGAGAGAGAGAGAGAGAGTGTTTTCAGAGAAAATATGGTAACTGTCAGAAAATTATCCTTAACCCTTAAGACAACGGGCCTCCGTGGCCTGGTGGATAAGAGCGCTGACTCTTAGTCATTAGGTCTCTCACCGCCGTAGGTTCGAGCCTCGCTGGGGCCACATGTGAGACGCCAAGTTCTGCAACGGAAGGTCATGTGGTTTTTCTCCGGGTACTCCGGTTTTCGCCCACCTCTGATTAACTATCGGCTCGATATGAGTGAAATAATCTTGAAAGGGCCGTAAAACCCAAACCAAAAAAAAAAAAAAAAATTAACCGAGAAAAACTACATCTGAAAATGTCATCTGCTTACGTCGTCTGCTGATTTTTTTTTTTTTTTTTCAAACTTTTTAAAAAAAAAATTTCATACAGGCAAACAATGTGGGCCCAGATCAGGAGCAGTCTGATTTGGGTCCACACTATTTGCAAAAAATTACTTTTAAGGTAACCGGCAGATGGCAAAACAGACAACAATTGTAGTGATTGGCATTTTATGGACTAACTGATTAAAAGTATTGCAAACTGTTGTTTGCAAATTCTTTTATCCACAAATGATGTCATCAGTTTTGTAAGGATTGTTAGATGAATTTCAAAATTGTTATATCAATTTTCAGGACAAAAAGTTCACTTTGTAACAGATGGTTAATTTCATCACTGATACACCTTCAAGGGAGGTTACCTTTGAGAAGCATCTTGCCTCCTTTCTCAAAAATGTGATTAAATTAAATCTCTGCTGCATCTTTACCTTGTGAAAGCATCAAACTAACAATTAAATTTCCTTTCCGTTGGTGGATTTTCATCAAGCTTGTTGTTTGAACCTACATTTAACTGGCTGGGCCCATATGTTCAAAGCATTCATAGTTTATTTATTGAACTTACAAAGTGGATGTGTAGCTAACTATACATATACTTACAATATATTTTTGCTACTAACTGTAATAATTTGTTCTTATAAACGTGTGGGTACTGTTTAGAATTGCCTTGATGAGGCAGATCTTAACAAGTTCCTACAAGATACATGTAGTTTCCAAAAAGAAATATATAACAAGCCTTATCCAACTGAAAAAAGGGTCTGCTTTATCCCACTGAAAAAAGGGTCTACTTTTGGAGCAAATTCTGTCCTTTAAGAGTTGACCCCTATTGACTTTGGAGACAAAAATACTTTTGCAGGAGTTGCCTCACTTGAAGGTGTATCCACTCCCCTTAACCCATTTCAGACCAGAAACCCCTAAAGGGGTACCCTGGCAAACAGTGCAGGCCAGATCAGACGCTGCAGAATGTGGCATCTGATCTGGGCCTCCTCGCAAACAGTGCAGGCCTAGATCAGACGCCGCAGAATGTGGCATCTGATCTGGGCCTCCTCGCAAACAGTGCAGGCCTAGATCAGACGCCACAGAATGCGGCGTCTGATCTGGGCCTCCACTGTTTTCAAAAAGTTCAGCCATTTGAAGAAAACACAACCTGGCACCCCTAAATTTTGAAATGGACTCCTACTATATATAAAGAGGAAGATTCAATTTGGTACAAAAAGGGACACGGGATAATTTTCTAATTTCTTGTTGGGAACATATGTTGTGGTTACTTCTTAGAATTGCATCTTTAAGCCTCTTTATCTTGAGCTCTGTTTGTTTGTATTGAGAGGTTGCTTCTGTTTTTGTAAGATTTTACCCGACCTTTTGATGAAATGACATCTCAATCCCTACCACCCAAAGAAACCCTCAGGGTTTATGGGAAGTCAGACTCACACCACTTTCCCTGGGCAGGCATATACCTTCTAAGCGGTTTACCTGTACTCAAAAGTCTGGTCGGTTTCAGCTCTGCGCGGAAGCACCATGCAGTCCAATCCGTTTTCGCAAGTCCTGATGCGCAGAGGTACTCTGAAGCTTTGTACAGGCTGATGTAAAATGCTAGCATATATAAGTATTCAGATTGGGCAAGTCATGTACATTATATAATTTGTAATTTCAGAGCTGGTAGACTGCGACAAGCTTGATGAGGGTTGTAATGGTGGACTGCCGTCTAATGCCTACAAAGAGATAGAGAGGCTGGGTAAGCAAGGGAGCTACTGGTTTAATCCACTTTCATTCTCACAATATAGGAGCAGTCCATTTGAAAATTTAGGGGTGTCAGATTGAGTTTATTCCAGAAATTTATTTAGAAAATGGTTGAACTGTTTGAGAACAATGCAGTCCCTGACCAGACATAGAGGTTCGGCGAAATCTGATCTGGGCCTGCATTGTTTGCCAGTATCCTATTTTGGAGTTTTGGCCTTAACCCATTTTGTACCGGAAACTGGTAATTGGCAAAAAGTGCAAGCCCAGATCAGACACACCAGGATGTGGCATCTGATCAGAGCCTACACTGTTTGAAAAAGTTCAGACATTTTCCAAATAAATTTTGAAGAAAACACAACCTGACACCCCTTCATTTTGAAATGGACTTGTACAATATATAAGGTGGAAGATTCCATTTGGAACAAAATGGGTTAAATGTGTTCGCACTATGTCTGTCGCTGCAATGTGTAGTTAATAAGCTTACAGACGACCTAACCACTTGACTTAAGGGGAATGGGAACACTTTCAAGGGAGGCAACTCCTGCAAAAGTATTTTTGTCTCCCATGTCAATAGGGGTCAACACTTAAAGGAAAGAATTTGCTCCTGAGGAGCAAATTCTTTCCTTTAAGAGTAGACCCCTTTTTCAGTGGGACAGGGCTTATATAAAAGCGAACAGGAAGTCCCGAAAGTTGTCTCCCTTTTGTTGCCATTTGCGAACAAAATGTTCCCAGCTCAGATAGAACAATACCACTGGTTTCTGGGTGCAAAATACATTACTGCTAGCAGGCTCGTTTGTGTCTTACCTGGTCGCAACTCCTGAAGACAGATTTTCTAATGACAGGGCTTAACCCATTGTATACTGGTGGACCCTCCCATCATTATATGTTTGACAAGTCCATTTGTCATTTAAGGGGCGCCAGGTCTATTTTTTATTTTTTATTAGCTCACCGTCACGTAGTGACGAGGTGAGCTTTTGGGATCACTTTGTGTCCGTCGTCCGTGCGTGCGTGCGTGCATGCGTCCGTCCGTGCGTCCGTAAACTTTTTCTTCAAACGACATCTCCTCCTAAACCACTGAGCGGATTTTGACCAAACTTCACAGGAATGATCCTTAGGTGGTCCCCTTTCAAAGTTGTTCAAATGGTTCCGGTCCGTTGCACATATGGGTCACAGGAGTCAATAATAGATTTTTTTCACCGAAAACTTAAAAAATCTTCTTCTCTGAAACCACAAGGCCCAGGTCTTTGATATTTGGTATGAAGCTTCATCTAGTGGACCCCTACCAAGATTGTTCAAATTAAAGTGCTGGGGCCAAAAATGCCCCCGCCCCGGGGCCCTTTGGTTTTACATGGGCTTATATAGGGAAAATCTTTAAAAATCTTCTTCTCTGAAACTGCAAGGCCCAGGTCTTTGATATTTGGTATGAATCTTTATCTGGTGGACCCCTACCAAGATTGTTCAAATTATAGTGCTGGAGCCAAAGATGCCCCCGCCCCGGGGGCCCTTTGGTTTTACATAGGCTTATATAGGGAAAATCTTTAAAAATCTTCTTCTCTGAAACCGCAAGGCCCAGGTCTTTGATATTTGGTATGAAGCTTGATCTAGTGGACCCCTACCAAGATTGTTCAAATTATAGTGCTGGGGCCAAAAATGCCCCCGCCCTGAGGTCCTTTGGTTTTACATGGGCTTATATATGGAAAATCTTTAAAAATCTTCTTCTCTGAAACTGCAAGGCCCAGGTCTTTGATATTTGGTATGAATCTTCATCTGGTGGACCCCTACCAAGATTGTTCAAATTATAGTGCTGGGGCCAAAGATGCCCCCGCCCCGGGGCCCTTTGGTTTTACATAGGCTTATATAGGGAAAATCTTTAAAAATCTTCTTCTCTGAAACCGCAAGGCCCAGGTCTTTGATATTTGGTATGAAGCTTCATCTAGTGGACCCCTACCAAGATTGTTCAAATTATAGTGCTGGGGCCAAAAATGCCCCCGCCCCATGGCCCTTTGGTTTTACATGGGCTTATATAGGGAAAATCTTTAAAAATCTTCTTCTCTGCAACTGCAAGGCCCAGGTCTTTGATATTTGGTATGAATCTTCATCTTATGGACCCCTACCAAGATTGTTCAAATTATAGTGCTGGGGCCAAAAATGCCCCCGCCCAGGGGCCCTTTGGTTTTACATAGGCTTATATAGGGAAAACCTTTAAAAATCTTCTCCTATGAAACCGCAAGGCCCAGGTCTTTGATATTTGGTATGAATCTTCATCTAGTGGACCCCTACCAAGATTGTTCAAATTATAGTGCTGGGGCCAAAAATGCCCCCGCCACAGGGCCCTTTGGTTTTTCATGGGCTTATATTGGGAAAATCTTTAAAAAATCTTCTCTGAAACTGGAGGGCCCAGGTCTTTGCTATTTGGTATGAAGCTTCATCTAGTGGACCCCTACCAAGACTGTTCAAATTATAGTGCTGGGGCCAAAAATGCCCCCGCCCCGGGGCCCTTTGGTTTTACATAGGCTTATATAGAGAAAATCTTTAAAAATCTTCTTTTCTGAAACTGCAAGGCCCAGGTCTTTGATATTTGGTATGAAGTTTCATCTGTTGGACCTCTATCAAGATTGTTCAAATTATAGCCCTGAGGCCAAAATTGCCCCCGCTCCTGGGCCCTTTGGTTTTTCATAGACTTATATAGGGAAAATCTTGAAAAATCTTCTACTCTGAAACCACAAGGCCTAGGTCTTTGATATTTGGTATGAAGCTTCAGCTAGTGGACCTCTACCAAGATTGTTCAAATTATAGCCCTGGGGCCACAATGCCCCCGCCCCAGGGCCCTTTGGTTTTACATAGACTTATAATAGAGATAATCTTTGAAAATCTTCTTCTCTGAAACAACAAGGCCCAGGTCTTTGATATTTTGTTGTGTAGCTTCATCTAGTGGACCTTTGCCAACATTGTTCAAATTATAGTCTTTTGTTGATATTTGGTATGAAGCTTCACCTTTTTAGACCTCCCTCAACATTATGCACATTATAACCCTGGGGTCAATAATGGCCCTCCCCGGGGGCCCACTTGTTACTCTATGGATCAGGTGAGCGATCCAGGGCCATCATGGTCCTCTTGTTCTATTTTTGATAGAAAATACTATTAGCAAATGGTGTAGTTGCAGATCAGACACCAAATTGTGTAGCGCCTAATCTGGGTCTTCCCTGTTTGTCTGTGTCCCTTTAATGGGTTTCTAGCTACGAATGGGTTAACTGTCAGCATAATGTAAGGATGAAAGTACATGTAATTGTCATTATCACTAGTACACCTCAACCTTGTTATAACACGGAACTCTGGGTCCAACCAGTGGACCATGGTAGTTAGCCGAATCGTGTTATACAACTGTATTTATCAGGGATAAGACTATTCTATATACTGTAAAAACAAGCCTCCATTGCTATCTGTAAGCCTGCAATGTCTGGCATGAAAAGGTGTGTAAATAAGGTCAAGTTATGTCTCTAACTTGCGTCTATCCCTGGACCATAAAATTTATTCAACAATCAATGTGAAAATTATTTAATCACTCCTAAGATGATTAGCTACATCTAACAGGAGACATATGCATAATACAAACAGACATTCTACTGTCTTGTGAATGGTTATGTTTTGGCGCAAAAGTTTCATGCCAAATAGCGAACGCTTGGTGTGAAAAGTCTAACGCTTAAATTTGAGTAAACAGAACTGTATGCTGTTGTTGGTGATTGACACAGAGCTTCCGGGGATAGGTTGAGAGTTGTGCAGGGTGCCATTCTCTGTCCACAGATGTTTAGCTATTGAGAAAAGATTTTTTTACCGGTTTATGATAGAAATAGGCCCAATTTTAATAAAACAATGACATTAGACGTCATTTACCAGTCACATGCAGAAAAATGGTAGCGGTGGTTTGTGGATTTTGTTGGTGGTGTGGTTGGTGGAAAACTTTGATGTTCGCCTTGAACTTGCTTGTAGGGCGGGTGTGAAAGTTTAGGGTCATTTTTGATGGAGGGTTCCTTGACTTCTGGCTGGATCATTAAATTTTAAAGTATATCTAGCTAAGATGACACTTTTGATCTTTTGACTATATTGACTGCAGCTCATGTTTATCATGCGTGTCAAGCTAGATGAGTTTATCTAACTGTATCTTTAATTGCTAATTAGATAATGTGTTATGAATATGAAAAAGTACCATTATTGAGCATGGCAACTGCAGTATTAACTACCGTATTACCACACTTAAAAGTTGGAGGGAAATAAAGTTGTTGTGCTTGAAACTTGATAGAAGCCTTAGATTATATTTATAAATGTTGGTTGGGGAAAATATGGGTTCCAAAGCAAAACCATACTACATCCGAATTTGTGCTATAACGAATCATGCTGCAATGAATCGGGCTGTAACGAATCACGAATCATTATACAGATAATCCTTTTACGCAAACACGCTGACCTCACTGCGATAAAATTCTCTAAATAAGTTTGCTACAATACAATGATAGTCACGTGGACTCCAGCACTATTAGGGGTTTTGTCCTTGTAACTTTGTGTCAGTTGGTAAACAGTCGACCCAAAAAGAATACATTGGGTTCAGCATGGTGAGGGTTTAGAATGATGAGCAGGAGGAAATAGGAAATTTGTAGATGTCAAACTGACATTTTCGTTGCATAATTTCAGGTGGTCTGGAGACTGAAAAAGAGTACCAGTACAAGGCAGAGGATGAGAAATGCCAGTTTATTAAGAAAGATGTGAAAGCCTTCATCAACAGTTCTGTATCAGTATCATCCAATGAAACAGGTCAGTGGAAATATACAGTCGAACTTCAATAGCTCGAACACCTTTGGGACCTCGAAAATCTGTTCGAGACAGGGGTAGTTCGAGCCACTGAGGGTTACTGTCAGGAGGCATAACGAGATACTTTTAGGCATCTTTTCAGTGTTCCGTAATTAATATGTATGCTGTGTGTACTCATTAGAATCGCCTCATCGAGGCGATTCTAATGAGTACACACAGCATACATTTGCAAGATAAAAGACTAAAATCTCCTTAATTATCCCCCACTAGTTCTTATGTAGAGGATTTCGCTAGGGGCTCAAGAATGGGTTCAACCCATCCATGGTAAACGAGCCATCGGTGTTCGAGCCATCGAAGTTCTACTGTATACAGAACTAATACTATAATGTTATTAATCAAATAATTTCGTATTGGCCCAGTTACTGGTCCATGGTCTGCTGTATTGGCACGAGGCCGAAGCCAATACAGCTGACCGAGGACCTGTAACTGGGCCAATACGAAATTACTTGATTAATGACAATTTTATTAATTGACGCAATTATAAACATGATTTTTTAATATTGGTTGACCTTGTGTAATATAGGATAATCAATTAATAAAGGTCTGGAAAAATCAGGGAAAGCAATTTGTATTTTATTTGTGTTGATGTTGTACATCCCAGTCAACGCTATTAGGTCATTATGGGGATGTTGCTTTCGATTTTGTAGGACTTACCTGATATTGAGATGAAATGACATTTCAAGCCCTACGGCCCAAAGAACCGCTTAGGTTTCACCTATTTTGTAGCAGAAACCCTAAAGCACGTAATTGGCAAACAGTGCAGGCCGGGATCAGATGCCGCAGAATGCAGCGTCTGATCAGGGCCTTCACTGTTTGCAAAAAGTTCAGCCATTTTCCGAATAAATTTTTTAAGAAAACACAAACTGACACCCCTAAATTTTGAAATGGACTCCTGCTGTATATAAGAAGGAAGATTCCATTTGGTACAAAAAGCGTTAAGGAACAGTATGCCTAGCACCACTTTTCCTGGGCAGGCTTTGACCTAAGCGGTTTACCTGTACTCAAGGTCAGTCGGTTTCAGTTCTACGTAGAAGTACCATGCAGCCCGATCTATTTCTCCAAGCACCAATGGACAGGGGCGCTATATATGTATTGTACTCAGTGGAAGATTATAGTGAATGTATACAACAAAATTGATATGTATGCCTTTGTTTGAGTTGCTGTGGGATAACCGTATGATTGTCCCTTTCTAGGTGTTTGTATTCCTTCCTGAATATGAATGTTTCATCAGGAAAGAAATTGCTCCAACTGCTTCCCTTTGGACTAGCTCCCATTCAGAATTGAGTTATGTCCATCTGACTCACACAGTTCACATAAATAGATGCATATAAAGGGAAGATGACTCATTCAATAAAATTTTATTTGTTCCATTATCAGAGGTCTATTGCTATGTAAAGAATTTGCTTCTGAGGAGCAAATTCTTTTCTTTAACAGTAGACACCAGCCCCTTTTTCTGAGGGGCATATTACAGGTAGGCAAGCAGGAAGTTATAAAAAGTTGTCCCCCTTGTGAAAATGGCGAAATTGACTTTATTACTCAGCCCATTTTAAATGTGGGATTTATAAACCGAGGGAGGTTGAACATCTGATAAAGAAATGAGTGCGCTTGCGCACAAGTTTCTTTATCGAATGTTCAACCTGCCGAGGTTTATAAATCCCATATTTTAAATGGGCTGAGTCAATAAACTGTATATTACATGCATTTGATACAGCTGATGAATCAGTTTGCATCTACATTGTAATTCTATGTACAGTATAGTTCATGCAAAAGGTAGTGGTCGCAGTAGTCATGTCCAGATAATCTTTATTTCAACGTTGCATCTGACTCGAATGTCATGCATTCTGAGCGTCTGTTGATATCTTCTCAGAGGCCATTAAGATGACGTCATGAATAACGTCGATGTGTCTGAAATTTTCCCGTGTTTGAATATAGCGATTTCATTGCAAAAGCAGTACCTTGTATCTTGTGCCAAAAGTGGTTCTAGTTACAAAGGTTTATTTCCCCGGCTAAGAAGAAATATTTCCTCTCAGTAAAAAAAATGAAAATATCAAGTTTATGTCTAATAGAAATCATGGTATTTCTCTGTTATGCATGTAATATTAATACGTATCTTCTGTTCCTATTAAAAAAAATGTTCTGATATTGTGTAACACGAAATAAAGCTACATAATGTTATAGTATGCAAGGGCAATTATTTTCCAATTATTCCAATTATATAAAATATATTACCCTCTCGCACTCGCCTTCCCTGCATAGTGATATCTGCCATCTTGGCTTTACTGCACAAAGTAAATAATTTCATGCACCAGAATAAAATAGAAAACGTTGATTGTTTTTCATTTGTACAGTACTGTATTTCATTGTTTTCTGCTATAAAATTCCCATTCTAACATTACATAGAAATGTTTCTACTGAGGACAGCAATCAATGTGGTGCTTGCAGAAGGGCGTGTTTGATGATGTCACATGTAAACATAAATCGTGTTGATGGGGATGTAAAACAAAGAAAACAACTACAAAAGTTTCCTGGAATAAGCACTTCATGGATGTTCTAAGTTCTATCATACAGAATGGCATAGGCAAACCATGAAGACTGACTAGATGTAAAGAACACACTAATCAAGTCTACACCACTGATTGCCTATACACCAAGTACAGTAAAATTCCTATATTAAGACCACCTTTGGGACTGTTCAAAAGTGGTCTTTAAGACCACTTTTGAACAGTCCCAAAGGTGGTCTCTGACCAGAGGACACTGTATGCAGAAAATACAAAGGAAGAATAACTGCCGCCTACTAAATAAGCTTTTTATAGCAGAATTAATCTTAATTTTAGATGGTCTTAATAGCGGAATTTTACTGTATTTCTTTAGAAAAAAAGAGTAAGGAATAGACTGTTTCCAGCTAGCTGTTCATGGCATCTGATTTCATCAATTTCAGAGATGGCATCCTGGCTGGCAGCAAATGGACCAATTTCCATTGGAATAAATGCCTTTGCTATGCAGGTTTGTGACTTATACTTCTTTGTCTAAAAACAGTTATGGTTGACTTTACTGGCAGATGTTAGACCTTAAACTACCGATCACAACATTTGCAGGCATCATTTACATATGATTCTGTCTTATTTCTGAGAGAAAATATGGCTGACATTACATTGCTGGGCAGACAGTTCGCATGAAATGTTGTACCTATTTTTTTTGTTTATTTTTTTTAACTCTTATCCTGCTGTTCACAACAAGCCCTATCTTTGCAAACAGTGTAGATCCAGATCAGATGGCTTCTGAAGAAGCCATCTGATCAGGATTTACACTGTTTGACATGCAGTTTATGAAAGTGTAGGAATAAATTACATCAAGTATAACCTGATTGGTTCAAAGACAGAAATGGGTGTGACTAAACTGAATATTCAGCAAGAGAAGGGTTAAGTAAGACAGAAAATCAAATTGCTGTCTGCTCTAAAAATCTGTGGCATTTGGACACAAATGGCATGCCGAAAGAATAGCTAACAGTGATGACCTGTGCTAGACTGCTTCTCCTTCATGTCTGACTGGTGATCAGGAGGCTCGTGTCATTCTCTCCCTTCCGTTGATTCAAGAAGGGCAATTGTCAGTTTCTGGCAAAGGATGTGCACTGTACTGGTTAACCACATACATATAAGCCTGCCAAGGAAAAGTGTGGCTAGGTAAACTGACCAGCTCCAAAATGACGTAAATAATGTTGATTGAGCCTTTAACTTCCAATTTCCAATACAAACAAACAAACAAACAAAATTCTCCTTCAGGAGTATGTCTGCAGGATGACAACAGAATTATGATGCAGTTGCATTCCAGCAATAAGAGTTGTGGAACAAAAAGGAGCAGTTGCTCTGTCCCAAGTTATGTACAGTGAAACTTCAAAAATTCGAACACAGATAGCTCGTTTACGATGGCTCATTCATACTTGTTCTTGAGTCCAGAGAGAAATCTTCAAATACCTCCAAACATGCATTTATTTGGACATTTTAGGGAGATATTCCTAATTAGATCAGTAAAAGGTATGTTGTGTGCACTCATTAGAATCGCCTCAATGAGGCGATTCTAATGAGTACACACAACATACCTTTATTTTATAGAAGATCGTAAAGATATTAAAGTGATTCTCACTAGCCTTCATGTTCTGAAACAATGATTAAATATCAGTAGTTAAAACTGCTACATTTTTTAGCAATATTTCGTGGTCCAAAGGTATTGGAGTTATTGAAGTTTGACTCTGAGTCAGCCTAGATGTGAAAAATATTTTGCCATGAAAAATTAAACTGCATATTTAACAAGAGTCTGCTGTTTGTACACAGCCATAAAAATGATTGATATACCTAACCCATTTTAGTTTATACTAATTTATTTTAGTTTGATTGCAATGAACATTTGAATCGCTCTCGAACACTCATTCGGGCTGTACTGAATGGAATCGTCCATCAGGAGGAAGCTAGTTTGATCGATACATGTCAGGATAGGCAACATTATTTTGTGGAGATTGATCATGAAATTTTTTCTATGGTCATCCTGTCCCTTCCACTGATTTAGGAAGGGCAGTTGTCATTTTCTGGCGAATGAATATGCACTCTACTCTACTGGTTAACCGCTTATGTACAAGCCTGCCCGCGGCCCCCGCCCATTGGGGCTTGCAGAAATATATGGGCTGCATGATGCTTCCACGCAGAGCTGAATCCGGCCCGCACACTAGTACTGGTAAACCGCTTAGAGGATCTAAGCCTGTCCAGGAACCGGGGTGCGAGGCGGACCGTCCATGAACAAACCCTATTGGTTTCATTGGGCAACAGGGCTTGAGATGTCATTCCATCTCAATGTCGGGTAAAAGTCCTACAAAATTGGAAGCAACGCCTCTAAAATGAGCTTTACAGTGTTGACGGGGATGTTAAATCTCAAATCAAATAAAAACAAACAAGTACAAGGCTGCCCAGGAAAATTATGGTTAGGTAAATTGACCAGCTTAATATGAACTGCATAGTTTTGACTGTGTTGACAAAAAACCTATCTTGTGAACTTGCCCTAATTTTTTTTTTTTTTTTTTTTTTTTTTTCAACTTTTCTCTTCCATAGTTTTACATGGGTGGCATTTCTCATCCCTGGAAGATTTTCTGTAACCCGAAGGACTTGGATCATGGTGTACTGATAGTGGGACACGGTGTCCGTAAGTAATCTATTGCTCCTGAAATGTTTTAGTTATCATATTATTATTAGCTCCATGTCACTTTATTAAATTAATACTTCTGAAAACACTCAGAGAAGTGTCTGCAAAGACTAGATCCTTATATGCTGCTTTAAAATGAAATACATTTGAGGGGTTGACAAATAAATTGTGTTTATTGTATTTGCCCTTGAAATACAGTAACATCTTCTTTTAACCCTTTTTGTATCAAATGGAATCTTCCACCTTATATATAGCACTAGTCCATTTCAAAATTTAGGGGTTTCATATTGTGTTTTCTTCAAAATTTATTTGGAAACATGCTGAACTTTTTTCAAACAGTGTCCTGATCAGATGTCACATTCTGTGGCAGGTAATCTGGGTCTGCACTGTTTGCTTCCGGTACAGAATTGGTTAAGACCACCTTTGAAACTGTTATCCACTTTTAAACAGTATCAAAGATAGTCTCTTACTAGAGTGTAAAAAAAAACAGACTCAGAAACCTTCTAAATATTCTTCTAAAAAGCGGTAGGTAGAATACTGTTATAGAATCACAAATAATAGCAGTGGCTAATTTATTTCAGGGAAGGTTATAGGAGAAAGTAGAGGATTGGGCCCCATCTTTCAGATACCCTGCTGAAGACATGATAGGGCTCTGATAACCCACTGTCCTTATGACCATCAACAGCTTTCAAATTTACATTTTATCACAAAGAAAAATAAGTGAACCATGACATGCAATGCAGTCTGTAAGGACAATAACTCCAGTTAACCTATATTGTACTGAATATGAATCTTTCCCTTATAAACATCAGGGCCCACTTGTTGAAAGCATCGTTCGCTTAACGAGCTTGTTAGTGGTCAAATTGTCTACCATTCTATCAAGTACAAGATCTAAGATTTGGTATTTTTGCAGAAAAAATTTGAGCATTTTTTCAGCAAAAATATTAGTATTTTCACCTTTATTGAATGCTTAAAGTTTTAACAATATGTTAGCTAACATCGTTAGTTTTGAACAACTGGCCAGGCGTCCTTTCTGAAACCTAGGGGTGACAGGTTCAGAAATTTTATGAATTTACAGTGAAATTTCGATAACTGGAACATGGATAGTTTGTTTTCCATGGCTAACTTGAACTCATTCTGGATTCCCTTAAGAATTCTTACGAAAGCTCAAGATATCTGAATATTTAGGATAGTGTATGGATTTATTCTGATGGTATGTTGTGTGCATATATTAGAATCGTCTCATTGAGGCAATTCTAATGACTACACACACCCTACCTTAATATTATTGAAGATCAAAAAGATATCTTAAAGTGGTCTAAATTATGCCTCAAGACCTGGCACTGTGATCAAACCCCAATATTTCGAACTACCCATATCTCGAACAAATTTAATAATCCCTAAGGAGCGCCGCCACCCAATGGGGCTTGGAGAAATAGATTGGGCTGAAACGGACTGACCTTTAGTACTGGTAAACAGCTTAGGTCTAAGCCTGCCCAGGAAAAGTGATGCGAGTAGGACTGCTCCTTAAACCCTAGTGGTTTCTGTGGGTGGTAGGGCTTGAGATGTCATTTCATCTCAGTGTCAGGTAAAAGTCCCACAAAATTGGAAGCAACATCTCCAAAATGACCTTAATAGTGTTTACGGGGATGTAAAACCTCAACTCGAACAAAAAACAAACAAATAATCCCTAAGTTGTACGAGTTATTGAAGTTTGACTTTATTTGGAAAATGATTGAATTTTCTGCAAACAGTGAAGGCCCTGATCAGACACCATGGTCTGCGGCATCTGATTTGGGCCTGCAGACAACACATTTTGCATCCTCTGGTCTGGGCATGCACTCTTTACTAATGACCCGTTTTGGGGTTTCTAGTGTAAAATGAGTCAACATAGTATTTGTTTTTAAATTGTGGAACTTACTATCATCACCTCAGTTTCTAGTAATGTTTCTAATTATTTTGTTGGGAAGTGAAAAAATCTATAGTTTTTCGGTTTTCTGTACGCGTCCATGGGTATGTGCGTACTTGCGTTCGAATGTATGTCCTTCTGTACGAAAGTGTGTACGTAAGTATGTAATCCTGTTAGACTCAGGTTAAGGTTTTTGTACCAGGTAGAGCCTGAACTTTTAAGAGATCATATTTTCCAAACCATGTGATGGATTGGTTCTCATTTTGGATGATGATAGATATAGGTCCAAAGTTTTATTCAGCACTACCCTCACCCGTGCCTATGACCTCAAGGTCAAGGTTATGAACTTAGAATTTTTTAATGTTGAAGACTCAGGTTAAGGTATTTGTACCAGGTAGAGCCTTATTATTTCAGAGCTCATATCTTCCAAATCATAAGATTGGTTTGGTTCATATTTGGTATGATGATATATATAGGTGCAAAGTTTTATTCAGCAGTACCCCCACTCATGCCTATGTCGTCAAGGTCACAGACTTAGAATTTTTAATGTTAAAGTTATCAAAGAACTAGTATTTTCCAAACCATACGATAGATTTGGCTTATATAAATTTGTTGTGATGATAGATACAGGTCCAAAGGTTTATTTGGCAATATCCCCACTCATGCCTGAGACTTCAAGGTCACGGTCACACACTTAGAAATTTTGAATGTTGATTTTTTAAGAGTTCATATTTCCAAACCGTATGATGAATTGTGTTTATATTTGGTGCTATCATAGATAAAGGTCCAAAGTGGTATTCAGCAGTACCCCACCCATGAACATGACCTCAAGGTCAAGGTCACAGACATAGCAATTTTCAAATTTAAGTATGTTAATAGCTCATATTTTCGAAACTATACAATGGATTTGCTTCATATTTGGTATGAGGATAGTTAGTAGTTACAGATCCAAAGTTTTATTCAGCCATACCCCCAGCCCTGACCTCAAGGTCAAGGTCACAGACTTAGAAATTTTTATGTTATGTCTTTTTAGAGATCATATTTCCTAAACCATTTGATGGATTTGCTTCATATTTGAAATGATGATAGATACAGATCAAAAGTTTCATTCAGCCAAAACCCTGCCTCTGTCCCATGACCTCAAGGTCAAGGTTTCAGACTTAGAATTTTTTTTTTAATTTTAACATTTTTAAGAGCTCATATTTTCCAAACCATTTGATAGATTGAGTTCATATTTGGTATGATGATAGTTGTTTTCCAAAGGTTTAATTAGCAATACCCCAACCTATGCCAATGATCTCAAGGAAACTTTTTCAGGCAAGTTATGCTATCCAATGCAGGTGTTATTGTAATATGAGTCTTTTAGGGGTGAGGTGGCCCCTGGGTGGGGGCATCTGTGTAGTATTGACACATTTCTAATTTCATATCTGATGTTGTTATATTACAGAAGGCAGTAAACCTTACTGGATTGTCAAGAACAGCTGGGGTGAGGACTGGGGAGAGAAGGTAATTCTTTGGCATGCCTGCTTTTGCATGGCCGGATATAAGAGTCTGATTATTCATTCATTCATTTATCCATGCGTGTCAACCCTAGCAGCAACCCAAATGTTTAAGGAAATGGATACACCTTCAGGGGTGGCAACTCCTGCAAAATTATTTCTGTGTCCCATGTGAATAGGGGTCAACTCTTAAAGGAGAGAATTTGCTCCTGAGGAGCAAATTCTTTCCTTTAAGAGTAGACCCCTTTTTTGCAGTGGGACAGGGCTTATAGAAAAGTGAACAGGATGTCCCAAAAGTTGTGTCCCTTTGAAAAATGGTGGAAAAATCTGCCAGGTGTTCCCATTCCTCTTAAAATCCATTGTGTCAACCCTAGCAGCGACCCAAATTTTAAATCCATTTCTCAAAAACAACAATCACAGGCATGACATGGCATTTTAGGAAATTCTTGTTATATTTGTGTACATACTTTATAACCACTATAGCCTACAACTCTATGGATATCATAGCAACAGATAAGGTTGGTATTTTGTGATTATTGAAGTGTAGCTTTCCTTAATTCGTTATTTCTCCATATAAACCTATAATAATAATAATATTGACTTTATTTAACGAGAAAGCCCAGTTGGACATAGTCCAATCTTCCCTGGGGTCCTGTATCGGATGATGAAAATGCTAAAACACCTTTATCCGACCGGGGATCGAAGCAGGTCTGCCTGAGTGACAGGCTAACACTCTACCGCTTCGCTATAGAAACAGGCTTGTACCCCAAGGCAGTACAAGTGTATTTTATGCCTATCACCACTACATATTCCCCCTCCTGTTTAAGATTCGTCCTCAAATCTCGCAGTTCACTATTTCCAACGAAATTCGCCGGTTTACGGATTTGGTCTGAGTCTCCGTGTGTCATTTACGTTGGGTGCTAAATGTAACAGATGAAATTTTTCATCTATCAGAATAAACCCCCATTGACAAGGAAGACAGAAGTACTTTTTGAAAGTTGATTTATAAAATCAAGTTTCTATGTCATTACATTTCTACTTCCGGTACTGGACCGCGTTATTCCACTTCCGCTGTTCGTTCGCTGCATAAAATAGTCCAAAGGAACTCTTGAAAACTAATTTTGCAGACATGAAACGTCTTTCAAAATATTTCATTTTTCGAGACTTTATACGGATTGAACATAAATTGGCACAACGGGACATATTCTGAACAGAAAACAATTCTCTAGGACTATTTTCCTACGCACTATCCGCTGATATTTTGTTTTACTCTTTCATCCCGGAGTTTCTGAACAGGACTCTTCTCGCTTTAAATATATGCTTATAGAAAGGGATTTCTGATTAGTTCACTGACATGATCGCAGTTAAACAGTGTATATGTAGATTCTGGCGAGACGTGCTAGCTACGTTCTGTCTTATCAGGATCTATAAGGTTTGCATAGATACAGTGTATTTCTACCTAAGCGTCTGCACCGGTCTACAGGGTTAAAAGGTTTAGCTCGCTTGTCTTTGATTATCAGTGACCGACTTAACAACCCATAACTGACCGACATCAAACACACCTGCTTTCGAGAGCTCTAATTACAAAACGTGTTGTAAGCTGTGAGTTTTGCATCAAAATCCGTACTTTCAGCAAATAGTGAAGACACCGATCAGACACTACATTATATGGCCTCTAATCTGTCTTAACTGTTTCTGAATGTCCCATTATTGAAACAATTGGCATTAATGGGTTAATGTTTTTTTGGAATTCGCCTTGGGTAGTCGAAGTTCGCTAAATTCGGCGTCTGATCAGGGTTATAATGTCTAAATCAAATGGTTTAAAAATGATCTTGATCTTTTTTTTTTCATTCAAGTTATTCTCCTTTTTATGTTCTGATACCCGAAGGAACATAGCTCCAAGCGGCCGCATCGTCTTATCAACGCAACGTTGATGGGACATTGCTAAGACATAATGTGCCCGCTAGGAGAACTTGTCTGTAAGATTATTAGCAGATGGGACAAGCACAGAATGTACTGAGCTAATTTAGAAACCATGAAGAAATTAGCAGACACGTTTATCCTTCTTTCTTTCTTTCTTCCTCTTTTCCTTCGTGGGAGTAGTTTGGTGAGGCACAGGTCATGTGTCACTGGGGAGTCCAGCTGATACTGACTTACATTTGGGCAAAGCGTGCTGTCCTTGCAGCAGGTAACGGTAGATGGTGAGTGTTGAAATTTCTTCTGTTTCTACACTTCCATTCACGCTGTCTCTCACTTTCACCTCCTCTGCAATCTCTTCTATCTCTTCCCCCCCCCCCCCCCCCCCTTTCTCTTGACAAAGACAAAATGATCCACAAGGGTTGACCTGTCATTAAACTCAAAACAATCGATGAATCATTTTTATTTTCTTCGTCGATTTTTTTAACCCTCACAAAATGTCAAGATAACTGCTTGATCTACGACTGGCATTGTTATCATAATAATTATTTCTCATAAATCAACTTCCCTCAGTACTTTCAGTACTTTGATTTAAGGAGTCAGGCTGAGAAATCCAAATCCTAGGGTCAACAGTTTAAGTCAGAAACTTGGTGAAACCCCATTTCCAACTGTAGCTATAAACCCTGAAGAAGCCTCCATGGAGTAGTGGTTAAGCTACGCTCCTTATATACCAGAGGTCATAGGTTGGGTTCCAGGCATCTACAGACTTTTGGATGAATCATTAAATCAAGGTCCCATCTCCATATATTTGTTGGGACATAAAAAAAAACAAACACACACAGGCACACACACTAAAGTTTTCTCTGTCTGCATCAGAGACAGATGTTAGATATAATTTTAGAAAAAATATTAGCTTAGTCAATCTTTTATTTAAGAAATAGTTCAGCTCTAACTGTGATTTGTTGAGTAATAAATCACAGTTTGGAGGTCAGTTGTAAAGTAGATCAAATCACGAGCGCATAGCACGCGTGATTTGTCCACTTACAACTGACCGACAAACTGTGATTTATTACTCAACAAATCATAGACTAGAGCTGATCTATTTCGATTTTTTGGTTTTATGGCCCTTTCAAGATTATTTCACTCATATCGAGCCGATCGTTAATCAGAGGTGGGCGAAAACCGGAGTACCCGGAGAAAAACCACCTGACCTTCCGTTGCAGAACTTGGCTTCTCACATATGACCCGAGCGAGGCTCGAACCACAGCGGTGAGAGACCTAACACTCAAGAGTCAGCGCTCTTAACCACTAGGCCACGGAGGCCCGTTGATCTATTTCGATTCTAACACGCTGAAAATCAGCAATAATGCTGTTGTTTCCTTCAAAATCTCACAAACTGTGATTTATTACTCAACAAATCATAGACTAGAGCTGATCTATTTCGATTCTAACACGCTGAAAGTCAGCAATAATGCTGTTGTTTCCTTCAACATCTCACAACTTTTCGCCATTGTTAGAAGAAATCCCACTAAAATTATCGACTGAAACATGTGCATTTATATCCTTTTCTAACGTTTTTGATGCGAGAAAATGACGTTACACCATCTAACGTCGAGGAAATCGACTAGTGATGTCATCAATTGGCAGTTTTTAATGACGTCACTCATCACACTCTTCCTTGTCGTGATTTGTTGTAGAATAAAACACAGTTATTTTACATTGCCTATATAGGCATGCTGTGTTAGAATAAATGATTTAAGTTTCAATGATACGTTAACAAATGACTTGATTATCATTAAAACATTGATCATTGAATATGGGATATACACTAATAGTTCTGCTTGAAAAATGTGAGAAGCTTTTGCAATTAAGCTACTCAGGTTTCAGCAAAAATGCCAGAGTACCAGTATAATACTATTAGATATTGTACTCACTGGAACAGTTAACAATTTGACCACTATTAAGTTTGTTAGTCTTAAAATAGCATTGTCTTTTGCAGGGCTATTATCTCGTTTACCGTGGAGCTGGAGTCTGTGGCCTCAACACAATGTGTACATCTGCAGTCGTCAACTAACAGTTGCACTTGGAATTGAAGTTGGAAATCAAGTAGAAATTCTTACTGCAGCAAAGAGTTTGGTGATTCTGCTTTTTGGACTAAGATTTCATGAAAACTGATATTTTATGCTGCAGGTATTCATGGTTTGTAGCAGTCAAAAAAAATGTTCAGAGTTAATATTGCATGAAGTAAAATATTGAAACTTGTTTTCCAGTGTTGTGCATGTTTTATGAAGTAAATGAACAGCATATTGGGTTAGATAATATTACTTATGACAGTGCATATTTTGAAAATGGAACAGTTGTGATGAATTTTTAAGATTATTATTGTACATAGTTTGTTTTTTTGTTTTTGTACTCACTAGCATAAATTTCTAATTGACCACTTGCATACTCAGATCAAGTATTTGTCATGTTGAAAAAGTATAATTGGAAAACATTAACATGTATAAAAGAATACCAGAACTCATTTCAAAATTGATACAATTACATTACCTACCATCTAGGTCTGGGAGTGTGTTTTTTGTGTGTGTTTTCTATGGAAATTTTGATTAGGTAAATTGAAGAGGAATGGGAACACCTTCAGGGGAGGCAACTCCTGCAAAAGTATTTTTGTCTTCTATGTCAATAGGGGTCAACTCTTAAAGAAAAGAATTTGCTTCTGAGGAGAAAATTCTTTCCTTTAAGAGTAGACCCCTTTTTCAGTGGGACTGAGCCTATAGAAAAGCAAACAAGAAGTACCAAAAGTTATCTCCCTTTGAAAAGTGGTTGAAAATGGGCTAGGTGTTCGCATTCCCCTTAAAGTGGCCTAACATCTTTGCGTCTAGTTTCCGTTAGGCTGTGTCAGTTTCTGTCGAAAGAATGTGCACAGTTCTGGTTAACTGCTTAGGTGTAAGCCTACTCCTTAGGTAAACTGACTGGTCCAAATGATCTTTATAGTGTGGACTGGACCATTAAACTCAATTTGCTGCAGGAGAGACAACTTCCAAGTCTTTGCTTTTCTATCAACTGAACCCCTAAAAGGGGTAGTTGGCAAACAGTGTGGGCCCAGATCAGATGTCGCAGAATGCGGGGTCTGATCAGGGCCTCCACTGTTTGCTAAAAGTTCAGTCATTTTCCAAATAAATTTTGATGACAACACAACCTGACACCCCTAAATTTTGAAATGGACTCCTGCTACATATAAGGAGGAAGATTCAAATTGGTACAATAAGGGTTAAGGTGTATCCACCTCACCCCAACCACTGCCAACACACACACACACACACACACACAGACACACACACACACACACACACACACACACATCTTTTGTAGAACATGCAAGTGACCAGTTAGAAGTTTTGCTTTATATACTTGTACCTTTCAAGCCTTGTGAGATAGTACTGTGACTCTATGTCAGTCTGGGCCCAGCTGTTCAAAGCATTGTTAGCTTAACAAGCTCACTAACTTAACAAACTTGTTAGTTTAACAAGCTCATAATCAGTCCAAATGTTAACTGCTCTAGCAAGTATAATATCTGATACAGTAAAATTCCTATATTAAGACCGCCTTTGGGACTGTTCAAAAGTGGTTTTATACCACTTTTGAACAGTCCCAAAGGTGGTCTCTTAAAGACCACTTTTTGAACAGCCCCAAAGGCGGTCTATCACCAGAGGACACTGTATGCAGACAACACAAAGGAAGAATAACTGCATCCTACTGAATAAGCTTTCAAAAGCAGAATTAGTCTTAATGTTAGGTGATTGTAATAGCAGAATTTCACTGTACTCTGGCATTTTTGGCTGGAAAAATGTGAGTGGTATTTTTGGCTGGAAAAATCTGAATAAGATGAAGTATTTTGGCTGGAAAAATTTGAGGAGCTACTATCATTTTTTTTTTTTTCGACAAAAATAAAATATATTGCTACATTGAATGATAATTGTAATAATATGACGGCCAGAGACACCGTTAGTTTTGAACTTCTCGTCCCAGATATTAAATTTTATAGACGTGCTGTCTGCTCTTAGTTTTGAACATCTCATCCCAGAAGTTAAATTTTACTTGCTTACTTGCTTATTTTGCTTTTGTATTATATTTTTGTTGCACGCTTAGATAATGTCTAAATGTCTTTTTCCAATTGTACTGTGTTATTTTTGGTATTCATACTGTGTCGTTAATTTTGTATATTTTTTGTGCTTGATACTGATTTTGAACTCACATTTACATATTTTGTATTCCAAAAATAAAGCTCTGAGTAAAATATGTTTTGGAGCAGAAAAGCTGCCAATTTTTTGGAACAAATCGTAAAAAGCTTATAGCTTCTTTGTGAATCCAACAGCTAACAAACATAAAAATGAACATAAAATGTTCCCACCCCCTTCATCCCACCCTTTTTAATGCCTTATACCAGCAAGCAAGGCATTTGGTTTGAGACCAAGAGCTAATCACTGGCATGGTTGGAGCAAAATTGTATAGACGTGCTGCCTGCTTTTAGTTTTGAACATCTCATCCCGGATGTTAAATTTTATAGAGGTGCTGCCTACTCTTCCTTGCTTGCTTATTTTGCTTTTGCATTATATTTTTGTTGCACGCTTAGATAATGTCTTTTTCCAGTTGTACTGTGTTATTTTTGGTTTTCATACTGTGTTTGTTAATTTTTTATCTTTATTTTTTGTGCTTGATACTGATTTTGAAGTCACATTTACATATTTTGTAATTCAAAAATAAAGCACTGAGTAAATTGAAGCTGTTTTGGAGCAGCAAAGCTGCCAATTTTCGGAACAAATCGTAAAAAGATTATAGCTTGTTTGTGAAACCAACAGCTAACATAATCATAAAAGTGAACATAAAATGTTCCCACCCCACCCCCTTCATCCCACCCTTTTTAATGCCTTACCCCAGCAAGCAAGGCATTTGGTTTGAGACCAGGAGCTAATCACTAGCATGGTTGGAGCAATATTTGAACAGTATGAGCAAGTTGTTCCTTGTTCGGGCATTGCTCCTTGCTTGGACAGTCTTTTCTGATTGTCATATAAAAGAGGACCCAGCAAAGCTTCAGAGAGCTAGAGACCAGGTCCCAGTAAAAAATCATGGCCAGCTCACTCCATGCTCAGCTTATCGGAGTATGAAATTTGTCCTGCTCATAAATTTCAAGATGCCAAATTGTTGGCATATTCAAATTCATAAGCAGAACAAAAAAGCATTCTCTGCTGAGCTGAGCAGGAAAATTGCCTAATTTGTATTTTATTTTTAACATTTATGAGCATTGTATATTTCATGCTCAACTGATTTGCTTGAAAAAAAAGTTTTATAACGTCTGGCTATAGCCTTGCTAAGTGTGGCAAAATCTTGTTGGTTGTAACTTGTTGTTTTTTTCTTCTTGATTGCTGTTGTAGCTGTAATCATTATTCAGCGGGCAGGACTTGAGGATATAAAAACTTTTTTTTTCAGGCTTACCTCAGCTGAGCATGAAATTAGTTATGCTCATGAATATTAACCCATTTTATACCAAACAGGATTTTCCTTCTTATAAATAGCAGGAGTCCATTTCAAAATTTAGGGGTGATAGATTGTTATCTTTAAAATCTATTAGGAAAATGGCTGGACTTTTTGCAAACAGTGTAGGCCCTGATCAGATGCCACGGCATCTGATCAGGCCTACACTGTTTGCCAATTACCAGTTTTAGGGTTTCCAGTACACAATGGGTCAATATATGCACAAGGCAATTTTCTTGTCTGGTTTATCCTGCTCATCTGCTCATAAATGATTGGCATTTAAAATTTATGAGCAGTACATATTTCATGCTCAAGCGAGTTTAACAGGAAAAGTTTATTAACCATAAAGGAAGATTACCATAATAATCACAAAATTTTGAACATGTTAATAAGTTTTTGTTATCTGCTTTCTGATATGTCAGAAATGTGCTGACAGTTCAAGCTGTGGTCCAGGTCTGCACTGAAGCCTAACAGTCTAAATACTTGGAACCTTTTTGGTGTGTGTGGTTGATAAAACTGTGATATTATTTTTGGATCTTTAGTTACTGTGATTATTTCTAAGGATTAATATTTTATTAGAATTTTGTTATTGTTTTAGGTAAAAAATTTGATGTGTCGCATGAAAAATGGGGGAAAATCTCATTCAGTAAAAAAACTTATTTTCTTTTCAGTATAATGTATCTATAATGTATCTTGGATGTTTCTAAGTTATCTTTTTTCATTGTACAGTTAATGGCAGGCCCATCAGTAAATATATTGTTGTTTGAATTTTCTTCTGGACTCAGTTGTTCAGAGCATTGTTGTCTAAACCCTTAAGGAGAATGGGAACACCTGGCTGATTTTTTGGCCATTTTTCAAAGGGAGACAACTTTTGGGACTTCCTGTTCGCTTTTCTATAAGCCCTGCCACACAGAAAAAAAGGGGTCTACTCATAAAGGAAAGAATTTGCTCCACAGGAGCAAATTCTTTCCTTTAAGAGTTGATCCCCTATTGACATGGGAAACAAAAGTTCTTTTGCAGGAGTTGCCTCCCTTGAAGGTGTATCCATTCCATTTAAGATGCCAGTCACAACAATTGTTGTCTGCTGCAAATAGTCATTGTTGCACAGCATGGACCCAGATCAGACTGCTCCAATGGGAAGAAGATGCAGCAGGCAACATTTGATATTTTGGGTTGATTGTTTATAAATCATCTCAGCCTGACTAACAACTGAAGCTTCCGACCTGCTGTTATCCACGTGACTATCACAGACCATATACAAAATCCAGGTACTGGTTATTTATAGCAGCGCTTTTCTTCTGATGGATTTCCGAGGGCTGGTTTACTGTAAAATTTCAATGCGGCTTGTTTTCAGGGGCATTGGCAAACATGGACACCTCAGAATGCGAAATCTGACCAGAGTCTACACTGTTTGCTTTGGAAGCCTCTGTGGTGCAATGGGTTGATTACAAGCTTCTTCAGACTTTCGGTTGAGTCTTTAAACCAAGGTCCTGTCTCCGTATGACCATAGCTGTTAGTGGAACATAAAACTCTAAAAACACACACACACACACACACACACACACATTGTTTGCTTAAATTACAGGAAGTTAAAGTTTACACAAAACTGTTTAAGTCACCTATTCAGGCCCGTTTTAGACAACCCACCAGTGCTGTCAGTGCTTTGATCTTGACATCTTAAGGGTTAATGAACAAGTGAGTGGTGGAAATGTTGAATGTTCTAGCAAGTACAGTACATTATTAACCCTACCGGCCCCGATAGCTCAGTTGGTAGAGTGTCTGCTCCGGGGAACGGGAGGTCACGGGTTCGATCCCGGGCCGCGACATACCAAAGTCGTTAAAAATGGTACTAGCTGCTCCTCGCTTGGCACTCAGATTTATGGGGTAGAGCTAGGACTGGTCGACCCAGTGTCAGGATAATGTGACTGGGTGTGGTATCATGTAATGTGTCTGGGACATGATACTTCAGTGAGGCAGCACTATAAAAGTGAGCATTGAGCTCCATGTCACAACCAGACAGCGTCGTGATATGACTGAAAAATTGTTGAAAGCAATGTTAAACCCGAATTCACACACACACACACACACACACACACACACACACACATTATAATTAACCCTTTCTGTACCAGATGGAATCTTCCACCTTATACATAGCAGGAGTACATTTCAAAGTTTAGGGGTTTCAGGTTGTGTTTTCTTCAAAATTGATTTGGAAAATGGCTGAACTTTTTGCAAACAGTGTAGGCCCTGATCAGATGCCATGTTCTGCGGCGTCTGATCTGGACCTGCACTGTTTGCCAGGGCACCCGTTTTGGGGTTTCTGGTACTAAATGGGTTAACTGGTAATTTTCCAGAAAATATAATGAACTTTTCCAATTCCAAAGCCACTTACATTTTTTTTAGCAAAAATATCAATGTATTTTCCATACTGAATGACTGTACTTATAATGTGGACTAACAACTCATTTGCTTAGAACAACTGGGTCCAATTTTAGAAGATATTTCTTAGCTTCAAATAAAGTGGAGAAATGGGGATAATTAGGGAAAATATTTTCTTATGTCTCCCAGAAAACATGTTGTATGTAAGTTCGGTTTGGGGGCTCAGTTAGATACTCATCTGACTGGTGATCTTGAGGTCGCAGGTCCAATTCAGCGAACTTTATTTCATGGAAATTGATCATGAAATGTTTTGTTGTGATCTTTCTGTCTCTTCAACTGTTTTAACCCTTGTGCTGCTGAGCCCGGATATGTCTTAACTTTGAAACAATGAAGATCCAGATCAGATGGCTTCTGAAGAAGCCATCTGATCAGGATTTTCATTGTTTGTCATTCAGTTTATGAATTTGTTGATATTCAGTAGTGGCTGTGGCTTATTTAAATATTCAGTAGGACAAGGGTTAATAAGGTCAGTTATCAGTTACAGTGGCACTGTACTGGTTAACCCTTATCCTGCTGCATAAACTAATTAAGCCACACCAATTGCTGACTACTATCCAGTCAAATTACTAGACATATTTGTTCAATTCACAAACCACATGACAAACAGTGCAGATCCTGATCAGATGGCTTCTTCAGAAGCCATCTGATCAGGATCTACACAGTTTGCAAAAGTAGGGGTTGTCGTGAACAGCAGGATAAGAGTTTGCCACTTAGAAGGACTATGTTTGCCAAGGAAAAGTGTAATTAGGCTCACTGTCTGGCTCTCTATCACCTTAATAGTGTTGAGGGAGAAAAGAGACCGAAAAGGTAGTTGAGGAGAATAAAGGGAGCATTAGGATACAATGTACATATGAAATAATGGTTTATCATGACATCGTGTCTGAGAGTGTTATAACGCCATGAAATAAATTTGATAATCCACTAGTGGATTAAATATGCAAATTAGTTAGATACGTCCCGTAATGTTACATGTACAACGTCATTAACGACGTCGCTTTTACTAATGATGGAATGTTGACATTTTTGTAAACAAATCATGAAAAAAATGTGTTACTAGAATCTTGCATTTGTGCTCATGTATTATTAAATTTATTAAACTCGTTAAGGAAAAGGGAAAAAATGCTCGGCAAAGCATGGCATTTTAATCCCCTTTCCTCAACTCGTTTAATAAATTCAATAATACATGATCACTCATGTAAGATCCTTTGTGTCCAACATGATGTCTGAAATGCCATATCAAGTAAAAATTGTGATGTCTTCCTTATTTCTGCTGCAAACATTGATTAAGGGAGCTTGTTAGAACCTCCTAAATGATGCGGTCCTAACGAGTACCCATAATCTATGTTTTTGAGCGAAAATATGGGAAAATAATATGTACCTCTGTAAGCCCCATTTATAAGTATGTGTGTTCATTACACAGACTTGTTACCCTGATGTTGGATATGGTGGAATGAGGAAAAAGAATGCAAGTGAAGAAATTCAATAAAACATTCCCTATCTAGCTAATGCAAATAGACTGCCTCACCCAACCACCGAATTGCCACCCCATATGCCATGTACTACTTAGAACTACAGTGAAATTCCACTATTAAGACCACCTAAAATTAGGGCTAATTCTGCTATACAAAGCTTATTTTGAAGGGTACACTTAATTTTTCTTTGTGTTTTCTGCCCACAATGTCCTCTGGTCATAGACCCCCTTTGGGACTGTTCAAAAGTGGTCTTTAAGACTACTTTTCAACAGTCCCAAAGGTAGTCTTAATACAGGAATTTTACTGTACCTTGATAAGGTAATGCTAACAGTAACCTGTATGTTTCATCCAAAACAGTGCACCACAACCTCTTTATAAACTATTAATGGTGTCCAAACCAGAAACCATGTTTCTTAAACAACCATGTTACGAGTATGTCCAAACATAAATCTATAGATCATATAGCAAAATGACTATATATGGTAATATATGGCTTTTATTATACATTTTTGTTAGATATATCTTGAAACAATGTTAAATCCAAAACTGTGTTATAAAGAACAGTTTTATAATGAGGTTGTGGTGTATAAACATATCCCCAACTTTTCCTTATTTGAAGCTTTGAATTTAGATGTTAATTTCTTCCTTTGTTCACACTTATTGCACAGATATTAAAACACGCTTATTTTCTGAAAAATTGTTTCGTTATTTTTATTCACCCTATATCAAGTCCAGGAAAATGTTGCTTTAAATATTGAGCTGTCAAGTCTGTACAAAAGTACAGTAGAACTTTGATGGCTCAAACACCTATGGCTCATTAACCATGACCAAGTCAAACCCATTCTTGAGTCCCTAGGGAATTGCTCTTCATAAACGCGGGTTGGATACCTGCCAGGGTCGGCAATATTCTTTCGTGGAGATGGATCATGAAATCTTTTCTACGCTCATTCTCTCCCTTTCACTGATTCAAGAAGGACAGTTGTCAGTTTCTGGCGAAAGAATGTGCACTGTACTGCTTAACCACTTACGTATAAACCTGCCCAGGAAAAGTGTGGATAGGTAAACTTAATGGCTCAAAATGACATAAAATTGTGTTGACTGGGCCGTTAAACTCCAAAACAAATAAACAGGGCACTGGATAAATACATGCTGAATAAATGTTAAGGGCCTCCATGGCCTGGTGGATAAGAGTGCTGACTCTAAATCATTAGGTTTCTAACTGCTGTGGTTAGAGCCTCGCTCGGGTCACGTGAGATGCCTAGTTCTGCAATGGAAGGTCCAGTGGTTTTTCTCCGGGTACTCCAATTTTTGTCTGCTCATTTGCGTTCAATATGAGTGAAATAATCTTGAGAAATGTTAAGACCATTATCAAACATTTTGCAAAAGCGATTCACGTTTTTTCTTCAAAAATCAAGAGTACATGTATTAGATCTTGTACTTGGTAGAACAGTTAGCACATTGACTTAACAAGAGGCCCAAGTGGGCCAGAATCGCTCCCCTGGATGAGGCTGATCATATATTACATTGTGCCTTGGTGGTCATTTTGTCTATCAGATCACATTGCCTTTAGCAATTCTGAATCTGCATTTTAACTTGATGCGAACTGATTAAATTTCTGAACAGCTTAATCTGATTTAGGGTTCAGGAAGAGATGACGTTGATGCAGAGTGGAAGTGTATAGTTTGACAGGCCAGAGCTATGACGTTTGCACCTGCCTTTGGCATGTTCTGTAATCAAACAAGAGGGCCATGATGGCCCTGGATCGCTCACCTGACCCATACTGTACAAATGAAATGGCAGGCAATGTAGAAAGGTGGAGTGGAGGGTTTGAGCAATTTTGATTGACAGTGACCCAAGGAACATTTCTGGGAAATTCTATCAAAATCAATTTAGCTATTTATGACGAGGTCATTTTAGGATATCTTTAGCTCTGGTGGTTATCATCTTCATTTGAGCAAAATCGATCCATAAACAAGGTTTCTAAAAATAGCTACAGTGACCTTGACCTTCAGCCCAGAGCCCTGAATGTTGATCTTGGTTGAAAATATTATCATGCCTAACATTTGAGTGAAGTTACATCCAAATCCGTTGATAAATTTAGGGACGTGTAAGCTAGAGCCATGAAAAAGTTTTGCTTAAAACAGTCACAGTGACCTTGACTTAAGCTCAGGACCCTGAAAGTTGAACTTGCTTCATATATTATCATACCAAACTTTTGTGTGAAGCTCCATTAAAATCCATCAATGTAGGCGCTACAGCAATATGTGAAATTTTTTATATGCCCGTTTGAAAAACAGGACATATTATGTTATACCCCATGGAGTCCATCCCTCCGTCTGTCCCTTCGTCTGTCAACTTTTCGTTTCTGGATAACTCCTACAGTTTACATCCGATCAAGCTGAAACTTCATACATAGTTAGACCATGATGTGGGGCAGAGCAAATTTTTTCGAGGTTACTGTCCACCAAATATTAATAGAGTTATGCCCCTTTTAAATTTTTTGTTTCCAGATAACTCCTACAGTTTACATCCGATCAAGCTGAAACTTCATATATAGACAATGCTGTGGGGCCGCATATTGTTTCGAGATGACGGTCCACCAAATGTTAATAGAATTATGCCCCTTTGAAATTTTTGTAAACTTTTTGTTTCCGGATAACTCCCTACAGTTTACATCCAATCAAACTGAAACTTCATACATAGTTAGACCATGAGCGCATATTGTTACGAGGTTTCCACCAAATAATAAAAGAGTTATGCTCCCTTGAAATTTTTTGTAAACTTTTCGTTTTTGGATAACTCCTCCTACAGTTTACAACTGACTAAGCTGATACTGCATACATAGACCATGATGTGGGGCAGCGCATATTGTTTGGAGATTATGGTCCACCAAATAATAATAGAGTTATGCCCCTTTGAATTTTTTTGTAAACTTCTCGTTTCCTGATGACTCCTATATTTTACATCCGATTAAGCTGAAAATAGATATAGTTAGACCATGATGTGGGGCAGCGCTTATTGTTTTGAGGTTACTGTCCACCAAATAATAATAGAGTTATCCACCTTTGAAAACTTCTGTAAACATTTTGTTTCCAGATAACTCCTACATTTTATATCCGATGATGCTGAAACTTTACATACAGTAAGACCATGATATGGAACAGTGCATATTATTTTGACATTCAAGACTGCCAAATATTATTAGAGTTATACTCTTTTCACAGATTTTTCTGAACATTCCGTTTCGGGATAACTCCTCCTGCATTTTACATCTAATGATGCTGAAACTTTGCATACAGTAAGGCCATGATATGAAACAGTACATATTATTATGAGGTTACGGTCTGCTAAATATTACTAGAGTTATACCACTTTCACAGATTTTTCTAAAGATTCCGTTTCTGGATAACGGTTCCTACATTTTACATCTGATGAAACTTTACATATAATCGTAAGACCATGATGTGGAACAGCGCATATTATTTTAGGATACAGTCGGCCAAATATTACCAGAGTTATTCCCCTTTCACAGATTTCTCTAAACATATTTTGTTTATGGATAACGCCTCATATATTTTACATCTGATGAAGCTGAAACTTTACTTATAGTTAGACTATGATGTGGAGCAGCGCATATATTATTTCAAGGTAACAGTCCACCACTTTTTGCTACAGTTATGCTAATATTATTTTGAGGTTATGGTCTATCAAATATTACCATCCATGAAAATTTGTTGGAGACAGGTAGTTTGAGCCACTGAGGGTTATTAATACATTGTAGTACCAGGTAAGAATATATGATTACATTCCACAAACCCAAACTTGTACAACAGTCATTAAGTATATGCTCCATTTAACTAATTGCCAGGGGCGTATAGTGCCCCGCTTGTGAAGCTCTTGTTCTAAAAATAGCCACAGTGACCTTGAGCCCAGGATCATGAAAGTCAAATATGCGTGAGATATTATCATACCCAACAGTTGTGTAAAGTTACATAAAATCATTTGATAAATTAAGGTGCTAGAGTGCTTAGTGGTTTCAGAGAAGAAGATTTTTAAAGTTTTTTTCATATATAAGTCTATGTAAAACCGTGGGCCCAGAGACTGGGCTACCTTTGGTTCCAGGGCTAAAATTTGAACCTTCATAGTAGAGGTCCACCAGATGAAGCTTCATATCAAATATTAAACACCTGGGCCTTCTGGTTTCAAACAGGAAGATTTTTAAAGATATTCCCTGAGCCTGGGGCTGGGCCATTTTTGACCACAATGCTTTAATTTGAACAATCTTGGTAGAGGTCCACCAAATATCAAAGACCTAGGCCTTGTGGTTTCAATTTAGTGAGTGTGTGAGTGAGAGAGTGAGTGGTGAGTGAGTGTTAGAGATTTACGTCTCCCCATCAGCTAAGGTCAGTCAAACAGAGACGGGACCTCGGTATTATCTGAATTATCTCATCTGAAAGTCTGGAGAAGCCCTGGATCGATCCTGCGACCCCTGGTTTACAAGGCGAGTAGTATAACCACTACACCACGGAAGCTTCTAGGTTTCAATTGAGAAGATTTTTAAAGGATTTCTCTATATTAGATTATGTAAAACCAGTGGGCCCAGGGGTGGAGCTTGTTTTGGCCACAGGCCTACAATAAGAACACTCCTAGCAGAGGTCCATCAGATGAAGCTTCATACCAAATATCAAGGACCTGTGCCTTCTGGTTTCAGATGAAGATTTTTAAAGGTTTTCCCCTATATAAGACTATGTCAAAATGGTGGGTCCCGAGGCGGTTTTGGTAGAAATGATCATATCAAATATCAAAGACCTGTGACCATTGGTTTCAGACAAGTAGACTTTTAAGAATTTCACTATATAAGTCTACGTAAAACAAGTGGGCCCAGCGCGGGGGCATTTTGGCCCTAGTGCTATAATTTGAACAATCTTGATAGAGGTCCTCTAGATGAAGCTTCATACCAAATATCAAAGACATGGGCCTTGTGGTTTCAGAGAAGATTTTTTTAAGTTTTCAGAGAAAAAAATCTATTTTTGCCTCCTGTGACCTAGATGTGCAATGGACCGGAACCGTTTGAACAACTTTGAAAGGGGGCTACCTAAGGATTATTCCTGTGAAGTTTGGTCAAAATCAGATCAGTTGTTTATTGAAGAAATAGTTTATGCACGCGCGGACGGACCACGGACAAAAAGTGATCACATAAAGCTCACCTTGTCACTGACAGGTGAGCAAAAAAGTAAACAAAGTCAGCCAATCTTGGGAATACAACTTTAACACAAAAACAAAGATAGGATGCAAAAAAAGTCACAATACCAAATCCTGTTGTGGACTCGGCTAGTTTGACATACTGCGCGACTAGTACTACTGAGCTGCCCTTCCCTGTAAATCTTATATTAATTTACTTCACAGGTGCTTCGAAGAATTTCAAGATTGCTGTCATCTGGGATATCAGAATGCAACAATTTTAGCAACTCTGAATCACTATGTCACCCAAATGCCTCCCACCAAGTTCAACTCAATGCTACAGGTAGCAGATGTGGTTTGTTTGTTTTTTTTTGTTTTTTTTTTTTTTTTTGGTTTTTGGTTTTACGGCCCTTTCAAGATTATTTCACTCATATCGAGCCGATCGTTAATCAGAGGTGGGCGAAAACCGGAGTACCCAGAGAAAAACCACCTGACCTTCCGTTGCAGAACTTGGCGTCTCACACGTGGCCCGAGCGAGTCTCGAACCTACGGCGGTGAGAGACCTAATGACTAAGAGTCAGCGCTCTTATCCACTAGGCCACGGAGGCCCGTAGATGTGGTTTGAAGATTTTCAAGATGGCCAACATCGGCAGCCATCTAGAATATCAGAACAGAATGGTACTAAGAAGTGGAAGCAATGATAAGGAATTGATACAACTAACCCACAGCTCCTATCAGAGACACCAAAGGGAAATGCCTTCCATCAAGTTTCGGCTCAATTCAGCTTGATGTAGTTTGACGATTTGCAAGCTGGCCAACATGGAAGCCAGCTTTAGTTTAAACTTTATTTCATTTAAATATAATAACACAAAACATGTAAATACAATATCATTTGATAAGTACAATTATATCTGAAAGGGATGCAAAAAAGTCGATGACTTGCATGATCTGCTTCCCATGGGAAGCCATATTTAGATAACAGAATAATTTCAGCAATTCTGAATCTCCATTTTGCCCCAATGCCTCCAATCAAGTTTCAGCTCCATCTGACCTTTGGTTCAGGAGGAAATGTAGTTTGAAGAATTTCAAGATTGCCGCAATGGTTGCCAGCTTGTATATCGGAATGGAACAATTTTAGCAAATCTGAATTTCCATGTCGTCCCAATCCTCCCATCAAGTTTTAGCTTGATCTGACCTCTGGTTCGGGTGGAGATGTCTTTTGGAGAAGTTCAAGATGGCCTTCTTGCGCAGCCATTTCAGATATCATTTCGAAACAGAACAATATTAGCAAATCTGAATCTCCATGTCGCTCCAATGCCTCCCATCAAGTTTCAGCTCAATCCAACCCTTAGTTCGGGAAGAAATGTCATTTGAAGAATTTCAGGATGGCCGCCATACTGGCCATCTTGGATATTGGAACAGAACAATTTTAGCAAGTCTGAATTGTTATTTTGCCCTGATGCCTTCCATGAAGTTTCAACTTGATCCAACTTCCAGTTCGGCAGCAGATGTCGTTCAAAAAATTTCAAGATGGCCTCCATAGAGGCCATCTAGGATACCGGAATGAAATGATTTTAGCAAGTACGAATCTTCATGTCGCCCCGATGCCTCCCACCAAGTTTCAGCTTGATCAGACCCCTGGTTTGGGAGGAGATGCCGTTTGAATAAAGAATTTCAAGGTGGCTAACTTGCATATAAGAAAAGAACAATTTTAGCAAATCTAATTGTCCATGTCACCCCGATGCCTCACATCAAGTTTCAGCTCAGTTCCACCTTTGCTTCAGGAGGAGATGTCGTTTGAAGAATTTCAAGATGGCCGCCATCTTAGAAATCAGAACAGAACCATTTTAGCAAATATGAATCTCCATGTCACCCCGATGCCTCCCATCAAATTTCAGCTCAATTTGACCTTTGGTTCGGGAGGAGATGTTGTTTGAAGAATTTCAAGATGACCGCCATGGCAGCCATCCTGGATAACAGAGTGGAATGATTTTAACAAATCTGAATCTCCATGTCACCCCGATGCTTTCCATCAAGTTTCGGCTCAATTTGACCTTTGTTTATTATATGTGGGAGATGTCATTTGAAGAATTGCAAGATGGCCGCCATGGCGGACATCTTTGATAGCGGAACGGAACAATTTTATCAAATCTGAATCTCCATGTCACCCCGACGCCTCCCATCAAGTTTAAGCTCAATTCCACCTTTGGTTCGAGAGGAGATGTTGTTTGAAGAAAATCGAGAATGCCGCCATGGCGACCATCTTGGAAATCAAAATGGAACCTTTTTTTTTTTTTTTTTTTTTTGCAGTATGAATCTCCATGTCGCCTCGATGCCTCCCATCAAGTTTCAGCTCAATTCGACCTTTGGTTCGGGAGGAGATATCGTTTGAATAATTTCATGATGGCTGCCATGGCGGGCATCAATTCTACCCTTGATTCAGGATATGTCTTTGGAAGGATTTCAAGATGGCCGCCATCGTGGCCATCTTGGAAATCCGAATGGAACAATTTAAGCAAATCTGAATCTTTATGTCACCAGGATATCTCGCACTAGGTATAAGCACAATCTAACTTCCGGTTCGGGAGGAAATGTGAAAAGCTATTGTCGGACGGACGGACAGACGGCAACAGGCCACGGCATAAGCTTACACGGAGCTTGCTCCAGGTGAGCTAACAATCTTGTTAAGTTAATGAGGCTTTGAACAACTGGATACAATAGCTTACACAGACACCTGCTAAGGTAATGGACTTGCAAAGTAAAAAGAAATATACAATCACGGTTCTGAAATTTTATTAATAAACTGGAAAAGTGAAAAGCTATTTACCCTGAAACTATGTGACAAAACATGATTGTAACTAAATTCTGAACGACCAAAAACATTTACAAGTAAAGTTGGATGTTTCAAAGAATATGACATTAACACCAACATGACTAGGCAGTAATGTGATAATCACAGGCCAGAAATGTATACTCTAAGAAATTTGAAGTTTGTCAATATTGAAAACTCCCCTAATGAATACAACAAGAGGCCCAAGTTGGCCAGAAATCGCTTGATATACTACATTGTGCCATGGTGACCATATTAATCCTTATCTTGCTGAATATTCATTTAAGCCACACCCATTTCTGTCATTCAACCAATCAAATTACTTGTATCTGTCAGATCGGATTGCCAATAGCAGCTCTGATCTGAATGTTGCCTTGATGTCTCTCGTAAAGTTTCTGAACAGCTCTGCAGTCTGACTGATGCAGAGTGGATGTTGTAGAATGTCCTCTGAAAAAAATCCAATTAGGTGGAACCATTTTAGCAATTCATGTTGTCCCAATGCCTCCTTTTAAGTTTCAGCTAGACCCAACTTTCAGGGAGATGTCATTTTTTGAAGAATTTCAAGATGGTTACCATATGGCAGCCATTTTGGATATCACAAAAATTCCGCCAAAGGCTATGTGGCGCCAGTTGGAGACTCTTACATTAGGGTGAAAGTTAGGGTGGTCACAAATGTTGATGGCTTGACGAATGGACGAACGGACGGGAAGTTCAACTCCTATGTCCCGCCATGCTTAAAGCAGGCGCGACAAAAACTGTGATTTAAGCAATTCTGATTTTCCATGTCATTCAGATGCCTCCCTCAAAATTCAGCGCAGTCAAACTTTTGATTTGGGAGGAGATTTCGTTTAAAGAATTTCAAGATATCTCTGACATCGGAACGGAATGATTTTAGCAATTCTGAATCTCAATGTCCACCACCCCCACCCCCCCCCCCCACCCCAGACCCCATCCCCGCCCATGCCTCCCATCAAGTTTCAGCTCAGTCCTACTTTTGGTTTTGGAGATGTTGTTTAAAGAATTTCAAGATGTCCACCATAACGGCCATTCTGGATCTCGAAACACAATGATTTTAGCAATTCTATCTCCAAATGTCGCCCCGGCGCTTCAAGTTTCAGCTCATTCTTACTTTCGGTTCCCTATAAGCTGTTGTTTGAAGAATTTCAAAATGGCTGTCATGGTGGCCCTCAGCTTGGATTTCAGAACGGACCTATTTAAGCAATTCTGATTCTATATGTTGCCCTGATGCCTCACATCCAGTTTAAGGTCGCTCTGCATTTCGGTTTGAGAGGAGATGATGTTCAAAGAATTTCAAGATGGCCACCATTGTAGCCATCTCGGATGTCAGAACGATTTTAGCAATTCTGAATCACCATTTCCCACCAAGTATCAGCTCAACTGGACTTACTGTTTTGAAGGAGATGTCGAAAATGTGAAAAGTTAATAATGGACAACAGATGACAGATAAAAGGCCATGGCATAAGCTGACTTGGAGCTCTCCACTCCAGATGAGCTGAAGAACATTTAACATATTTATAAGATTGGCTGCATGATGCTTCCACGCAAAGCTGAAACCGCTTAGAGGATCTAAGTCTGCCCAGACAAAGCGGTGTGAGTCGGTCCGTCCATGCTTATAAACCCTATTGGTTTCATTGGACGACAGGGCTTGAGATGTCATTCATCGCAATGTCGGGTAAAAGTCCCACAAAATTGGAAAAATGACCTATACAATGTTGACGGGGATGTCGAACCTCAAATCAAGCAATTAAACAAACAAAATTAACATATATATAACAAAGACATTTAACAGGAATGGGTTCATCTGGGCAGACAACTCTTTCAACAATATTTTGTCTCTCCTCCCAATAGGAATACACCACAACCTCTTTGTAACACTGTTGATTGGGTCCAAAGCAGAAACTGTGTTAGTTAAACAACCACGTTATGTCAAAAATGTATAGATTATATAGAAAATTACCATTTATCTATATAATCTACACATTTTTGGGATCCATTTTAACCGTGTTATATCCAAAACAGTGTTTTAAAGAACAGTGTTATAATGAGGTCGTGTTGTATACACTTATTGGAGACTTTGCTTCCAAGGAGATCACCAGTAGTCCTATACTGGTAATTGAGTCATTTTTTACGATATGAAAGAGCTGATGAAGGTGGTTACAAAGACTGCAGATATATGTTATTAAACTCAGTTCAAACAGCCAATAGAATTGTTTTCACATCTTCCTATCCTAATCGGGTGGCTTGTTTATCAATATACCCAAACCTTCTTGGCACAATACCTATTGTTTGTTTGCTTTGTGGTTTTACGTCCCCGTCAACACTGTATAGGTCATTGTGAAGACGTTGCTTCCAATTTTCTGGGACTTTTACCCGACATTGAGATGAAATGACATCTCAAGCCCTGTCGCCCAATGAAACCAACTGAGTTTATAAGCATATGGACGGTCTGACTAAGGTAAACTGGAAATAGAAAAAGTGGGGTAGTGTATTTCATTTTCAAAAATGACCAAATTATTTTCATTTTTATTTCATAAAATTTATATGGATGTGTTCACAATAAATTTGCAATTTTACTCCCGCTGGCACAGAATAGAAATAACAATTTACAAAACCGTAATGAAAATAAATTCATCAGTTTTTGTCGCTGTATTCAGTAGTTTTACTATATATTCTATACATTTAGAGGGTGCTTCCAAATATATGTAAAAAGGACTAAAAAGTCGTTCATAAAATTTCATTAAAAATACATGTGGATATTCGAAAAAAGAATGTAAAATCGCGAGCTGCTTGCACAGAAAAGATATTCTTGCACACCAGACAAGGAAATCCGTGATTTTACCCTGGGATAGAAATTTATGTTCTGACTCTGGTGTTCCGACCCAGGCAACAAACATAAGTGCGCTTCAATTCTATTCAACCGCCGGTGTAGCGTGAGATTATTGATCCCGTGAAATTCTTCAGTCGCACCGGAAGTGGCTGAAATACCTCACGGAGGGGTGTGAGATAATTCAGCCGTGAGAACTGTAATACGATAACTTTATAAGAGATTGGGGTATCGAACCTCTCTTAGTATATTAAATGATAAATTATGCTGGCACATTCATTTATCTTTAATTTTCTGCTGGAGAGCCTATCTAAGGAAATTAGAAACTGTGGTACTAGTGATTTTATTTATTTATTTATTCACCAAGCCCGGCCGATTGTCGGGGGCCCAATGACAAACATATACTATAGAATGTGGGAGGATATTATCTTGATTAAAGACAAGTCTGTCAAGCTGAACTTATATTGGGGTCCGACTTAACCAAAGCCAAACTGCAACGCCCGAGATCACTCAGGGCGACTGGACTTAGGGTCGAAATGGTCGGTATTCAAAGTGGTGTTGATTATCAAATTACAAAAAAAAATAAATAAATAAAAAAAAAAAAAAAATAAAAATAAAATAAAAAAAAAACTGTAGGGACATTTCTTGTTTGTTTTGTTTGATGTGAGGTTTAACGTCCCCGTCAACTGTATAAGGTCATTTTGGAGACGTTGCTGCCAATTTTTCCCGACATTGAGATGAAATGACTTCTCAAGACCTGTTGCCTAATGAAACCAATAGGGTTTATGACCATAGACGGTCCGACTCGCACCGCTTTGCCTGGCCAGACTTAGATCCTCTAAGCTGTTTACCAGTACTCGTGTGCGGTCGGTTTCAGCTCTGCGTGGAAGCATCATGCAGCCCATCTATTTCTTCACGGCCCGATGGGCGGGGGCAAGCTGACGTCGTACTTCTAACTTCTGCTTTGACGTTGTTTAGGTAGGTAAGTAAGTAGGTAGGTAGTTTGGTGGCTAGATAGGTAGGTAGATGCAGCGGCTGGGTAGGTATATAGGATGGGTTTGAGGTTAAACGTCCCCGTCAATACTATATAGGTCATTCGGAGACGATGATTCCAATTTCGTGGGAACCGACTTTGAGTTAACATGACATCTCAAAACCTGCTGCCCAATGAAACTAATAGGGTTTATATGCATGGACGGTCCGACTCGCATCACTTTGCCTGGACAGGCTTAAGCGATTTACCAGTACTCATGTGCGGTCGGGCATCATGCAGCCCATCTATTTCTTCAAGTCCCGATGGGCGGGGTAGATTTAAGTAGGTAGGTAAGGAGATGTGTCTCGGTGGGTCGGTAGGTAGGTAGGTAGGTTTGATTTGAGGTTTAACGTCCCCGTCAATACTATATATCATTTTGAGACGATGCTTCCAATTTCGTGGGACCTAATTTTGAGATGAAAAGACATCTCAAGACCTGCCGCCCAATGAAACCAATATGGTTTTTATTCATGGACGGTCCGACTCGCATAACTCGCCTGGGCAGAATTTTTGCGGTTTACCAGTACTAAGGTGTGGTAGGGAATCATGCAGCCCATCTAGTTCTTCAAGTCCCGATGGGCGGGATAGATTTAGGTAGGCAGGTAAGGGGGTGTCTTGGTGGGAAGGCAGGTAGGTGTTTGTTTGTTTATTTGACTTGAGGTTTAAAGTCCCCGTCAACACTGTGAAAGTCATATTGGAGACATTGCGACCAATTGCGAACAATCTGTTGGATTTTTACTCGACATTGAGATGAAATGACATCTCAAGTCCTACCGCCTTATGAAACCAATAGGGTACTTAGGTAGGTATGTAGAAATAAGTAAATGTATGTCTGACCGTCCGTTCCCATACGGAAAGAAGCCCCTGTGGTGTAGTGATTCTGTTACTGGCCTCATAGGCCTGGGGTCACATATTCGATCCCGGGTTTCACAGACGTTCGGGTGAGTCTTTTAACCGAGGTCCCATCTCCGTAGGTAGGGCGTAAAACTGAGTGACAAACTCTTGCTGTCGAGTCCTTACCGTTGTTTCGTCGCTGTGGTTTGATTTTTGTGTTCCCGGAGATGCTGCACTGATGTGTTAGGAGGCCTTTATGCAGACTGAACAAATTATTTGTCTGAATCGCGACGGAACTAAGGGCGAGGACTGTGACCACGTAAAATCGATTCAAGCCCCCCACCCCCTGCCACTCCCCCATTGGAGTTCGTTTCACTGACCGATCCTAGGCGGTTCTTCTGTCGCGGTTTATTTTTGTTATGGCTTGTCTTTGACTGTGTGTACCGCTTATATTATTTTGTTTTGGCTGGCCAGTTGACCATTTTGTAGGAAAGTAACTGTCCTTTTGGCTTTCTGCTTTTGATTTTTCCATCAGGGTCTGTGGGTTAATTGTATTGATTCCAGATCATTGCCTTCACTTCTATTTTACGTACGATCCTACCTATCTATCTATCTACCGGCCTGCCTGTCAACATTCTTACCTACCGCACCACAAATTTAGAAGACAGAAGGTTTGAAGTTAGCGGAAAGAATGAAAAAAAAAATAGAAGTTAGAAATGAGAAGTTCGAAATTAGAAAATTAATGTCTGTCTGTCTGTCTGTCTGTCTGTCTGGCTGTCCGTCCGGCCGTCAGTCCGGACCTACTCACCTATCTATCTATACTTAACCACTCTACAACTCTACCTACCTACCAATCTACCTACTTAGCTACATTCCTACCTACCTATCTATACATCTATCTCCTATAGACATACGTACGTACATACCCACTTACCTACATTCCTATACCTACCAAAACATATATAACTACGATCCTTCCTATCTACGATCCTACCTACGACCGTCCTACCTACTTACCTACCTACCTACATCATCACCACCCCACACCTACCTACCTACATTTTAACCATCCCACACCTACATACAGTCAAACTTCAATGGTTCGAACACCTTTGGGACCACAAAAATCTTTTCGAGACAGGGGTAGTTCGAGCCACTGAGGGTAACTGCCAGGAGGCATAACGGAATTAATTTTGGGACTTCTTTTCGGTGTTGTAAAATAAAAGTGTATGTTGTGTGTACTCATTAGAATCGCCTCATAGAAGCGATTCTTATGAGTACTCATAGCATACATTTGCAAGATAAAAGTCGAAAATCACCGTAATTGTCCCACACTTCTGCTTATGTAGAGGAATTCCCTAGGGACTCAAAAACGGGTTCGACTCAGCCATGGTAAACGAGCCATCGGTGTTCGAGCCATCGGAGTTCTACTGTACATACCTGCATACCAACCTAGACTTTCGGATGAGTCTTTAAACCGAGGTCCCGTCTCCGTATGACCTTAGCTGTTAGTGAGACGTAAAAACTCAAACACTCACTCACTCACTCACTCGCATACCAACCTGCCTACTTATTAAAACATACATACCTACGATCGATCCCGGGCTTCTCCAGACTTTCGGATGAGTCTTTAAACCGAGGCCCCGTCTCCGTATGACCTTAGCTGTTGGTGGGACGTGAAACTCAAACACCCACTCACATACCTACGACCCTAGCTACCTACGATCCTACCTACCTACGGCCCTCCTCCCTCTGTCCCACGCTACCTACCTACCTTCCTACCACATTACCATCCCGCATCTACCTACCTACCTACCTAACTGCAGTCCTACGTACGTACGTACCCACCTACCTACCTACCTACCTAACTGCATTCCTACCTACCTACCTACCTACCTACCTACCTACTTACCTACCTACCTACCTACCTACCCACCTACCAACTTTCCTCACCACCAACCCAAACCTGTCATTCCTACCTATAACTACCTCCCTTCCTACCTACCTACCTCCCCTACCTGGTAGCCGGACAAAATCCCCCCGGACATAATCCCCCCGGACAAAATCCCCCTTTTTGTAAAGGCGGACAAAATCCCCCTGGACAAAATCCCCCCGGACAAAATCACCCTCGCTGTATGTCAGGTCGGACAAAATCCCCCCGGACATAATCCCTCCCAGACAAAATCACCCTTGCTCTAAATTAGTCCAGTTGATTATCCTTCCACTATATACCTACAATTTTGAGCAGAAATATGTCAATCTTTGCTTGTAGTACCTACTAAAGAACTGTGTTTGTTTCATTTGTAATGTTGTTATTCATTGTTAGAATTTTTCGTTGATGATTTCTGTTCTATATTTTGCCACCTTTTATACCTGTGCAGTGCTACCTGCTTGTTGCAATAACTTTTACATGAGCACCAATATAACTTTGATAGTATTGCACCAAATCTGATTTGGAATCTGCCGTTTTCAAAATGACACATGTATATACAGACTCACTTTCGAAAATCAGTAATTGTGCATGCGGACGTATGGGGGATATTGTCCGCCTTTATAAGCAGCAGGGGGGGATTATGACCGGGGGGAGTTTGTCCAGGGGGGACTTTGTCCACCTGAACAAATGTTGGGGGGATTTTGTCCGCCTTTACAAAAGGGGGGATTTTGTCCGGGGGGGGATTATGTCCGGGGGGGATTTTGTCCGTGATTTCCCCTACCTACCTACCTACCTACCCACTTTCCTCGTCCGTCCGTACCTACCTGTCTACCTACCCACCGAGCCACGAAGCCACCAGATCATTTCCCTACCTACGTTCCTACCTGCCTACCTAGCTACCATGCAGTCCATCTATTTCTTCAAGCCCCGGTGGGCGGGGCCGGACTGCATACCTACCTACCTACCTACATATCGACTTAGTCGCCCCCGTCAATCGGGGCTTGGATAAATAGATAGACTGCATGGTGCTTCCACGCAGGGCTGACATGAACTCACATGAGTACTGGTAAACCGCTTAGAAGGACAAAGCTTGCCCAGGCAAAGTGGTATGAGTCAGTCCGTCCAAAGCCTTTTGGTTTCATTGGGCGGCAGGGCTGGAGCTGTCATTTCATCTCACTGTCGGGTAAAGGTCCCACACAATTGGAAGCAACGTCTCCAAAATGACGTAAATAGTGTTGACGGGGACATTAAACCCCAAATTCAAACAAAAACATACCTACTTAGTTACATTCCTTCCTACCTATATGTCTACATACCTTCCTATCGATATACGTACACAATACCTACTTACCTATATTCCTGCCTGCTTACCTACCTAGCAAAATATACATATCTACGATCCTACCTACGACCTTCGTATAGATCTACCTACCTACCCATCGCCACCAGCCCAAACCTACCATTCCTACCTCATCACGCAAACACGCCTGTATAATTTTGGGTGGGCGGACGATTTGGCCAGCGGACGATTTGGCCAGGACGATTTGGCCTAGGACAATTCGGCCTAGGACAATTTGGCCAGCCAAAAATACAGGGTAGGACAATTTGGCCAAATTGATTTCTCCTAGCAGTTTTACACATCATTAGATATTTTCTGCTCATTTGTAGAATCGTCCTACATCCTACCCTTAAACCCCACTTTTAGATAGTAAAACTATGGTTTACAGGGATAGTTATTATTTTCTTATTTCTGCTCAAAAACATAGATTATGGGTACTCGTAAGAACCGACGCGCCGAGGCGGTTCCAACGAGTACCCACAATCTATGTTTTGTGCAGAAATAGGAAAAAATATCAAGAATTTTATCTGAAAAATTTCGTTTTTGGTTGTAAAATTTTGTCAATATATTTGAATAGGCGTGTTTTCGAGATATACCTACCTACATGCATACCTGCACTCTACCTACCTGTCGCCCCCGCCCATCGGGGCTTCAAGAAATATATGAGCTACATGATGTCTCCGCGCAGAGCTGAAACCGACCGCACACGAGTACTGGTAAACCGCATAGAGGCTCTAAGCCTGCCCAGGCAAAGCGGTCGGAGTCGGAGCGTTCATGCTTATAAACCCTATAGATTTCATTGGGCGACAGGGCTTGAGATGTCATTTCATCTCTCAGTGTCGGGCATAAGTCACACAAAAATGAAAGCAACGTCTCCAAAACGACCTGTACCGTGATGACGGGGGCGTTAAACCTCAAAACAAACAAAATTTATCTACCTCACTTCCTACCTACCTACAACGTCGAAGGTTGGCCCCCGCCCATTGGGGCTTGAAGAAATAGATGGGCTGCATGATGCTCCCACGCAAAGCTTAAACTGACCGCACACGAGTACTGGTAAACCGCCGGATCTAAACTTGCCCAAGCAAAGCGGTGCGAGTCGGCCCGTCCATACTTATAAACCCTATTAGTTTCATTGGGCGACAGGGCTTGAGATGTCATTTCATCCCAATGTCGGCTAAAAGTCCCACAAAATTGGAAGCAACGTCTCCAAAATGACCTATACAGTGTTGACGGGGACATTAAACCTCAAATCAAACAAAACAAACAAACAACGTCGAAGAAAGAAGTTAAAAGTAAGCCTACTTACCTACCTACCTACATGTCCACCAGACCATTCACCCTACCTACATACCTACCTACCTGCCTACCTAGCCAGCATGCAGCCCATCTGTTTCTTCAAGCCCCGATTGGTGGGGTCGATTTTGATTGGTTGATAGTGAGCAGTGGGTTCGGTAAATACTTCTGTGTTTTGTGTGTGTGTGTGTGTGTGTGTGTGTGTGTGTGTGTGTGTGTGTTTATTGAAACGGTTAAGAGAAAACCTGTTTGGTTAACATTAGCCATTATTACCCCATATAAGCAGAAAGGTGTGAAAATTAGTCCGTGTGTTTTGATAAGCATGGGGACAACAGGAAATGTCAAACCATAAATCACACATATTAATCACCTTGGTATATACCTAAAATTTAAATTCCATGAAGGGTTCAATTTCCTTTGGAAGCTAGGAATGATTCCAGGACATTTGCCCCCCAGGACATTTGCCCCCCAATGTATTAATCTAAAAATGGACATTTGCCCCCCAGTTGAAAATGCGACCCGGACATTTGCCCCCCAGAGCTTATTTTTGGTATGGACATCTGCCCCCCAGTGCTTATTTTACAGGTGGACATTTGCCCCCCACTGCTTATTTCAGAAAGGGACATTTGCCCCCCAGATAGACCAGGGCTAATACAAAGGAGGAAAAAAATGTATTTATTGGTTAATTATCATCAGAAATACAAAATGTTAAGCAATAAATTACTCCATCTATATAAATATAAATCCCATAATAACCTGCTGTTATGTACAACCCCTACCTTAGAAAGCAGTATGGATCCAGATCAGATGCCAAATATGATGGGGATCTATACTGTTTGTCTTGCAATTTGTTAACAAAAATATACCAAGAATGTGATGGTTAATAGTCAACAATTGGAGATGCTTAATTTATTCAGCAGGATAAGGGTTGAGCAAGTCAGCTACAGAACCATATATTGAGTTTGTGCCTCACTTAGGGTCCAATGTCTGATGCCTATACTCAAGTGGTTTTTACACTGGATACACTGATGGTTAATTTTTGGTCAAAACATTATCATGTAAATTATGTAGCTATATACAAGTTTGTAAAATGAGTATTCTTGTAAGTTTTCGGAAAAAAATTAAGGCATACAAGGGTTTCCATTATTTTCTTAATTTCTGCTCAAAAAAGATTGTAGGAACATGTTAGAACTATCTAGTGATGGTTCTAGCCAGGGTGGGGGGCAAATGTCCCTTTCTGAAATAAGCAGTGGGGGGCAAATGTCCACCTGTAAAATAAGCACTGGGGGGCAGATGTCCATACCAAAAATAAGCTCTGGGGGGCAAATGTCCGGGTCGCATTTTCAACTGGGGGGCAAATGTCCATTTTTAGATTAAGTCATTGGGGGGCAAACGTCCTGGGGGGCAAACGTCCGGAGACCGCTAGGAATACACCGTAGACCTGAAAAGGTAAGAGTGTACTTGTTTTCTCTAAGCCTCGGATTATGATTAATATTATCATTATTATTTATTATAAGTGTTATTATTATTATTATTATAATAATTGTAAAAGGGCACTTATATTTGAGATCAGTCTTATGCTACAGTGTTCCCTTCCATTTAGTAAGAAAAATAATTTTAAAATTTCCACAGAACTTGTTTTTTAAAAGTATTAATTGCGAGAACACGCCCATTAAAAATATATTGAAATTTTACCATCAAATTTTTAGATAAAATATTCTGATATTTTTCATATTTCCGCTGGAAAACATAGATTGTAGGTACTCGTTAGAATCGCCTGGCCGAGACGGTTCTAACGAGTACCTACAATCTTAGTTTTCCAGCTTAGATATGAAAATAATATACGCCGCTGTAAGGGGCAAGGGCTAACAGGAAATGGATGAAATTTCTCACGGCCTTCTTGCGCATGCGCAGATATACCTTGGTATTAAGGTTCTCACGGGTTTAAAGATCTCACGCTACACCGGAACTACTTCCGCGCCGCTTTCATTTTGAATACAATATACAAGTGCGAGCTGTCAAACCTAACCGGCAAAACGGCGGATAAATATCATGAACATTGTTAAAAAAAAATTAAAAAAAAAATAAAAAAGAAATGTTTGGGAGGTGTTGTGCAAAAAAAAAAATCCAGTATGGGGTTCTGTTGTAGATGGGCGTTTCCAACCCTTGGGATGACCGTGCTGAGCGGAACCTCGGCGTAGCCTCGGTTTCGCTCAACACGGTCATCCCTCGGGTTGGAAACACCCATCTACAACAGAACCCCATATCAGATTCTTATATTCCTATAAGTTTTTTTTATTTCAGGGGTCAATAATTACCAAGTTCCTATATAAATCTATGTATTAACTTTAACCGACAGCAGTTACCTCGATGTCCGTTAAAGTTCGACATGGATGGGCGGGGGCCGACAATAGCTATCCATGTGACTATCCCTGATTTGTAGGAAATCAAGGTAAAGGTTATTTATAGACTGCTGTGCAAAAGAAAGCTTGTAGTAAATCATTAACCAATTAAATGCCAATCACGGCAATTGTCGTCTGCTTTGTCGTCTTCTGGTTATTTAATAGTCATTTTTGCATATAGTGTGGACCCAAATCAGACTGCTCCTAGCGGAGCAGTCTGATTTGGGTCCACGCTGTTTGCCTGGAAGCAAAATTATTTTCTAAAACAATTGCAAAATATCCAGCAGACGACATAAGCAGACGACATTTTCAGATGTAGTTTTTCTTGGCGTCTTAAGGGTTAACTTAACTCATGTGCTGGGACATGATCAAACAGTGTAGAGTAGACCCAGATCAGATGCCACAGAATGCAGCTTCTGATCGGAATCTACACTGTTTGCTTATAGCACAGGTCTTTCAGGAAACAGTCAAAGTCCCTGTTCAGGGGCCAGTTGTTCAAAGCATCGTTAGCCTAACGAGCTCGTTAGTGGTCATATTGTTAACTCTTCTAGCAAGTATAATATCGAAAATTTTGGTATTTTTGCTGAAAAAAAATGTGAGCAGTTTTTGTATTTGCAAAAGCTGTTCACATTTTTTTCAGCAAAAATTTTAGCATATTTCCCATATTTAATGATCAAAGTTTTAACGATAATAATTATGTTAACTAACGACGCCGTTAGTTTTGAACAACTGGCCCCAGGACTATTTTCCCAGCCTACATAAACACTGGAAACCAATGCTGTCAATGCTTTGATTTTTTCATGTTAGCATGACCTCAACATGGAGGTCGTAATGTTCCAGTTGAAGAGCTACACTTAACCTATTGTCACAGTTGAGTTTCCTGGATGTGCTAGTTGTCATAAAGGGCTGTGATAACTTGAGAAAATATAGAAATGCTCCCAGAGACTAAGACAATATGTTCCTAATGACCTCAGTCATGTGCTAGTGCGTTTACTACACCCATCATATGAAAAGGAATTAGCCGTCGAAACCATTCCTGATAAAAAAAAAGCTTCCCATCAAGAGCACATATATGACCAAAATTAATGTCTAAATACAAGACACAAAAACAATCACTGACACACACAAACATACATACTCATTCACACATGGGGGGCAGGGACACTTACACATTGGAGGGGCACATACGTCTTTTAGCATAAACAACTATAATCAAAACAGGGCTCAAAGGGCCCTAATTCACTCACTTGAGTGTCACTGTCTCTAGTACATACAAATATGTTAAAATTTTAGGAGAGTTTCAGCAAGTCCTCAAGGAGTGTGAATTTTTAGGATTTTTACAATATTTCAGAAAGTACAGAAGCAACAAGTCAAAATCATTTTTCAGATACATCAAGGCAGATAATTTAATTCAAGAACTGAATTCATCACAAATGCTAAGCGTATGTCCACGAGCTTAAAAAATGATGGATGTTTTCCAATAACAATCACAAACTACACAACACAAATACAAATTTGTTTCAAAATTTTGGATAAAATACATGTATAAATTCTTGAGTGTTCAATGGAAAACCAAGTTCGGGTCTAGATGGAAGGAAGGTCGGATGGACATCGGAATGAATGACATGGTACTCTGCCACTAATTAGTGTGGCAAAAACTGGATCAACCACAGCTAAAGACACATTATTTGGATTCTAAGGATGTTGTCTAACTGAAGCTTTGCATGATCAGATCAAGTATGTAAATGATAAAGCCTCCATTGTATTTTGTATTTATAAACATATCTTTAACCGATTTTGTACCAGAAACCCCAAAATGGGTACCCTGGAAATCAGTGCAGGCCCAGATCAGACGCCGAGAACGCGGCGCCTGATCAGGGCCTCCACTGTTTGCAACAAGTTAAGCTATTTTCCAAACAAAAATTGAAGAAAATACAACCTGACACCCCAAAATTTTGAAATGGACTCCTACTATATATAAGAAGGAAGATTCAATTTCGTACAAAAAGGTACTAGAGGGAGGGGCATAGCTGTCAAACAGTCTTAGTATATGAACACATTTCGCACAACATAATAAAAATAAAAAATCATGTCCCTTCACGGGTTCCGTAGTACGGAACCCGGGAAGGGACACGATTTTTTTATTTCTGCATTTTTTATTTTTTTTTTTCAGATTTTTTTTTTCAAGTAATCGCATTCTTTGTCAAAAGCAGAGCAGCCTGGAAACCAAACTGTGAAAGCTGTTCAACTGACAGCATCACGAAAACACGCAGTATATGATTTTGATTCCCTATAACCCCACTTTTATATAGTAAAACTGGGGTTTGCAGGGGTATACATTATTTTCCTTATTCCTGCTTTGAGACATAGGTTGTGGGTACTCGTTAGAACCACTTCAGCGAGGCCGTTCTAACGAGTACCCACAACCTATGTTCCGAGCAGAAATAAGAAAAATATCGCAATTTTTCATCAGAAAATTTTCATTTTTTGGAGGTAAAATTTTCAATATATTTAGATAGGCGTGTTTTCGTAATGGATTATGACAACAGTAGCAGCGAAAATTTACTGTTTCTAAAAGAAACCTCAAACATCTCTTGACTACAGAATCTTCAGTCTTTACTCTTAATACGAGTATATCTGGCAATCCATTGATGAAGTTTGCATATTAAAGCAAGAGAAAGTCATAAATAATTTATATCTACATGTATATACACAAAAGACTTTAAAAAAAAAACACCACAAAGCAAAAGTTTCAGTCTTTGCTCTTAATCTATTTGACAATCCATTGAGGCCCCCGCCCATAGGGGCTTGCAGAAATATATGGGCTGCATGATGCTTCCACGCAGAGCTGAATCCGGCCCGCACACTAGTACTGGTAAACCGCTTAGAGGATCTAGGCCTGTCCAGGAACCGCAGTGCGAGGCAGACCGTCCATGCTAATAAACCCTATTGGCTTCATTGGGCGACAGGGCTTGAGATGTCATATCATCTCAATGTCGGGTAAAAGTCCCACAAAATTGGAAGCAACGTCTCCAAAATGATATTTACAGTGTTGACGGGGACGTTAAACCTCAAATCAAATCAAACAAACAAACAAACAAATGATGTAGTTTGCATATTAAAGCAAGAGAAAGTCACAAATAATTTATATCTACATGTATATACACAAAAGACTTTAAAAAAACACACCACAAAGCAAAAGCTTCAGTCTTTACTCTTAATATACATGTATCTGGCAATCCATTGATGAAGTTTGCATATTACATCAAGAGAAAATCATAAATAATTTATATCTACATGTAAATACACAAAAGACTCTTTTATAATAACACACCAAAAAGCTAAATCTCCTCAATTTTTTCAGCAAAAGTATTAACATATTTGCCATGACCGGAAAACCCTTGAAGGGGTACGTACCCTGGCAAACAGCGCAGGTCCAGATCAGACACCGCAAAACGCGGCGTCTAACGCGGCGTCTGATCAGGGCCTCCAGTGTTTGCAAAACGTTCAGCCATTTTCCAAATCAATTTTGAAGAAAACACAACCTGACACCCCTAAGTTTGGAAATGGACTCCTGCTTTATATAAGGTGGAAGATTCCATTTGGTACAAAAAGGGTTAATATTACCTAACATCGTTAGCTTCGGACTACAGGGCACAGTTGTTCAAAGCATTATAACGTTAGCTTAACTGCCCCCACCCATCGGGGCTTGGAGAAATAGACTGGACTGCATGATGCTTCCAATCCAAGCAGAGCTGAACCCGACTGCACATGAGTACTGGTAAACTGCTTAGAAGGTCTAAGCCTGTCCATGCAAAGTGTTGCAAGTTGGACTGCCCATACACATAAACCCTATTGGTTTCATTGGGTGGCAGCGATTGAGATGTCATTTCATCTCAATGTTGAGTGAAAGTCCCACAAAATTGGAAGCAGCGTCACCAAAATGACGTCAATAGTGTTGACGGGGACGTTAAACCGCAAATCAAATAAACAAACAAAAACATTAGCTTAACAAGATCAAGTGTGGTCAGAATGTTAATTGTTTAATTAGTTAACTACAATATAATCTAATATTTTAGCTGAAGAAAATGTGGACATTTTTTGAATTTGTGAAAGCTGTCCACATTTTTCAGCAAAAATATAAGTATTAAATTATCACATTTTTAAGGATATGTTTACTAACGATAACGTTAGTTTTGAACAACTGGCCCTTGATCCTGATCACTGACATTGTTTTCCACCATTTTTACTCTTAAGATGCCAAGAAAAATTGTATCTGAAACTGTTGTCAGACGTGTTTATGTTGTCTGCTGCGCTTTCTTGTAACTTTTTCAAACATATTTTTTGCATACAGGCAATGAGTGTGGATCCTGCTCCTAAAGGAGCAGTGTGATCTGGGCCCACACTGTTTGCAAAAAGAACATTCAAAGTTACCAGAAGATGAAAAAACAGACGACAATTGCTGTGATGGGCATCTAATGGGTTCACAAGGCTGACTGATGCATTTAATTGCCTTCTCATTACGAAAACACGCCTATTCAAATACATTGCAAATTTTACCGCCAAAAAATGACAATTTTCAGATGAAAAATTAGGATATTTTTCTTAATTTCTGCTCAAAATATAGATTTGGGAACTCGTTTGAACCGCCTCATCGAGGCGGTTCTAACGAGTACCAACAATCTATATTTTAGAGCAGAAATAAGAAAAATAAGGTTTACCCCTTTAAACCCCAGTTTTACTATATAAAAGTGGGGTTGAAGGGGGTCAAAATTATATAGGTGTGTTTTTCTGATGTTACAAATTTAGCCTTTCTGAAAAGATGGGTCAGCTCCTTTTTTGGCTCCTTTAAAAGAAGACACGTATTGTTGATGTTGAAAGTAGTCTCCCCGTTAACCCTCTGTATACTAGTCGACTCTTCCATTGCTATAAATTATGTTGGACTAGTCCATTTGTCATATAAGGGGTTTCAGGCCTAATTTTGACGGAAAATTCTGTTAGCAAAAAGTGCAGGCCCTGATCAGATGCCGCGTTCTTTGGCACCTGATCTGGGCCTGCACTGTTTGTAAAGGTACCCCGTTAAGGGTGTCCCGCGCATACAATGGGTAAAAGGGTGGGTATTCACATTTAACCCGTATCCTGCTGAATAAGTTATTTCAGCCACACTGTATTCACATTTAACCCTTATCCTGCCGAATAAATTATTCGGGCACACCCATTTCTGACTATCCACCAATCAAATTATTCGCTCAGTTTAGCTCCTGATCAGATGTCTTCTTCAAAAGCCATCTGATCCGGATCTACACTCCAAAACAGTGTAGATCCTTATCAAGTGGCTTCTTCAGAAGACATCTAATCTAGATCTACACTGTTTGCAAAGATAGGGGTTGACGTGTTCAGCGAATTAGGGGTAGAATAAAGTAGCTGACTCAATTCTCAATTTTCATCAGATGAACATTGGCAGTACCACTATCAGCAACAATAAATTCCACTCCATTTCCTTTGAAAGCTATGGCAGCAGGTTTTTCAAGATAACTGCAGGTGAAGATTCTATTCAGTACCCCAGATGGTGAAAGACGGTGAATATTACTTGACAAACTTCCACAAACATATATATTACCTTCTTTATCTAAAGCCACACCAGCTGGGGTCTTAAGTTGATTATGCTGGTATGAGAACTTGAAGTTGCCATCAAAGTCAATACAGAACACCTCATTTTCAGTGCTGCAAGTGTAAATAATGCTGGAGTAATATATATCAGCTGTAAGCTCAGACATACAGTTTGCTAAGTGACAGCATTCAGCACCTTTGATGGTTCGTATTTCTTCATACCTTTGATTATACACTGAGAAGATTGCATTCCTTCTCTTAACTAGAATTTCACCTGATTTCAGTGTGGTAAGTGCAGATATTGGTCCTTTCACTTTAACTGTTTCTATGAGTGAAAAGTTGTCTGCAGAGAGCTGCACAATCTGGTCAGGTTGAAAACATGCAATAATATTGCCATTACTTCCCTCATGAAAGCTGACAACTTGCCCAATGAACTTAGCAGTTTCAGGGTTCAGTTCTGAATCGAACTTGAAGATGGTATTTAGGTTCTCTTCATGTATTATTATTGTGTCATTCTTCATAATCAGAATCTTTGACAATGAACCTATGACTTGGGCCCTTTGCAAATGATTGTAGTTTAACTTTGACTGCAGATCAACTCTTTTCATGCATGTGAAGTCACAGTTTTGCAACAGCTTGAAACTGGGATTAGGCAAATCAAGACAGCATGAACTAACAGTAACCTCTGCAAGACTCCTCTTCTCTACAATTTTCAACAGATTCAAGTTTTGGTTCAGTTCCAGAAATGGTACCATGGTCTTTGGTATTTCTAATATGAGATTCTCATATTTTTTACATTGTTCTTGTAGTTTGCGTAGAAAGGTAAATTTCTGCACATTTGATCCATACTTATTTACTGACTCAACGGAAGATTTTGCTTCCTGCACCTTTTCAATTAACTTGTTAACTTGGTTATGATGCAACTCCAATTCAGAAGCCACTTCAGGAAGTTTCTGTTTGCATGTAGAAATAACTAGATCAACTTTACTTAACATTCTCCTCATTAGACCATCTATGTTGTGTTTAAGACTTTCTAGATCCTTGGTTATACTATCAGCACTATCTTTACCCTTCACAATCTTTTCTTCTAATGTTCTATTTACAATCCTAAGATACTGTTCATATTTGTCAAGCATGGTTAAAGCCTGAAGTGACTCCACCGTTGCATCTTTTGTTTTCAGCTCTACAACTACTTTACAATGTCTGTGGCCTACAGTAGCACATGTTATACAACATAAGGCAGTGTGCTCTTGACAAAATAATTCAATCTCCTTCTGGTGTATTGGACAAATTGTGCAAATCATAAGTTCGGTGAGTTTTGGGTTGTTTTCTGTTCCCTCTAAGCTGATAAGATTATGGTTTCTTGTTAGTTTCAAATGTTTGTGATGATCTTCACAGTTAATACACATGATTTCTTGGCAATCAATGCAGAATACATGACCATCAACAGCAACTGTGCGAGACAAACATGGCTGGCACTGCTTTCCTCTCTCCATGATTGCTACCACTATCTGACGCAACTATACTATTCTGACGCAGATCAGCTGTACACTACAACAGACAAGGATATCACATAGAAGGAATACACTTAAATTACATTGTATTTTGTAACATTTTTATAAAAATGACTTTTGATTTTTCCCAATTGCTTTCCTGAAAACCGAATCCCTGAAAAGAGTAGAACCATTTATTTCAGGGACACCGAAATCATTCCCACTTAGAGCTTTTGTTGAGCAAATTATATGTTTCTTTTTTTTTGGAAATGCCGACAGTTACATTTGTTTTAACCTTTGTTGATTTTTCCTGATTAAACAGAAAGCTTGCGCAAATCTATTTTAGCATTCGTTAAGGCACAAATGTTGGCGTAATGTGATCTTACGTGGTGGCAAAAACTGGAGTAGCAGAGGAAACCACCATCTTTGGATGGGCGTCCACTACCAGTAGTACCCAGACATCTGTCGATGCTACATATGCAGTGTCAAGGCATCTTCCCAGTCACTCACAGATTTCAAAGAGGAAGGTCCACCCCTCGAAATATTTAGTTCTTTTTCTACACACAAATGATCACTATTTCCAAGTCTGGTTGAAATTCTAGACTTTTGATTATTTAAAGTTTGTTAGTCAAACAGAGATCTAGTATATTTCCTGGCTCTTCTCTTACCAATCTGGTTGGATTCAATAAAGTCTGTGGGCCCCCACCCATAGGGGCTTGGAGATTGGGTTGCATGGTGCTTCCACGCAGAGCTGAAACGAGCAGCACATGAGTACTGATAAACCAATTAGAAGGTCTCTAAGCCTGCCCAGGCAAAGTGATGCGAGTTGGACCACCAATGCATATAAACCCTATAAGTTTCATTGGGCAGCAGGGCTGTAGATTTCATTTCATCTCAATGTCGGGTAGAAGTTCAACAAATTTGGAAGCAACGTCACCAAAATGACATAAACAGTGTTGACAAGGATGTTAAACCTCAATTCAAACAAACGAATCAATAGTTTGTCCCCAAGAATTGTCTCTAACTAGAAATGGTGTTTGTAAAGCACTATGCCCCCAACCATATGCTTGCCCCATAATGCCAAAATTTTCAAAGGGCCATAACTGAAGAAATCTTTTTCAATCAAATGTTAATCCGGTAATCTACTCATCATTTCATATCAGACTGTCAAGTTTCAAGGCAATAGCTTAATCAGTTTTCGAGATACCTTGCTTATCAGTTGTACAAAGGGCCATAACTGCAGAAAAAATGTTCGAACTTTTTTTTTAAAAGTTAACCAGGCAATTTACTCATCATTCCCTATCAGCCTATTAAGTTTCAAGGCAACAGCTTGAATAGGTTTTGAGATATCTTGCATATATTATAAGGTTAAAATGGCAAAATTTTTAAAGGGCCATAACTCATGAAAAAAGTTCAGATTTTTTTTTAAGTTAACCAGGTCATCTACTCATCATTCCCTATCAGCCTGTCAAGTTTCAAGGCAAAATCTTTTAGCGCTTCCGAGACATCTTGCTTGCAAGATTATGACAAAATGTACAAAGGGCGATAACTCTAGAAGTTTTTTTTTTTTTTTTTTTTAAATTAATCGGATCATCTACTCATAATCTCCCATCTGCCTTTTATACGGAACCCGGGAAGGGACATGATTTTTTATTTTTATTATGTTGTGCGAACAAGATAATATCTTGAGCGGACAAGATATTATCTTGTTCGCACAAGATATTATCTTGTGCGGACAAGATATGATCTTGTTCGCACAACATAATATCTTGTGCGCACAAGATATTATCTTGTTCGCACAACATATTATCTTGTTTGCACAACATAGATCTTGGGAAGTTGTGCGGACAAGATAGTATCTTGTGCGGACAAGATATTATCTTGTGCGGACAAGATAATATCTTGTGCGGACAAGATAGTATCTTGTGCGCACAAGATCTATGTTGTGCAGACAAGATATTATCTTGTGCGGACAAGATAATATCTTGTCCGCACAAGATAATATCTTGTCCGCACAAGATATTATTCTGTGCGCACAACTTATCAAATAAAAAAAATCATGTCCCTTCCCGGGTTCCGTACTTTTAAGTTTCAAAACAATAGATCAAATAGTTTCTGAGATATTTTGCTTATGAATTTCCAAAGGCCATAATTAAAAAAAAAAAAAAAGATTTTTTTTTTTTTTTCAAAAGTTGATCAGATCCTCTGGCAGACTGTAAAAGTTTCAATGCAATAGCTTAAAACCATTTTGAGATCCCTTGCTTACAAGGTTAAATGCCAAACAAAGGGCCCTAACACGAAAAGAAATTTTCCAGAAGTGGATCAGGTCATCTACTTGTCATTCCCTATCAGCTTGTCAAGTTTCAAGGCAAATACCACACGCTATTTTTGAGTTATCTTCCTTACAGGGTTAAATGAGAGTTTTCCCAAGGGGATATTACTCATGAAGATTTAAAAGTTAATCATGTCATCAAATCCTCATCCCCTAATAACCTGTTAAGTTTGAAGGCAATGGCTCTAATAGTTTTAGCGATATTTTGCCTTACAAACTTGAAACGCCCTAATTTTCAAAGGGCCATAACTCAAGAAAATGTTTCTGGATTTTTTTTCTAAAGTTCATCAGTTCATCTATCAGACCAAGTTTCAATATCATAGCTGAAGTAGTTTTTTAATGATATCTTGCATGCAAGATTTCATTGCATTTTTTTTTTTTTTTTTTTTTTGCAAAGGGCCATAACTCAAACAAGAGGTCCATTATGGACCTAATTCGCTCACCTGAGTTATGATGTAGTAACATTATTGTTTACAGGTTTTTTCTATATTTTGCTCTGACAGCCATTTTGTACAGAGGAGCAGAACCACTTAAGAAATTTTGGTAGAGGGGTCACCAACGAACATTTCTTTCAAGTTACTTTGAAGCCGAACCATTGGCTAGGAGCAGATGTTCTTTGAAAATTTTCCTATCTGTACCTCTGCAGTCATATGGTCATTATGTTCAGCAGAACAAAATCATTTAAATAATTTAAGCAATCATCAGTACAATAATACCTATTTTGAGATGGGATGTTTCAATGGTACAGACCTTAGCTCAGCCATACCGTACAGACCTTAGCTCAGCGCGCCTATATCATATATATCCAATGGAAAATAACTGTGTTTTATTCTACAACAAATCACAGCTCGGAAGAGCGTGACGAGTGACGTCATTAAAAACTGCCAATATATGACGTCACTAGTAGATTTACTTGACGTTAGACGGTGTAACGTCGTTTTCTGGCATCGAAAGCGTTAGAAAAGGATATAAATGCATGTGTTTCAGTCGATAATTTTAGCGGGATTTCTTCTAACAATGGCGAAAAGTTGTGAGATTTTGAAGGAAACAACAACATTATTGTCGATTTTCAGCGGGTTAGAATCGAAATAGATCAGCTCTAGCTAGTGATTTGTTAGGTAATAAATCACAGTTTGTCGGTCAGTTGTAAGTAGACAAATCACGCGCGCTACGCGCTTGTGATTTGATCTACTTTACAACTGACCTCCAAACTGTGATTTATTACTCAACAAATCACAGTTAGAGCTGATCTATTTCTTAAATCAATTTTGGTACAAAAATAAAAGAGCAACATTTCTGTGAATAGGATTTGAAACTGCGTCATTGATCTAGGAGGATATGTCATTTAGAGGTTTTTTTTCTGTTTTTGGCTCTGGCAGCCACTTTCTTCAGTGAAGTTGAACCATTTTAGCAATATTGGTAGAGGGTCAGCAAAGGAACATTTCTGTGAAATAATTTTGAAAAATGTATTATTAACCTAGAAAAAGCTGTCCTTTTAAAGTGTTTTTTTTTTTTTTTTTTTTTTTTTTTCTATATTTAACTAATGTGGCCATTTTGTTAAGCGAAGTAGTACCGATTTAACAATTTTGGTAGAGGGTCACCAAAGGATCATTTCTGTGAAATTATTTTGAAATCAGGCCATTTGCCTAGGAATAGATGTCATTTAAATGTTTATTTAGCTCTGGTGACCATTTTGTTCAGTGGAGCAGAACCATTTTATCAATTCTGGTAGAGGGTCACCCAAGGAACATTCCTGTGAAATTATTTTGAAATGTGACCATTAGCCTAGGATGAGATGTCGTTTAAAGGTGTTTTTTTAGCTCACCAGAGCCGAAGGCTCCGGGGGAGCTTTTAGGGTAGGCAGTTGTCCGTCGTCGTCGTCGTCGCCTGCGTCGTCGTCTGCGTCGTATGTCCGTCGTCAACACTTTCTAACGACTTCTCCTCTGAAGCCACTGAGCCGATTTGGCCCAAATTTTATCTGTAGCATCCTTGGGCGGAGGGATTGAAAGTTTGTGTTTTTTTATGAAAATCGGCTCATTAGTTTGGTTGCTATGGCAACTTAGAGTTCCCATAGACTTATAATGGGGAAAATTGAAAAATGGCATTCACTGCCAAGCCTCTGCAGATATTTTGACAAAACTTTCATAGAAATGTTCCTTAGACAATCTACTCTCTGCCATATGAATTTAGGGCTGCTGCTCATTTGTATTGGTTGCCATGGAAACCAAAATGAAAAAAATAGAAAAAAAATACTTAAAAAATCATCTCCTCAGAAACCGTATGCTCTATGAGGCTGAGAGTTTATGGAAATATTCACCATATTTGCCCTTACAGGTTTTGTGTTTTTTATGAAATTCGGCTCTTTAGTTTGTTTGCTATGGCAACTTAGATTTTCCATAGACTTATAATGGGGAAAATTGAAAAATGGCATTCACTACCAAGCCTTTGCAGATATTTTGACAAAATTTTCATAGAAGCGTTCCTTGAGTAAACTTCTCTCAGCCATATGCTTTTATGTCAACCTGTGGGTCCCGTAGGTAGTGCTAGGGTCATGCCCCGCCCCCTCCACTTCATAAATATCTTATATCTCAGAAACCTTACAGATCCCCACCCCTAAACCATATATATATATTCCTGTTCCTTATGATAAGACACATTAAGTGACACCAACCTGGGGGTTCCCCCGGATGTGCCGGGGACATGCCCCACCCCATCCACTTCATTAAATGTCATTTATCTCAGAAACCATTCAGATCCCCACCCCTAAACCGTATATATTCTTGTTTCATATTATCCAACACACTCAATGGCAGCAACCTGGGGGTCCCTCGGGATGTGCCTGGGCCATGCCCCACCCCCTCCATTTCATAAACGGCCCAATATCACAGAAACCCTATAGATCCCCACCCCTAAACCATTTATATTCTCGTTCCTTATGATAATTCGCATTCAGTGACACCAACCTGGGGGACACCCAGGATGTGCCGGGGCCATGCCCAACCCCCTCCGCTTCATAAAAGGTCAACTATTCCAGAAACCTTACAAATCCCCACCCCTTAACCATATATATTATTGTTCCTTATGATGCATTAAATGACACCAACTTTGGGGTTCCCCCAGATGTGCCGGGGACATGCCCCACCCCCTCCCTCCACTTCATAAAATGCCATTTATCACAGAAACCATTCAGATCCCCATCCCTTAACCATATATATTCTTGTTCCTTATGATAAGACGCACTCAGTGACACCAACCTGGGGGTCCCCCGGGATGTGCCGGGGCCATGCCCCATCCCCTCCACTTCATAAAAGGCCAAATATTCCAAAAACATTTCAGATCCCCACCCCTAAACCATATATATTCTTGTTCCTTATGATAAGACTCATTCTGTGACACCGACCTAGGAGTCACCCAGGGCATGCCCGGGCCATGCTCCACCCCTCAACTTCACAAAAGACCATATATCTGAGAAACTGTTCAGAGCCCTACCCCTAAACCATACTATATTCTTGTTCCTTATCATAAGACCCAATCAGTGACACCAGCATGGGGGACTCCCGGGGTGCCACCGGCCATGTCCCAAATCTTTACTTCATTAAAAGCCATATATCTCAGAAACTGTTCAGATCCCCACCCCTTAACCATATATATTCTTCTTCCTTATGATAAGTCCCCACTTCATAATAGGCCATAATCTCAGAAACCATTCAAATCCCCTTCCCATAACCACATATATTCTTGTTCATTGTTATTAGACACATTCAGTCATCTCCCATCCACTTCATAAAAGGGCCTCATATCTCAGAAACCGTTCAGCATTCAGTGACAGCAATCTTGGGCTTTTCTGGGATCCATCATGCCCGAATCCCTCCACTGCTTAAAAAGCCTTACATCTCAGGAGCCATACATATCCCCACCGCTAAACCATAATGTTTCTGTTCCTTTTGATAAGATGCATTTAGTGACACCAACCAGGGCTCCATTAGGTTCATGCCCCACCCTCTCTACTTTATAAAACACCTAATATTTCAGACACAGTCCACATGAGTGCTTATTTGGGTATGGGGTTTGTTTGGGAGACTATATAACTGGTAGATTAAAATCATATTCTGTTAAAATACAATGTCATGGGCAGTGCCCACCTGAGCTCTGGTTTATGAAATTTGGCCCTTTGGTTTGTTTGCTATGGCAAGTTAAGAATTTCCATTGACTTATAAATGGGGAAATTGAAAAATGACATTTATGCCTTTCAAGATATTTTGTCAAACTTACATAGAAATGTTCCTTTAATAATGTTCTTTTAGGCCTATTAGTTGCCACAGATGGGAAAATGTCAATTGTCATCTGTTGCCCTGCAACAACACATTCAAGCGACATCAGACCTCTGAAGCCACTAGGCTGATTGGGTCGAAATTCTATCTGTAGTATCCTTATACGCAGGGCTTCCATGGTTAATTAAAATACATTGCTGCCAGTGGGCAGTGCCACCTGAGCTCTGGTGAACATAGAAGCCCATGGACCTCTTATTTATTATTATTCTAAACTCTGGTAGCAATTTTGTTCGACAGAGCGGAACCATTTAAGCAAATTTGGTAGAGGGTCACCCAAGAAATATTCCTGTGAAATTATTTTGAAATTGGACCATTAGCCTAGGAGGTTTTTCTATTTTCAGCTCTGGTGGCCATTTTGTTCAGTAGAGCGGAACCACTTCAGCAATTTTTATGGACGGTCACCCAAGGAATATTTTAAAATTGGCATATGGTTTCTGGGGAGATGTCATTTGAAGAAATTGTTGATGGATGGATAGACGGACGGACAAAAAGCAATCACAATAGCTCATCTTGAGCACTTCCTGCTCAGGTGAGCTAAAAAGGGGCATAGCCTGACATAACCCTGAGAAGGATAAAAAACAAGAGGCCCATGGGCCACTATGCTCACCAGAGCTTAGGTGCGCACTGCACAATGGCAGCCATGTATTTTAACATGATATCATTTTAATCTACCAATTATAAAGTCTCCCAAATGAACCCCCATATCCAAATGAGCAGCCATCTTGACTCAGTATCTGAAACATTAGGCTTTTTATGAAGTAGAAGCGGTGGGGGTGGGGGGCATGGACCCAATGGAGCTCTGGTTGTTATCAATAAATGCGTCTTATCATAAGGAACAATAATATATATGGTTAAGCAGTGGGGATCTGTATGCCGGAGATATAAGGCCTCTTAAGCGGCGGACGGGTTGGGTTATGCCCTGTTGATCCCAGAAAAGCCCAAGATTGTTGTCCCTAAATGTGTCTTATCATAAGGACCAAGAATATATATGGTTTATGGGTGGGAATCTGAATGGTTTCTGATATACGAGGTCCTTCTTTGAAATGGAGAGGAGAGGCATGGCCCCTGCGGACCCCAAAGTTGGTGTGTTATTGATAAGGAACAAGAACATATATGATTATGGGGTGGCGATTTGAATGGTTTCTGAAATATATGGCCCTTTAAAGTGGAGGGGCGGTTCATTCCCAAATGAACCCCCATATCCAAATGAGCAGACATCTTGACTCAGTATCTGAAACATTAGGCTTTTTATGAAGTAAAGGCGGTGGGGGTGGGGGACATGAACCCAATGGAGCCCTGGTTGTTATCAATAAATGCGTCTTATCATAAGGAACAAGAATATATATGGTTTAGCAGTGGGGATCTGTATGCCGGAGATATAAGGCCTCTTAAGCGGCGGAGGGGTTGGGTTATGCCCTGTTGATCCCAGAAAAGCCCATGATTGTTGTCCCTAAATGTGTCTTATCAAAAGGACCAAGAATATATATGGTTTATGGGTGGGAATCTGAACGGTTTCTGATATACGAGGTCCTTCTTTGAGATGGAGAGGAGAGGCAAGGCCCGTGCGGACCCCAAAGTTTGTGTGTTATTGATAAGGAACAAGAACATATATGATTATGGGGTGGGGATTTGAATGGTTTCTGAAATATATGGCCTTTTAAAGTGGAGGGGTGGGGCACATTGCCCCCGCACAAAGTGACCCCCAGGTTGGTGTGATTGAACAAGTCTTATCATAAGAAACAAGAATGTATATATATTAGGGGTGGGGATCTGAATGACTTCTGAGATATATGCTTTTAATGAAGTAAAGCAGTGGGGCATGGCCCGGGCACCCCAAAGGACTCACAAGCTAGTGTTATTTGAATACGTCTTGTCATAAGAAAGATGAATATATATGGTTTAGGGGTGGGGCTCTGAACAGTTTCTGAGATATATGGCCTTTTGTGAAGTGGTGGGTTGGGGCAAGGCCATGGATTGACCCGAAGGAGCTCCAGGTTGGTGTCAATTAATGTATCTTGTCATAAGGAACAACAATATATATGGTTTAGGAATGGGGAGCTGAAAGATTTCCGAGAAATTGGGTCTGTTAAGAAATGAAGGGATGGGACACGGCCCCGGTACATCCAGAGGACACCTAGGTTAGTATCACTGAATGCGTCTTATCATAAGAAACAAGAATATACAAGGTTCAGGGACGGGGATCTGAATGGTTTCTGAGCTATATGACCTTTTGTGAAGTGAAGAGGTGGGGCAATGGAAGACTCCCAAGTTGGTATTCATGAATGCGTCTCTTCATAAGGCACAAGAATATCTATGGTTTAGGGCTGGGGATCTGTAAGGTTTCCAAGATATTGGGCCTTTTATGAAATGAGGGGGTGGGGCATAACCCCGGCGCTTCCAGTGGGACCCCCAGGTTGGTGTCAGTGAATGCGTCTTATCAAAAGGAACAAGAATATATATGGTTCAGGGGTGGGATATGAATGGTTTCTGACATATATGGCCTTTTGTGAAGTGGAGGGGTGGGGCAAGGCCCCCGCACACCCCGGGAGACCACCAAGTTGGCGTCAATTAATGTGTCTTTTCATAAGGAACAAGAATATATATGGTTTAGGGGTGGGGATCTGTAAACTTTCCAAGATATTGGGCCTTTTATGGAATGGAGGGGGTGGGGCATGACCCCGGCGCCTCCCGGGGGACCCCCAGATCGATGTCACTAAATGCATCTTATCATAAGGAACAAGAATATATATGGTTTTGGGGTTGGTATCTGAAAGGTTTCTGAGTTATAAAGCCTTTCATGAAGTGGAGGGTTGGAGCATGGCCCGGGCACAACCTGGGGGCCCCCATGTGGCACAAAAGCATATGGCTGAGAGACGTTTACTCAAGGAACATTTCTATAAAAGTTTTGTCAAAATATCTGAAATGACTTGGCAGTAAATGCCATTTTTCACATTAAGTCTGTGGAAAATCTAAATTGTCATAGCAACAAAACTAAACAATTTCATAAAAAACAAACAAAAAAAAAAAACACACACACAAAACCTGTAAAGGCAAATATGATGAACATTTCCATTAACTCTCATTGAGCATACGGTTTCTGAGGAGATGACTTTTAAGTTTTTGTTTTTTTTTTTCAATTTTTTTTTTAAATTTTGGTTTCCATGGCAACGAATAGAAATGAGCAGTATGCCTAAAATCATATGGCATAAGGAACAGTTCTATGAAAGTTTTGTCAAAATATCTGCAGAGGCTTGGCAGTAAATGCCATTTTTCAATTTTTCCCCATTACAAGTCTATGGAAACTCTAAGTTGCCATATCAACCAAAGTAATGGGTCGATTTTTATCAAAAACACAAACTTTCAATCCCTCAGCCAAAGGATGCTACAGATGAAATTTGGGCCCAATCGGCTCAGTGGCTTCAGAGGTTAAGTCGTTTAAAAGTGGTAACGCCATACGACGACGGACAACTGCCTATCCTATAAACTCCCCCGGAGCCTTCGGCTCTGGTGAGCTAAAAATATGGGTCAACTACATTTTCATGAGGAATTCATATATGAAATTCAAAAACCTAGCATGCACGGTTCAAAAGTAATGCTATGCAGAACAAGAACTCCGCAAGCGTGGCATTATAAGCCCGAAGCAAGTTAATGTTTGTTGGACCGAAACCTTGAAACAAAAAGAACTGCTCCATAACATGGTCTAACTATATATCAAGTTTCAGTTAGATCGGATCGGATCTTAATTGTAGGAGGAGTTAGCCGGAAATGAAACTGTCTACGGATGTATGTTTTCAAAGTGTTATATAAATATTTGGTGTATCATCCTCTCTAAACCATATGCACTGCTCCACATCATAATCAAACTTATTATCAAGATTTTGCTAGATCGAATGTTACCTGCAGGAGAAGTGAGCCACAAACAAAACGTGTTCAGAAATTTTCAAAGGGACATAACTTGATTAATTTTTGGTTGAACGTAACCTCAAAATAAGCATTGCGCCACATAATAGTCTTACTATATATGAAGATTCAGCTTCTTCGGAGACAAATTGTAGAAGAAGTTAGCCACAAACAAAATCCTTACAGAAATCTGCAAAGAGGCATAACTTTATTTATATCTGGTAAGCCATAACCTTGAAACAATATGCACTGCTCCACATTGTGGTCAAACTATATAGCAGTTTTCAGCTTGAGTAAATGTACACTGTAGGAAGAGTTAGCCATAAACAAAATGTTCACAGGAATTTTCAAAGGGGCATAACTCTATAAATATTTGGTTTATTTAAAATAATATGCGCTGCTCCACAGCTTGGTCTTACAATAGATATCAAGTTTCAGCTTGATCGGTTATATGCAAAATTGTTTACAGACACTTTCAAAGGGGCATAACTTGTTGGACCATAACCTCAAAACCAGATCACTGACTACGCCAGAAAGGGCCCCGCATAGAGCTATTAAAGAGGTTCGGTACAGGTTTTTTTTTTTCAGAATGTAGGTCTTGTAATGATAAGTATTTGTGTGAATTTTCATGAGAGAAAGGCAAATGCTTTTGAAGTTATGACCAAGATTAAGTTTTTTGGTTGAGGCAAGACAAACACACGGACAAAAGCAATATAGGTATGGTATTTTGTCAGAATACAGGTCTTGAGATGGTGTGTATGTGTAAGAGTAGGGCAAATTCTTTTGAAGTTATGGCCGACGTTACGCCTGGTTAATGCGATACAAACACACAGACAACAGCAATTTAGTTGTAGCCAGTATGAGGGCCTAACACTGTGCACTGCTCCACATCATGGTCTCACAATATATCAAGTTTCAGCTTGATCGAATGTTAATTGAAGGAGGAGTTATCCGGAAACGAAATATTAACAGAAAAACTCGAAGGGGCATAACTCTGTAAATATTTGGTGGACTATAACCAATAGAATATGCACTGCATCAGGTCATAGTCTTACTACCTACTAAGTTTAAGCTTGATCAAATGAAAATTGTAGGAGTTACCCGAAACGTAAAAGTTTTCGAAAAAATTCAAAGGAACATAACTCTGTAAATATTTGATGGACCATAACCTCGAAACAATATGCGCTACATCAGATCATGGTCTTACTACCTACTAAGTTTCAGCTTGATCGGATGAAAACTGTAGGATTATCGGGAAACGAAAAATTTTCAAAGGGGCATAACTCTGTAAATGTTTGGTTGACCATAACCTCGAAACAATATGCAATACATCAGGTCAGGGTCTTACTAACTACCAAGTTTCAGCTTGATCGGATGAAAACTGTAGGAGTTATCCGGAAAAGAAAAGTTTACAGACGGACGGACGGGCGCCGACCCCACACCATTATACGACCGTTTTTACAAAACGGACGTATTAAAAAGCCTGGCGGACGAAAGACGGAAAGCAACAGCAATATGCCCCACAACGTCTTTGAAGTTGGGAGCATAAAAATAAACTATACCAAGAAAAACGGCATCTGAAAATGTCTGTTTGTTTATGTCATGAGCTGCATGTTTTGCCAACATTTTAAAAACATTTTTGCAAAGAGTGCGGATGCCGATCGAACTGCAACGCCGGCTTCTGCAGCTCAGTTGGACACGCATCTGACTGTTGATCAGGAGGATACGGGTTCTATACCTGCCAGGGAAGGCTACATTATTTCGTGAAGACTGATCATTGAATCTTTTCTACTCTCATTCTCTCTCCTTCCTCTGATTCAAGAAGGACAGTTGTCAGTTTCTGGCGAAAGAATGTGCACTGTACTGGTGAACCGCTTATGTATAAGCCTGTCCAGGTAATTTGTGGACAGATAAATTGACCGGCTAAAGCAAATGACCTAAAATCATGTTGAGTGGGCCTTTGAACTCATATTCAAACAAAACACACACTGTTTGCAACAATGACATTTAAAGTAACACATACAGTAATTGTTGTGATTGGCATGTTAAGAGTTAAGATATTCAAGAAATTTACAGGAATATAATTTTCACCTTGCCCCTAACTCCTAATTTATTTCCAAAGACAAGAACATTAGAAAGTTTTCTGAAATAACTATAGTAACTGTCAGGTTGGTTGGTTGGTTGATTTGAGGTTTAACGTCCCCGTCAACACTGTAAAGGTCATTTTGGAGACGTTGCTTCCAATTTTGTGGGACGTCAATCTCATTAAAATCCGATCTCGCTGCGGCTAGATCTGACATCGACCCGTAGGAGGTCACCTTCAGTGACCTTTGACTTTAACCAATCGGTGATCAGCTTCCAAAATTCTGGAAGTAAATTCGGATATACTCAGTCATTTTCCATATATCGGTCTAAGCAACGGTAAACTAATAAATATGGCGGCGTGTCAAAATCTATATTTTGCATGATGCTTTTATTATAAGCGGTTTTGTCTGTCACTCAGATTTTTCTTGGCCACAAATTAAAAACAACAACTGAATAATAAAAATAAATTACGATTAACATCTGAGAGACGCCAGCTTATTGCAAAAGCATCTGGAATCGAAGTTAAATTTCGGCCGAGGGTCAGCACTGGTCAACACGGCTATCGCTAATAGTTAGTTGATAACTCGGCAGATTCCGAAGCTAGGCGTACATAGTTCAGCTTAGATCGGGTTTCAATCTGATTGGTAGGACGTTTACCTGACATTGAGATGAAATGACATCTCAAGCCCTGTCGCCCAATGAAACCAATAGGGTTTATACGAGAAGCATGGACGGTACGACACTCACACCGCTTTGCCTGGGCAGGCTTAGATCCTCTGAGCGGTTTACCAGTACTCGTGCGTGGGTCGGATTCAGCTCTGCGTGAAAGCATCATGCAGCCCATATATTTCTTCAAGCCCCGATGGGCGGGGCCAAGTAACTGTCAGGAATTGACTGTATGTGTGCTATATCAAACTATTAAAGTCTAGTACTTACCCATACTCTGTTGCAGTGAAGATGATAACGTTTCCTTCACAGAAATGGCAACTCCTCTGATATTTATAATCTCTTTTAACTGTAACTGTCCAAATGCTACCGTAAAAAGCCTACAAATTTGGACGCATTGAGGACTTGCTGTAATTCTCCTAAAATTTTAACAAATTTATTTCACGATCCTGCAAGGAGTCCAAAAGGTGCAGACGTAATGGCAAACAGTGTAGACCCTGATTAGACTACTCAGGAGCAGTCTCATCCGTGTCTGCACTGTTTGCTTAGACCTATCTGTCCCATTATTTAAGATCATTATAGTATATCACAAGAGTTCCCTTTTTAGGGTATATATCTGTTATCATCGAGTGAAATCAGGAGTGATAAACTGTCGGTGATAACTACTGACAGCCAGCTGTCAATTTGTTTGTTTGTTTGTTTGTTTGATTTGAGATTTAACGTCCCCGTCAACTCCAGCTGTCAATAGCAAATATTTGCTTTTGTCACTCTCCAGGGCCTGATTAACCCTTTTTGTACCAAATGGAATCTTCCTCCTTATAGCAGGAGTCCACTTCAAAATTTAGGGTTTCTTCAAAATCTATTTGGAAAATGGCTTAACTTTTTGCAGACAGTGTAGGCCTTGATCAGACGCCGCGTTCTGCGGCATCTGATGTCGACCTGTACTGTTTGTCGCGGTACCCGTTTAGGGGTTTCCAGTCTGAAATGGGTTAAGTAGATCAAAGATATAAATTTGTTTTAAACTTAGTGGCTCCATAATCATATAAAAACTAATTTATCTTCCTGCCTCCTTGCCTATCCAACACCCTACCCTACTTATTTATTTATTTTCATTCATTTCTAGTAGTTCTTTAAGTTAAAACAATTTAGACCCTTTTATATTAGAGAATATCGCATTGGACCAATATACTTCATATTCTTCTTGTTTGTTAAATTGAGGTTTAACGTCCCCGTTATCACGGTATAGGTCATTTTGGAGATGTAGCTTTCAACTTTGTGGGACTTTTACCCGACACTGAGATGATATGACTTCTCAAGCCCTGTCGCTCAATGAAACCAATAGGGTTTATAAGCATGGACGGTCCGACTCGCACCGCATTGCCTGGGCAGGCTTAGATCAGTACTCGTGTGCGATCGGTTTCAGCTCTGCATGAAAGCATCATGCAGTCCATCTATTTCTTAAAGCCCCGCTGGGCGGGAGCCGAATCATATTCTTCTGAAGTATTTATTTATTTATATTAATTTAATAGCAGAAGCCTCTGTGGTGTAGTGGTTATGCTACTCGCCTTGTAAACCAGGGACCGCAGGATCGATCCCGGACTTCTCCAGCATTTCGGATAAGTCTTTAAATCGAGGTCCCGTCTCTGTATGACCTTAACTGTTGGTGAGACGTTAAACTCAAACACTCACTCAATTTATATGCAATAACATTTTGAACATTTGTTCGTTTGTATTTGAGTTTAATGGCCCAGTCAACACTATTTTGGTCATTTTTGAGCCGGTCAGTTTACCTATCCACACTTTTCCTGGGTAGGCTTATACGTTAAGAATTAACCAGTACAGTGCACAGCCTTTTGCCAGAAACTGACAACTGCCCTTCTTGAATCAGCAGAAGGGACAGAATGACCATAGCCAAGATTGCATGATCAATCCCCATGAAAGAATGCTGCTGACCCCGGCAGGTACCGAACCTGCGTCTCCTGATCACCAGTCAGACGCGCATCCGACTGAGCTACCGAGGCAGAGTTGGCTAGATCTCGAAAAATATTTAAGCCAAATTGAACCATATAAAATTAATAACATTGATTAGTTTGTTTATACACTTTATTATTTTGTTTTATTGTATATTTAACCATTTATAACTTAAGAGGAACGTTTAAACATTTTTTCTATTATTTATTGAACTCATTGCAAGCGAGAAACCAAGAAAGCAATGCCCATAAAGAATACGGCGTCTGATCACGGTCTGCACTGTTTGCTAACAGGATTTTCGTCAAAATAAGAATTATAACGAAAAAAATAAGCCCTACCACCCCTTATATAACCAATGGACTTGTCCAACTTATAGCAATGGAAGAATCCACCAGTATACAATGGGTTAACTATATTTATCATAATATACGAGGGGCGTTTGAAAAGTGTTAATAGTGGGTGCTGCTTGTATATATAAGGCTTACTGGTCAAAACAAATAAGTGGAATCCCTTAAAGTAGTCTTCCTTTACCTGTAAGCACTTTTCCAGTCTATTTACCCACTCAGAAAATGCATTTTTGAAGTCCTTCTATATACTGGAACAACGCGCTATCCATGGCATGACAGCTCTTCGCAGACATGTTTTAATATAAGCGACCAATACAGACAGCTGGCTGTCAATAGGGAATGTTCGCTATCGACAGCTGGTTGTCAATAGCGAATGTTCCCTATCGACAGCCAGCATACTAGATTTATGAAACTAAGTACAGAGTGCATTACCAAACTAATAGTCGGTTGACGTCGAGGACAAATTTGGTCACTTATACATTTTTATGGAAAAAAGGTAAAACAGTGGATTTTTTCAGATTGCATGGTAGTTTGTGGCATCAGAAATGATATTTACAATCAGCTGCATGGAAGTTTATCATTTCCAAAGGTCAAGGTCATTTACCTGGATGTTTTATCCTCTTCTTCATTTAAACCGCTGGGTTGATTGAAGCCAAATCACACCTGGAGCCTCTATGGGAAGTGTGTTGGTGGGTGGGAAGGGGGGGGGAGGCAAAAATTTGTTTGTAAGGACTGGGTCACATGACCAGTAAGGCCGCCATGCCCATATACGGTAAAAACCTTTAACAAGAGGCCCATGGGCCACTATGCTCACCAGAGCTCAGGTGCGCCATGTATGTAACATGATATCATTTTAATCTACCAAATACTAAGTCTCTCATAAACCCCATATCCAAATGAGCACCCATCTGGACTCAGTATCTGAAACATTAGGCCTTTTTTTAAGTAGATGGTGTAGGGCATTGACCCAATGGAGCCCTGGCTGGTATCACTAAATGCGTATTGTCATATATGGTGTAGAAGTGGGGATCTGTATGCAGGAGATATAATGCCTCTTAAGCGGCGGAGGGGTTGGGGCATGCCCTGTTGATCCCAGGAAAGCCCATGATTGTTGTCCCTAAATGTGTCTTATCATAAGGACCAAGAAAATACACGTATAAGGTTTATTGGTGGGAATCTGAACGGTTTCTGATATATGAGGCCCTTCTATGAAGTGGAGAGGAGAGGAATGGCCCCTGCGGACCCCCAAGTTGGTGTACTATTGATAAGGAACAAGAACATATATGATTATGGGGTGGGGATTTGAATGGTTTCTGAAATATATGGCCTTTTAAAGTGGAGGGGCGGGGCACATTGCCCCAGCACAAAGTGACCCCAAGGTTGGTGTGATTGGACGAGTTTTATCACAAGGAACAAGAATATTATAGTTTATGGGTGGGGATCTGAATAATTTTCTGAGATATATGTCTTTTAATGAAGTAAAGCAGTGAGGCATGGCCCAGGCAACCCGGATGACTCCCAAGCTAATATTATTTGAATGCGTCTTATCATATGGAAGATGAATATATATGGTTTAGGGGTGGGGCTCTGAACAGTTTCTGAGATATATGGCCTTTTGTGAAGTGTTTGGGGTGGGGGCAAGGCCCTGGCCTGACCTGGGAGACCTCCAGGTTGGTGTCAATGAATATGTCTTAGCATAAGGAACAACAATATATATGGTTTAGAGGTGGGGGACTTGTAAGGTTTCCGAGATATTGGGTCTTTTATGAAATGAAGGGGTGGGGCATGACCCCGGCACATCCCGGGGCATCCAGAGGTTAGTATCACTGAATGCGTTTTATCATAAGAAACAAGAATATATAATGTTTAGGGGCGGGGATCTGAATGGTTTCTGATATGGCCTTTTGTGAAGTGGAGGGGTGGCGCAAGGCCCCGGCGCACCCAGAAAGACCCCCAAATTGGTGTCAATGAATGCGTATCTTCATAAGGAACAAGAATATCTACTGGTTTAGGGGGTGGGGATCTGTTAGATTTCCAAGATATAAGGCCTTTTATAAAATGAAGGGGGTGGGGTATGACCCCGGCGCATCCCGGGGGACCCCAAGGTTGGCGTCACTGAATGCGGCTTATCATAAGGAACAAGATATATATGGTACAGGGGTGGGGATCTGCATGGTTTCTGAGAGGGATATGACCTTTTGTGAAGTGGAGGTATGGGGTAAGGCCCCCCCCGGCGCACCCAGGAAGACCCCCAAATTGGTGTCTTTGAATGTGTCTCTCCAAAAGGAACAAGAATGTATATGGTTTAGGGGTGGGGATCTGTAAGTTTTCCAAGATATTAGGCCTTTTATGAAATGCAGGGGTTGGGGCATGACCCCGGTGCATCCCGTGGGACCCCCAAGTTGGTGTCACTGAATGCGTCTTATCAAACGGAACAAGAATATATATGGTTTTGGGTTGGGCCTCTGAATGGTTACTGAGGAATATGGCCTTTTATGAAGTGGAGGGGGTGGGGCATGGCCCCGGCACAACCTGGGGACTCCCATGTCGGCATAAAGGCATATGGCTTTTACTCAAGAAACATTTCTATAAAAGTTTTGCGAAAACATCTGCAATAACTTGGCAGCAAATGCCATTTGTCAACTTTCCCCATTATAAGTCTATGGAAAATCTAAGTTGCCATAGGAACCAAACGATAGAGCCGAATTTCATTAAAAAAAACACACACACACAAACCTGTAAAGGCAAATATTGTGAATATTTCCAAAAACTCTCAGCCTTATAGAGCATTCGGCTTCTGAGGAGATTATTTTGAAGTATTTTTTTCTATTTTTTGCATTTTGGATTCCATGGCAACCAATAAAAATGAGCAGTAGGCCTAATATCATATGGCAGATAGTAGATTGCCTAAAGAGCATTTCTATGAAAGCTTTGTCAAAATATCTGCAGAGGCTTGGCAGTAAATGCCATTTTTTCAATTTTCCCCATTATAAGTCAATGGAAACTCTAAGTAGCAACCGAACTAATGAGCCGAATTTCATTTAAAAAAAAACGCACACAAATTTTCAATCCCCCAACCCAATAATGCTACAGATAAAATTTGGCCCAATCCGCCAAGTGGCTTCAGAGGAGATGTCGTTTGGAAGTGTTGACCACAGACATACGACGCAAACGAATGTCAGACGACGACACAGACGACGACGACGGGCAGCTGCCTATCCTATAAGCTCCCCCGGAGCCTTCGGCTCTGGTGAGCTAAAATGGACAATATAACTAAGATCATATGGTAGGTGGTTGATTGCTTAGGGAACATTTCTTTGAAAGTTGTGTCAAAACATCTGCAAGATTTGCCAGTTAATACCATTCTTTCCATTTTCCCCATTATAAGTCTATGAAAAATTAAGTTGCCATAGCAACCAAACTGAAAAGCCAAATTTCATAACAAAAAAAAAAACACACACACACAAAACCTGCAAAGGCAAATGTTGTGAAAATTTCCATAAAATCGCAGCCTCATAGAGCATATAGTTTCTGAGATGATTTTTTTTCATTCTGGTTTCTATGGCAACCACTGTAAATGGGCAATTACCCTAAAATCATATTGCAGATGGTAGATTGCTTAAGGAACATTTCTATGAAAGTTGTGTCAAAATATCTGCAAAGGTTTGGCAGTTAATGCCATTTTTCGATTTCCCCATTAAAAATCTATGGAAAATCTAAGTTGCCATAGCAACCAAACTAAAGAGTCGAATTTCATAAAAACAACTGTAAAGGCGAATATGGTGAATATTTTCATAAAGTCTCTGCCTCCTAGAGCATATGGTTTCTGAGGAGATGATTTTTTAAAGTATTTTTGTTTCTACTTTTCTTTTTTTTTTTTTTTTTTTTTTTTTTTTTTGGCATTTAGGTTTCCATGGCAACCAATACAAATGAGAAGCATAACTAAAATCATATGGCAGATAGTAGATTGCCTAAGGAACATTTCTTAAAAAGTTTTGTCAAAATATCTGCAAAGGCTTGGCAGTAAATGCCATTTTACAATTTTCCCCATTATAATTCTATGGAAAAATATAAGTTGCCATAGCAACCAAATTAATGAGCAGATTTTCATTAAAAAAAAAAAAATCCCCAAGCCCAAGGATGCTACAGATAAAATTTGGGCCCAACTGGCCCAGTGGCTTCAGAGGAGATGTCGTTTGAAAGTGTTGACGGACGCAGACGACGCAGACGACGGGGAACTGCCTATCCTATAAGCTCCCTCGGAGCCTTCGGCTCTGGTGAGCTAAAAATTTTCTTCTCAAGAACCAAATATCCGATGACCTTGAAACTTGGTATGCCGCATCAGGGACTCGGGCCCTACCAAGTTTCTTCAAATGATAACCTTTGGTTGACCTTGACCTGTTTTACGTCAAGGTCAAATTTGGTAATTTAGACATTTGTATGGAAAAAAGGCAAATCAGTGGATATTTTGATTGCCTGGTAACCTGTGGCATCAGAAATGATATTTGCAGTTAGCTGAATGGAAGTTTATCCATTCCAAAGGTCAAAGTTATTTACTGACCTTTGTCCAGGATACCTCAGATTCATTTTTTTTTTATCTTCTTTTCCACTTAAACTGGTGGGTTGATTGAAATCTAATTACACGTGGATAGGGGAATGAAATTTGTTAGTAAGGATTAGGACACATGACCAATATGACCGCCATGCTGATATATGTTAAAAAAATTTAAAACAATTCTTCTCAGGGACCAAACAGCCGATGACCTTGAATTTTGTAATGTAGCATTGGGGACTCAGACCCTACCAAATTTGTTCAAATGATGACCTTTGGTTGACCTTGACCAGTTTTGCCTCAAGTTTAAATTTAGTTTGGTCACTTTGACATTTATTTGGAAAAAAGGCAAAACAGTAGATTGTAACCTGTCGGATCAGAAATATTATTTACAATCAGCTGAATAAAAGTTAATCAGTTCCAAAGGTCAAGGTCATTACTGACATTTGTTTTGGATGACTCAGCTTCAGTATTTTTATCTTCTTCCTGGCGTGCTGATTGAAGCCAATTTACATGAAAAGCCTTTATGGGATAAGGCAATGGAAAGTCATTCGTGGGATTGTTGTCACGTGACAAAGATGGGCACCATGCCTGTATTTGGTATAAACCACATCACCCCTGGTGAGCGTAGTGGCTCATGGGGCTCTTGATTTACAAGATGACCTGGACCGACTAGCACAGTGGAAGGCCGATTGGCAAATGAAGTTCAATGTGACCAAATGCCATTCGATGAGGGTCTCAAGACACCTTCCCGACAAGCAGACTAAGTTTGATTATTCACTAGCAAATGGAGCAGGTTCAATCCGCAAAATATATTGGTATCACCATCACTGACGTTCTTGATTGGGGTCAGCATATTTCTGAGATCACTCCCATCCATCTTCCAGCGATGATGAAGACCTTGAAGATTTTGAAGATTTTTTACAATAAACAATCACGTGTATTAGGGATAAATCATTAAACCAAAAACTTTGGCGGTGATTTATGGATATCCATAATTCGAATTTATGGATATCCATAAATCGATCTGAATTATGGATATCCATAAATCGAATTATGGATATCCGTAATTCGAATTATGGATATCCATTATTCGGCTGTTTATGGATATCCATAAATCGAATTATGGATATCCATAATTCGTTTTATTTATATCTATAAATACGGATTAAATAGTAAAACGGCGCCCCATACTGCTGAATATTTCCCCAGTACAAGCCCATCGAATAATCCATCAGCCGCCGCCCATAAAACAACACTAAAAGATAGAGGAATAAGAAATTTTTTAACCCGGTTTATACAACAAAGATACGTAAAAAGAGGGACAAGCTGTGCGATTCTAGAGCTCGACACGACTGAGCCGATTCTAGCCCAAACCACTCGTCTATCTGAAATATGGGCCAAAATGATGTGTTGAAAAGCTGGAGATAACTGGGCTTTTTTCAACCATCAGGATCCCTTCTTCCAGCATACGAGACGCCACTCGCGGCAAACAAGATGCTCCTGTTTCAACAAGGAATTTCATACCCATTCACTACAGAAGGAAAGTGACCTGTATATATATAAAAAAGATTGTAAGATGCATTTTAATAATTCTACTCACAAGATAATACCGGTTGAACGGACGATTGTTCTGTATGTTGGAGGCTTTTACCCAACTGCCACAGAAGCTGAATAGAAGGCAGCCACCTATTTCGAGGCACCGGGTGATTCGGCAGGGGGTATGTTTTCGGTGGGGTCTTACCAGTCTGCCACAGTCCCGAAGGCAGCCGCCATATTTCTACCCCCCGGGCTGGCACGGGGCCCTATTCAAACGGAAAGGGAACCATCAGGTCTATGACAATCATCGTGGTATCTCTTTATTGTGACTGAATGAACACCTTGAACAGACAGCGCGACACATACACAGTGTCGGTCCCTGCCCATAGGGGCTTGAAGAAGTATATGGGCTGCATGATGCTTCCACGCGGAGCTGAATCCGGCCCGCACACTAGTACTGGTAAACCGCTTAGAGGATCTAAGCCTGTCAAGAAACCGCGGTGCGAGGCGGGCCGTCCATGCTAATAAACCCTATTGGTTTCATTGCGCGACAGGGCTTGGGTTGTCATTTCATCTCAATGTCGGGTAAAAGTCCCACAAAATTGGAAGCAACGTCTCCAAAATGACCTTTACAGTATTGACGGGGACGTTAAACCTCAAATCAAACAAACAAACAAACACACACAGTGTTGGTTGAGAAAAGGCAGAGGAACAATCTGCAACAGACATTTTAGAGCTAGAATTGGTCTCATCAGCCACATTAGAACACACAAACAGTTATATTTCACAAATGTCATTAAGACTGGTCATTGTCAGTAATGACAGACGAAACTATACTACCTCGGTCAGGTTTCAATATAGATCATGTGGAGTATTTTGATTTGATTTGAGGTTTAACGTCCCTGTCAGCACTGTAAAGGTCATTTTGGAGACGTTGCTTCCAATATTTTGGGACTTTTACCCGGCATTGAGACGAAATGGCATCTCAAGCACTGTTGCCCAATGAAACCAATAGGGTTTATTAGCATGGACGGGTAGCCGACTCGCCCCGCTTTGCCTGGGCAGGCTCAGATCCTCTAAGCGGTTTACCAGTACTCGTGTGCGGGTCGGTTTGAGCTCTGCATAGAAGCATTATGCAGCCTATATATTTCTTCAAGCCCCGATGGAGTAAAAACTATGTCAAATTTTATTGAAACATGCACACTAGAGGCCAGTTAAAGCCAGGTTATTCATGCTCCATTACGCAAACACGCCTATACAAATACATTGTCACCTTTATCGCCGAAAAAATGAAAATTTTAACATGAAAAATTGATATTTTTCTTATTTCTGCTCAAAATATAGATTGTGGGTACCCTTTAGAACCGCCTCATCGAGGCGGTTCTAACGAATACCCACAATCTATATTCTAGAGCAGAAATAAGAAAAATAAGGTTTACCCCCAGCAAACCCCAGTTTTACAATATAAAAGTTGGGTTCAAGGGGGTCAAAATTATATAGGCAAAACAGGTCGTTATTAAAATATTACTCCTGTTAAAATTCTTCAGGTAAAATTTATGCTCATGAGCATAAATAACCTGGGGCCAGTCATCAGATGTTTGGATTCTGACATCTTGTTAAAATTTGAACAGATTTATACGGGGTCAAGACCAGGATAATGGGTCATATTTTAGATTGCCTGTCACTTAGTGACAAGTTGAGCTTTTGTGATCACTTTTTGTCCGTCCGTGTGTGTGTGTGCGTCCGTCCGTGCGAAAACAATTCATTCAACCGATATCTCTTTAACAACTGATTGGATTTTGAAATAACTTTCAAAGTGTTCAAATGGATCCGGCCCATTGCACATCTAGGTTACAGGAGCCAAATATAGATTTTTAACTGAAAACTTAAAAAAAAAAAAAGAAAAAAAAATCTCGGAAACCGCAGTTTGGAAACAAGCTTCATCTAGTGGACCTCTACAAAAATTGTTCAAATTATAGCCTTTGGGTCAAAAATGGCCCGGTTCCTCATCACGTGAACAAGTCCGTGAAATGAAGACCCCCCATATACCCCACTTTATATAGAGAAAACTGGGGTTTACGGGGGTATATACTATTTTTCTTATTTTTGCTCCAATATATAGGTTATGGGTACTCGAAAGAACCGCCTCAATGAGGCGGTTCTAACGAGCACCCACAACCTATGTTTGCAGTATTTATAAGAAAAATATCACGGATTTTCACCAGAAAAGTGGCCATTTTGGAGATGCGAAATATGCACTATGTCGCACGGATGTGTTATCGTAATGCTGGCCCACGTTTTACATAGGCGCATATATCTTTAAAATCTTCTTTGATATTTAGTTGAATCTTCATCAAGTGGATCTCTACCAAAATTGTTCATATTATAGCATTGGGAGCCAAACATGGCCCCACCCGGGGCTCACGTGTTTTACACAGACTTATATAGGGAAAACCTTTTAAAAATATTCTTGTCTGAAACCAGAAGGTCGTCTTTGATATCTAGTGGACCTCCACCAAGATAGTTCAAATTATAGCATTGGGACCAAAAATGGCCCCGCCCCAGGGCCCACATATTTTATATAGACTGATATAGGGAAAACCTTTATAATCTTCTTGTCTGAAACTAGAAGTCCCACGCAGGTTTTTGACTTTTAGCTCACCTGAGCCGAAGGATCCGGGGGAACTATTGTGAACGCTTACCGTCCGTCCGTACATAATTCAATTAAATGACATCTCCTCCTAAGCCTCAGAAAAGATTTTAGCAAAATTTGACAGAAATGATCTTTGGATGGTCCTCTCTCAAAGCCGTTCAAAGAATTTCATTCCATGCAGAACTCTGGTTGCCATGGCAACGAAAAGGGAAAAAACTTTTAAAATCTTCATATTTGAAACCAGAAGGCCCAGGTCTTTTTTATATTTGGTATGAAGCTTCATTTAGTGGACCTCTAGAAAGATTGCCCCAAAATGGCCCCACCCTGAGACCCACGTGTAAATCTCATACAGAACCATCATGGTCCTCTTGCGTTTTTAAATTTCTACGTCAAAGGAGATTCAGGTGAAATACCAATGGCCACCTAGTTTTACGACCCTGTCAACATCTTTAAAAGTCATGTCGAGCCAGTCAGTTAATCTAACAAGAATTTGTTTTTTTTCTGAAAACAGATGTCTCCCCCACTTTTTGGTGTCATATTGCATTGTACATTTAGCAAACATTTATATAAACGAATGTGATTGCATGCAGAGTACAAGAACCATGTGTTTAGCATTTTTGTATTACATTGTAAATTACAGTTTTGCCATTGAAAAAAATGTGCTTCGTGTTTACATCTAAAAAAACAAAAGGCCCATGGGCCACTACGCTCACCAGAGGTCATGTGGTTTATACCATATGCAGGTAAGGTGCCCATCTTGGTCATGTGACAACAATACCACGAATAATGTTTAATTGCCTCACCCCCATAGAGGCTTTTCATGTAATTTGGTTTCAATCAGCACAGCTCTTTTACTGGAGGAGAAGATAAAAATGCTGAATCTGAGCCATCCAAGACAAAGGTCAGTAATGACCTTGACCTTTGGAATTGATAAACTTCCATTCAGCTAACTGCAAATATCATTTTTGATGTCACAGCCTACCAGGCAATCAGAAATATCCACTACTTTGCCATTTTTCCATACAAATGTCTAAGTGACCAAATTTGACCTTGACATAAAACAGGTCAAGGTCAACCAAAGGTCATCATTTGAACAAACTTGGTAGGGCCAGAGTCCCTGATGCTGCATACCAAGTTTCAAGATCATCGGCCATTCGGTTCTTGAGAAGATTTTTAAAGGTTTTTACCATATGTGCGGCCTATATTGGTCATGTGACCCAGTCCTCACGAACAAACTTTCGTTCCCTCATTCCATAGAGGCTCCACGTGTCATTTGGTTTCAATTGGCCAAGTAGTTCAAGTGAAGAAGAAGATAAAATACTGAATCTGAGTCGTCCTGGACAAAGGTCGGTAAATGACCTTGACCTTTGGAACTGATAAACTTCCATTCAGCTGAAGGAAAATACTATTTCTGATGCCACTAGCTAATACACAATCAAAAAAAAAATCCACTGTTTTGCCATTTTTCCATACAAATGTCTGTGTGTGTGTGTGTGAATTCGGGTTTAACGTCGCTTTCAACAATTTTTCAGTCATATCACGACGGTGTCTGGTTGCGACAGGGAGCTCAATGCTCACGTTTATAGTGCTGCCTCACTGAAGTATCATGTCCCAGACACATTACATGATACCACACCCAGTCACATTATCCTGACACTGGATCGACCAGTCCTAGCTCTACCCCGTAAATCTGAGTGCCAAGCGAGGAGCAGCTAGTACCATTTTTTACGACTTTGGTATGTCGCGGCCCGGGATCGAACCCGAGACCTCCCGTTCCCCGGAGCGGACACTCTACCAACTGAGCTATCGGGGCCGGTCCATACAAATGTCTAAGTGACCAAATTTGATCTTGACGTAAAACAGGTCAAGGTCAACCTAAGGTCATCATTTGAACAAACTTGGTAGGGCCAGAGTCCCTGATGCTGTATACCAAGTTTCAAGATCATCGGCCGTTCGGTTTTTACCGTATATGGGCATGGCGGCCATATTGGACATGTGACCCAGTCCTCACGAACAAACTTTCGTTCCCTCATTCCATAGAGGCTCCACATATAATTTGGTTTCCATTGGCCCAGTAGTTTAAGTGCAGCGGAAGATAAACATACTGAATCTGAGCCGTCCTGGACAAAGGTCGATAAATGACCTTGACCTTTGAAACTGATAAATTTCCATTCAGCTGATTGCAAATACCATTTCTGATGCCACTATCTAACATACAATCAGAAAAATCCACTGTTTTGCCGTTTTTCCATACAAATGTCTAAGCGACCAATTTGACCTTGGCGTCAAACAGGTCAAGGTCAACCAAAGGTCATCATTTGAACAAACTTGGTAGGGCCAGAGTCCCCGATGCTGCATACCAAGTTTCAAGATCATCGGCTATTCGGTTCTTGAGAAGAAGATTTTTAAAGGTTTTTACCATATATGGGCATGGCGGTCATGTGACCCAGTCCTCCCGAACAAACTTTCGTTCCCCCTTCCCATAGAGGTTCCACATGTAATTTGGTTTTAATTGGCCAAGTAGTTTCAGAGGAGATGCTGTTTGAAATGTTGACGACGCAGACGCAGACGACGACGACGGACCAATGCCTATACTATAAGCTCCCCCGGAGCCTTCGGCTCGGTGAGCTAATAAGTTTTTTAAAGTTATCTTGAACGGTTTTCAAGTTACAGAGCAGACATGATTTTATGACTTCCACGGGAAAAAATTCAAAAAGTATAAATGAAGGCGTTATGGCTCTTGTGCTCTGCATATCATCTAATGTTGACTGATGTTTACATGAAGTTTCTTGAAGATATCTTGAACAGGTTTCAAATTAAAGAATGGACACGATTTTGTGATGGACAAACTTCCAAGGGAAATAAATCAATAAGTTTAAGTTCTTGTGTTCTGTATGTCGTCTGATGTTGACTGATATTTATATGAAGTTTCGGGAAGATACCCTCGTATCTTGAAAGATTTCAAGCAACAGAGCGGATGCGATTTTGTGACGGAAAAAACTTCCAAGGGAAATAACTACAAGAGTACAAATACACCGTTTAATTTTGATTAATATTTATATGAATATTCGGGAAGATATATTGAAAGGATTTCAAGTTCTACAGTGGACACGATTTTGTGACGACACACTTCCAAGAGAAATAACTGAAAAAATATAAATGCAAGTTAGGCCTATAGTTCTTGCGCTCTGCATGCCATCTAATGCTGATTGATATTTACATGAAGTTTCATGAAGAAAGCTTGAACGGTTTTCATGTTATAGAGCATACAGGATTTTGTGACGAAAAAAAAAGTGCAAGGGAAATAACTAAAAAGGTATAAATGCAAGAGTTATAGTTCTTGCACTCTGCATGTCAGCTAATGTTGATTGTTGTTTATATGAAGTTTTCTGAAGATTGCTGGAACGGTTCTCATGTTATGGTGTGGACACGATTTTGTGATGAAAAAAAAAACTTCCAATGGAAACAACTCAAATTATAATTAGCCCCCGCCCATCGGGGCTTGAAGAAATAGATGGGCTGCATGATGCTTCCACGAAGAGCTGAAACCGACCCGCACACGAGTACTGGTAAACCGCTTTGAGGATCTAAGCCTGCCCAGGCAATGCGGTGCGAGATGTCATTTCATCTCAATGTCGGGTTAAAGTCCCACAAAATTGGAAGCAACGTCTCCAAAATGACCTTTAGAGTGTTGACGGGGACGTTTAACCTCAAATCAAACAAAACAAAACAAACTCAAAGTATAAATGCGAGAGATATAGTTCAATCTAATGTTGATTGATATTTATATGAAGTTTCATGAAGATAGCTTAAACGGTTTATAAAGCAGACACGATTTTCTTACGGAAATACTTCCAAGGCCTTTTTTATTATTATTATTTTGGGTTTAACATGTCAGTCTTGGTGGGTCATTTTGTGTCGTCTCCCAAAGAAAGGGAGGTAAGAGACAGAATAGACAGTAGAGGTTATGAAAGATAGGGTCAGTGGAGAAAGAGGAAAATGAACAGAAGAAACAATAGCATCCCCCCACCAGTACCTTATGGCCTAAAAACCTGACCCGACCGATCCTAACTTTTTGTGCCGACCCTGCAATTTTTATTGTCATCCAGAAAAAATAAATAAAAAATATTTTGATACCACCCGAGATAAAAATTCATAAAACTGCCAAAATAGCCAAACAAATACTTGAAACCCTGTTCGTTTACTTCTTTGATGCTTTTAACCTCGTCGTTTGAATGTTTTGAGGTAATATAGGTAAAATCTAGCCCTTTATTAATGTTTTTTTTTTTGCTTCTTTCCATCGAAAAGAAATTTTGACAAAAAAATAAAAAAAAAAGTTTTGCGACCTACCGACCCACACGCATTTTCGGTATGTTAGTGGAAACAAGAGCTATTTTAGGCCTTACCTACTACAAGGACAGCAGACCTAGTCCAACTGTAAGTCAGTACCCAGTGACGCAAGATACACGTCACCATTGCCTCACCCAGCCACCCCTACTTCCAAGGGAAATAACTCAAAAAGTATAAACGCAAGAGGTATAGTTTTTTTGTGCTCTGCACGTCGTCTAATGTTGTTTGATATTTATTTGAAGCTTAGAAAAGTTTCCAAGTTATAGAGTGGGCACGATTTTGTGACCGACAATCTTTCAAGGGAAATAACTCAAAAAGTATAAATACAAGAGTTATAGTTCTTGCGCTCTCCGTGTTGTCTATTTTGTTTGCATTGAGGTTTTATGTCCCTGCCATCACTATTAAGGTCAGTTTGGAGACGCTGCTTTCAATTTTGTGGAACGTTTACCGGACACTGAGATGAAATGACATCTCAAGCCCTGCCACCCAATGAAACTAGAAGGCTTATATGCATTGGACCGTCTGACTTACACCACTTTGCCTGTGCAGACTTAGTCCTTCTAAGCGGTTTACCAGTACTTATGTGTGGTCAGTTTCAGCCCTGCGTGGAAGCACTATGCAGCCCAATCTATTTCCCCAAGCCCCGATGGCACGGGTGGTAATCATGGGAACTAGCTCGAAAATGCGCTAATGAAAATTTGTTCCCTCGACACATCCGGGAACTCTCGAGCTGGCTCCATCTCCAGGAATCTTGTAAACAAAGGTAGGTCTCGAAGAGTTTTATCACCATTTATTCTTTGTAAGCTGTTTATATAAAAAAAAAACAATCCGGTAATGCAGTGCCACATGGTTATGATTTATAACTTTGTGCCCCACTAGAATTTGCCATGGAAATTTGCAGCGCTGGAGAATGAATGAAAAGAAACTTTTTATCACGGACCTGAAAAATTGTCAATTTATGTCAACATGGAGATTTTGGCCGACGAGTTTTCATTTTCCGTCAAAAGTACGCCCTTCACAGCCACGGAAGCAACATCCCTAATGAAATGAAACATGGTAAGTTTAAAAAAAAAAAAAAAAAAAAAAAAGTGAAAATTGGCCGTGATTACGTAACTTGCGACTTCTAACGAAATTACTGCCCGAGCAAGTCTTCTCGACAAGGAGCTAGTGGCACTCGACATGGAGATTGTGCCCTCAAAAACGAAGATGAAACATTCATCAGATGACTGGGGTCTGATTCAAAGGCTTTCTATGGTCCCACCCAGTTTATCCAACTGGTTTCTTTACCTCTGGATAGTGAGCCTGGTGGTTAAGTGCGCTGACTGTCTGGTTTAACCATTTAGCTGCAAACTCAAATTGAGATTTGACATAATACATTGTTACATTAAATGTTCGATTTTCTTTTCAGATGGGCGATTTCCAAGAAAAAAGTTTCAAAGAATTATTCCTGACATGCAACAAAAAATATATTCCTGGGCTAGAAAAGAAACGGGCGCCTAACTCTAATTAATGACATCGGCAATTTGATTAATGCGACAAACCAGGGACCGGTTTCACGAAACTGCTAAAACTGCTTAAGCTTAAGTTTTAAATCTGCGGGAATACACAGTCAGTGCGTTCAGAATTCTACCATTGGTACATATTGGTACCGTTGGTAGCCATCGGTATCAATTGGTAGCCTTCGGTGACTGCTGGTATACCGATAGTAATGTTATTGGCAACCAATTCTCCCGCTACTCTATAAGTGAGGTAGCTTTGGTAGCCTCGTTTTGAATCAAGTCATGATGGCGGCATCTCATTCCATTGAGAATGCCAGCAAATAAGAGAACATATAACGTACCTTTTAAGCAAAAAGAATTACTTTCATCGCTGCAAATAAGTACACTGCGCGATAAGGCGGTATTGGGGCACATTTCTCCTATTTTCATATTTTCCTGCAGAAACGTATATGGTACATAAGGGAGGTAACCAATAACCAGCTTCTGTCTAAATATTATAAATGACCGGCGTGCCTGTCAGAGGGTGCAAAAATGAGCATTTTATAGCAACTAAACAAATTATTGGTCCAAGAGACGTGTGTTTCATATTTTTAGAAAGTTTAATTCCTGTTCTGTTGGTGTATTTATTTATTTTATTGTTTTCATTGGTGACCAATAATACCAAAGTCCGTTCAGAATTAATTGGCAACCTAAGGTATGTTTGGTAACCTTCGGTAACTTACGGCAACCATTGGTAGTGAACTGGTTACCAGCTGGGAGAATCTTGAACGCACTAACTGTTTTTCACTAAGTGAGAACTTAAGCCTAAGTATTAAATAGAGCATTCCCCACGTGAAATTTCAAATAAAGGGAAGTCACTGTTTACATTGAGAAAACTTTTGTTTTATTTTAGCAGGAATACACCAAACTTACGTGGCACTTTAAACTTACTTTTGGCAGTAAAATCTGAATATGGTTCATAACTCTGTCAAAATGCAAATTTTATTTTTTCCAGTTACTTCCTTCGCCCATTGAAACTCCCTACTTATACCTAATTTGGGCATAATATCATAATGTCTTGACTAATTTTCAAAGTTGTTGCAGTACATTTAAAGGCATTTATTCTTGATTATTGAGGACTATCATTTCATTACATAATATTATGTAGCCCTCAGTGCTGACTGAAGACAAGTCCTCTGTCTTCAACAGGTAAGGGGCATCCCCGGGGAAAATTAATAATTTACTAACTGTTGACTGGAGTGTATATTATTGATTTTCCCCTTATGTACCTCAGTCAGGGGATTCAACAAGAGCTTCTAATCACCCTATTAGGGACCGCCTTTGATCTGCTATAGATAGTATACCACAGGGGGCAATAAAACAATTATGAACACACGGTGTGTTTTACTGTTTCAGAATAAATGCCTTTAAGAGCTTAAAAGAAAATTGTTGTTGAATCGTAAGTTAGAGGGAAGAAATGTGCCAAAATGTCGTTTCTGAAAGTAGGTTTACTTATTGATATGACTTAATCAAACTATGGATGTCAATGGCTCGAACTAGTGATACCCATAATTTCATCATATTGCCGATGCCAATAATTTGAGTAAGTTATATTCATAAAAGCATTTTAAGTAGATCCTCTATCGGATATATTTCGGCCTCGTCCATTGGGGCTTGAAGAAATAAATGGGCTGCATGATGCTTCCATGCAGAATTGAAACCGACCGCATACGAGTACTGGTAAACTGCTTAGAGGATCTAAGCTTGCCCAGGTAAAGCAGTGCGAGTCCATGCTTATAAACCCTATTCGTTTCATTGGGCGACAGGGCTTGAGATGTCATTTCATATCAATGTCGGGTAAAAGTCCCAAAAAATTGAAAGCAAGGTCTCTACAATGACCTATACAGTGTTGACGGGGACGTTAAACCTCAAACAAACAAATCTATCGAATATTATACTAAAAATTTAGGGATGATACTTAGTTGAATGATTCATGAATACTATAATAATCTAGGGAAATAAAAGTAAAGAGGCGCCCGATTAGAATACACTTTTCTTTTCTAGCACAGGAATATATATATTTTTTGTTGTATGTCCGGTATTTTTGCTGCTTAGGAATAGTCTTTTGGAACTTTTTCCTTGGAAAGCGGCCATCTGAAAGGAAAATCGAATATTCAATATAATAATGTATTATGTCAAATCACAATTTGAGTTCGCAGCTAAATGGTTAAACCAGACAGACAGCGCACTTAACAACCAGGCCCACTAGCCAGAGGTACAGAAACCAGTTGGATAACTGGGTTGGACCATAGACATACATCGAATCAGGCCCAAGTCATCGAGTGAACTAGCTCCTTGTCGAGAAGATTAGCTCGGATTGTAATTTCGTCATAAGTCGCAAATTACGTAATCACGGCCAAAATTGTTTCCTTATTTCAAACTTTCCACGTTTCATTTCACAAGGGATGTTGCTTAAGGGGGTGTGAAGGGCGTACTTTTGACAGAAAATGAAAAATCGTAGGCCAAAATCTCCGTGTTGAAATAAATTGTCAATTGTTCAGGTCCGTGATAAGTTTCCTTTCATTCATACTTCAGCGCTGCAAATTTCCATGGCAAATTCTAGCGGAGGGCAAAGTTAAATCATTTCTATGTGGCACTGCATTGCCGGATTTTTTTATAAATAGTTTGCAGAGAAAAAGATGGTGATAAAACTATTCGAGGCCTGCCTCTGTTTACAAATTTCCTGGTGATGGAGCTAGCTCGAGTGTTCCCGGATGTGTCGAGGGAACAAATTTCCATTGACTCATTTTCGAGCTAGTACCCTGATTACCGTGGGTGATGCACGTTGTCTAATGTTGACTAAATGTAGTTTTGTGAAGATGGGTTGAACGGTTTTCAAGTTATAGAGCGGACACGATTCTGTGACAGACGGACAGACAGATGCATGGTGGGTGGCGGAGACATAACTAAACTATCCCTCCTTAAGTAGCCAAACAGTGATGATAAGTGCTATGTTCTAATTCAAACCACAATGGCTCAAACACCTTTTATGAAATAATTCTGTGTATACTCGTTATAATCACAACATATATTAGCATCTGGACTTACGGGAAAAAAATTCTAGGGTCTCAAGAATGCATTCGAAACAGCCAAGGTAAGCATTCCCATTACGATAACAAATCCGTGTGACATTTGTTTGTTTGATTTGAGGTTTAACCCTTGACCTGCTGAATATTTATATATGCCACACCCACCACCGATTATCAAACAATCAGATTACTTGATGCAAAATTATTGCAACAAATTCATGAGCTGAATGACAAACAATGACGATCCTGATCAGATGGCTTCTTCAGAAGCCATCTGATCTGGATCTTCATTTGTTTGATTTGAGGTTTAACGTCCCCGTCAACACTGTAAAGGTCATTTTGGAGACGTTGCTTCCAATTTTGTGGGACTTTTACCCGACATTGAGATGAAATGACATCTCAAGCCCTGTTGCCCAATGACACCAATAGGGTTTATTAGCATGGACGGTCCACCTCGCACTGCGGTTCCTGGACAGGCTTAGATCCTCTACGCGGTTTACCAGTACTAGTGTGGGGGCCGGATTCAGCTCTGCGTGGAAGCATCATGCAGCCCATATATTTCTTCAAGCCCCTATGGGCGGGGGCCACTGGATCTTCATTGTTTGAAAGATAAGGCATATCCGGGCTCAGCAGGACAAGGGTTAACGTCCCCTTCATCACTGTATAGGTCATTTTGGAGATGTTGCTTCCAATTTTGTGGGACTTGTACTCGATACTGAGATGAAATGACATCTCAAGCCCTGTCCTCCAAAGAAACCAATAGGGTTTATAAGCATGGGCCGTCCGACTCGCTCCGCTTTGCTTGGACAGGCTTAGATCCTCTAAGTGGTTTACCAGTACTCGTTTGCGAACAGTTTCAGCTCTGAGTGGAAGCATCATGCAGCCCATCTATTTCTTCAAGCCCCGATGGGCGGGTGCCGTCCGTGTGACATAGTGCGTTCTTTCATGTCTCCAATATATCTATTTTTCTGATGAAAATTTGTGATTTTTCCTTATATTTACTCCAAATATAGGTTGCTCATTAGAACCACCCCATCGAGGCGGTTCTATTGAGTACCTACAACCTATGCTTTGGAGCAGAAATGAGGAAATTAATGAATATCCCATATACCCCAATTTTCTCGGCATAAAGTAGGGTTTAGAGGAGTGCTCCGTTACACAAACTTGTTCAATGTTCGAGCGATCCAAGTTCGACTGTAATAAGCTGTGCAGTTTGATATTCAGTGTGCAAACATGTCCAACAAACAACCCTGCAAACGCTCAACACCATGTTGAATTTTTTTCAATGTTACTCAACATTGAAACGTTTTCAGCGCCGAGTGCCTGATTCGACAAAGGGCAGATAAATCAAGAGAAAAACAAGAGTTGTCATTCTTGTAGGCAGCATATGGTCTTGATGAAATATGGTCCCGTGTTTCATAACTTTGGTTTCGTATGGTTCAGGATGTCGCCTCGACATGAACTTTGGCCAAGGGCAGATAGCTCAGATGGAAGTGATTCTTGCTCAGGACAAGTTTCCATGTGCATGAGTTCGACAAAGGAGTTTTGAACCAAGAAATGACAATTCAACTCACGTGGGTCATTTTAGGAAGGGAGAGAAGAGATGAAACCCAGAGACTAACAGGAGATTAAAGGAATGAGAATGAAATGAAGAAACAGAATGAAAACATTCACCCAATCAACCCTCAACCAGGCCTTGCCCAACTGTAAGCCGCCTAATGCCGCAAAAAACAGGTTGCATGGATTGTGCCAAATATTTTTACGAGTACGAGGGTTCGAACCATCCAGACGGAAGTTATCGCAATAACTGCCCCATTAGAGACCCTAAACAAATCATGCATACTAAGGATTACTTACGAATTTACTAAGTATTTGTTGCTTAACCCTTATCTTGCTGAATATTCATTTAAGCCACACCCATTTCCGTCTATCAACCAATCAAATCACTTGAAGTAATTTATTGCTACAAATTCATAAACTGAATGCCAAACAGTGTAGATCCTGATCAGATGGCTTCTTCAGAAGCCATCTGATCTGGATCTACACTGTTTCCAAAGATAGGGGTTGTCGTGAACAGCAAGATAAGGGTTAAATTCTAGCGGGAACTGTAGCTTTAAGGGGAAAGAATACACCTGGCAAATGTTCTGCCATCTTAACAAGGGAGTAAACAGGGCCCCCACTCATCGGGGCTTGAAGAAATAGATGGGCTGTATGATGCTTCCACGCAGAGCTGAAACGATCGCACATGAGTACTAGTAAACCGCTTAGAGGATCTAAACCTGCCAAGGCAACGCGGTGCGAGTCGGACCGTCCATGCTTATAAACTCTATTGGTTTCATTGGGCGACAGGGCTTGAGATATCATTTCATCTCAATGTCAGGTAAAAGTCCCACAAAGTTGGAAGCAAAATCTCCAAAATGACCTATACAGTGTTGACGGGGATGTTAAACTTCAAACAAAACAAGGGAGTAAAGTTTTAGTACGTCTTGTTCGCCTGCCTCTAGAAAAGGGGTTTTGTTTGGTTTGGAGTTCGCCTGCCTTTACGACCTCTAGAAAAGGAATTTTGTTTGGTTTGGTGTTTTAACGACAGTCAACACCATGACGATCATGTCGAGCTGGTCAGTGTACCTTGTCAATTTTCTTCGGCAGGCTTATACGGGCCCCGTCAAGCGATTTTGGTACTTATCGCCTATGCGAGCAGCGAAGGTTCAGGCGAGCCTGCGCATCAGCGCAGTCTCGCCAGAACCTTCGCTGCTCGCTCATACAAGCAGTGAATCAAGAGGAACCTTCAGACAGAAAGCCATAATGGCTGGGCATGCGCAGTTAAAATTTGTCATGACGGAATGCTCGAAGACACAAATTCGCTTGGCGGGGCTCATACATAAGTGATTACCCAGTACAGTGCACTTTTTTCGCCCAACACTGACAACTGCCCGATGGGAGAAAATAAGAACAGAAAAGAAAATACATGTGTACTTTATGTTCAATTTCAATGAAATAATGTTGTGGGGCCTGGTGGAGACCAAACCTGTGACCTCACGACTACAGCACATATGTGCCCATATGGCTGAGCCATCCTATGCCTTAGGGGTCTACTTGTGAAACAATAAACGAGTATTTTTCTCCATAAAATGTCCTAGACCTTTCAGATCTTAAAAGTTATATAATCGACTTCAGTGTCACAGGCTACAAAGAAAAGTCCGCATACTTGCCTAAGAGATTGAAATGACCTGGACTTCAAATATTCTTCCTTTTAATTGGAATACTGGTAAACTGCTTAGAGGATCTAAGCTTGCCCAGGCAAAGCGGTGCCAGTCGGGCCGTCCATGCTTATAAACCCTATTGTTTTCATTGGGCGACAGGGCTTGAGATGTCATTTCATCTCAATGTCGGGTAAAAGTCCCACAAGATTGGAAGCAACGTCTCCAAAATGACCTGTTGACGGGGACGTAAAATATCAAATCAAACAAACAAACATGGCGACAAGTCATGTTTTGAACATCTTTGAAAGAGCTTCACTTTAGTTCATTCCTGCCAAGTCTGGTCAAAAGGAGGTGTTCTTTAAAGAAATTGTGATTGATGGACAGATGGCAAGCGATCGAACAGCTCACCTTGTGCACTCGGGTGAGCTAAACACTTAAAGAATGTAAAACTTAAATATAAAATTTCTCAGTCCACCAGGGAGGTGTAGTTGAGTAACACTTTGGACATTCACCTATCACAGGAGACCAAATCCGGTATACAGTTTGAAAACATAGAAGCCTGAAAAAGCTACTTAAAACGTTCTTGTTCAAAATACATTAATTTAGCCACGCCCATTTCTGACTTTCAGCCAATCAGATAACTTGATGTTATTTATTCCTACAAATTCATAAACTGAAACTATCCTAGTAGACACCAATTAGATGGCTTCCTCAGAAGCTCATCTGTATCTACAGTGTTTCTAATAACTCAACTGAGGTTTATGCTTATCTTTGTTTACTGAAAGTTTCAAAAAGATCAGAGCAAAAATGTCTGAGAAAAAGTGGAGACAAAAATTTTCATTAATATTTTTTATGCTCAAGGGCAGGTAGCCCCAAAGCCCTTTGTCCCATGTCGCACAAATTCGAACTCAGCATAGACTGTATGTCCCTCCTGGTTCTCTGGAAGTCTAATTAAGATCAGTTTAGAAATTGTGGAGAAAGTTGATGTTTTTACATTGTAAGTCTATGGGAAAATTTTTCAGGCTCTAGGGACTGTACCTGCAAAACTGAATGTCAGATTCAAGCCTAATTCGAACTCGACTGAGGTTTTATGCTTGTCCTTTAAGTTAAAAAAGATCAGATCAAAAAGATTGAGAAAAGGTGCAGACATCATGTTTCACTAATATTTATGCTAAAGTGCAGATAACTCCAAAGTTGTTTGTCTCATGCAGCCAAAATTCGAACTCTATGTAGACTGTATGTCCCTCCTGGTTAACTGCATGTTTGTTGAAGATCAGATCAGAAATGGCGGAGAAAAGTTTGTAGCGTCGTTTTTCCTTTGTAAGTCTATAGGAAAATCGTGCTCTAAGGGCTGTAACTGCAAAATCGAATGTCAGATTCAAGCCAAATTCAAACTCATCTGAGGTTTTATGCTTGTTCTCGTTTACTGAAAGTTTCAAA